>JBBGZY010000136.1:187500-787500 GCA_037952925.1 Lithobates clamitans | reverse complement strand
TCCGGTCTCCCTAGATCACATACGCACATGCATCCTCAACTACTTTGCTGAGAATTTGTCACCTGAAATCTCTCCTATCTCCCTCTGGGAGGCTCACGAGTGTGTGGTCCGGGGGGAACTGATTGCACTGGCGGCTAAAACCAAAAAACTGAACCAAGAACTTATTAACTCACTTATCGGAACAATTAAATCCCTAGAAAGAACACACAAACAGGCAGTCGCCACCTTACAAGAACTATCTCACACCCGCGCTCTTCTTAAAATAGAATTGGACAAACGCTCTAGCAGGCGCTACATCCTCTCCCAGAGGATCTTTTACGAGCAAGGGAACAAATGTGGCCGCTTGCTGGCACGCTCAGTCCAATCTGCTAAAACCTCTACCAGAATACATCACTTACGCAATCCCAAGGGAGATCTCCTGGTCAAGAATGAGGAAATAGCTAGAGAATTTGAGACCTTTTACTCAAAACTATATAACTTATGCCCTAAACAAATGTCTCAAAACGCACAGAAAACCCGCTCTGACCTCATTAAATCTTTCCTCTCCAAATATAGCCCCAAGCCTATATCGCCCCAACTTAAACTAGAACTTGATAATCCCATATCCTTAACTGAAATTGAAGTGGCAATTAAACAAATGAAGCTTGGCAAAAGCCCTGGTCCCGACGGTTACACTCTCCAATATTATAAAACATTTTCAGACATCCTTTCCCCTACACTCTTATCTACATTTAACGCCTTAGCTGATGCCCAATTCGATCCTTCCAGAATGCTAATGGCCCACATCTCGGTCATACCAAAAGAGGGTAAAGACCCTTCATCAGTCGCGAACTACAGGCCAATATCCCTATTAAACGTAGACATCAAATTGTATGCAAAAATCCTTGCTATTAGACTACTCCCCTTAATACCAAACCTTGTATCCCTGGACCAGGTAGGGTTTGTCCCGGGCAGAGAAGCCCGAGACAACGTAATCCGCACATTAAACTTACACCACTGGATTTCGGCCACTAAAACCCAGGGTTTCCTCCTCTCCCTAGACGCCGAGAAGGCGTTTGACAGGGTGGCCTGGGACTACATGCACGAACCTCTTTTGGCGATTGGGATCGGAAATCGTATGCTTTCCTCTATTATGGCATGGTACTCTGGTCCCTCCACTGCAGTTAGAGTTAACGGCCTCCTGTCAGGCGCCTTCTCGGTCAGGAATGGCACACGTCAGGGTTGCCCTCTATCACCACTTCTCTATATCCTCACCTTAGATCCCTTCCTCAACAAATTAAGAAACAACCCTGATATTCGGGGCATTGTGGTAAAAGGGAGAGAGTACAAGGTAGCGGCATTCGCCGACGACATTTTGCTCTCACTACAAGCACCCTGTGTCTCACTCCCAAATCTTCTACATGAAATTGATCTCTTTAGCAACATATCCAACTTAAAAATCAATCACACAAAATCACAGGCCCTGAATATCTCGCTTCCCCCCCCCAAGAAGTGACAAGTTGTCAAGAATCCTTTCCGTTTCAATGGCAAAAAAACGCCCTCACCTACCTAGGAATACAAATCCCACCCCTTTTATCAAACCTATACGTATTGAATTTCCAGGTAGCTCTTCTTAAAGCCCAAAATTTCCTCAAAGAATGGAAGACGTTAAATGTCTCCTGGTTTGGGCGAGCAGCTCTGATTAAAATGCTTATCTTACCGCGCCTACTATATCTCATACAAACAATACCAATAGCCCTGCCAACTAACTTTTTTACAACATACCAAAAAATCTGCTCAACATTTTTATGGAGAGATTCTCCCCCCCGCATTAAATATTCTAGACTCACCTTATCTAAATCCAGGGGCGGAATAGGACTGCCGGATCTGGGCAAATACTATAGCGCAAGCCATCTCACGAGGATAGCGGATTGGAATATCCACTCCCTCAAGAAATCCTGGATTCCCCTGGAAAATGCCGTATCACATCTTCCTTTACACTTACTCCCATGGTTATCCCCTAAGCACTGGCCACAACCAATAATGACACATCCACTAATCTATCCGTCCCTATTAGCATTCAGAAAGGCTTCACTTAAGGGGAACTTAGCCTCAATCCCGGGCCCCTTAACTTCGTTAAGAGGAAACCCTGCTTTCCCCCCAGGCTCCCACACCAATTTCCTGCAGAAAGAATGGCCACATGAAGACGTTCTAATCATGCACTTCTATCAGGACGGGAAAATCATGCCCCTTGAAAAACTCATAGAAATATCCAAAACCTCAGCATTTTCCTTCTGGACTTACAGGCAAATCAGACATTTCCTGGAATCTCACATCAATCAAACCCACGGGATTAAACAGCTCACTCAGTTTGAAACCCTGTGTCACCGTAAAATCCCACAAAGACACCTCATCTCTCTTCTGTACACTTTGCTTAATGACCCCTTGACATCTACTATCTCACCTTCTCAGAGTTCATGGAACAGGGACCTTTCGACACCCTTAACTAGTGAGGAATGGAATAAGGTCCATGAATACATACACAAGGGTTCATTGAATGTCACTACACAAGAGAACGGGTATAAGATAGCTACCAGATGGTATAGAACCCCCTCAAGACTCCACAAATTTAAAACCTCTATCCCCAACACTTGCTGGCGATGCGGAGTGGAAGTGGGTACTATGCTCCATATATGGTGGGACTGCGCAATCCTCCAACCTTTTTGGAAGGAGGTTCATAAATTAATAGCACAAATTACTACATTTACTCTCGACTTTACCCCAGCCCAATATCTTCTACACCATACCTCATTATCCAAACAAAACTACTTCAAATCCCTAGCGATGCATCTGGTGAATGCTGCTCGACTATGCGTCCCAAAACATTGGCAATCGACATCTGTTCCATCAATCGGTGAATGGTTTGCAAGAATTTCCAAAACGAAAGACATGGAAGAGCTTATTCATGTTTCTCAGGATAGGACTAAGAAGTTCACGGCTACATGGTCCTGTTGGATACACTTCACGACCACTGAGGGATACCGCCAGTATCTTCCACGGGCCTCCATACAAACATAACCGTGTTCAATCAGGAGGGCACTCCTGTTGGTGCCTTCCCTTCAGGTTCTGGGGGGGGCGGGTTTGGTTACACCCCGGAGCCATCCTCTTCTATTTCCACTTGCCTTACTTCCAAACACTACCCTCCCTACTCCCTTTTTTCTTTCATATACACCTCACTTTTCACACTGAACCCTTTCCCCTTTCCTTCTTATCTTTTACGACTCTCTTTAATCCATGATTCACTCTGGGCCCCCACATCTATATTCCTGGTGGTCTACCCATTTTATCTCTCTGTTTCCTCTTCACTATTTTACCCTTTCACTTTTACGTAACCCTCTCTTTTATTTTTGAGTATTTCTTCCCCCCCCCCTTTTTAACTTTTTTTTTTTTTTTTTTCCCCTTTTCTCTCTTCCCCCTTCCCCCCTACCCCTTCTCCCTTTTCTCTTCCCCTTCCCTCCTTTCCTTCCTTTTTAGACTATTCTATTTTCCTTTCCTTGGTTTGCAACCCTTGTACAGTTGTCTCATGTATATTAGGCCCTAAGATGAGGGCCTCCACTTGTCGATCTTGAAACTTCGGGACACTCAACATTTGTGCCCGGAGGGGTCTCGACGTTCCCTGAGCCCTTACCCGGGACTGGCCCGGTGCTCAATTCTCCCCTTAATACTCGCCGAAAGATGTGAGTGGGGGGAGTTCTGCACTGGAATATAACACCCTGTTGAGAAGTTTTATGTTTTTGCTCCCAACATTATCATAAATCTTTCTACAGATCAACCTCCTACTAGCATTTTGTTGGAAAACGTATGAATCCAATGTTTGTTCTTTAAGCTATGTGACGATTGTACAAGATTCTATGTACGATTTCTGTATGTGATATATTTTTTTTATACAATAAAATCTTTATGGAAAAAAAAAATACAAGTGAACAACCAAACAACCAGTGATATAAAACCGACCAGCATATGTAGCAAGAGGGAGTACCAGAATCGTAGTCAAGCCAGGCCGGGGTCATAAACACGGAATCAGTAGCTGGGAAGGGAGATAAACAGGACAAGAGAGGATGGGTGGATACAGGAGGGACGGGTCAGGTACAAGGCTCAGAGTCCAGAGTTCAGGGTTCAGGTAATGGACAGGAAACAGGATCAACACTTTCTAGGAATCAGGGTTCAGGCTACAGGATCAGGGTAACAGGATGCAGATCAGGGCTCAAGGACAATACCAGGGCAACATACGTGTGCAATTGCCGGGTATTTATACTGCAGCTCTGCTAATTAACGTCAGGTGACACCTGTCTGCAGAGGGGAATACCTGCTCCAAACTGCCAGGAGACACCTGCTGGTGGACCTCAGTACTGCATGCCAAATAACATATTACCAGCGGATGGAGCATTTCCTGACACCTATGTTGGGATAAGATGATGAGGGTTTAGCAGAAACATAAGTTTTTTTTTTTGTCTTGTGTCTTTATCTTTTACAAAAATTATGAATGCAAAATTTAAGGAGCCTGAATTTCTGTCAGCTTTTATTGATCAGTACAGGGAGATGAGGAATCTGTGGGAGGTCAAACACCCTCAATATTATTTAAAGCATGTAAGGAAGTCAACGCTGGAGAGACTTCTGACATTTGTCCAGATGTACATCCCAGAAGCAACGATGGAGATGTTGTTATCAAAAATTGGGATTTTGAGTAACATGTATAAGAGGGAGCATAACAAGATCCAGAATTCCCTGAGATCAGGAGCATCAGCAGATGATGTATATGTACTAGGGATGAGCTTCGCATTCGAGTCGAACCTACGTTCGACTCGAACATCGGCTGTTCGATCGTTCGCTGAATTGCGAATGTTATGGGTTGTTCGCGCCAAATTCGTGTGGCGCGTCATGGCCCATAATTCACTGCTGCATTGCAGTGCATTGCTGGCTAATGATTGGCCAAGCATGCACTATGACCCACATGCTTGGCCAATCACAGCGCCGTCAGTAGAGAGCTGTAATTGGCCAAAGCCAGGGTGGCTTTAGCCAATTATGGCTCAGGGGGTTTAGAACACGCCCCACACTATATAAGGCCACCTGCACGGTGGCCCTGTGTAGTGTGTTCCAGCGTGCTTAGATAGACAGAGAGACAGTGTCATTTCATTTGAGTTAGCTAGATTAGGCAGGACAGTCAGTGAGTTAGCTGCACTTAAAGTGTATTTATATATATATATATATATATATATATATATATATATATATATATATATATATATATATATATATATACTGTATTCAGTTTAGCTAGATCCGTTCCTGTTAACTTACTACTGACAGGCAGGCTTGTCTTGTTACAGTATTTACAGCTACCTGAAGAAAATTGCTGGTGTTCTTTTGATTCTATTAGTACCACAGTCAGGCAGCTAGACTATTTACAGTTAGTGTAGTGTGTCCTCCTCACAGTGTTCAGTTAAAGCTACAAGTTAGTTTAGTGTGACCTCTGCACAGTGTTCAGCTAAAGCTACAAGTTGGTGTAGTGCGTCCTCCTCACAGTGTTCAGCTAAAACTACAAGTTAGTGTAGTGTGACCTCTGCACAGTGTTCAGATAAAGCTACAAGTTGGTGTAGTGCGTCCTCCTCAGTGTTCAGCTAAAACTACAAGTTAGTGTAGTGTGACCTCTGCACAGTGTTCAGCTAAAGCTACAAGTTAGTGTAGCGCGCCCTCCTCAGTGTTCAGCTAAAACTACAAGTTAGTGTAGTGTGACCTCTGCACAGTGTTCAGCTAAAGCTACAAGTTAGTGTAGTGCATCCTCCTCAGTGTTCAGCTAAAGCTACAAGTTGGTGTAGTGCGTCCTCCTCACAGTGTTCAGCTAAAGCTACCTGTAGAAGGTTGGTGGTGTTTTCCTGATCCTATCACTACCGCAGGCAGCTAAATAAGCTACAAGTTAGTTTTTTGCGAGCTCTGCACAGTGTTCACCTAAAGCTACCTGTCGAAGGTTGGTGGTGTTTTCCTGATCCTATCACTACCGCAGGCAGCTAAATAAGCTACAAGTTAGTTTTTTGCGAGTTCTGCACAGTGTTCCCCTAAAGCTACCTATCGAAGGTTGGTGGTGTTTTCCTGATCCTATCACTACCGCAGGCAGCTAAATAATCTACAAGTTAGTTTTTTTGCGAGCTCTGCACAGTGTTCAGCTGAAGCTACCTGTAGAAGGTTGGTGGTGTTCTCATACTACAGGCAGGCAGTTGATTTTGCTTGCTGCAGTATCAGTATATATATATATATATATATATATATATATATATATATATATATATATATATATATATATATATATATATATATATATATATATATATAATATCCCAGCTTAGTGCAGCTACAGGCCATTAGTATGTCTGGAAGGCCAACAAGGAGAGGCAGACAGTCACAAGCCAATAAAAGAGGGCAAGCAGGCTCTGTGTCTAGAGGCAACAGTGCTGGTCGTGGAGACGGTGCATCCTCATCAACACGTGACCATGGGACAGGCTGGCCTTTTTTTCAGCAGCTGGCCGTGTTGAGCCACAACATGCAGAAGACTTGGTCGAGTGGATGATCAAACCATCCTCATCCTCTCTCACCCATGCTCAGGGTACTTTGTCTGGCAAAGCAGCTGCCAACGCTCGGCTCAATGGCATCAGTGACTCCTTCCCTAGCCCCACCATGTTCTCCTGAGGAGTCCCTCGAACCGTTTGACCACAGTGTTGGGTACATGCTCCAGGAGGATGCCCAGTGTTTAGAAGGCTCTGATGATGATACTGAGCTAGATGAAGGCAGTAACGTGAGCACGGACAGAGGGGGTGCCCAAGAAGGACAGCAATCTGGCAGTCATGCTCCCCCTGCTGCAGCATACTGCCAGGTTTGCTCCAGTGATGAGGGAGGGGATGATGAGGTCACTGACTCAACGTGGGTGCCTGATAGGAGAGAGCAGGAGGAGGAGGAGGAGGCGGCACATCACCAACGAGGCAGGATGCCCTCCAGGGGCCAGCCTAAGGGCAGCACACTGACTGCATCACACCCAAAAGCTCTGCATGTGCAGGGCGCTGCAGTCTCTGTGCATTATTCCAAAAGTTCTTTGGTGTGGGCTTTTTTGAGATGAGTGTATCAGATCGCACCGCTGCTATTTGCAACATATGTCTCAATCGTATCTCGCGTGGCCAAAACATCTCCCGCTTGGGCACCACATGCTTGACCAGACATATGTTGACCTGCCATGCAGTTCGTTGGCAAGCGTATCTAAAAGACCCACACCAAAGAACAAAGAGGACCTCTCCTTGCTCCTCATCAGCTGAGATCTCCATCCCCACTATACCTTCAGTCCTCTCTGAGACCTGCACTGAGAGGAATGAAGGTGTAGAATTAGGTGTGTCACAGCCAAGTACTTGTGGGCAATCTGCTTTCAGTACACCGACGTCAGATTGTACCAGGCAAATTTCCTTGCGCTAGCTGCTGCACCGTCGAAAGAAGTTCGCTTCCAACCATCCACATGCCCAGCGATTGAATGCTAGCTTGGCAAAATTGCTAGCACTTCAACTGCTGCCTTTTCAGTTGGTAGACTCTGCCCCCTTCCGTGAGTTTGTGGAATGTGCGGTTCCTCAGTGGCAGGTACCCAAACGCCACTTTTTCTCACGGAAGGCGATTCCGGCTCTCTACCGGCATGTGGAAGGCAATGTCCATGGCTCGCTGGACAGGGCGGTCAGCGGTAAGGTGCATATTACCGCTGACTCATGGTCCAGTAGGCATGAACAGGGACGTTACCTAAGTTTCACCGTGCATTGGGTGACTCTGCTGGCAGCTAGGAAGGATGCAGGACAAGGTGCAGTAGTGTTGGAGGTTGTTTCGCCACCATGCCTCCAAAATGCCACTACTAATGATTGTGAAATACCTCTCTCCTCCACCCCCTCCTCTTCTTCTTCCTCCATGGCCTCTTCTTGTGCTTTGTCCTCGGAACCAGCAGTGCTCCGTAGCCGTTCAAGGAGCTACGCAAGTATGCAGGTCAAAAGATGCCATGCGGTGCTTGAGCTGGTGTGCTTGGGGGACAGGAGCCACACTGGGGCAGAGGTTCTGTCAGCTCTGCAGGGGCAGGTTCAGAGGTGGTTGACGCCACGCCAACTTAAGGCAGGAATGGTGGTTTGCGACAATGGCACCAACCTTCTCTCTGCCCTCCGACAGGGACAAATGACTCATGTGCCCTGTTTGGCTCATGTCCTTAACTTGGTGGTGCAGCGGTTCTTGGGCAGGTACCTGGGCTTACAGGATGTCCTGAGGCAGGCCAGGAAAGTCTGTGTGCATTTCCGCCGGTCATATAATGCCAGTTCTCGGCTGGCAGACCTCCAAAAGGAGTTTAACCTGCCCAAAAACCGCCTAATCTGTGACATGCCCACCAGGTGGAACTTAACGTTGGCCATGCTGCAGCGGCTGCACACGCAGCAGAGGGCCATCAATGAGTACCTGTGCAACTATGGCACCAGGACAGGGTCAGGGGAGCTTGGTTTTTTTCCCCACGCCAGTGGGCCATGATCAGGGATGCATGCACTGTCCTGTCACCATTTGAGGAGGCCACAAGGATGGCGAGCAGTGACAGCGCATGCATCAGTGACACTGTCCCCCTTGTCCACCTGTTGGAGCACACACTGCATGGAATAATGGACAGGGCACTTGAGGCAGAACAGAGGCAGGAAGAGGAGGACTTCCTTAGCTCTCAAGGCCCCCTTTATCCAGACAGTGTTCCTGCGTGCCTGCTGATCACACAGGAAGAGGACGAGGATGAGGAGGAGGAGGAGGAGGATTGTGTCAGTATGGAGGTGGAGCCTGGCACTCAGCATCAGCAGCAGTCTTTTTATGGGATCAATTCCAAGAAACACATGGACTTGTACGTGGCTGGGAGGAGGTGGCTGCGGACCATGTCGTTCTTAGTGACCCAGAGGACTCCGGACCTAATGCCTCAGCAAACCTATGCTGCATGGCCTCCCTGATCCTGAAAAGCCTGCGTAAGGATCCTCGTATTCATGGTATCAAGGAGAAGGACCAATACTGGCTGACAACCCTCCTTGATCCACGTTACAAGGGTAAGGTTGCGGACCTTAATCTTGCCATCACAGAGGGAGCAGAGGATAAAACATCTTCTGGGGGGCCTTGCAGAAAGGTCTGTGCAACGCGTTCCCAGAGACTGGGAGGTTACAAACTCCTGTTTCTGGACAACGTGTTGCTGAGGCTTTGGTCAGTCAAAGAAGGAGCGGTGGAGAAGGTGGCCGTCTGACCGATGCGTTCAGACAATTTTTTGGTCTGCAGCCCCAAGGTATGATCGGTTCCAGCAACCATTGCCAGCATCTGTTTTACATGGTGCAGGAATACCTAGGGGCAAGATCTGACTTGGACACCTTTCCCACCGAAAATCCTGTGGGTTACTGGGTCTTGAGGATGGATCACTGGCCAGAGCTTTCACAGTATGTAATTGAGCTACTGGCCTGTCCTGCATCTAGCGTTCTTTCGGAATGCACATTCAGTGCTGCTGGAGGCGTGGTAACCGATCACAGGGTGCGTCTGTCCACCGACTCAGTCGATCGACTGACCTTTATAAAAATTAATCAGTCTTGGATCACCACCACCTACCAAGCACCTGATGCTGATGTAACCGAATTATTTTTTTTGAATTCTCAGATCCCTTCAAATACTGCCTATGCTGATGCTGAGTGACTATCCTAAGTAATTATCCTCTTCCTTCTCAATGATCACGTTGATAGCTTGTAAGAACATTTTTGCTTCTGGGCACCACCATCAGTGCCTAAGGCCCAATTTTTCAGCCCCTGTTTAACAGGGGCGTGTAATTACAATTTTTGATGCTATACTTTGCAGCAGGGCTCGTTTCTGCGTTCCAACTAGAGTATCTGTGAGGGGTTGCAGTGTTGTGGCACCAGCACCAGTGCCTAAGGCCCAATTTTTCAGCATGTAATTACAATTCTTGATCTAATATTTCACAGCAGGGCCTATTTCTGCACCCACCAAGAGCGAGTGAGGACTTACAGTGTTGTGGCACCAGCACCACCACCACCAAAGGCCCAATTTTTCTGCCCCTGTTCAACAGGGGCATGTCATTACTATTCTTGATCTAATATTTCACAGCAGGGCCCTGTGAGGGCTTACAGTGTTGTGGCCACAACAACACCTAAGGCCCAAATTTCTGCTGAGTATTTAGGGCAGGCCCCTACTTTCAAACATCCAACTTACAAACGACTCCTACTTGCAAACGGAGGGAGACAACAGGAAGTGGGATGAAATCTACCCCTAGGAAGGGAAATTCTCTCCTGTAAGAGTTAATATGGAACGTTTCTCCTTTCCACTGATGCTTTATCACCAATCCTTGTTTCACAAAAAAACCCAAATTTTCAAAAAACATTTGTCATTGGGGCAAAAAGTGAGGTGAAATCTTCTGAAGAGGAGCACAGACAGCAAAACAAATGTCACAGGGGTGATTACCCTTCCCTATGTTTTCCAAAAAGCTTTAAATAAATTTTTTGGCTGGAGCTAAACACGTTAAAAATGTACCAGTTCAAAATTACAAACAGATTCTACTTAACAACAAACCTACAGTCCCTATCTTGTTTGCACCGCCTGTATACTGCTGTTCAGAGTATATAGGGCCTGGTGGCCCCACATCTTTCCTTTTTTTAATTTAGGTGCGGGGTTCCCCTTAATATCCATACAAGACCCAAAGGGCCTGGTAATGGACTGGGGGGTACCCATGGTGTTTGTCTCACTGATTTTCATCCATATTGCCAGGACCCGACATTACATTAAAACCCCTTCCCGCCGACCGTACGCACATATGCGTACTCGGCTTTCCGGGGTTATACCGGGATGATGCCCGCAGCTGCAGGCATCATCCCGGTACCGTTGTTTACAGCGGGTGATCGGCTACCCGTGTATAACAACCGATGCGGCTAAAAGCCGCTCAGTTGTTATACCGGAGGAGCGGGAGGGGACATCCCCTCCCCCTCCCGCCGCCTCCCGCCGCTGTTACCGGGCCTTCCGTGCGATCGGGAAGCCCGGTGTCCAATCGGGTACTTTCGGCGGCTGGGGGCGGGCTGGAACGAAGCTGTGAGCGGCTTCGTTCCAGCCTTCTTGTTGTAAACGCGGAAGCGACGTCATGACGTCACTTCCCGTTTACTCGGCTGCCAATGGCGCCGAATTTAAAAAAGTACACAGTATTCAGAATCGCCGTTTTTGGCGATCTGAATACTTTGAAGTGTAAAGGAGGGATGGGGGGTCTTTTAGACCCCCCATCCCTCCATAAAGAGTACCTGTCACCACCTATTACTGTCACAAGGGATGTTTACATTCCTTGTGACATCAATAAAAGTAAAAAAAAAATAAATAAATTTTAAAACACAATTTATAAAGTAAAAAAAAAACAAAAAAAAAAATAAATTTTTTTAAAGTGCCCCTGTCCCCGCGAGCTCGGGCAGCGAAGAAAACGCATACGGAAGTTGTGCCCGCATATGTAAACGGTGTTCAAATCACACATGTGAGGTATCGCCGTGATCGTCAGAGCGAGAGCAATAATTCTAGCCCTAGACCTTCTCTGTAACTATAACCTGGTAACCGTAAAAATTTGTCGCCATTCCACGAGTGCGTGCAATTATAAAGGGTGACATATTTGGTATCTATTTACTCGGCGTAACATCATCTTTCACATTATACAAAAAAATTGGGGTAACTTTACTGTTTGGATTTTTTAAAATTCATAAAAGTGTCCCTTTTCCAAAAATTTGCGTTTAAAACACCGCTGCACAAATACAGCGTGATAAAAAATATTGCAACAATCACCATTTTATTCTCTAGATTCTCTGCTAAAAAAATATATATAATGTTTGGGGGCTCTAAGTAATTTTCTAGCAAAAAATATGGATTTTAACTTGTAAACACCAAATTTCAAAAATAGGCTTAGTCATGAAAGGGTTAAAGCTGCAAGCAGTTTTAAATGACTTTTTTTCCTTTAAAAATGACATTTTGTGCAGGGACTGTTCTAAGCATGGGAAACATGCGCCACTTTACAGGCATACTATAGACACCCCCCAGGTATGATATTTAAAGGAATATTTCACTTTTTTTAAGTTTAAGCATCATTAAAATCACTGCTCCCGAAAAAAACGGACGTTTTTAAAAGTTATTTTTGCATTGATACATGTCCCCTGGGGCAGGACTCGGTCCCCAAACCCTTTTTAGGACAATACCATGCAAATTAGCCTTTAAAATGAGCACTTTTGATTTTGAACGTTCGAGTCCCATAGACGTCAATGGGGTTCTAACGTTCGTGGGAATTTTCAGTCCGTTCACAGCTTCTGGTGCGAACTGAACCGGGGGGGTGTACGGCTCATCCCTAATATGTACCCAGGCTGTGGTACTACATGAAACTATGTTTTCTTGATGACCAGACTGAAGCCAGGGCATCACTTTCAACCCTTCCCTCCACCCTTCCCTCCACCCTTCCATGCACTCTTCCATGCACCCTTCCCTCCACCCCAGCAGAGGCTGATGAGGACCAAACTGGGTCTTCAATCCTGGAAGAACCGGATGTGACCATCTGGAGTCAGGTAAATTAATTAAAAAAATATTTTGTGTCTTAATATTAATGATCTTATCTAGATGTTATAATTGATTAAAATAATTTTATCCTAAAAATTATGTATACATATCAATTGACAGTAGTGGCCAAATATGTTTGTCACCTGCTTTAACCTCCCTGGTGGTATGATTATTTTGGATTTTAGGTGCTGAAAGCGGTACAATTATTTTGCAAGGAAATTTGGCGTTTTATATTGTAGGCCTGTAATTCTTAACAATAGCACACTTAAATCTGTCCAAACAAGAGTCTAGTAGATATCCCGGTTATGATGAAGTTTGAAACACAAAAACATAAATTATAATATAATAAACAAATATAAATAATGAAAATAATAATATAATAATAATAAAATACATTTCCCCACGATTCACTATTGCTCAATTCTGCAAGTGTTCTAATTTACTATCGCTGTTTTCTAGCTGGTCTAAAGCCACTTTTGACATAAAGGGACACTTTTTGGTTGCTATGGACAATCTCCAGTTTCCAGGCAGAAAGAAGAGTATATATAACATAAAACTGCATGCAGGGCATGGTCCAAAGCACTGGGGACAAAAGGGATGTGAAATAATTTCGGTAAGATTACAGTACTGTATGTGTTATGGTTTGTAATTTTTTTGAATTTGCAGCCAGGCTCCGCCCCCGTGCGTCGCGATGCTCGCAGGGAACGGAGCCCTGCACGGAGAGGCTGCAGAGGGGACAGAGCCCACAGATACAGCAGGGGACATCGCAGGATCCTGGGGACAAGGTAAGTAATGCCGCACCAGGATCCTGCAATGTAATCCCGAGTGTGGCTCGGGGTTACCGCTAATGGGACTGAAATTTAACCCTGAGCCACACTCGGGATTACCATCAGGGAGGTTAAAAAATGATGGTGTTAGATTTCTATACTCTTTTATTGCTAGATGTATTAACATTGAATTTGCAAGTCATGAGAAGCAAATTGTGTGTCATTGATGAACCAAAAACAAACAACTAAAACTATGTCCCTTTTTTATACACAGGATGAGGTCAGCCAGGTGGAAGTGGGGAAAGTGGCAGGCAGGAGGACCCCGTGTCATCCAGGAGGAGGACGGACCCTGTGTCATCCAGGAGGAGGACGGACCCTGTGTCATCCAGGAGGAGGACGGACCCTGTGTCATCCAGGAGGAGGACGGACCCTGTGTCATCCAGGAGGAGGCAGGACCCTGTGTCATCCAGGAGGAGGCCGGGCCCAGTGTCAGGCAGGAGGTGGCCGGACCCAGTGTCATCCAGGAGGAGGCTGGACCCAGTGTCAGGCAGGAGGTGGCTGGGCCCAGTAGGAGCCTGACCCAATCCCAAGTGGCTCCCTTCCACAGGAGGCATCCCTGCACCTCATGAGAGAGGCCACAAATTTTTTGAAGAGCACCCCCTAAGCTGAAGAGGCCTATGGGTGTTATTTAGCCAGCAGGCTGCTTCAAATGGAGTGGGGCCCACGCCTCATTTGTGAAAAACTGTTTGCTGAAAGTATACACAAGGGGCTGAAGGGCGAGCTAACTGCCAACACACAAATAAATGAGGCAGCCCCCCTCCTCCTCCTTCTCCTCCTGCCACAACTCAACCACCAGAGCCACAGCCACCAAACAAGGCTGCAGGGAAGGGTGCAGGGAAGGGTGCAGGGCAGCGTGGAGGGAAGGCTGCAGGGAAGAGAAGAAAGTGATGACCTGGGTTCAGTCTGGTCTGACAGAAGACGCAGGCTGGTGTAGTACCACAGCCTGGGGACATCTATGCCATCTGCTGATGCTCTTGATCTCTGGGATTCCTTGTCCAGATTGTGCTCCCTCTTATATGGACTCCTCAAGATCCCAATTTTCTTTTCCACAGACTTTTGCCAGCGTTGACTTCCTCTTTATTTTCTTTTTACCATAAATAAATGGATATTTTAGTTTATGAAAAGACTTTATGTGTTTTAATTAACATCATTGATTTAGAGACAATGTCAAATTAACAAGGGACAACAACCTCCTTGAGGTTTCAAAAACACAACAAAAAAATATAATGTTCTAGTGGTAACTTTTACAAAAAAAAAATATATAGCCAAAAAAGGTTCTTTGTGTTAACTTTATATACAAAGAAAAAATCAAAAACAAAAAAATAATGGTTCTTTGTGTTAACTTAACCAAAAAAAAAGAAAAATAAAAGAAAAAAATATATATATTTGTGTTAAATTTAAGAACTATGGTTCTTTGTGGTAACTTTACAAACCCAAAAAATTAAATAATGTAGATAAAGAGAAAATAATTTCAACAATAATCATAAAAAAAAATCTTGATGAAATCTAAAATAAAAGATGACTCCCAAAAAAAAACTATTAAACATTAGTATGAAGATATGGCTTTAAAAAAAATACTATATCATTCATGAGATCAAAGAGAAATAATCCAGAAATCAGTTTGGGAGAACTCTGTGTGAAAAGGAACAGCAAAACATCTTCGTTCTGATAGAATTATTAAAGACATTAACGCGCTGCATTCAACGATCACAGAATTTGCAGCGTGAGCAATGTGCTACCTACAATACGAACACTAGTTTTACTAGACCGAGTGCTTCCGTTTAGTTTTTGCTTCTGAGCATGCGTTGTTTTTTTGTCCGCCAAACTAGCATACAGACGAGCGGATTTCTGGGTCCGGCGGAGTTACGACGTAAACATTTGAAGCAAGTTCCGAATCTAAAGTCAGTCAGATTTGTGGCTGGAAAAGTCCACTGAAAGTCCGGGGAAGCCCACACACGATCGGATTGTCCGCCGTATTTGGTCCATCAACGTCCGGACTTTTGTAGGCGAAAAGTCCGACCATGTGTACGCAGCAGTATATATGTGTAGGATGAAATTATTGAACCAAAATGTTTATGTACTACTTTGTTATATATCTGAAAAACCCAATAAAAATATTTGAACTAAAAAGCTCAAGCATAGTTTGTTATTGTACATATACACCAACCACTAACATCTCATATGTTTTAACATTATAATATCACTTGGAAAACCTATTTTAATTGTATTGGCTATCTTTCATGAAAACCATGAATGGTTATAGTGATCTAAAGGAAAATATAAGCGTCTTCTTGCTGATTCACAATGCCTATGCATATTTCAGTGTTGTCTCTATTGAAAATGCCTGTGAATAAAGCAATTATAGCTAGAAACAATTAGAAAATATGCCATGTAAAAAACACATGCATAATGTTATCAGTGTGGTGCATGTGGACAAGGACATGCTATAAAGAGGAACAATCTGACTGGTGAATTGGGTTTGCCAAATCTGTCCAAATACTATAATATGGCTCAAATAATTAATTTATTGTCTCTTCACAGTACCCATAAACTTCCTTTGTGCACCTATTTGAATAATATAAGCTGATTCTACTCCATTCTATAATTAGCTTTGGTTGATATCCCCTCATCTGCCATTGTCTGGGTTGTTACACTCTGTTGGTACATAGAACCTTATGTCTTCATTGCCCAAGCCATTTTATATTTAGCTTTGGTTGCCCCCAACACCCATGTCTTACTACTTATGATTTAATATTGCACGGTTACTTGAATATATGGGATGCAATTAAGTTTTCCAGTGGCTTGATATCCCCTTTATCTGCCATTGTCTGGGTTGTTACACTCTGGTACATAGAACCTTATGTCTTCATTGCCCAAGCCATGCATGCAAACATTTATATCACCACAGGTACAGCTACACAGGTACATACTGTGTTTAGGCCATAATGAGAATATGGAATTATATATTAGATTTTGGGGTATTTTTCATGCTTCTAATTTTTTTTTAAATATGTTCATGTTATGGTATTTTTGTGGTGTCATTTTATATTTTTACCACTAGAGGACACTATGAGAGATATACAATAATAGATAATAGGCATTTCTTGCTTTAAAACTACTTGTTATAGGATTATTTTTATTTGTTGTATATAGGATTGTTGATATTAGCTGGAAGTGGTGGAATAATTTACGACAGTGGGAATTAGGTAATACAGTATTTAGAATAGTGGCAAGAAGTAGTATCCAGTAAGGGCAGAATAATGGCAGAAGTGGCCTATATGAAGAAGCTTCCTGGGTGACATCATTTCCTCTTGAAAAACACTACACAAGAAGTGTAGTATATTATACTATGAAGTTATATTATACTGTGAAGTTACTTCATTTGTGAGGTGTATTGATAGCCTAAAGAAAACACTTCTGATGACCAAGGAGGACCTCATGTCATCCTGTATGTAACCTAATTAGGTTGCTTTCATCAGGTGAGACTATATTGCATGTGGGTGGAACAGGGTGGTGAAAAGAAGATCGGGTAGTACATTGATTATTTTGTAGTTTAGCACTTGCACATTGATGGTAGCACAATTGAGAATGGTTTGAGTGATTTATCTTTACAATATTGCACAATTATTGTTTTTTTTCTTTTTATACACTGAGAGAAATTGTGGAGTAAACCTTGGTTCACACTGGAACCGGCTGCGGATCGCACAGAAATGCTGTGTGTTCCATTCTCCGGTTCAGGGACGAATCTGGGCCAAATCTTTGCTTGAATTCGGTCCTGAAACTGGGCCAATAATGCACAGCCTTTCTATGCAGTGCGCTCCGCACCTGCCCTGGAGATATGTGAACCCGCTCCATTGGGAGCCGGTCACATTCTTCTGCGATGCGAATTGGATGCTGGGAAATTTGCATAGGTGTTCTTTTTCTTTTTATGCACTAATGAGAGAAATTGTGGAGTAAGGCTCGGTTCACACTGGAACCGGCTGCGGATCGCACAGAAATGCTGTGTGTTCCATTCTCCGGTTCAGGGACAAATCAGGGCCAAATCTTTGCCTGAATTCGGTCCTGAAACTGAACCAATAATGCACAGCCTTTCTATGCAGTGCGCTCCGCACCTGCCCCGGAGATATGCGAACCCACTCCATTTGGGGGCCAAAACTCATTTGGAACCCTCCCTCCCTCCTAACCGCTAAATCAACCGATGCCAATATTCTATCTGCTGACTTTGCCAAACCCATACACACTATACCTACCTCTTTGTGTTCATATTTATGGATGAATTTACCAACGCATGTAGTGCAAGTGCCTGTATGAACACTTTCAAATGGTACTGTTTAAAGTTTTTTGTTCTCCTATGATCTTGACAGGCAATTGCAGAATGTAAAAATGTGCTTCAATTTGGACAGTGCATATTCATATTTTTGGATTATGACACTTCTTACCTGTCCAGTAGGCTGCCAATAGTGTAAGTAAGGAGGGGCTGGCCAAAGTAACAAACATTATTTATGCATTCAGCTCTCAATGAAGTGGAGACCTGTCCAAAACATCCCCTACCCTAACATTTTTACAATGGGCCATCAGAGGGGGTGAGGAATCTGATAGGTGGACCTTATACCTTTGTCTTTAAATACTCATTTCAATAAATGTTATACTCATGTTGGCCAAGAATGTTTGTGTCTAATCTGCTTGCGATGATATGTGCAAAAGTACATTTTTTTTCTTGTTTGACTCCACAGTTTCCTTCCAACCCACAGAAATGGCAGACTGTGGCCTCCCAATTCGACCAGCAGTGGGACTTTCCCAACTGCGGTGGTGGTGCAATAGACTGGAAGCAAGTACGGATCATCCCACCCCCCAACTTGGGGTCATACTACTACAACTACAAGTGGTACAGAAGTATTGTGATGTTGGCAGTGGTATCAATGACTTACGAGTTCCTCTATCTGGACGTGGGGAGAAATGGCCATATGTCAGATGGTGGAGTGATCGCACAGACCAAATTTTACATACGGCTCCAGAATGGCAGCTTGGGCTTGCCACCTCCAGCAGATAATGTGGCAGGCCTCCCGTTTGTTTTTGTGGCAGATGAGGCATTTGCGCTGGGGAACCATCTGATGAGGCCATTCCCCGTGAGGACCCTCATCCCAGAGCAGAGAGGTTTTAACTACCGGCCAGAAGAGTGGTCGAGAATGCCTTTGGCATAATGGCCAGCCGATAACGGCTGATCCAAACGGCCATAAACATGGCCGAATACAAACTAAACCAGATCATTTTAAGCTGCTGCGTTCTACATAATTTTCTGCATAAGAATGCAGCAAACTATCTGGCCTCAGTTGCGACTGAGGCCGACTTTTCACCCGCAGAATCAATGACGGCACTTGAAACTGGCCGTCCTGGCTTGCCCCCCTCAGAGTTTCAGGGGTGAAACCCCTTCCTCTCACCTACTTTAGTTTCGAGGAAGGGGTTGCACCCACAAAACACGTACATTGATATCCCATGATGGCAGATAGCACATGTTGACACACTGTGTGCATCTTCAAAATTTGGCTTTGCAATTACTTTAAAACTTTTAAAAAATGTAAAATAACGACAAAATTTTCATTTTTTGGGTTTAGATTTTTTCATAAAACATACATGATTTTGCTCAGTCTTTTTTGAATATCATTGATATTTTGCTTCAGCTTGTCTAAATCCCGATTGCAGACCATGATCTCACCGATGAGGACTTGTGCACTTGCACTGCTGAAGTGAGTTTCTTCTTCCATAACATCCACATCACCTAAAAAAAAACACACACCCCATGTATTATAAATATGCAGGCATCTATCTATTACCTGAAGCTGTGGTCTCAGACATTGACCTGTTGTGGACACCATTTCGACCACTTCCTGAACCTCTGCATCTACATCCTCAGGTTCTGCATCCACATCCTTAGGTTGTGTGCTTAGTTTCCCCTTCTTCAGGAGGTGTGGGGTTCCTTGTGTCCACAGATGTCCCGATTCTTTTCTCCCCTACGTGAATACAAAAAAGGTATACTTAGCAGACAGATATTTGAGGCAAGAAATAGTAATATGAAACATTGCTTGGAAGTGTCATTCAATTGTCTGTTTTGGCAGAGTTCGAAGCTGAAAACATGATTTTTTTCCCTTTCCAAAGCTGGAATACTTACCTGTTTTGTGCACGTTTCACACATGGAGAGTATCCACTGGAGCACCTGCGTGGGACACCATAAAAAGGTTGTTATGGTGTCCCACACTAGTGCGCCTGCGTCCAGATGTGTAAACTGATGCTAAGTGTCCTCTCCTTACACTGAATCAAGTTGGCATTTCATTATAGTTTCAAACACAAGACAACAATGTAATAAAATTCTTTTAATCCAAATAGGCATGAACAAGTGTAGATAACCTGCATCTGCCAAAAACGTTGTATTAGAGGTCAAACAAACAATGTTTAATATTAACAATTACTGTGTCCACAAACCTCAAACTTGGCATTTTAAACTGTATAACAGTAAAGAAAAGCACATGTACCAGCACGAAAGTAATAATAATAATAATAATAATAGGAACACATGACAAATACTTACTTTTTTGAAGCACTTTCCTGATCCTTCTATACTGATCCTGCTCCCTCAATTTCAGGTCTGACCAGCATTTCCTCAATTGCTCCTTGGATCGTCGTACCCCAAAAGTCCTGTGCAGACTTCTCACAACTTTAGTCATGATCTTGGCCTTTCTCACATTTGGGTTTCTGTACGGTCCATACTTCCCATCATAGTCTGCCCTCTTCAAGATGTCCACCATCTCTTAAAAGGACATATTTGAAGCCTTATATCTAATCCTGGATCTGGAACTGCCTTGCTCTGGGCTTTCCTTGTCATTCCTGATAACACACCTGCTGTGTCTCTGCCATGTGCTCTCCCACTGCCCCGAAAGAGAAGTGGTGGGGTATACACTATAAAGAAGGACAGGGGCAAGGTTTGACACATGGGCAGTGTATATAAAGCATAACATGCGGGCGTCATACGTATGATCTGTGAGTGGAGGACGGAGGATCGTAAGTGCCGATCATGCAAACGAAGGTACAATCGTATCTTGGGGCATCAGTGGTTATTGGCCTATACTGCTTATAGATTGTGTCCTATATTGGGACAAGATTAGGAGTGTTTAGCCTGACATTAGAGTTTGTCTTGTATTGTGTTTTGCAGCTAAAATGGTGGATAAATTCACTGACCTGAACTTCCTGCCCAAATTCCTAAACTTGTACAGGGTGCTGCCATGTCTCTGGCAAGTCCAAAGCGGGGACTACAACAAGCAAAAGAGGAAGGCAGCACTGGATAAACTGTTGGAATTGGTGAAGCTGGTGTATCCCACGGCGGTCAACTATTTGAAGGCCAAAATTGGTAGCCTGAGGAGCACATATAATAGGGAGCGCAAGAAGGTCTAGGATTCCATGTGATCTGGAGCAGCAGCAGATGACGTATATGTACCCAGGCGGTGGTACTACGACAGACTGTGTTTGTTTGTCAGACCAGAGTGAACCCAGGCCATCGCTATCTACACTTCCTTCCACACTTCCTTCCACATCAGCTGAGTCTCCTGTAGTCCAACCTGGGCTTTCCACCCAGGAAGATGTGGAGGAGCCCAGCTTGAGCCAGGTATAGCATTGTTGAACATATTTCTTGTCAAAAATTGAATGATGTTAACTAGATGTTATTGATCACTAATTTCAGATTTAACAAAGTGGTTTACATATCAATACACAGTAGTAGCGGTGGTGTGGCTACCGTGCAACTGAATGGACACGTGACCTTTCAGCTCTGCTCCAGATAGAGGAACCACCAGTTTTAGGAATGACACAGCTATCTAAAAACTCGACAGAGGCAAGCCTAAAGGTGCCGCCGAGCCCGCAGGATGGCCCACAAAAGGAAGGGAGCCGCACAATTAAAGAAATTAAGGGATTTCTTTCCTCCGAAAGACCGCAACCCCTTCCAAGATGGCCCCGGGAACAGCTCCCCATCCTCCACAGGCAGCTCATGATCTGCAGCATCAAGCCCAGCTTTACAGACCAGGCTCTGCCCACAACACAGCAGACGCATCAACCCCTCTCTCCCACAGCCCTGCTAAATCTAAGCCCCAGATAGAAGATGATGCCCGGCAGAGAGGAACAAGCCAGAACTGCGTGGAGGACAAGAGGGAACTGGAGGACCTGTTCACAGCATTTCCTACTGCGGGTAAGCCGGTTTCTGATACTACCCTCAAGGACATGCTGGTCTCCCTCTGTAGCTCCATGCACACAGACATGCTGCAGTGTGTCACTAACTTTAAAACAGAGCTGGGTGCACCAGGAGGGAGGGTAACCCACATAGAGGAGAAAATGGGGGACTTTGCTGTATCACACAACACACTAATAGATGCCCATAACGATCTGAAGAGCTTGCATGGCTCAGGTCAAAGGTCGCTGACCTTGAAGACAGGTCAAGACGAAACAATGTCAAGATCTGGGGGTCCCAAAAACTGTTATCCCCGCACAACTTCAGCAGTATGCCCATAAATTAATATGAAGACCCTCCTGCCCTCCATTGCTGACTCTGAAATACATGTTGACCGCATCCACAGGCTGCCAAAGACGTCATATCTCTCTGATAATATCCCCCGGGATGTCCTGATGCGGGTACACTTCTATTAAGTAAAGGAACAACTTTTGTCCGCGATTAGCAAAAATCAGCAACCCCCAGAAAGATTTGCACATATCCAATTGTTTGCGGATCTTTCTCAATTTATGATGCAAAAACGTAAATCCCTGCTACCAGTGACCAAAGCCTTACGCAATCATAGTATTCCATATCGTTGGGGATACCATGTCAAATTGATGGTCACGCGTGAAGGCAACACAACTGTAATCTCGGATATAGAAGAAGGGCTGGAATTGCTTCGGTCCACTAGGGATGAGCTTCGAGTTCAAGTAGAACTCATGTTCAACTCGAACATCGGCTGTTCGTCAGTTTGCTGAACAGCAAACAATTTGAGGTGTTCGCGGCAAATTCGAATGCCACGGAACACCCTTTAACCCCCCTGGTGGTATTCCCGAGTCTGGCTCGGGTTGGATTTTACATACCAAAAGCGGTATCCCCGAGCCAGACTCGGGCTTGCATCGCAGGATCCAGGAAGAGCATACTTACCTTGTCCCCTGGATCCTGCGATGTCTCCCCGCTGTGATCGGCGAGCCGCTGTGTCTCGCTCGATTCACAGTGCCGAGCTCCATTCCCTGCGAGCGTTGCGACGCACGGGGACGGAGTTCGGCGGTAAATTCAAATAGTGAAACACACAGTATAGATACAGCATACTGTATCAAATAACTACACATCCCCTTTGTCCCTAGTGGTCTGCCCAGTGTCCTGCATGCAGTTTTATATATATATAACTGTTCTTTCTGCCAGGAAACTGGAGATTGTCCATAGCAACCACAACTGTCTCTTTACATCAAAAGTGGTTTTAGAGCAGCTAGAAAAAAGCAATAATAAATTAGAATCACTCGCAGAATTGAGCGATAGTGATTTGTGGGGAGATCCGTCATCAAACACTAAAAGTAACGAAAGCTAAAATTCTGCAACTGAGCAAATTTCAGTGTTTTTGATTTGATTATATTATTATATAATTTTTATTATTATTATATTATTATTTGTTATAATTATTTATAGTTATTTATTATATTATAATTTTTTATTTCGTTTTTCAAACTTTATCATACCCGGGATGTCTACTAGACTCTTGTTTGGACAGATTTAAGTGAACTATTCCTAAGAATTACAGGCCTACAATATAAAACGCCAAATTTCTGTGCAAAATAATTGTACCGCTTTCAGCACCTAAAATCAGAAATAATCATACCGCCAGGGAGGTTAAAAGTCTATGGGAGAAATCAAAAGTGCTAATTTTAAAGGCTTATATGCATGGTATTGTCATAAAAAGTGTTTGTGGACCTGGGTCCTACCCCAGGGGATATGGATCAATGCAAAAAAAAGTTTTAAAAACGGCCGTTTTTTTCGGGAGCAGTGATTTTAATAATGCTTAAAGTGAAACAATAAAAGTGTAATATCCCTTTAAATTTTGTACCTGGGGGGTGTCTATAGTATGCCTGTAAAGGGGAACATATTTCCTGTGTTTAGAACAGTCTGACAGCAAAATGACATTTCAAAGGAAAAAAAGTCATTTAAAACTACTCGTGGCTATTAATGAATTGCCGGTCCGACAATGCACATAAAAGTTCATTGATAAAAACGGCATGGGAATTCCCCACAGGGGAACCCCGAACCAAAATTAAAAAAAAAAATGATGTGGGGGTCCCCCTAAATTCCATACCAGGCCCTTCAGGTCTGGTATGATATTAAGGGGAACCCTGGCCAAAATAAAAAAAAATGGTGTGGGGTCCCCCTCAAAATCTATACTAGACCCTTCAGGTCTGGTATGGATTTTAAGGGGAACCCCACACCAAAATAAAAAAAAAAACGGCGTGGGGTCCTCCCAAAGATCCATACCAGACCTGGCCGGTGGTTGTGGGGGTCTGCGGGTGGGGGGCTTATCGGAATCTGGAAGCCCCCTTTAACAAGGGGACCCCCAGATGCCAGCCCTCCCCCCTGTGTGAAATGGTAAGGGGGTACAAAAGTACCCCTACCATTTCACTAAAAAACTGTCAAAAATATTAAAAATGACAGACAGTTTTTGACAATTCCTTTATTTAAATACTTCTTCTTTCTTCTATCTTCTTTCTTCTTTCTTCTTTTTTCTATCTTCTATCTTCTATCTTCCTTCGGTTTCTTCCTCCATCTTCTTCTTCTTCTGGTTCTTTTGGTTCTTCCTCCGGTGTTCTCGTCCAGCATCTTTCTCCGTGGCGTCGGCATCTTCTTCCCTTCTTCTCCTCGGGCCACTCCGCATCCATGATGGCATGGAGGGAGGCTCCCGCTCTTCTCTTCATCTTCTTCTCTTCACCTTCTTCTCTTCATCTTCTTCTCTTCTTCTTTTCGGGCTGCTCCGCATTCATGATGGCATGGAGGGAGGCTCCCACTGTGTGACACTTCTCCTCTTCTGACGGTTCTATAATAACGGGGGGGCGGAGCCACCCGGTGCCCCTGCCCCCTCTAACGCACAGGGACTTGACGGGAACTTCCCTGTGGCATTCCCTGTGACATCAGAAGGGGGCGGGGTTACGTAAAACTTTTTTTGCATTGATCCACGTCCCCTGGGGCAGGACCCGGGTCCCTAAACACTTTTTATGACAATTACTTGCATATAAGCCTTTAAAATTAGCATTTTTGGTTATTCATGTTCTTGTCCCATATACTTTAACGGTGTTCGCGTGTTCGAACAAATTTTTTGCCTGTTCGCATGTTCTGGTGCGAACAAAACAGGGGGGTGTTCGGCTCATCCCTACTGCCCACCTGTGGGCTCCCCCTGCCCTGCAAAACTAGATGCTTAATATGAATGGCAAACGGTGTCGAGAAAGAAAAGCAACAAACAACAAAACCCTAAAGCACCCAAGTACAAAAATTGAATCAGCCTCTATATATAATGGTTTTGACAAATTCTGGAGTTCTCAGTTGTGAATTTCCCCCTCGAGTTATGGGCAGTTGTTCTGCCCTCAGGTTCATGTTTGAATTTGATCTTTTTTTATTGCATTATCTGTTTTTTTATGCTATAACTTTTATTTTTTTCCCCACTATACATTTATCCCCCTCCTATTGGTCTGACTTCCTTCCAGAACACTTCACCTTCATCGCAATGGAAACAACCAACCTTTGTCAACTCATTGACCATTGAAACCTCACGACAGATTGGCTCCCACTACCAAGGCTAAGGTACTGTAAATGCTCACGCTCACAATACACACATGGCTTTGAAAATAGTCTCATTTAATGTGAACGGCCTCAACCACCCGGCCAAAAGATCATATGTCTACAAGAGACCCATTTTGCAGCAGGCAGCACCACCTATTTCCAACATAAAAACTTTCCCCACATTTTTTCTGTACCAGCCCCCTTAAAACAGAAGGGAGTCCTCACTGCTATTATAGACTCTGTGGCCTTTAGTTTATTAGCTGTTCACATTGATCTGGCAGGTAGATACCTTATACTTGTTGGAGAAATCAATAACAAATCTTTTACCATTGCTAATCTGTATGCCACAAATTCCCATCAGATCCGTTTCTTGAAAAGACTTTATCGCAAAATAGTCGATACCAAAAAAGGCTCATTGGTAATATGTGGAGATCACAATATGACTGTAGACCACATAATGGACACCACATACAAGGACAAAAGACCTCCCCTATCGCTCCAACCTTAACTGCACTCAGAAGATATACACGATGTATGGAGATGCCAGTATGTGAATGAAAAAGACTACACTTATCGCTCTGCCAGGCATAATTTCTACTCAAGAATAGATCTGATAATGGTAGACAACGTGCTCTTGTAGGCGGTGTCCTTCTCCACCATACACGACATCACGTGGTCCAACCATGCCCCTGTGTCTGTCACGATGGTGGAGGGTCACACTCGGAGCCCTGCTTATATTTGAAGAGCTAACTCTCGTGTTTTTCAAAAATCTTCACATGTAACAAACATAGAAAAAAGCCTATCTGAGTTTTTTGCTGTAAATACCAACTCTATATCTGACCATGCAATGTTATGGTGTGCCCATAAGGCTTTTATTAGGGGGATGATCCTTCAGATATGTGCACAGGAGAAGAGGCATAGGACGCAAAAGCTGAACCTATTTATTAATTATATCAAAACCCTGGAGAAACTAAATAAAAACAACGCAAACTCCCATACAGCCCAAAAACGTTCTCAACTGCGCTCTGATCTCAGACTCCTGCCCATTGAACAATATGACAAACATATACAATCCCTAAAATTATCCCACTATGCTTGAGGCAACCGGGTGGGCAAATTTCTAGCCCAGAGGCTTAAAACAGCCAGAACAAAATCTAGAATTGCATATTTACAACACCCTTCAGATCATCATAGAATATTCAACCCTAAGGAAATAGCAAACTCTTTTGCCGAATATTACTCATCATACAACCTAGATAAAGACCCCAAAACTCTACAACCAACTGAGGAGAGCATACAATCCTTTCTAGCAAAAATAAACTTCCATCTCTTTCGCAGACGCAACTCATGTCCCTTAACATTCCCATATCGGAGACTGAGATCAAGAAAGCGATATGTACTCTCCCATTAGGCAAATCCCCAGGTCCGGATGGACTACCTAATGACCATTATAAAACATTTCAATCCAATTTAGCCCCAACATAACAGGCAGTCTACTCGGCTGCGGTGTCCTCTGCCTCGTCTTGTGGTGACGATTCCAAAACCGGGTAAAGAACCTACATCTAAACAAAAAATACAGCGCTGTGAATAGACTGAAAGGAACTAATTACATATAATAGAAAAAAAAAAGAAATCAAAAAAGCTGCTGCTAAAAGTGAGATACACACAACAAATAAGCCAAAAAGTAGCAGCGCTAAACCTACTATAATTATAAAGTATATAACAATATAATTAAACAGTGTGCAGTATGTGAAATAGGAAGACTAATTAATTTGATAAAAGTTCATCTTCATAAATAAACAGTGCTCAAACAATTGACCGGACTGTGAATGTGATTCAATTGGTTGATTTCATCCTCCACCGCACCACCAGTGCTGAACACACAGAATGCTCGCTTACCAGACCGCAAGCTGTAAAAGCTTGCGACCTATACCCGGCTAAGGCCTTTATCCAATGGAGGGCCAAAAGGGTTTATCAACAAAATTGCTCAGTCACTGAATCCTAAGCAATGCAGCCAACAGAGTTCAAGCAAAATCATCCGGAAGCAGGGCTTAGTCAGGTCAGATAGGAGACACCAGAGGAGAAATCAAGGGCAAGCTGACATATATGTCATCTGCTGCTGCTCCCGATTTCTTGGAGTCCTGGACCGTATTGTGCTCCCTATTAAATGGACTCCTCAGGTTACCAGTTTTGACAGTAAAATAATTGATGTATGCCCTGGGGTACAAAGGCTTCACCATTTCCAAATGTTTCTCCAGCATTGCCTTCCTCTTTATTTTTATGACCCTATTAAATTTCTAATTTTTGTTTTGACAAAAACTTGGCTATGTGTTTTACTTCAAAAAGGACAGTTTGTTTGTGAGTAGGCAGGTACATTTAAAAAATACAATGTCAAATTAACAAGGGACACCAACATAGTTGTATCCTTGAGGTTAAAAAATACAAGATAATAATGGTGTTGTGGTAACTTGACACACAAAATGAAACAATATGGAGATCACTAGAAAAAAATAAAAATAAAAAAGATTATTCTGGAGATCACAAGAAAAAAACAACAAAAACAAATATTATTCAGGAGATCACGAGAAATAATAAAAAATACGTTTGCCAGAACTCTGTGAATGTCAGCAGCAAAACAACTTCATTATTCTAGCATTATAAAGAAGAACAGAATGCGCTGCATTTGAGAGATTTCAAAATTTGCCATGTGACGAATGTGATATCTCCATTACGAACGCTAGTTTTACAAGACCGAGCGCTTCTGGCTCGTACTTGATTCCGAGCATGCGTGAACTTTTGTGCATGGACTTGTGTACACACGATCGGTCTTTCCGACAAGCTCACATACAACATTTCCCGTCGAAAAATCCAACCGCATAAGAGTTATCATGGAAAAAGGTGTCTCCATTGGAGCTTTATCACCAATCCTTTTTTCCACAACAACCCAAAATTTTTAAAATACACTTGTCACAGAAACAAAGTGAGGTGAAATATTCTGAATGGGGCACAAACAGCAAAACAAACATTACAGTGGTGTTAACCCTTCCCTATGCAATCCAAAAAAACTTAAAAAATATTTTTTTGGCTGGAGTTACAATTAAAAAATGTACCTGTTCCATTTTCACAGGTGCACACAATTTTAAGACTTGACATTTTGGGTATCTATTTAAGCAGAATAAACTCATCTTATATATTTTAGGTAATATATTGTCTTAATATTGTGTGACATAAAAAATTGCAACCATCATTATTTTATTCCCCGGGGTCTCCGATTTCAGAAAATACATAGTATTTTGGAACTTTTAAGTAATCCTTGGGCATAAAATGATTTTATAAACATGTGTGCAAAGAGCACCACAATGGGCCTGGCACAAAAAGGGTTAAAGCCATCACATTAAAAAAAAACATGTATCCAAATCATACTCTAATCTGCCCGTTCAAATGGATCTTCCAAATCTTTGCACGTATATAATTAATTTTTACGGAGAAGACCGTGGACCTATGATCATTCAAATATATTCACTCAGAAGTAATCAGCAGGGGAAAGGGGGATGTTTTACCCTGTACCTGTGAATCTAAAAAATGTTTTAACTGCAAATAATGGAACCACTCTAAGCTAGGGAGCCTCCATGTTAATTGCAAGAATCAGAAAGAATTAAGTTAGTTTAACCACTGCCTGCCCGGCCTATAGCAGAATGATGGCCTGGCAGTGGTTCAGTTATCCTGTGTTCAGTTATGATGTCCAGCAGGAACAGCTGCCACGCACCTGTGGGGGGGGGGGCGATCGGTGGTGTGGTGTCAGTCTGACACACCTCTACACCGATTTCAGTAAAGAGCCTCTGATGGAGTCTCTTTACCACGTGATAAGCCATGTCCAATCATGGCTGATCACAATGTAAACAGGAAGAGCCGTTGATTGGCTTTTCCTCTCTTGTCTGACAGATGCGAGTAGAGGAGAGCCGATCAGCGGTTCTTCTGACAGGGGGGTCTGCACTGATTGTTTATTAGCGCAGCCTCCCTGCGAATGCCCACACTGGACCACCAGGGACACCACCAGGACCATCACAACAGATGGATCACCAGGGATGCCAACCTAGACCACCAGGGATACCAGTAAGTGCCCAAACAATGCCAATCAGTGCCCACACATATTGTCAGTCAGTGCGAGTCAGTGCCAGTCAGTCAGTGCCTGCCAGATGTCTCCTCATCAGTGATGCCCAGCATTGCCATCTATCAGTGTCCATCAGTACCACCCATCAGTTTCCATCAGTGTCACCTATCAGTGCTCACCCATGCCCATCAGTGCCAATCAGTGCCCACCCGTGCCACCCATCAGTGCCACACATAAGTACCCATCAGTGTCACCTATCAATGCCCATCAGTGCCGCATACCATGCCACCTATTAGTGCCCATCAGTGCCACCTCATCAGTGCCAACTCATTGGTGCCACCTCATCAGTGCCCATCAGTGCCACCTTATCAGTGCCCATTAGTGCAGACTAATCTCTGTCCATCAGTGAAGGAGAAAACATATTTACAAAATTTTATAACAAAGAAAAACTTTTTTTTTTTTTCTAAATTTTCGGTCTTTTTTTATTTGTTGCGCAAAAAAATAAAAATGCCAGCAGTGATCAAATGCCACCAAAAGAAAGCTCTATTTATGGAAACAAAATGATAAAAAAATTGTTTGGGTACAGTGTAGCATGACCATGCAATTGTCATTCAAAGTGCGACAGCGCTGAAAGCTAAAAATTGGCTTGGGCAGGAAGAGACAAAAGTGCCTGGTATTGAAGTGGCTAAGGTACAGACATGTTTAAATGCATGCCACAATCTAGTTAACACATTCCCGACTGGCCTATTGTACAATGACGGCCAGGCGGGAGCAGGCGGGAGAGGGGAGGACGCAATCTGTCACTGATTGTGTCCATTGGACCCAGCCAATGACTGATCACTGCACCGGCCTGCACCAATCACAGCAGATCACATGACAATTGTAAACAATGAATGGCTTCCTTTCATGCCATCCATGGTATACAATCGTGTTTCTCTACCATGTGACTAGCATTAGCCAATCACAGCTAAATTACAACAAAATATACTGAATGAACCAGTTTCATTCAGAAAAATGGTTGCTTATACCAATGAAATGAATTGGTATTAACAATCATAATGTGTATGTAAAAAAAAAATAAAATTGTGATCACTTCCCATGTTAACACTGTGTTGCTCTGGTCACAGTGTGTTAGAAAACAAATCTTAAAAAAAAGTAACTAAAAATATAAAAAAATAAAATTTAAAAAATTTAAAAAGTATTCTTTTTTTTTTTTTTTACATACTGTTACCAGTCAGTGTCACTGATCACCGCCACACCAGTTATATGATAATGCTGCACTGGTGACATTATGTAAAAAAAAAAAATGAAAATTTTTTTTTTAATTCTTCATTTTCCAAATAATTGTGCCAAAAAGTTACAACTTCAAAAAACTTGTCATGCCTCTTACTAAATACCTTGGTCTACTTTGTTTTTACCAGAAGTTTCATGTGGATTGCATTTTATATGTAAGCATACATTTATTTTAAAAAAATGATGGTTTCAAAAGAATTATACTATGAAGCTGCTTTTTTTCTGAGGTGCATTGGTGTCCTACAGAAGACACTCTGATGACCAAAGAGGACCTGGTCAGACTCCATTGCATGGTGGTGGAAGGATTGGGTAACACATTGATGATTTTGAAGTCTTTTTATTATTGCACACACTTGGTTTATAAGGGTATAATATTTTGGTCAGTGCTTAATGACATTAAAAAAAAAACTATACAGAAGATTATTTGAATAGTCATTTTTATTGTCATGGAATATATTTTATAGTTAGTTGATTGGGACTCAGAGTGCTGGAAATATATTGTACACATTGTTAAACAGCAAAATTCCACTTTAAAAATAGCCTACACAGCTTTTCAATAATCTATAAACCATATGTTTTACTTACTTTTATATAACAGAGAACATCTTTTAGTATGACATTAAATACATACTGTATTTAACTTTATGCATACTATGCAATATTTATTGTCATTTATCACATGCTAAATGTTATTGGGTATTTAATGGTATAAAATATGATATTAAGTATTCGTAAAATAGTTTATGTGAAAATATCATTTATTCTGCATCAAGAGAGCATTTTACATGTTTTTTACAAGCACCTTTTCTTATATTTATTTGCAGTAAACATGTCTACATTTTCAAAACCTGAGAAATAACATTTTATACATAAACAATACTCTAACACATTTGAAAAAATCTTCACACATGGATCTTGGCTAAATTAATACTTTTCCCTGAGAATCTGAAGCTTTATTTTCCCATTGCGAAGGTTAGTAAAGGTTTTCTTTGCTGTGTTTTTTCTGCCGTATAAAAAATGTGAGTGATTTCCTTGCCACCTGAGAGGAAAGCCATACATTTTCAATCTTCTAAAATAATTGTGTGTAAAACGCATTCTATTGCTTCCAGAGAGAATCCAATCAGTGCAATGGTTTCTAAGGAGCAGGAACTATATTCACATTTCATTCATGTAAAGAATGATATAATAGATGAGTTTATGGTAGCTGAGCACCCTGTAGGTAGTGAAATCTGACATGGCGTATCAGGCTCTTACTGCGCTCATTGCATAAAACAAAGACACTTAATTTGTGACTTTACCTTAGGTGGTAAACACATTATAAATGACTGAGGGAAGAACTGATGGTATTAGTAAACCAAGACAGAAAATGTTTTCTGCTTTCCTGTTTAAACTGTGCCATCTATAAGATACAGGATATTAAGACACTGTTTCAGATACAATATAGTTTTGGTACATGTTTGAAATGGCAGAACAATAAAAAAAAAAAAAAATAGAATCTGTATTGGGAAAAATGTGAGAAGTCTTATTTCTGACCTATCCATCTAAAAGTTTCAGTTCCTTGGTTGTGATTAGGGATGAGCCGAACACCCCCCGGTTCGGTTCGCACCAGAACCTGCGAACGGACCGAAAGTTTGCACGAACGTTGGAACCCCATTGACGTCTATGGGACTCGAACGTTTGAAATCAAAAGTGCTCATTTTAAAGGCTAATTTGCACGGTATTGTCCTAAAAAGGGTTTGGGGACCCAGGTCCTACCCCAGGGGACATGTATCAATGCAAAAAAAAACTTTTAAAAACGGCCGTTTTTTCAGGAGCAGTGATTTTAATGATGCTTAAAGTAAAAAAAAAAAAAGTGAAATATTCCTTTAAATATCGTACCTGGGGGGTGTCTATAGTATGCCTGTAAAGTGACGCGTGTTTCCCGTGTTTAGAACAGTCCCTGCACCAAATGTCATTTTTAAAGGAAAAAATCTCATTTAAAACTGCTTGCGGGTTTAATGTAATGTCGGGTCATGGCAATATGGATGAAAATCAGTGAGACAAACGGCATGGGTACCCCCCAGTCCATTACCAGGCCCTTTGGGTCTTGTATGGCTATTAAGGGGAACCCCGCACCCAAATTAAAATAAGGAAAGGTGTGGGGCCACCAGGCTCTATATACTCTGAACAGCAGTATACAGGCGGTGCAAACAAGACAGGGACTGTAGGTTTGTTGTTAAGTAGAATCTGTTTGTAATTTTGAACGGGTACATTTTTAACGTGTTTAGCTCCAGCCAAAAAATCTTTTTTAAGCTTTTTGGAAAACATAGGGAAGGGTTATCACCCCTGTGACATTTGTTTTGCTGTCTTTCCTCCTCTTCAGAAGATTTCACCTCACTTTTTGTCCCAATGAAAAATGTTTTTTGAAAATTTGGGTTTTTTTGTGGAACAAGGATTGGAAAGCATCAGTGGAAAGGAGAATTTTTTTTCCCATATTAACTCTTACAGGAGAGAATTTCCCTTCCTAGGGGTAGATTTCATCTCACTTCCTGTTGTCTCCTTCCTTCCGTTTGCAAGTAGGAGTCGTTTGTAAGTTAAATGTTTGAAAGTAGGGTCCTGCCCTATATACTCAGCAGAAATTTGGGCCTTAGGTGTTGCTGTGGCCACAACACTGTAAGCCCTCGCAGGGCCCTGCTGTGAAATATTAGATCAAGAATTGTAATTACATGCCCCTGTTGAACAGGAGCTGAAAAATTAGGCCTTAGGCACTGGTGCTGGTGCCACAACACTGCAACCCCTTACAGACACTCTAGTTGGAACGCAGGAATGAGCCCTGCTGAAAAGTATTGCATCAAAAATTGTAATTACACGCCCCTGTTAAACAGGGGCTGAAAAATTGTGCCTTAGGCACTGGTGGTGGCGCCCAGAACCAAAAATGTTCTTACAAGCTATCAGCGTGATGATTGAGGAGGAAGAGGATAATTACTCAGGGATAGTCACTCAGCAACAGCATAGGCAGTCTTTGAAGGGATCTGAGATTTCAAAAAAAATTATTCGGTTACATCAGCATCAGGTGCTTGGTAGCTGGTGGTGATCCAAGACTGATTCATTTTTATGAAGGTCAGTCGATCGTCCGAGTCGGTGGACAGACGCACCCTGTGATCGGTTACCACGCCTCCAGCAGCACTGAATGTGCGTTCCGAAAGAACGCTGGATGCAGGACAAGCCAGTAGCTCAATTGCATACTGTGCAAGCTCTGGCCAGTGATCCATCCTCAAGACCCAGTAACCCAGAGGATTTTCGGTGGGAAAGGTGTCCAAGTCTGATCTTGCCCCTAGGTATTCCTGCACCATGTAAAACAGACGCTGGCGATGGTTGCTGGAACCGATCATACCTTGGGGCTGCGGACCAAAGAATTGTCTGAACGCATCGGTCAGACGGCCACCTTCTCCACTGCTCCTTCTTTGACTGACCGAAGCCTCAGCAACACGTTGTCCAGAAACAGGAGTTTGTAACCTCCCAGTCTCTGGGAACGCGTTGCACAGACCTTTCTGCAAGGCCTCCCGAAGATGTTTCATCCTCTGCTCCCTCTGCGATGGCAAGATAAGGTCTGCAACCTTACCCTTGTAACGTGGATCAAGGAGGGTTGCCAGCCAGTATTGGTCCTTCTCCTTGATACCACGAATACGAGGATCCTTACGCAGGCTTTGCAGGATCAGGGAGGCCATGCAGCGTATGTTTGCTGAGGCATTCGGTCCGGAGTCCTCTGGGTCACTAAGGACGACATGGTCCGCAGCCACCTCCTCCCAGCCACGTACAAGTCCATGTGTTTCTTGGGACTGATCCCTTAAAGACTGCTGCTGATGCTGAGTGCCAGGCTCCACCTCCATACTGACACAATCTTCCTCCTCCTCCTCCTCCTCCTCGTCCTCTTCCTGTGTGATCGGCGGGCACGCAGGAACACTGTCTGGATAAAGGGGGCCTTGAGAGCTAAGGAAGTCCTCCTCTTCCTGCCTCTGTTCTGCCTCAAGTGCCCTGTCCATTATTCCACGCAGCGTGTGCTCCAACAGGTGGACAAGGGGGACAGTGTCACTGATGCATGCACTGTCACTGCTCACCATCCTCGTGGCCTCCTCAAATGGTGACAGGACAGTGCATGCATCCCTGATCATGGCCCACTGGCGTGGGGAAAAAAAACCAAGCTCCCCTGATCCTGTCCTGGTGCCATAGTCGCACAGGTACTCATTGATGGCCCTCTGCTGCGTGTGCAGCCGCTGCAGCATGGCCAACGTTGAGTTCCACCTGGTGGGCATGTCACAGATTAGGCGGTTCTTGGGCAGGTTAAACTCCTTTTTGGAGGTCCGTCAGCCGAGCACTGGCATTATATGACCGGCGGAAATGCACACAGACTTTCCTGGCCTGCCTCAGGACATCCTGTAAGCCCGGGTACCTGCCCAAGAACCGCTGCACCACCAAGTTAAGGACGTGAGCCAAACAGGGCACATGGGTCATTTGTCCCTGTCGGAGGGCAGAGAGGAGGTTGGTGCCATTGTCGCAAACCACCGTTCCTGCCTTAAGTTGGCGTGGCGTCAACCACCTCTGAACCTGCCCCTGCAGAGCTGACAGAACCTCTGCCCCAGTGTGGCTCCTGTCCCCCAAGCACACCAGCTCAAGCACCGCATGGCATCTTTTGGCCTGCGTACTTGCGTAGCCCCTTGAACGACTACGGAGCACCGCTGGTTCCGAGGAAGAGGCCATGGAGGAAGAAGAAGAGGAGGGGGTGGAGGAGGGAGGTGTCACAATCATTAGCATTTTGGAGGCGTGGTGGCGGAACAACCTCCAACACTACTGCACCTTGTCCTGCATCCTTCCCAGCTGCCAGCAGAGTCACCCAATGCACCGTGAAACTTAGGTAACGTCCCTGTCCATGCCTGCTGGACCATGAGTCAGCGGTAATATGCACCTTACCGCTGACCGCCCTGTCCAGCAAGGCATGGACATTGCCTTCCACATGCCGGTAGAGAGCCGGAATCGCCTTCCGTGAGAAAAAGTGGCGTTTGGGTACCTGCCACTGAGGAACCGAACATTCCACAAACTCACGGAAGGAGGCAGAGTCTACCAACTGAAAAGGCAGCAGTTGAAGTGCCAGCAATTTTGCCAAGCTAGCATTCAACCGCTGGGCATGTGGATGGCTGGGAGCAAACTTCTTTCGGCGGTGCAGCAGCTGGGGCAGGGAAATTTGCCTGGTACAATCTGACGTCGGTGTACCAAAAGCAGATTGCCCACAAGTACTTGGCTGTGACACACCTAATTCTACACCTTCATTCCTCTCAGTGCAGGTCTCAGAGAGGACTGAAGGTCTAGTGGGGTTGGAAATCTCAGCTGATGAGGAGCAAGGAGAGGTCCTCTTTGTTCTTTGGTGTGGGTCTTTTAGATGCGCTTGCCAACGAACTGCATGGCAGGTCAACATATGTCTGGTCAAGCATGTGGTACCCAAGCGGGAGATGTTTTGGCCATGTGAGATACGCTTGAGACATATGTTGCAAATAGCAGCGGTGCGATCTGATGCACTCGTCTCAAAAAAGGCCTACACCAAAGAACTTTTTGAATAACGCGCAGAGACTGCAGCGCCCTGCATATGTGATGCAGTCAATGTGCTGCCCTTAGGCTGGCCCCTGGAGGGCATCCTGCCTCGTTGGTGATGTGCCGCCTCCTCCTCCTCCTCCTCCTCTCTCCTATCAGGCACCCACGTTGAGTCAGTGACCTCATCATCCCCTCCCTCCTCATCACTGGAGCAAACCCGGCAGTATGCTGCAGCAGGGGGAGCATGACTGCCAGATTGCTGTCCTTCTTGGGCACCCCCTCTGTCCGTGCTCATGTTACTGCCTTCATCGAGCTCAGTATCATCATCAGAGCCTTCCAAACGCTGGGCATCCTCCTGGAGAATGTACCCAACACTGTGGTCAAACAGTTTGAGGGACTCCTCAGGAGGACATGGTGGAGCTAGGGAAGGAGTCACTGATGACATTGAGCCGAGGGAAGAGGCCGCTGCTTTGCCAGACAAAGCACCCTGGGCATGGGTGAGAGAGGATGAGGAGGATGAGGACGGCTTGGTCATCCACTCGACCAAGTCTTCCGCATGTTGCGGCTCAACACGGCCAGCTGCCGAAAAAAAGGCCAAGCGTGTCCCATGGCCACGTGCTGATGAGGATGCACCGTCTCCACGACCAGCACTAGACACAGAGCCTGCTTGCCCTCTCTTATTGGCTTGTGACTGTCTGCCTCTCCTTCTTGGCCTTCCAGACATACTAATGGCCTGTAGCTGCACTAAGCTGGGATATATATATATATATATATATATATATATATATATATATATATATATATATATATATATATATATATATATATATATATATATATATATATATATTTTGCAGCTAGCAAAATCAACTACCTGCCTGTAGTATGAGAAAACCACCAACCTTCTACAGGTAGCTTTAGCTGAACACTGTGAGGTGGACGCACCCCACTAACTGTAAATAGTCTAGCTGCCTGACCGTGGTACTAATAGGATCAAAAGAACACCAGTAATTTTCTTCAGGTAGCTTTATATACTGTAACAAGACAAGCCTGCCTGTCAGTAGGAAGATAACAGGAACGGATCTAGCTGAACACTGTGAGCAGGACGCACTGTACTAAATGTAAATAGTCTAGCTGCCTGACCGTGGTACTAATAGGATCAAAAGAACACCAGTAATTTTCTTTAGGTAGCTGTAAATACTGTAACAAGACAAGCCTGCCTGTCAGTAGGAAGATAACAGGAACGGATCTAGCTGAACACTGAGCAGGACGCACTGCACTAAATGTTAATAGTCTAGCTGCCTGACCGTGGTACTAATAGGATCAAAAGAACACCAGTAATTTTCTTTAGGTAGCTGTTAATACTGTAACAAGACAAGCCTGCCTGTCAGTAGGAAGATAACAGGAACGGATCTAGCTGAACACTGAGCAGGACGCACTGCACTAAATGTAAATAGTCTAGAAGATAACAGGAACGGATCTAGCTGAACACTGTGAGCAGGACGCACTTTACTAAATGTAAATAGTCTAGCTGCCTGACCGTGGTACTAATAGGATCAAAAGAACACCAGTAATTTTCTTTAGGTAGCTGTTAATACTGTAACAAGACAAGCCTGCCTGTCAGTAGGAAGATAACAGGAACGGATCTAGCTGAACACTGTGAGCAGGACGCACTGCACTAAATGTAAATAGTCTAGAAGATAACAGGAACGGATCTAGCTGAACACTGTGAGCAGGACGCACTGCACTAAATGTAAATAGTCTAGAAGATAACAGGAACGGATCTAGCTGAACACTGTGAGCAGGACGCACTGCACTAAATGTAAATAGTCTAGAATTTAACAGGAACGGATCTAGCTGAACACTGTGAGCAGGACGCACTGCACTAAATGTAAATAGTCTAGAAGATAACAGGAACGGATCTAGCTGAACACTGTGAGCAGGACGCACTGCACTAAATGTAAATAGTCTAGAAGATAACAGGAACGGATCTAGCTAAACTGAGTACAGTATATATATATATATATATGCAACACCTGGGATGCATATATATACACAATACACTGTAAGTGCAGCTAACTGACTGACTGTTCTGCCTAATCTATCTAACTCAAATCAAACACTGTCTCTCTGTCTATCTCTTTCAACGCCGGAACACACACTACACAGGGCCGCCGTGCAGGCGGCCTTATATAGTGTGGGGCGTGTACTAAATCCCCTGAGCCATAATTGGCCAAAGCCTCCTTGGCTTTGGCCAATTACGGCTCTCTGTTCAGGCGGCGCTGTGATTGGCCAAGCATGCGGGTCATAGTGCATGCTTGGCCAATCATCAGCAAGCAATGCACTGCGATGCCGCAGTGAATTATGGGCCGTGACGCGCCACACGAATTTGGCGCGAACGGCCCATATCGTTCGCAATTCGGCGAACGACCGAACAGCCGATGTTCGAGTCGAACATGGGTTCGACTCGAACACGAAGCTCATCCCTAGTTGTGATACTGACCCTTTTGTCTTGATACTTGAGTCACTGACCAGAAACAAGTAAGAAGTTTTAATATATTTAAAGAAAGTCACATATTAATGGTATGCACCTTTGATAGGCTTACAGTGAACTTAGAATGTTAGTAGAAAACCATGCACTTATCTTCATAGGTAGTCATTTAAATGATAACAATGACCAAAATAGAGAGGATGTGTAGTCCTCAACACACTCTCTGCAAATAGAGAGGAGAGGGAAAAGAGAGGACAGGAAAAGGGTAAAAGAAATTGAGGAAAAAATGGGGAAAAGAGAAATAAGCAGGGAGAGGTGGCCATGAGTGGGCTAGAGAAATGAGAGTAAGGCAAAGAGTGGGGAGAAGTTTTAGTATTTCTGATATATCTATCCAATTTTTAGTGCTTATATAAAATGTACAGCCATCAGTCAGATGTTCAGTATAGGCATATTGGATCGACGGGGACCTCACATTAGGCAATGTCATTATCAGTGGCGGCTGGTGAAGTTTTAGGATGGGGGGCACCAGACCCCGCCCTTCCTTTTTGACCCCTCCCACTTGATGGAAATGGGCGTGGTTTCAGCGAAATAGTGGGCGTGGCTCTAAGGTGGTGTGGTTAGCGTCTGAGATGAACGAGGGATGGAGGGAGAGGGCGAGGGAGAGAGGGACAGCAGGCCTAGATCCTACACAACAAAAGAAATGTGTATTCTACAAAGTTTACCAATCAGCAGATAAAGATACTCCAAACACCTGGTGTTGGCGCTTCTATCATCCCGGCACCATGGTTGTTATGGTGTCAGGATGATTGAAGCTCATTATTACTATTATTACATTGTAATATAAAATGAAATCGTTCAACTCACCATAATGCAGAATCAGTGGGAGCCCCGAGTGTGTCACTAGCCACGTCGCCTGTCACCAGATGCCATCAGGTGTCCCCAGCAGTCCCTTCTTACATGCAGCCTGTGTCACATCAAATGCAGCCTCTGTCACATCAAATACAGCCTCTGTCCCCCCCCCAAAATGCAGCCTCTGCCCCCCCCAAAATGCAGCCTCTGTCCCCTTACATCAGAGTTGCCATCAGTGTCCCCCCACAGCATGTGTCCCCATCAGAGCCCCCCACAGCAGGTGTCCCCATCAGAGCCCCCCACAGTAGGTGTCCCCATCAGTGTCCCCCCACAGTAGGTGTCCCCATCAGAGTCCCCCCACAGTAGGTGTCCCCATCAGAGTCCCCCACAGCAGGTGTCTCCATCAGAGCCCCCCACCAGAGCCCCCCACAGCAGGTGTCCCCTATCAAAGCCCCCCACAGCAGGTGTCCCCTATCAAAGCCCCCCACAGCAGGTGTCCCCCATCAAAGCCCCCCACAGCAGGTGTCCCCCATCAAAGCCCCCCACAGCAGGTGTCCCTCATCAAAGCCCCCCACAGCAGGTGTCCCCCATCAGAGCCCCCCACAGCAGGTGTCCCCCACAGCAGGTGTCCCCATCAGAGTCCCCCCAAAACAGGAGTCACCCACCAGAGCCCCCCCCCACAGCAGGTGTCCCCCATCAGAGTCCCCCCCCACAGCAGGTGTCCCCCCCACAGCAGGTGTCCCCCATCAGATTCCCCCCCACAGCAGGTGTCCCCCATCAGAGCCCCCCACACAGCAGGTGTCCCCCATCAGAGCCCCCCACACAGCAGGTGTCCATCATCAGAGCCCCCCACAGCAGGTGTCCCCCATCAAAGCCCCCCACAGCAGGTGTCTCTCATCAGAGCCCCCCACAGCAGGTGTCTCCCATCAAAGCCCCCCACAGCAGGTGTCCCCCATCAAAGCCCCCCACAGCAGGTGTCCCCCATCAAAGCCCCCCACAGCAGGTGTCCCCCATCAAAGCCCCCCACAGCAGGTGTCCCCCATCAAAGCCCCCCACAGCAGGTGTCCCCCGTCAAAGCCCCCCACAGCAGGTGTCCCCCACAGCAGGTGTCTCAATCAGAGTCCCCCCACAGCAGGTGTCCCAATCAGAGTCTCCCCACAGCAGGTGTCCCCCATCAGAGTCCCCCCCCACAGCAGGTGTCCCCCATCAGAGTCCCCCCCCACAGCAGGTGTCACCCATCAGAGTCCCCCCCACAGCAGGTGTCACCCATCAGAGTCCCCCCCACAGCAGGTGTCACCCATCAGAGTCCCCCCCACAGCAGGTGTCCCCCATCAGAGTCCCCCCCACAGCAGGTGTCCCCCATCAGAGTCCCCCCCACAGCAGGTGTCCCCCATCAGAGTCCCCCCCACAGCAGGTGTCCCCCATCAGAGTCCCCCCCACAGCAGGTGTCCCCCATCAGAGTCCCCCCCACAGCAGGTGTCCCCCATCAGAGTCCCCCCCACAGCAGGTGTCCCCCATCAGAGTCCCCCCCACAGCAGGTGTCCCCCATCAGAGTCCCCCCCCACAGCAGGTGTCCCCCATCAGAGTCCCCCCCCACAGCAGGTGTCCCCCATCAGAGTCCCCCCCCACAGCAGGTGTCCCCCATCAGAGTCCCCCCCCACAGCAGGTGTCCCCCATCAGAGTCCCCCCCCACAGCAGTTGTCCCCATCAGAGCCCCCCACAGCAGTTGTTCCCATCAGAGCCCCCCACAGCAGTTGTCCCCATCAGAGCCCCCCACCAGAGCCCCCCTCAGCAGGTGTCCCCCCGATTCTCCACACAGCGGTACTTACCTTCAGTCTCCTGCGGTGTCCTCCTCCTCACACTGGCAGCAGCATTCTTCCTGCTTCCTCTCTCTCGGGCGCAATGAGAGAGAGAACCAGGAAGTGACATCTGCCTCAGGGCGGATGTCAATCAAATCTGAAGTGCCAAGTAGCTTCCGCCCGGCGCCTGTAGTATGTATTGCTATGGCTGAGCGGAAGCTACTCGGCGCTTCAGAAAACGCCCCAAGGCGGGCTAAACGCCCGCAAATGCAGCGCCACATCTGCAATCTCGTGATTGCATAGACGTGGCGCTTCCTATAAGTGCACTGTGTCCGGCATCGCACTGTATCCGGCGTCCGAACACAGTGCACTTAAGGACCTTTTTTTTCCTTTTTTTTTTTTTTTAAAGGGCCAGTATTAAAAATTTTTTTTTTTTGTTTTGACTTTATTTTTATTTTTTCTGTTTTTTTTTTTTGCTGCCTGGAGGGGGCAGCACCCAGGCGCCCCCTATGGACGGGCCGCCACTGGTCATTATCCTTGAGTATGCATGTAAGTTTCTCATTAATAAAAGATTAATCCATGTGGTGTTTAATTTCCGTAAAGTGTACAATGAGCTTCTCCCATGCTTTTGCAATGGTTTGTTTAGCTGCCAAAAGCACACATGTAGTTAGTTTGAATTGCATACCTTAAATGCCTCTTTGGTAGACAGCATGTTAATAGAAGATGAAATGTCTGTGGATCAAATTTGTTTATATATGATAGTAATTCACAGCCGTTGTCAAGCACTTCCTTAGATAGGGGCGCCTGCGATGCTGAGTCATTGGACTAGACCAGGTTTTAAACAAAAAATTAAGTATTCAGATCTCTTTTATACAAGTTATGCAGGAGGATAGGTAGAAGGAGGGTAGAGAAAACTTTTTTTTAAATAGTTATATGTAGCCTTTACTACCACTGACCACCCTGTCTGGAAGAGATATATTGAAAGCAGGCAATTTACTTTAAGGTTTTTCCTTTTCTATAGAAGGTTCATTGATGATTTGCTATTCATATGGGAAGGATCTGAGCAATCACTCCATCAGTTTATGCATCAGCTTAATAACAACAGGAATAACATCAAATTAGATTATCAGTTTAGCGATAGTACAATAACCTTTTTAGACTTAACAATATTTAGGAAGGATGACTTTTTAGCTACAAAAGTGTACTTTAAGCCCACAGAAATAGTTACCTATCAATAAGAAGTGGCCACCACCCTACTTGGTTGCGCAATATTCCAAGAGGACAATTAATGCGCATCAGAAGGAACTGTACTTTTGATGTTGACTTTATTGAACAGTATGATCTCATAAAGAACACATTCATACAAAAGGGATATTTAGATTAACAGATTGAGAAATTCAGGAGAATTTTGGCTACTCCAAGTGACCAGTGTTTGGAGAATAATGTTCAAAGGGCAGTTGGAGATGACAAGCCATGGAGTTTCAGCTCAGATTTCAATTGCCAATATGAAGAGATTGAGAATATATTCTCCAAACACAATCCTTCTATTCATTCCAATCAAAACAGGTCGAGATTATGAGATCACTGTTCTCATAACCTACGATACAACCCAAGTTGTATATATGCATTGGTCTGTCAATGGGGACTGATGTATATAAGACACACAAAACGGTCCACGAATGTAAGAATTGGAGATCATGTGGCGAATATACTAAAGGGTTACAAATTTCATAGTGTCTCGGAACACTACAGGCGCTGCCATGTGAGGGACCTCTCTACACTTCAATTTTGGGGGGGTCAAATAGAGTTAGGGACCTTTCCAAGAGGGAAACTAAATGGATTCATTTGTTACAGATGATGAGCCCTGAAGGGTTAAACATCGATCTTCATATAAACTGTTTCATTAGTGAATATTAAAAATGAATTGTATTAAAGATTGGATTATTTGGGTTCAAACTGAAGGTTGTGTTTTTTTTTTTTTTTTTTTTATTCTTTATTTAAATTTTCATATTATAAACATACAAACAACCCCTCTTTCGCGGGGATAAACCAATCCACCAAAAATACAAAACATACACACACATATAAATCCCAAAATTATACCCCGCTCCTACCCACCTACATCCCCCCCACCTCCCGCAGACTGGTCTCGTTCCTTGATACCAATTGAGAGAGAAAATATCTCTGCATGTATTAGTAAAAATGGCTTCCGCAAAACACTCTGATCTTTTAAAGGCTTCCCATCTGGCCCATCTGCCCCCCCTATCTACTTGATCCCTGTCTGAGAGACCAAATGCCTCAGAATTTTCCATAGTGTATATTTCATTGATTCTTGAAATCCAGTCCCTGATCCCAGGCCCCTCCACTTCCTGCCATTTTTTTGGAATTGCACTCTTTGCGGAATTTAGAAGCACTGGGATCATCAAGGTTTTATACCTTTTAAAACTTCCCTCTGACCCATGGAACAAACAGACCCATGGGTCCAACTTGATGGCCCTACCCACTATCACTTCAATCAACTTGATCACCTCCTGCCAGAAGATTTTGATTTTTGGACAATCCCACCACAAATCCCGGGGCCTCACAACCTCTCCAGCATTTCGGCGATCTATCAGGCTTAAATTTGCTTATTTTAGTGGGTGTCATATACCACCTAGTCAGGCATTTATAGTTGGTTTCAATCGTTTTCATATCTATTACTGTGCTATGCGTCGCCCCCAATATGCTCCCCACCCAACTTTTCTCACATCTGACCCCAAATCTTCTTCCCATTTTTTAATAAAAGGTGGTACTATATCCCCCTGTTGTTTATCAGTATTTTATATACCGCTGAGATATTCCTCTTTACTGTAACCCTACAGAATAGTTTCTCAAACGGTCTATAATCTACTTCTTCCCTCAGGGGACCCGGTAAGCTTTTGACAAAATGTTCGAGCTGACTGTACCGCCACCCGTTCACCTTCAATAAATCCCTTTTTATTACTAAATCCTGATATGTGCAAATTTTTCCCCTATTGATAATGTCTTTTAATTGTGTTTCACTATTCAAAATCCAGTTTCCTCCCACATCCTCCATTCCCGGGGGGAAATATGTGTTTATCCTTTAAGTAAATTAAGGGGGAATTATATTCCCACTTCCTAGTGCGGTGAATCTGATCCCATATTTTCAACGTGAGGTGTGTTAAAGCGTGTGTGTCTTCTCCCAGATACCTGTGTTGCGGGGGGTTCCAAATTATGTGATTTAATCTTACATTACTTAGACTCATTTCTAAATTAACCCATCTTTTATTGTCACATCCCTTTGCCCAATCTAGTGCTCGTGCTAATACAATAGCTTTGTGATAGTTTCTGAAATCTGGAATACCCAACTCTCCCTGTGCTTTATCCCTACTCAACACTGTTTACGCTATCCTAGGTCTCTTATTCTTCCAAACGTATCTACTTATTAAACCTGTTAGTGTTCTAAACTAAAATTGGGGCAGAGGAATCGGAAGCATTTGTATTTTGTAGAGCACCTTGGGGGCTAGCACCATTTTGACTATGTTAATTCGCCCTATCCATGAAACCGGGCGATGTAAAATTCTTTTTATTTCTGCTCTGATTTCATCTAGGAAAGGTATGAAGTTGAGCTGAAAAATCTTCCCAATGGAACCCGCCAGTCTAACTCCAAGATACTTAATTTTATCCCTCCAGGGAAAACGAAAAACCTCACCGAGTCTAGCAGCTTCCTGCTTGTCAATATTAATTTTTAAAGCTTCAGATTTCTCGATGTTCATTTTGTAGTTTGACATCACACTAAATTTCTTCTAAATGTGGCTAATAGATTGGGGATCGTGGTTCTAGGTTTGGTGATGTAAAATAGAACATCATCGGCGAAAGCAGCCAACTTATGCTCCTCCTTTCCTACTAAGCATCCACTAATATCTGGGTTTTTTCGAATAGTAACCAATAAGGGCTCCAAAGTTAGGACGAATAGGAGCGGAGACAGCGAGCATCCTTGTCTGGTCCTGTTTCTCATAGTGAAAGGCGCAGAGGCTACGTTGTTAACTTTCACAAATGCTGTTGGTTGATTATATAATATTTTAATCCATTTTAGCATAGTAGGCCCTATACCTATTACTGCTAGCATTTTAAAAATGAATCCCCAGTCTACTCTGTCGAAAGCCTTCTTGGCATCTATCGACAGAAGCAGACCTGGGGATCCCTTTGATCTAATGGCCTCCACTATGAGAAGAGACCGCACCCCGTTATCTCTACCCTCTCTCCCTGGGATAAATCCCACCTGATCCAGATGGACCAGTTGGGACATTAATCCCTTGAGCCTCAGGGACAATACCTTCGCATATAATTTAGTGTCTGCATTTAACAGCGCGATTGGCCTAAAGCTTGAGCACAGGGTGCGGTCCTTCCCTTCTTTAGGAATCAGCGTCACTGAAGCTGTTAACGCATCCCTACACATTTTGCCCTGTTTCCCAAGGCCATTCCAGACCTTACAGAGACTCGGAAGGAGTGAATCTTTAAATTTTTTTTAAACCGTCCGGTCCCGGGCTCTTACGAGACGATTTCAGGGCCGAGCTTAACTCTTCTACCGTTAGCGGTCTTTCTAACTCCATTGAGTCATATTCCGACAATTTAGGAAGGCCTGCCCCCTCTAAAAAATCTCTCACCTTTTCCTCCTTCTCTACCCCGTACTGTTCCTTCTGGCCTACTGAATAGAGGGTTGTAAAGTATTGTCTGAATTCTTCGCCTATCTCCTTAGAAGTATACCTCAGCTTGCCATTTTTTATTTTTAATCTTTTCTATAAAATTTTCTTCTATTTTTTTCCTTACAGTTGCGGCCAGGTGTTTCCCAACCTTATTACACCTCCGGTATCTTTCTTTTAGGAACTTATTCATAACCTTATATGCTTCTTTTTCTAGTAAATCTTTTAACTCTTCTCTTTTAATTATCAATAGATGTAATATGGGCTTGTTATTACCCGAAGAGGCTTTATGGGATTGTTCAAGTTAATGAATTAACGCAATTAGGCTTTCTTTCTTTTTGGTTCTCTCTCGTTTTACCCACACTCCTATGGATATTAATACCCCCTTATATAGGCTTTAAAGGCCTCCCATATAACCGCACCCGGTGTCTCAGCGTTATCATTTAAAAAGAACGCATCTATTTCCTGTTGAATTTTCTCCACTATCTTGTCCTCCTCAAGGAGTTTTTCGTTTAACCGCCAAGTATACGGCACCCGCTGGAGCCCCTCTAACATTACCTTCATCGAGACGGGTGCATGATCTGACAGAGTCATAATCTCTACCTTTGACTCCTTAAAAGAGCCCAATAAACTGTGGTCAACTAACATGTAGTCCAGCCTTGAATAGGTCCCATGCACTGCCGAGAAAAAGGAATAATCCCTCTCCTTTGGGTGTTGCACTCTCCATACATCCATCAGTTGATAAAAAACAAATACTGCGCTAACACAATAAAAAGAGCTGCGACTAAAGGTAGTAAACCGTAAATCTAATATAATTAAAAAAGTTGCGCTAAAAAAAATGAGAATAGCAACAATCTAGTGCCTGAAGTGATAAAAAGTGAGTTTGAGTGAAAAAATTAAAACAATTCCCAATGTATATAAACACCACAATGAAATGGAATAAATGATAAACATAAAAAAGATTATTTTCTATGTGAAAAAAATAAAAAATATAAAATAAAATTACATGGTTAAATGTGGACGGCAAAAAAAATATTTTCCAGAACACTATTACCACGTGCAACAATATAAAGGAATGGTGCAGAGACACTGAGCATATATCCTGTGAAAAGCAAAAATTAAGCAATATAAATTATAACCAAACTTGTGTAGTCCATATAAAGTCCAAGTCCAGAGGAACAGTGATTATTGAAGTTCGTGCATATTGTAGAAAACAGGCAAGTAGATATCCCCCAGTGCTAGGTGAATGCAGAGATAAAACTTGCTGAAGTGACAAAAAAAGGTGCATGGGCAGACCTCCACCATTTAAAACTGCTGCCTCTTACCAGAGAGAGTTGGTCTCTAGATTATAGGAGACCTAGAGGGCGGATGGCTGCAACCCCAGCCAGGGATCTAAACAGCAGACACTTGTTGTCATCCGAAACCCGGAACTCGCTCCGTCACACACAGCAAATAGAATAGGATGGATCCCCATAAAAGAAATAAAGGCTCCACATAGCATAAAATCCACGGCTTTTATTTAATAAAGAGTAAAGATTGCACTTACAAAGTGGTTGTAAAAACAAGCATCAGAACGCCGGCCGGCTAATAAACTCCCCGTGTCTTCCGGGTGTACAGATCGCGGTGTCGTCAGGGACGTAGCTCCTCCTCCCTACGTCGTTTCGTCACAACAGGACGTGGTCACGGGATGCGAGCAACGTCCCGACGCACCGCTTAAATAGACACAATAACAGCATCTCTTTACACAGGAAGCGATTGAAGCGCCATCTTGTCTAAGGGAAACACTGAGGGCAAATACAAAACATTACCTGTATGAAAGTAATAACGTGATGTGAGGTGTAAAAGGGGTCTCTTATGGGAGAGAAAAAATCCATAAACTACATAATAAGTTGCTATCGCTTGAGAGACTAATGAATATGTGAAATATTCTTTTTAATTAATATAGCGCACACACATAACTCTGCCAGAATCTTCAGTGTGCATCCCAATCAGTCACAACAGACATGCTCTAGGGTCTCAAATAATCCATACAGCAACCAGAATGTCGGGAGCCATCACGAGCAAATCGGCCACACCAAAGGATAAATATGAACAGTTAATAATAAAAATAAAAATTATTAATTGAATAAAAAACAAATGAAAAAACAAATAAAAAACAGTTTCCCTGAAACAAGAGGGCACTTACAGTACAAAAATCTCTAGAGCGCCTCTCTGGATTAAACAGAAAGATATCATATCTCACATGCAATATATAGATCAAAAAAAAGAATAGTAAAAAATTAAGATTGTGTGAATGAGTAAGAAGAGCTAATGATGACTAATTAACCTTCACTCTCTAAGAATTGTCTATAAAGGAATTAACATCGACATCGATGTTAAGGCCAAAGGGGGTATAGGTCTTCAATTTGTGGACCCAGGCCATCTCTAATCTAGAGATGGTTCGTACCAAAACACTCCCCCTCCAGTGGGGCTTGAATTTGTCTATCCCCAAAAAAATTGTACCTGTGGGGTCTCTGCTATGAGCTGTCAGGTAATGTTTTGATACAGAGTGTTTGGTAAATCCTCTCCTGATGTTGTTAATATGTTCGTTTAATCTTACCTGCAGGGGTCTTTTAGTCCGGCCCACATACTGCAGGCCACAAGGGCACTGCAGTAAGTAGACGACCCCCGTGGTAGAACATGTAATAAAAGGCTCAATAGTGAAAGATTTACGTGTGCTGGTAGACGTAAAATTCACCGACCTTCTACTCCTACAGCCGTTTAGCGAACATACCTGACACCTCCTACATTGGAAGTATCCTGTCAGTTCAGAGAAGAAACTAGGTCTCGAAATAGGAGGGTCGAAAATATTGGGTGCCACTTTGTCTTTGAGAGAAGGTGCCCCCCTGAAAACTACCTGGGGCTTAACTGGCAAGATGGATGTCAGTATCCTGTCATTTTTTAAAATGTGCCAATACTTATTTATAATACGCTTAACTTTGGCATGTTGGCAAGTGAAGTCAGTGACAAAAGGGCAACGAAATGAAGCGTTGATCGGATCTTTAGCTCGCTCAACAAGCAGATCCTTTCGGTCCACTTTCTCGACTTGGTCTAACGTATTGGCCACAAAGTCTGGAGAATAGCCCTTCGCGACAAACCTCTGAGTCAGAATAAGTGCCTGATTCCTAAATGTGACAGCATCTGTACAGTTCCGTTTTAACCGGAGAAACTGACTCTTAGCTGTCACCACGCCTCATGGATTAAATCTGTACCTAAGAGTCAGTTTCTCCGGTTAAAACGGAACTGTACAGATGCTGTCACATTTAGGAATCAGGCACTTATTCTGACTCAGAGGTTTGTCGCGAAGGGCTATTCTCCAGACTTTGTGGCCAATACGTTAGACCAAGTCGAGAAAGTGGACCGAAAGGATCTGCTTGTTGAGCGAGCTAAAGATCCGATCAATGCTTCATTTCGTTGCCCTTTTGTCACTGACTTCACTTGCCAACATGCCAAAGTTAAGCGTATTATAAATAAGTATTGGCACATTTTAAAAAATGACAGGATACTGACATCCATCTTGCCAGTTAAGCCCCAGGTAGTTTTCAGGGGGGCACCTTCTCTCAAAGACAAAGTGGCACCCAATATTTTCGACCCTCCTATTTCGAGACCTAGTTTCTTCTCTGAACTGACAGGATACTTCCAATGTAGGAGGTGTCAGGTATGTTCGCTAAACGGCTGTAGGAGTAGAAGGTCGGTGAATTTTACGTCTACCAGCACACGTAAATCTTTCACTATTGAGCCTTTTATTACATGTTCTACCACGGGGGTCGTCTACTTACTGCAGTGCCCTTGTGGCCTGCAGTATGTGGGCCGGACTAAAAGACCCCTGCAGGTAAGATTAAACGAACATATTAACAACATCAGGAGAGGATTTACCAAACACTCTGTATCAAAACATTACCTGACAGCTCATAGCAGAGACCCCACAGGTACAATTTTTTTGGGGATAGACAAATTCAAGCCCCACTGGAGGGGGAGTGTTTTGGTACGAACCATCTCTAGATTAGAGATGGCCTGGGTCCACAAATTGAAGACCTATACCCCCTTTGGCCTTAACATCGATGTCGATGTTAATTCCTTTATAGACAATTCTTAGAGGGTGAAGGTTAATTAGTTATCATTAGCTCTTCTTACTCATTCACACAATCTTAATTTTTTACTATTCTTTTTTTGATCTATATATTGCATGTGAGATATGATATCTTTCTGTTTAATCCAGAGAGGCGCTCTAGAGATTTTTGTACTGTAAGTGCCCTCTTGTTTCAGGGAAACTGTTTTTTATTTGTTTTTTCATTTGTTTTTTATTCAATTAATAATTTTTATTTTTATTATTAACTGTTCATATTTATCCTTTGGTGTGGCCGATTTGCTCGTGGTGGCTCCCGACATTCTGGTTGCTGTATGGATTATTTGAGACCCTAGAGCATGTCTGTTGTGACTGATTGGGATGCACACTGAAGATTCTGGCAGAGTTATGTGTGTGCGCTATATTAATTAAAAAGAATATTTCACATATTCATTAGTCTCTCAAGCGATAGCAACTTATTATGTAGTTTATGGATTTTTTCTCTCCCATAAGAGACCCCTTTTACACCTCACATCACGTTATTCCTTTCATACAGGTAATGTTTTGTATTTGCCCTCAGTGTTTCCCTTAGACAAGATGGCGCTTCAATCGCTTCCTGTGTAAAGAGATGCTGTTATTGTGTCTATTTAAGCGGTGCGTCGGGACGTTGCTTGCATCCCGTGACCACGTCCTGTTGTGACAAAACGACGTAGGGAGGAGGAGCTACGTCCCGACGACACCGCGATCTGTACACCCGGAAGACACGGGGAGTTTATTAGCCGGCCGGCGTTCTGATGCTTGTTTTTACAACCACTTTGTAAGTGCAATCTTTACTCTTTATTAAATAAAAGCCGTGGATTTTATGCTATGTGGAGCCTTTATTTCTTTTATGGGGATCCATCCTATTCTATTTGCTGTGTGTGACGGAGCGAGTTCCGGGTTTCGGATGACAACAAGTGTCTGCTGTTTAGATCCCTGGCTGGGGTTGCAGCCATCCGCCCTCTAGGTCTCCTATAATCTAGAGACCAACTCTCTCTGGTAAGAGGCAGCAGTTTTAAACGGTGGAGGTCTGCCCATGCACCTTTTTTTTGTCACTTCAGCAAGTTTTATCTCTGCATTCACCTAGCACTGGGGGATATCTACTTGCCTGTTTTCTACAATATGCACGAACTTCAATAATCACTGTTCCTCTGGACTTGGACTTTATATGGACTACACAAGTTTGGTTATAATTTATATTGCTTAATTTTTGCTTTTCACAGGATATATGCTCAGTGTCTCTGCACCATTCCTTTATATTGTTGCATGTGGTAATAGTGTTCTGGAAAATATTTTTTTTGCCGTCCACATTTAACCATGTAATTTTTATTTTATATTTTTTATTTTTTTCACATAGAAAATAATCTTTTTTATGTTTATCATTTATTCCATTTCATTGTGGTGTTTATATACATTGGGAATTGTTTTAATTATTTTTTCACTCAAACTCACTTTTTATCACTTCAGGCACTAGATTGTTGCTATTCTCATTTTTTTTAGCGCGACTTTTTTAATTATATCCATCAGTTGACAATCATGTAACTTTTTCCCAAGGCTCAGCAACATCTTTTTACTTGCCTCTCTATTTCTAGATTACCTATCTAAGGCTGGATCAAGACAGAGATTAATATCCCCTGCCAGAATCACTTCCCCCTCCCTGAATTCCATCAGTCTGCTCAGGGTCTGGGAAAGATAGATTATTGGATTTCTATTCGGACAATACACATTAGCCAATGTGTATGTCTTTACCCCCAGTTTTACCTTTAAAAATAAGAACCGACCCTCTGGATCCACCCTCCTTTTTAATAATGTATATTTCATCCGATTCGAGAATCCGATACTCACTCCCTTTGCCCGCTTGATGGGTGAATCACCATAAATCCAACTTGGGTAATATCTTGAGTTGAGCCTAATGCCCTCCTCTAACACCAGATGCGTCTCCTGCAAGAAGACTATATCTGCTCCATAGGACTGTAACTCCTTTAACACTTTATGCCTTTTCCCAGGGGAGTTTAGCCCTTTTACATTGTATGACAAAAATTTAATTTCCATCATCCCTTCCTTTTAATCTTTCTCTTATATGCAGCCACATCGCCTCTAATTCACCCACTGGAAGAGAAAAAAATCTACAGAAGCAGAACACAAAATCTGCGAGAACACCCATCCACCCCCTCCCCAACTCCTCCCCCCCTCACCCTCCCTCCCTCCCCCCATGTCCATACCTAACTACAGGGACGCCGCGTCCCAGACTTCTCCATCGCCGCCTACGTCCCCACATGCCATGGAGTGAGACTCTCACGGCGGGCTATGGTGTTCCACCCCCCACCCCCAAAAAAGAGGGTGGGAGGAAGAAGGTCGCAGAGAGCACTATCTAGTCCCATCCTCATCCTCCCCCCAACCCCCCCATCACCACTCCCTCACCCATGGCCCCACCCTCTCTTGCCCCAACATTTTTTCCAGTTAAATAGACACCCCGCTTGGAAACACAGGTACTGCAATATTTAGATCTCTGCAAAAGTCTTGTAAGTCATCTATCTGAATCAATCTGAAATTTCTACCCTCTTTTATCACATTTAATGCAAATGGGTAGCCCCAGCTATACTTTAAGTTGGCCCCCCTCAAAGCGTCCAACAGAGGTCTCAATTGACATCTCCTTGCAAGCATTTTAGCTAAAAGATCCAAGTAAATTTGGATTTCCCCGTTGTTGTACTTCACAGGTTTTACCCCCCTTAATTTACTCCAAATCTTTGCCTTGTCCTCATATTGGTGAAACCTCACAATAACGTCTCTGGGAATTTCCTCCCTGGGGGTTTTCTTATCCTGTGGACACGGTCCAGTTTAAGATCTTCCTCAAGACTTCTCCCTAAGAGAGGGTTAAAAAGTTCTTTCATCATGAGGGACAAGTCCTCCCCTCTCTGTTCTGGGATAGCCCTTATCCTCGGGTTTTGCCTCCTATTCTGATTTTCCTGTTCCTCTAATTTGTAGAGCATCTCACGCTGGTCAGACTGTAATTTTTTAACTTGATTTTTTAAAACTGTAATCTCCGCCGCATGTTGTTCTGATATTTCTTCTGCTGCTTCTACTCGCTTCAAGAGGTGTCCCATATCTGTCCTTACATTGTGGATCTCTTCCTTTATGACAGACTCTAATTTGGCAAACATATCTTGTATCTTGGTTTTTGTTGGGGGTTTTGTTGGGGGTGCATCCGCGTCTACATCTAAGCTTTGATCACAATCAGCGCCCAGGGTTGTCTTTCCTCTGGGGGTTCCCCCTAGGGCTCCTTTGTGTTTAGAGGGATCTTTCTGTTTATCTTTCATATTTTGCTGCCTATTTTCCAAAACCAGGCTTTTAAGTTGCACTTCCTTTAAAAATTTTTGAATGGAGCTTGAGTTAAGGCTGTCTCTAGGCTTTTTCTGTTCATTTGTTTTATGTGACCGACATTTCATGGTCTCCCCCCCCCCCTCCAAGACCATTTTTTTGCTTCGCTTTTACAGTCCCTGTATAATTATACGCTCTTGTGTACACTTCTCCAGGCTGAGTAAACTTTCCAAATGCTTATGATTAGCTAATTAGTCAGTCCTGCTCAACCATCAAAATTGTTCAATAATATTGCATTATAGCATCCACCAGCAGGGTATGATAATGTGTTTCAGCGACAGCTGATCTTACCTAGAGCCTCCAAACTCCGATTACATCAGTCATCTACTCCTCTCCTGCTCAGCGGGGGGGGCGTGGTAAGCCTTGTGGATATGCAGCATTTCAGGGGAGTTTACAAATCGGTCTCCATTCACTTTTTGCGGTCACCAGCAGAACACCAAGGGCCGAGCTGTTGCCCTCCTTCGTTAGCCATGGAGGGCAGGGGGGGGGCGGGAGTGGGTACCGGGCAGCAACCGGGTCAGGGAGCCGGGATCAGGGAGCCGGGGTCGGATGCAGATGTGTAAGCAGGCTGAGCGCCCCACCGAACAGACCGAACAGACCAGGAGCTAGCGCAGAACTTCTCTGCCTTGGGATCCGATATCCGTGATACTGTCACCAGGTTAAGCTCCCTGGCTTTCCATGCAGCTCCTCCCGCTATACTGTGGCGGCGCTTTCAAAGGGACCAGCATGAGCACTCGCCTCTCGCCATCCCTGCCACCCTCGTCTTCCGCTCCTCCGCGCTCCTCCGCGCTCCTCCACCACCCCACCATCAGGCCCCTCCCCCGGAACAAGCATGGCACATCTCCCAGCTGAATGCGTTCTGAAGGTTGTTTTTAACATGAGTAATTTCAAAAGAGTGACTGATGTTTATCATTGTTGGGTTTTAAAATTGAGGAATTATAACTCCCATATACAGAGTTATAAATGTAGATTTAAATATATTTGATTGGTAAAGTATGAGTATCACTCCTCTAACCTATAATTTTAGTTGGTTGAAATAGTGATTGATGATTACCACCGATTAACAAATCAATGGCTTTCGTTCAAAGTTATTGATCATTGTTTGTGTTTCCAGCAAAGTTTAAATTACATCCAGCAAGTGCGGGGTTAACTGCACAGATGAATGAAGTGGTGTTCTTCATATGGTTTTTGACTCCATGTGGGATGTGTTGGACATATGGAGTGCACACTAATATTTGTCTGATACACTCTGGTATAGTGGATGAATTATGTAAAGTCTAAATCTGTTGCCGTAATAAGGTGTTTTTTAATTATATACTAGCTACCAAAAGGTTAATGGAATAGACGGACGATGTCTGATGATTTTGCATACACCTGATGTTGTGTAGAATGAAAGTTCCATTGGCCATTTGGGGAGGAGGAGGATACTTAAACTTTGTTTTTGTGCCATGTCGACACCCCCTGCGAAGTTGGAAGTGATGAAACGCATCGGAACATGGCTACACGGCAACTGTATTCTGATGCCGGAATGTTGACTCTGGGTGTGCAAGTGAAGGAACGGTGAGATCGCAGCACTTTATCACCCAGCATGATTTGATTTTATAACATGAAGGCTTATTTGACTTTTACTTGATGTACGTGCAATACTTTCTTAAATAAATCAGTTACCTTAAGGGGTTTTACACTATTGGAGAATCTGTCTTCACTTTTATTCTTACATGTGGAGTTTGTATCTCGATGGAATCTGGCGTCCACTAACAGCTCTTCAATTTAACACACAAACTATATTTGCCAAACACGAGAGTGAATGTCAACATCATGTGATGAGCGCTTTTCTTAAGGTAACGGAAGTAGCACACATCACTGTGGGGGAGGATTATTGGTGTTGTAACATTCTTTTGTTACACTTGCCTTATCACATTTTGAGTGGATTTAAGTTAATGTTACTGCATGTTACTACAAGACATTGCTGCACTTGTTTATGGACACTGAATTGCTTTTCATGGACACTTTTTCATATATGTTTTGCTGATATATATATTTTTGTTTGTGCGCTGGTGTGAAATGTATATTTCTTGATTGCAATTTACATTTTCACTTTTTTGGTTTATTCTTTTTTTTTTTATAATTTAAATTTTATATACAGCGGGTAAAATAAGTATTGAACCGTTTTTTCTAGGTAAATCTATTTCTAAAGGTGCTATTGACATGAAATTTTTACCACATGTCAGTAACAACCCATACAAGAATCCAAAACAAATAAGTTAAAAAATGAAGTTATGTGTAATAAAGTGCAATGACACAGGGAAAAAGTATTGAACATGCTAACTAAAATGTATTTAATCCTACGGAATACTACAAAGTTCTTTTGTTGGTAATGACAGCTTCAAGATGCCTTCATGTATGGGGAAACTAGTCGCATGCATTGCTCAGGTGTGATTTTGGCCCGTTCTTACACACAAACTTCAAATCTTGAAGGTTCCATGAGCCTCTTCTATGAACTCTGATCTTTAGTTCTTTCCATAGATTTTCTATTGGATTCAATTCAGGTGATTGGCTGGGCCATTCTAGCAACTTTATTTTTTTTTTCTTTGAAGCCAGTTGAGAGTTTCCTTGGCTTTGGGTATGAGATCACCGTCTTGCTGAAATGTCCACCCTCATTTCATCTTTATCATCCTGGTAGATGGCAGCAGATTTTTATCAAGAATGTCTTGGTACATTTTTCCATTCATCCTTCCTTCAATGTCATTAAGTTTGCTAGTACTGTATGCTGAAAAACAGCCCCACACCATGATGTTCCCACCTTCAAACTTTACTGTTGGTATAGGGGTGTTTTTGCGATGATGTGCAGTGCCATTTGACCTCCAAGCATGGTGTGTATTATGGCATCCAAAGAGTTTGGTTTTGGTCTCACCTTACCAGACTATATTCTCCCAGTATTTCACAGGCTTGTCTGAATGTTGTGCAGCAAATCTTTTTTTTCTTTAAACAAGCTTTAACATGCTTTTTCTTCAGCAATGGAGTCTTGTGTGGTGAGCATGTATACAGGCCACGGTGGTTGAGTGCATTACTTGTTTTCTTTGAAACATTTGTACCTGCTAATTATAGGTCTTTCTGAAGCTCTCCACAAGTGGTCCTTGTTATATAATAAAAGTATAGTGCAATCAAATATTACAAATATTGTAAGCATGAAGTCACAGGTAAGAATCTAAACATGTCTGCAGTGTGGATCATATAGCAGAGAGGCTCCTGCCTGAGTAAAAAAACTTGGTATTTGGTTATGTTTAACAACTGTTTAGAAAAAGAAGATATAGAGGAGAAGAGGTAATCATTCTGGGGCTCTACCAGTCTTAACAAGTGCAAGGAAATTTTATTAAATGGCTTTTCGGAGCCCTTTGTTTTTCCAGCCATATATTCCATTTTCCAATAACGGACACAAATTGAATGTTAGATGGTGTCTTATTGGTCCGCCAATATAATGAAATAAGTCTCCTAGCTGCTGTTAGAATATAGGTGGCTAGTAGGGATGGGTGAACAGTTTAGCCCGAGCATAAGTTCAGGCTCAACTTTCTCTGTTCAGGTGTTCGGCGTTTGACCATTTGTTTGCCCCCTCCAACCGACCATAATGCATTGTGGCACTGAATAGTGAAAGCTTCAGCCAATCAGGGCACAGAGCACTGTCAGAGTCATGATTGGACACTGTCTTTATCCAATCATGGTTCATTCCCGCCCCACAGTATAAAAGTATTCTTTCAATGGCAGCCATTTTCAGTGTGATTTTGGCATGAGACAGATAGAACAGGGCTCTGTTCAGTGCTATTAGTTAGTGTGCTATACTGTGCTATTTTTTTTTCAATTGTCAGTGTAGAATATTAGTTTAATGTCAGTCTAGGGATAGTGTGAGTGTAGTGAGGAGGACCATCATTCAGCTTTGCATAGTGTGCAGCTAGAGTAGGGACAGCTCAGATAGTTTCACTGTAGTGTAGTGACACTGTCATTCATACATACATTAGTGTAGAGTAGGGACAGCTCAAATAGTTTCAGTGCAGTGTAGTGAGACCGTGTCAGTAATCTTTACATTAGTGTAAAGCTAGAGTAGGGACAGTTCAGATAGCGTCAGTGTAGTGATGGTTGAACACCGTCTAATTGATTGCGTTACTGCCAGTTTAACACCATTTGCTGTATGTTACTGCCAGTTTAACGCCATATAGTTTTGTGCATTACTGCCAGTTTAACGCCATTTACTTCTGTGTGCCTTACCGCCAGTTTAATGCCATTTACTTCTGTGTGCGTTACTGCCAGTTTAACATCATATAGGTCTGTGTGCATTACTGCCAGCTTAACGCCATATAGTTTTGTGTGCATTACTGCCAGTTTAACGCCATATAGTTCTGTGTGCGTTACTTCCAGTTTAACGCCATATAGTTCTGTGTGCGTTACTGCCAGTTTAACGCCATATAGTTCTGTGTGCGTCTCTGCCAGTTTAACGCCATATTGTTTTGTGTGCGTTACTGCCATTTTAACGCCATATAGTTTTGTGCGTTACTGCCAGTTTACCGCATTTACTTCTGTGTGTGTTACTGCCAGTTTAACGTCATATAGTTTTGCGTAGACATGTGCATTAGTTTTTGTCCGAATGCATTTTCGTCAGAATTTCAGGTATTTTTGTTAACGTTTTAACAAACAATAACGAAAGCGCAGAATACGAAAACCGAAAGATCCGACAAACAAATGCTTTATTTTCTTTTTTGTTGCGACAACAGTTCGATATAGATAGGAGATTCAACATGATGCTGACAATAACAATCTGTGTCTATCGAACCTGTGGTCGAATGTGCCTAATCTTAACTCTATTAGTCCAAGATTATTCTACATAGAGAGAAAAGATTCGACATAGAGAGAAAAGATCGCTGCTGAAATTGGGTGGGGGAAGTAAAATAAAAATGATGATGATGAATGTTATTGGCTGATTGTAACCAAAGAGGAGGGGAAGTAAAATAGCTAGAACTAAGTACACACGTACAGCCAACTTACTTTCACTTACGATTTGCTAGCAGAGATGAATGACGAAGATTCGACAAAGCAACGAAAAACATACAAACGTCGAATCTTTGGCTTATGGTGTCTGTCGAAAGTTCTAAGAAGATTTGACGGAGCAGCTAAACTGTACGATACTGCAATCGTACATTTCCGGTCAAATGCATCCGCTCATAGGCTATAAAAAAATTCTAATGGTGGTTGACTAGTAAAATAATTAATAAATATAATTATTACTAGTCATACAACATTAGAATTCTACTACAGCTAGCTTGTAGGTGGAAAATTCAACCGGAAATGTACGATTGTGGCATCGTACAGTTTAGCTGCTCCGTTGAATCTTCTTTGAACATTCGACAGACACCATAAGCCTTCAATGACAGATTTTACCTTAATTAATTTGGATTTGCGGACTAATGCAATTTTTAACGAAAAAATAAATAAATAAAAATGAATTTCAGGAATACCTAAATAAATGTATTTTTCGGAGAAAAACGAAATTCCGAAACAAAATATTTCAGTGTGCACATGTCTAGTTTTGCGTGCGTTACTGCCAGTTTAATGCCATATAGTTCTGTGCGTCACTGTACATTTGGCGCATTATATTGCAGTACGTGGTGGTCATTAGTCCTCAGGCAGGGCATAATTTCCTCTGTTTAGTGAGTTTGCCCATGCTATCCAGCCACAGCATGCAGAGGAGGCGATGGACTGGCTTACTAAACCATCCTCATCCTTCTCATCCTATGTCACACAAGCAGAGCCAAGTGTGCAGTTCCCTGCAGTTGCCAGAGTGAATAAACCTGCCTCCTTGTCCACAAAGAGTCATTTTTCTGCACCTGTTTGACAGATGCATATCATTGCAATTTTTTACAGCAAAGCCAATTCTTGCTGTCATCAAGATTACCTCTATGGGGTTAAGATGGGAAGGTGCCACCGACACCCAAAGACCAATTTTTACGCACCCGTTACTTCTATCCAAAGTCAAAGTGAGACCAGAATGTATACAAAAAATCTCTAATCTTGTTGCCAGTACACTACATTGTGGCCGCATCATACACACTGGCTCCCCAGCTGTTGCTGAGCAAAATAAAGGCAGCTTGCAGGGAAAATGTAATTTTTTTGGGGCTTTATAAATGCAATTATTGCTGCAGCAGATTCTAGACATGGTACAGATCTGCCAATTTACAGGTAGACTAAGGTGACTCCCCAGGCATTGTGTTGGAAGGAATTTTGCATTTTTGTTTAATTTTTATGCTTTTACTTTACAAATCAAAAAATCACTTCTCATTTAAAAATTACGTTTTTCACAAACTTTTTTTTTTTATTGATAAATGTCCCCCAGGGCAAGACCTGGACCCCTATAACCATTGTATGCCCTTACATATAAGCCTTCAAAATGGGCACTTTTGATTTTTGACGTTTGGGTCCCATTCACTTTAATTGGGGTTTGTTATTCGGGTCCAAACATTCTCAGTGTTCGAAAGTTCTGGTGCGAACTGAACAGGGGGACGTTTGGCCCATCCCTAGTGGCTAGCTTTTTGAAGTGCTTGGAGATGCCTATAAACAGCAGTCCTGGAAGATAGTGTATGAAATCTAGAGGATGGGTGACCTCCAAAATTTGACATAGAAGTTGTTGGACACAAGCTCAAAAAGGTCGAATTAGAAGGCATTGCAAATAGATGTGAAATAAGGTTTCCTTTTCTTATCCCACATCTTCAACATAACTCTGAACTGAAATATTTGCATTATTTGGAGTGAGTTTTGTACTGATACATAAAAAGTTTATATATATATATATATATATATATATATATATATATATATATATATATATATATATATATATATATATATATATATATATATATATGTATATGTATATGTTTATATATATATATATATATATATATATATATATATATATATATATATATATATATATATATATATATATATAAATTTCTTGTATGTAATATGAAGAGGGAAATTAGCCACTGTATCCCATATTTTGGACCAATTTGGTAATGGTATTGGTTGCTGGAGAGAATATTCTCATTTTAGCATGTATAAGTATTAGTCTCTAGTAAAAGCAGTGTCTTCATTTAGAATTATATATATTGATGAGAACAAACTTAGCTGGAATGGGCCTTGTACACATATACTGTACGTTCAAAACTAGTAGGGCTATCTAGAGTTAGTGAGGGGTTAAGAGTGGAGAAGTAGTGCTTAAATTGAAGATTTATAGGAATAAAAAAAGTAGGTATTTATATTGTAAAGCGCTGCGTAAACTGTTGGCGCTATATAAATCCTGTATAATAATAATAATTATAATAGGTATTCCATTTTTTTCCTGAAGCTCTGTAAAGGAGTGCAATTTGCCAGTCACTGGGTCAAGAAGAAGTTTTAACTGTAATACAGCAGCTTGAGTCCAGTGATTAGCTATCCTGGGATTGCCAGATTATACAAAACATTAATCAGTGGCAAGCATAGACAGATACAAAAAAATTTGTGTGTCGTAGTACAAAGTGGTTCACAGAGTTATACCAACTTTTTGCTATAGGCCAAGACAAAGAACGGGGATGTATTGGGTATATTTGTCTTTATTCAATTTGAGCTCATCTACTGGGTGGACATTGAGTCGATCAAGAATGTTTGTGTCATAGATAAGTGACATAGTAGCATTTAACTGTATTTGGTGCTCCCGGGCTCCTCTAGATCTTAATGAAAATAAAACTGAGTTAGCTATCCTGTGGGATTTATTGCACAAAATTAATTTATAAAAGACCATTTTAAACTATGGAATTGTGACATGAGGATATTGACTGGGAGGGTTTAAGAAAACTAGATCAGTTTTAAGAGAATAGCAGAGCTCCATCAAAAAAGGGGAAGCTACGCTTGTTTGACTCCTCCTCCCTCATTTGGCACCTTCCAGGGAAGAGCGGGTACCTGGTTTTGACAGGTACCTGCTCCCACTTCCGGCTGATTATGCCGTGGCAAAGTCCCCCAGAAGTTCGGCCCCCCTTCTCCCTCCCCAACGTCGGCCCATTCACAGCGTGTTTCATGCATGCACAGTGCACAGTTGGGAAACGCCTGGCTTCACTGATGGTTTCCCAATACAAGAAATGGTGGTGGCACCACCCGAGAGCTGAAAAATCGGATGGAGCGAAGACATTGCTGGCTTCGTGGACAGGTAAGTGTCCTAATATTAAAAGTCAGCAGCTACAGTTTTGTAGCTGCTGACTTTAAATTTTTTTCTGAAGGTGCCCAGAGCTTCTCTTTAAGGACATTGATCCTGTCAAGTAAAGGAATATATTAAGTGTTCCATTGTCTCAGCAATTTGTGAATTTCCTGGATCAGAGGGGGGGAAACTAGCCTGATAGCATTGAATGTTATACCATAATGTGAATGCAAAAGTATTTATTAGAATGAGAACAACAATGGCAGCCTATATGGATGCAAGCTGGTCTGGAGCTATATGGATGGGGGCAGCTTCTGTTTTTGTAGTGTTAATTTTATAACCTGATAAGATACTGAAGTTGTCTAATAAAGCGTGCAGGATTGGAAGTAAAAATATGTGGTCTCCCAACCCCTCTGTGTTCCCAGCCGAGGTTAAAAAGTCCCTTCCCATCTGAAGAATCAGCTGACCCATGGGAAGAAGCGTTCTCTTCCCTTTACACAACTCCGAAACAGCTAACAGAGGATACAAAGAAATCGGAGGCCCTCTCAAATTCAATTGGTCCGGGCTTTGCTCTCAATGAGACTGACTTCATGGTCACCACATCAGGGAACCTAGTTTGATAGACACTTGTTGTTTACCTCTGACAGCAACAGCGTGGTATCTAAGGCTTAGGATCAGTCATTTGGTTCAACCGCCCCTCTGCCCAAGGGCACCGTGCTGTTGTTGCACACACTTCACTGGCAGTGCAGAACCTTACTACTATTTCTCCTGATTGCTCAGGCCTGGGGGAGGGAGTGGCCGGTGTGGCACACCGGGTCTGGGACTGTGAATGAAAACTGTTTACTGGTGTTAGTTGTTTACTTTTGACATTTTCTCATGCATAACCGCTCATGGGTCAGGATACTCCTTTGGTTACCCTGTGAGGCTCAGCCTTGACCTATGACCGGTTATCGGACTATAGTTGGTTGCGACCTGTAGAATGAGGAAACTCACAATTCGGGGGCACGCCCTCTTAACCTGGGTAGAATATAAGCCCTCATTGTTTAACTTGGTTAAGTTGGACAGAAATATGCAAGGGCACTTGTTCAAGTATGGGCGAGTTCTTCTAAAGATCTCATCTTGGAAATCTACTGGTGGGTGGGATCCCCTGCTTTGGAAGTGTCCCGGATTTGGGTGCTCCCGGGGCTGTGGGCCTCAATACACCACCGCCATGGTAGCCCACGTGGCAACTGGGTTAGTCCAGTTAATTCAAATTTCTTAGCGCGATTTACTTAACACTTTATAATTTTGTTACAGACTACTATACATGTTCATAGGATGTACGAATAGGTTGTTATGGGTGGCCCTGGCTCGAGAGGAATCCCGTACTAGCTGGCGCCAGGGAAGCCGGGAGGGACTACTCCTTCCGGGTATACCTGGTCCTGCCCAACACTCACCCATCAAAGTCTATGTTTGCCCTTTGGATTCTCTGGATGACGAGGTGCGTACCTCTGTTTTTGGTACTAAGTTTTCAACCCACAACAAGGGGGCAGGATCACAACTTGAATTATTCCGGAATACTCTTTTCCTACCCCCCACCCTATATCCTCTCCTCTTAGGTAACTCAGCAGGACTGTCATTACCTCCGGTAAATTTGACCCAACCCCTATTAAGGTACTAGGTGTACCACATCTGCTGTGAGCCCCCCTTAGGCTACGATAGCTATCTGAGCTGCCCTCTGAATCGGGATCATTCCCTTTTTTCCTACTTTCTCTTTCTTACCCCCTACCTCCTACCCTCCACCCCACACCCCTAAATCTACCCCATCCAAACCTAGTAGGTGTTATTAGCAAACAACCCCCCTTCTTTAAACATGCCTCCTACAGTGCAGACATCAGTTCCTTTATCCCTCAAGGTCTACTCTTTAAACACAAAGGGTCTCAATGTACCCGAAAAACGCAGTAGTGTTCTTGCAGAGATACACCGCCACAGAGCTCAAGTGGTATTTCTGCAAGAAACACACTTTAAATCGGGATCCATACCCCGCCTATTCAATAGTAGATTTCCTGAGGTATTCCATGCAACTTGTGCAGACTCCAAAACAAAGGGGGTCTCAATATTGCTCGCAAAATTGTTTGTATTCCACTTCACGGACCAAGTCCTTGACCCAGATGGTAGATTTCTTTTTCTGAAAGGGACCTGGAAAAATAGAACAATAACCCTGGCTAACATATACTGCTCCTACTCTGGCCAAGTGACATTCCTGAAAGAGGTCCTCTTACAATTAACACTTTTTCAGACGGGCCTTCTTATACTGGGGGGACTTCAACATACCCCTGGATCCACTTCTTGATACCTCAAACGGCACATCCTCACTCCCGTTCTTGGCCTTATGCCAAGTAAAGCTGCACTTAGCCTCTCTTACACTCCACGACACCTGACGTACCATAAACCCATGGGAGAAAGACTACACATTTTTCTCGCCCCCACACAATCGATACTCGAGGCTGGATTACCTCTTCATCCACCAAGCTGACCTGACATACCTCCATGAAGCGACTATAGAGAAGATGGTACTCTCTGACCATCACCCGATCACACTGACCTTGCAATTCCCACAGAGGGAAAACTCTACCAAAATATGGAGGTTAGATGCCACCCTATTGTCTGAACCTTTAGACCTCGCTGACGTAACACAGACTATTGAGGACTACTTTAGACATAATACACCAGATGTGTCTCCCATGAACCAATGGGAGGCGCACAAATGCGTGGGTCAGGGGCACCTGCTTTCCATCACAGCCAGGAAGAAAAGAGAACACCAAGCTACTATTAAAAACTTGTCCGACAAAATAACCCTACTAGAAGCGCAACATAAATGCTCACTGGCAAGGAGGGTGGCGAAAGACTTAGCTGACACTAGAGCGCTCCTTTGTGAGGAGCTCTTTAAAAGAGCACGTAAATGGCAATTCCTGTCACTGAAGTTATTCTATGAACAGGGCAATAAACCAGGGAGGCTCCTAGCGAGAGCCACATAAAAACGAACCCTTACAACTACAGTACACCATATCAAAGGTAGAGATGGGGTTAGTCTTTCCAAAAATGAGGAAATCGCTAATCAATTTAAATTATTTTACAGCAAACTTTACGATCTCCAAACACACGAACGCAGATTGGTAGATGAGAACATTTGCGTTAATATTATGCAGGAGTTTTTAACCACTTCACTGTCAACTGAAGACAGAGAAGCACTGGTGGCCCCTCTCTCAGTGGAGGAGTGGGGGAGGCATTGAAGGCCATGAAGCTTGGCAAAAGTCCGGGACCGGATGGCTTCTCCGCACAATACTATAAGAGCTTTGCAGATCTCCTAGCACCGGGATTTCTTAAGGCCTTCAATGCCCTTTCCCGCTCACCCTGCAAATTGGGAAGCCTACTGGAGGCTTATATTTCCATAGTCCTGAAGGAAAACAAAGATGCCACTGATGTAGCCAATTACCGACCCATTTGCCTTTTAAATGCAGATGTCAAATTGTTTGCCAAGATTCTGGCCACCCAACTGACCTATTATATACCTGCATGAGTGGATCTGGACCAGGTTGGTTTTGTCCCTGGAAGAGAAGCCAGGGACAAGACCATTAAGGCCCTCAATTTGCACCACTGGACCACTGGCTCACCACTACTCAACGGGAGGGCTGCTTTCTGGCCATGGATGCGGAGAAGGCGTTAGACAGGGTGGCGTGGGACTACATGGACGCAGTCCTGGAAAACCTGGGCTGGGTCTCTGTATGCAGGCCTTTATCAGGGCACTATACACGAACCCCAGGGCTAGAGTCTGGGTTAATGGCCACTTGTCGGACACCTTCCCCATCCAGAATGGGACCAGACAGGGGTGCCCTCTCTCCCCTATACTGTGTATCCTCACCTTAGAACCTCTCCTCCGCTGCATTCGAGCAAACCCAAACATCAAAGGCATAGAAGTTCACCAGCGGGAATACAAGATTGCCGCCTTTGCAGACAATATCCTGCTCTTCCTCTCGTCCCCATTAACGTCCCTTCCCAATCTAATGCCAATTCTAGACAAATTCAAGACTATCTTGAATCGAAAGATTAATTACTCCAAGTCCTTTGCGCTAAACATATCACTACCCCCTACTGTAGTTCAACTTTGTCAGACTAACTTACCGTTTCGATGGAAAGCGGATGCCCTCACCTATCTAGGCATACAACTCCCTAGTAACCTTAAAGATCTATACGAAAAAAAACTTCCTAGCAGAATTAAAATCTATACAGCAAGATCTCAAAAAGTGGGAGGCCCCCACCATATCGTGGTTTGGTCGGGCTGCGATTCTTAAGATGACAGTACTCCCTTGCTTATTGTATAAACTCCAAATAGTCCCAATCCACTTACCACCCTCTTTTTTCACTACATACAAGAGAATGTGTAGGGCTTTTCTCTGGGGAACCAAGACGGCGCGTATTGGATGGGCAAAATTGGTTCACCCAAAAACAAGAGGTGGGATAGGCCTCCCGGACCTGCAGAGATACTACTGGTCAGTACATCTGACCCGAGTAGTTGTCAGATGTAGGAGACACAAGGGCTGGGAATTGCTAGACAGCAAGAGCTAGCAACAATCTCAAACACTAAGTCGTTTCCCTTCTGGGCCTATCTCCAAATAAAACATTTTCTTGACAACCCCGTGAACAGAAACAACTTTGGGAAGAACCCAACAGTCTTAGAATCACCGTGTACTGGCCCTGCCCCACAGAGTCACTTGATCTCGGTGCTCTACGCCGCAATGTTCGGGGAACCCTACGTTTCTCTGCACTTAGAACACACCTATTGGGAAACCGTACTGGATAAGGAGATAGAGGAAACCAGCTGGGACCGAATACATGTGTATATTCACAAGGGCTCCCTCAATGTACACACACAAGAAAACGGGTATAAGATTAAGATGAAATGGTATAGAACGCCAGAAATACTTCACAAGTTTATCCCTGTGGTCTCTAACCGATGCTGGACATGTGAACGTGGCCCAGGGACTCTTCTCCATATATGGTGGACATGCCCGATGATCCAGCCGTACTGGAGAAAGGTCCACACTGTCATAACTGAGATAACCTCACTCCCCTTGGAGTTTACACCAGCACAATACCTCTTACACCTCTCCAAAATCCCCCATAAAAGATATTATAAATTAGTGGCCATGCATATGACCAACGCCGCTAGGCTATGCCTGCCGGTCCATTGGAAGTCTACATCGCCAATATAATAGTGGGACTCAGGTGCGCTACTGATGTCTGTCCCACCCGACTACAGAAAAAAAAATTGTGACCAAGGTGTATGTGTAAATAGTGTCTTACAAACACATACCCTGTTTCCCCAAAAATAAGACCTAGTGTGATTGTCAGTGATGGCTGCAATATAAGCCCTACCCCCCAAATAAGCCCTACCCTGTTTCCCCAAAAATAAGCCCTACCCTGCAAATAAGACCTACAAGGACTTTAACTAGGGCTTATTTGGGGGGTAGGGCTTATATTGCAGCCATCACCGACAATCACACTAGGTCTTATTTTCGGGGAAACAGGGTATGCAAAAACAAATTAATAAATACAAGTAGGTGATTATCGTGACAAGGTCCCCTTGAGGAATGGATGATAGAAAACAAATTCAAACAGTCCTATGATTCAAATGGGTGCTTTTCCTAGATAGAAACATTCTATCAGAAGGTAGTAGGATCCTAGGATGAAATGAAAAAGGGCGGCCGCTTACCAGATGCGTGGGACCCCTATTACGGGGGTCTTACAGGCTCAGATTCAGTGGATCCCACAGGCAGGAACAGCTGAAGACGGTCCTCCAAACTCAGGTATCCATCTGCTTGTAAGCTTCCACTGACATTGGCGATATCCCACAGACTGAAACAGCTAATCCAAACTGGAACAGCTGATCGGAAGAACAGCTGATCTGTGTGCACAAACTGCGATCCTTCACATGCACTGTGAGATTGAGGTAGCTTACCGGCTTCGGTTCCGCATGTATGAGAGGGGATTAGAAGAACAGAAAAGCCTCCATGGTGCAGTAAAATAAAACTTCTTTATTAAAAACCACAAACGGCATCAAAACATTTGACAAAAAATCCAAATAAAAAAAAACGGATGCTGGAGCAGTATTCTCTATTGAGGCTAGACTGCTATTGTGTGGTGACGTCAGGCTTCATAGCTCCACTTTTTTTTTTTTATTTGGATTTTTTGTCAAATGTTTTGATGCCATTCATGGTTTTTAATAAAGAAGTTTTATTAGACCCTGTACATTATATGCTATGCACGGGGACACCTGGAGAGGGTAGCTGGTGGTTGTTCCCACCCCCTCTCCACATAACTCCCCGGGCAGTCTGCACCTCCCCTCGATCCCCCCCCTTACCCGCTCTTCTGCTCTGTCCTTCCTTCTGTTCTTTCTTCCCCTACCCCACTTTCTACATTAATCCTCTTCTCAGAGAGAGCTGGGATGGCGAGACGATCTTGAATCGGATGCTGTCCATCCCCAACTAAAGCGTAATGGTACAACCAAACGCTGCCCTATGCTCCCTTACTGGCTCTCGCTGCATAGTACTACCACCAATAAGCCACAGAACTTTGCGGCGCCACCACTCTACATGGGAAAGGGAGGGAAAATATTAAAAACCCTGCCATAAACACTAGAAGTCATAGGGCTAGTTCCCTACCAGACCGAATAAGGAAAGCACAAGAAGGGCACTAAATGTTAGTTCATTGGTTTGTAACTGTTTGATTTATAAAAGCCTTGTTAATGTTAAATGCACTAACTTTTGTATGTTCTAAAACATACTTTCTGTATTTCCTATGAATCTTTTCAAAATAAAATTTTTTTGTGGAAAAAAAAAAAAAATGTGGTCCAGTAAGAGTGAGGAGAATATATTGTCAGCAAACAGAGATCATTCACATTCTGTATGTTGTATTGGGATACTGTGTATAGCCTCATGGGAATGAATTGCTGCAGTTAAGGGTTCTAGACATAGTATAAATAATAGAAGAGAGAGGGGACATTCCTGTGGTGCCTTTGTACAGTATAACACTGTTATGCCCTATACACTCGGACATTGATCGGACATTCCGACCACAAAATCCATGGATTTTTTCCAACGGATGTTGGCTCAAACTTGTCTTGCATACACACGGTCACACAAAGTTGTCGGAAAATCCGATTGTTCTGAACGCGGTGACGTAAAACACGTACGCCGAGGCTATAAACAGGGCAGTAGCCAATAGCTTTTGTCTCTTAATTTATTCTGATCATGTGTGGCACTTTGTGCGTCTGTTTTGTGTACACACGATCGGAATTTCCGACAACGGATTTTGTTGTCGGAAAATTTTATAGCAAGCTCTCAAACTTTGTGTGTCGGAAATTCCGATGCAAAATGTGTGATAGAGCCCACACACGGTCAGAATTTCTGACAACAAGGTCCTATCACACATTTTCCACTGGAAAATCCGACCGTGTGTAGAGGGCATTAGGAGGAAAGTGATTTGAATCCAAAATTCCGTAGTGTTGAGAACATATATGGCCAATTTAATCTATTGAAAATGTATAGGTCACTGAGTAGCCACTGACATGAAATGGTGTACCCACGCAATAACAAATAAAGATAATATATATATACAGTGGGGATGGAAAGTATTCAGACCCCCTTAAATTTTTCACTCTTTGTTATATTGCAGCCATTTGCTAAAATCATTTAAGTTCATTTTTTTTCCTCATTAATGTACACACAGCACCCCGTATTGACAGAAAAACACAGAATTGTTGACATTTTTGCAGATTTATTAAAAAAGAAAAACTGAAATATCACATGGTCCTAAGTATTCAGACCCTTTGCTCAGTATTTAGTAGAAGCACCCTTTTGATCTAATACAGTCATGAGTCTTTTTGGGAAAGATGCAACAAGTTTTTCACACCTAGATTTGTGGATCCTCTGCCATTCCTCCTTGCAGATCCTCTCCAGTTCTGTGAGTTTCAATGGTAAATGTTGGTGAACAGCCATTTTTAGGTCTCTCCAGAGATGCTTAATTGGGTTTAAGTCAGGGCTCTGGCTGGGCCATTCAAGAATAGTCATGGAGTTGTTGTGAAGCCACTCCTTTGTTATTTTAGCTGTGTGCTTAGGGTCATTGTCTTGTTGGAAGGTAAACCTTTGGCCCAGTCTGAGGTCTTGAGCACTCTGGAGAAGGTTTTTGTCCAGGATATCCCTGTACTTGGCAGCATTCATCTTTGCCTCGATTGCAACCAGTCGTCCTGTCCCTGCAGCTGAAAAACACCCCCACAGCATGATGCTGCCACCACCATGCTTCACTGTTGGGACTGTATTGGAGAGGTGATGAGCAGTGCCTGGTTTTCTCCACACATACCACTTAGAATTAAGGCCAAAAAGTTCTATCTTGGTCTCATCAGACCAGAGAATCTTATTTCTCACCATCTTGGAGTCCTTCAGGTGTTTTTTAGCAAACTCCATGTGGACTTTCATGTGTCTTGCACTGAGGAGAGGCTTCCGTCGGGCCACTCTGCCATAAAGCATGGTTTACTTTCTACAACTTTCTCCCATCTCCCGACTGCATCTCTGGAGCTCAGCCACAGTGATCTTTGGGTTCTTCTTTACCTCTCTCGCCAAGGCTCTTCTCCCCCGATAGCTCAGTTTGGCTGGATGGGCAGCTCTAGGAAGGGTTCTGGTCGTCCCAAACATTTTCCATTTAAGGATTATGGAGGCCAATGTGCTCTTAGGAACCCTAAGTGCAGCAGATTTTTTTTTTAACCTTGGCCAGATCTGTGCCTTGCCACAATTCTGTCTTTGAGCTCTTCAGGCAGTTCCTTTGACCTCATGATTCTCATTTGCTCTGACATGCACTGTGAGCTGTAAGGTCTTATATAGACAGGTGTGTGACTTTCCTAATCAAGTCTAATCAGTATAATCCAACACAGCTGGCTCAAATGAAGGTGTAGAACCATCTCACGGATGATCAGAAGAAATGGACAGCACCTGAATTAAATATATGAGTGTCACAGCAAAGGGTCTTAATACTTAGGACCATGTGATATTTCAGTTTTTCTTTTTTAATAAATCTGCAAAAATGTCAAAAATTCTGTGTTTTTCTGTCAATATGGGGTGCTGTGTGTACATTGAGGAAAAAAATGAACTTAAATGATTTTAGCAAATGGCTGCAATATAACAGAGTGAAAAATTTAAGGGGGACTTTCCGTCCCCACTGTATATATATAAAGTGCTAATAAAAAATGTGATCAGTCCAAAAATAACAAGAATGAATATGAAAGTGCTTGTGCAGAAAAAAAAAAAAAAAAAAAAAAAAAAATATATATATATATATATATATATATATATATATATATATATATATATATATATATATATATATATATATATATATATATATTCAAATGTGACATCAGTGCAAAAATTCAGTTCATATAGTGATCAGCTTCCACCATTCGTGCACCAATGATGAGCCCCAGCCTCCCAGCTCCAATAAAGACGTCTAAAGGTCTAGTAGCACTTCTGTTGTTGAATATCTCGAATATCCAAGCACTTTTTCTTGGAGACAACAAAATCTAAAATTATTATAGCAACAGAAAACTTGCATCCAAAAATGAGACCGTTTTTAAATGTAAGTTTGCTGCTGCTATAATAAATTATTTTACTAAAATACTGCACTATGGAGAATTCTTTATATTCGATGTGAGCTTTTAATGGAGGAGAGTGGTGGATATTAAGGAGGATAACATTTGCAGTGGAGTTTCCTTTCCAAAATATACCCGATCTGGCTGGATGCTCCAAGGAAATTCTTATTTTTGGACTGATCGTGTTTTTATTAGCGCTTTATTTTGGGATCAATCATATTTTTTGGATCTACCAGCATTTATATACTCAGCACATTTATAATTCAATATAATTGCATTGTCACTTTGTAAGCTGTTGCACTTTATATTGTTTATATTGAGTAATTGCCACATACAGTATATATATTATCTTTAAAAGCTTTGTTCGCCTTTTATTATCTCCTGCTTGTTGGTTAAGAACTAAGCCCACCTAGTTTCTGTTTATAAGATGAGGGATTTTTGTAAAGATTTTTTGTCTGAATGAAAGCTATGGCCTATAGTAGCTAGGGATGCAGAATGTTTTCTAGTTTTCAAAATTACTGTAATATATGAGTGAAGAAATTACAAGTGCGGGGTTTCCCGTTTACGCAAAGAGTGATAAGGAGATAACAGAGAGAAGGCTAAGATGTGGAGAAATTTATTATAGTAGGCATAAGGAAGGCCATCTGGATCCATTGTTTATGTAGCGGAAGGTCTTTACAAGGGATGAGCTTAGTGTTCGAGTCGAACCCATGTTCGACTCGAACATCGTCTGTTCGCCCATTCGCTGAATTGCGAACGATATGGGCCATTCGTGCCAAATTTGTGTGGCGCGTCACGGCCCATAATTAACTGCGGCATCGCAGTGCATTGCTGGCTGATGATTGTCCAAGCATGCACTATGACCAGCATGCTTGGCCAATCACAGCACCGTCTGTAGAGAGAGCTGTAATTGGCCAAAGCCAGGGTGGCTTTGGCCAATTATGGCTCAGGGGCTTTAGTACACGCCCCACACTATATAAGGCGGCCCTGTGTAGTGTGTTCCGGCATTGAGAGACAGAGGCAGAGAGACAGTGTCATTTGATTTAAGTTAGATAGATTAGGCAGGACAGTCAGTCAGTTAGCTGCACTTACAGTGTATTGTGTATATATATATATATATGCATTCCTGGTGTTGTGTGTATGTATATATATATATGTATGTATATATATATATGTATGTATATATATATATATATATATATATATATATATATATATATATATATATATATATATATATATATCACACTGTATTCAGTTTAGCTAGATCCGTTCCTGTTATTATCTTCCTACTGACAGGCAGGCTTGTGTTGTTACAGTATTTACAGCTACCTGAAGAAAATTGCTGGTGTTCTTCTGATCCTATTAGTACCACAGTCAGGCAACTAGACTATTTACAGGAAGTGTAGTGCGTCCTCCTCACAGTGTTCAGCTAAAGCTACAAGTTAGTTTAGTGTGACCTCTGCACAGTGTTCAGCTAAAGCTACAAGTTAGTGTAGTGCGACCTCTGCACAGTGTTCAGCTAAAGCTACAAGTTAGTGTAGTACGTCCTCTGAACAGTGTTCAGCTAAAGCTACAAGTTAGTGTAGTGCACAGTGTTCAGCTAAAGCTACAATTTAGTGTAGTGCGTCCTCCTCACAGTGTTCAGCTAAAGCTACAAGTTAGTGTAGTGCGACCTCTGCACAGTGTTCAGCTAAAGCTACAAGTTAATGTAGTGCGACCTCTGCACAGTATTCAGCTAAAGCAACAAGTTAGTGTAGTGCGTCCTCTGAACAGTGTTCAGCTAAAGCTACAAGTTAGTGTAGTGCGACCTCTGAACAGTGTTCAGCTAAAGCTACAAGTTAGTGTAGTGCACAGTGTTCAGCTAAAGTTACAAGTTAGTGTAGTGCATCCTCCTCACAGTGTTCAGCTAAAGCTACAAGCTGGTGTCGTGCGACCTCTGCACAGTGTTCAGCTAAAGCTACAAGTTAGTGTAGTGCACAGTGTTCAGCTAAAGCTACAAGTTAGTGTAGTGAGTCCTCCTCACAGGGTTTAGCTAAAGCCACAGGTTAGTGTAGTGCGACCTCTGAACAGTGTTCAGCTAAAGCTACAAGTTAGTGTAGTGCACAGTGTTCAGCTAAAGTTACAAGTTAGTGTAGTGCATCCTCCTCACAGTGTTCACCTAAAGCTACAAGTTAGTGTAGTGCGACCTCTGCACAGTGTTCAGCTAAAGCTACAAGTTAGTGTAGTGCGTCCTCCTCACAGTGTTCAGCTAAAGCTACAAGTTAGTGTAGTGCGTCCTCCTCACAGTGTTCAGCTAAAGCTACAAGTTAGTGTAGTGCACAGTGTTCAGCTAAAGCTACAAGGTAGTGTAGTGCGTCCTTCTCACAGTGTTAAGCTAAAGCTACAAGTTAGTGTAGTGCGTCCTCATCACAGTGTTAAGCTAAAGCTACAAGTTAATGTAGTGCGACCTCTGCACAGTGTTCAGCTAAAGCTACAAGCTAGTGTAGTGCATCCTCTGAACAGTGTTCAGCTAAAGCTACAAATTAGTGTAGTGCACAGTATTCAGCTAAAGCTACAAGTTAGTGTAGTGCGTCCTCCTCACAGTGTTCAGCTAAAGCTACAAGTTAGTGTAGTGCAACCTCTGCACAGTGTTCAGCTAAAGCTACAAGTTAGTGTAGTGCGAACTCTGCAGAGTGTTCAGCGAAAGCTACAAGTTAGTTTAGTGCGTCCTCTGAACAGTGTTCAGCTAAAGCTACAAGTTAGTGTAGAGCACAGTGTTCAGCTAAAGTTACAAGTTAGTGTAGTGCGTCCTCCTCAGTGTTCAGCTAAAGCTATAAGTTCATGTATTGCGTCCTCTGAACAGTGTTCAGCTAAAGCTACAAGTTAGTGTAGTGCGACCTCTGCACAGTGTTCAGCTAAAGATACAAGTTAGTGTAGTGCATCCTCTGAACAGTGTTCAGCTAAAGCTACAAGTTAGTGTAGTGCGACCTCTGCACAGTGTTCAGCTAAAGCCACCTGTAGAAGGTTGGTGGTGTTTTCCTGATCCTATCACTACCGCAAGCAGCTACATTATTTACACGTTTAATGTAGTGCGTCCTCTGCACAGTGTTCAGCTAAAGCTACCTGTAGAAGGTTGGTGGGGTTTTCCTGATCCTATCACTACCGCAGGAAGCTACATTATTTTAACGTTAGTGTAGTGCGTCCTCTTCACAGTGTTCAGTTAAAGCTACAAGTTAGTGTAGTGCACAGTATTCAGCTAAAGCTACAAGTTAAAGTAGTGCGTCCTCTGAACAGTGTTCAGCTAAAGCTACAAGTTAGTGTAGTGCCACATCTGCACAGTGTTCAGCTAAAGCTACAAGTTAGTGTAGTGTGTCCTCTGAACAGTGTTCAGCTAAAGCTACAAGTTCGTGTAGTGCGACCTCTGCACAGTGTTCAGCTAAAGCTACCTCTAGAAGGTTGGTGGTGTTTTCCTGATCCTATCACTACCGCAAGCAGCTACATTATTTACACGTTAATGTAGAGCGTCCTCTGCACAGTGTTCAGCTAAAGCTACCTGTAGAAGGTTGGTGGTGTTTTCCTGATCCTATCACTACCGCAGAATGCTACATTATTTTTACGTTAGTGTAGTGCGTCCTCTTCACAGTGTTCAGTTAAAGCTACAAGTTAGTGTAGTGCACAGTGTTCAGCTAAAGCTACAAGTTAGTGTAGTGCGTCCTCCTCACAGTGTTCAACTAAAGCTACAAGTTAGTGTAGTGCAACCTCTGCACAGTGTTCAGCTAAAGCTACAAGTTAGTGTAGAGCGTCCTCCTCACAGTGTTCAGCTAAAGCTACAAGTTAGTGTAGTGCACAGTATTCAGCTAAAGCTACAAGTTAGTGTAGTGCGTCCTCCTCACAGTGCTCAGCTAAAGCTACAAGTTAGTGTAGTGCGACCTCTGCACAGTGTTCAGCTAAAGCTACAAGTTAGTGTAGTGCATCCTCTGAACAGTGTTCAGCTAAAGCTACAAGTTAGCATAGTAGGACATCTGCACAGTGTTCAGCTAAAGCTACAAGTTAGTGTATTGCTTCCTTTGAACAGTGTTCAGCTAAAGCAAAAGTTAGTGTAGTTCACAGTATTCAGCTAAATTTACAAGTTAGTGTAGTGCGACCTCTGCACAGTGTTCAGCTAAAGCTGCAAGTTAGTGTAGTGTGTTCTCCTCACAGTGTTCAGGTAAAGCTACAAGTTAGTGTAGTGTACAGTATTTAGCTAAAGCTACAAGTTAGTGTAGTGCGTCCTCTTCACAGCATTCAGCTAAAGCTACAAGTTAATGTAGTGCGACCTCTGCACAGTGTTCAGCTAAAGCTACAAGTTAGTGTAGTGCGTCCTCTGAACAGTATTCAGCTAAAACTACAAAATTAGTGTAGTGCACAGTGTTCAGCTAAAGCTTCAAGTTAGTGTAGTGCATCCTCCTCACAGTGTTCAGCTAAAGCTACCAGTTAGTGTAGTGCGACCTCTGCACAGTGTTCAGCTAAAGCTACAAGTTAATGTAATGCGTCCTCTGAACATTGTTCAACTAAAGCTACAAGTTAGCGTAGTGCGACCTCTGCACAGTGTTCAGCTAAAGCTGCAAGTAAGTGTAGTGCGTCCTCCTCACAGTGTTAAAGTAAAGCTACAAGTTAGTGTAGTGCACAGTATATACCGTATTTATCGGCGTATAACACGCACCAGCGTATAACACGCACCCCAATTTAGGAGGGAATTTTAAGGAAAAAAAAACTTTTAGGAGGGAAGTTGAAGGGAAAAAAACTTGCATTTAAATGCCCATCATTGCAGCCTTCTCAGTGCAGCCTTGCCCCAGTGCAGCCATGTCAGTGCAGCCTTCCCCAGTGCAGCCTTGTCAGTGCAGCCATGTCAGTGCAGCCATATCAGTGCAGCCTTGTCAGTGCAGCCATGTCAATGCAGCCTTCCCCAGTGCAGCCATGTCAGTGCAGCCTTCTCAGTGCAGCCTTGCCCCAGTGCAGCCTTGCCCCAGTGCAGCCTTGCCCCAGTGCAGCCTTGCCCCTGTGCAGCCTTGCCCCAGTGCAGCCTTCCCCAGTGCAGCCTTGCCCCAGTGCAGCCTTCGATCCCCTGTCCCTGCTTGCTGGGCTTCAAAATCGCGGACCGCGATTTGAAAATGGCGCCGCCGGCGCCGAAATACACAGAGCCGGTCCTCGGCTCTTTCCGGCGGCTCTCGTTTACTTTCGGTTTCACTCGTAGCCCCGAGCGGAGCTATCCGAACCTACTCGGATAGCTCCGCTCGGGGCTACGAGTGAAACCGAAAGTAAACGAGAGCCGCCGGAAAGAGCCGAGGACCGGCTCTGTGTATTTCGGCGCCGGCGGCACCATTTTCAAATCGCGGTCGGCGATTTTGTTATTTTGACAGGTCGGGATCGCAGGGGATCGGCGTATAACACGCACCTGTGACTTTCCCCTAATTTTAAGGGGAAAAAAGTGCGTGTTATACGCCGATAAATACGGTAGCTAAAGCTATAAGTTAACCACTTGAGCCCCGGACCATTATGCTGCCTAAGGACCAGAGGTCTTTTTCCAATTTGGCACTGCGTCGCTTTAACTGCTAATTGCGCGGTCATGCAATGCTGTACCCAAACGAAATTTGCGTCCTTTTCTTCCCACAAATAGAGCTTTCTTTTGATGGTATTTGATCACCTCTGCGGTTTTTATTTTTTGCGCTATAAACGGAAAAAGACCGAAAATTTTGAAAAAAAATGATATTTTCTACTTTTTGTTATAAAAAAAATCCAATAAACTAAATTTTAGTCATACATTTAGGCCAAAATGTATTCGGCCACATGTCTTTGGTAAAAAAAATGTCAATAAGCGTATATTTATTGGTTTGCGCAAAAGTTATAGCGTCTACAAACTAGGGTACATTTTCTGTAATTTACACAGCTTTTAGTTTATGACTGCCTATGTCCATTCTTGAGGTGCTAAAATGGCAGGGCAGTACAAAACCCCCCCAAATGACCCCATTTTGGAAAGTAGACACCCCAAGGAAATTGCTGAGAGGCATGTTGAACCCATTGAATATTTATTTTTTTTGTCCCAAGTGATTGAAAAATGACAAAAAAAAAAAAAATTATTTACAAAAAGTTGTCACTAAATGATATATTGCTCACACAGGCCATGGGCCTATGTGGAATTGCACCCCAAAATACATTCAGCTGCTTCTCCTGAGTATGGGGATACCACATGTGTGGGACTTTTTGGGAGCCTAGCCGCGTACGGGGCCCCGAAAACCAATCACCGCCTTCAGGATTTCTAAGGGTGTAAACTTTTGTTTTCACTCTTCACTGCCTATCACAGTTTCGGAGGCCATGGAATGCCCAGGGGGCACAAAACCCACCAAAATGACCCCATTTTGGAAAGTAGACACCCCAAGCTATTTGCTGAGAGGCATGGTGAGTATTTTGCAGCTCTCATTTGTTTTTGAAAATGAAGAAAGACAAGAGAAAACATTTTTTTTTTTCTTTTTTCAATTTTCAAAACTTTGTGACAAAAAGTGAGGTCTGCAAAATACTCACTATACCTCTCAGCAAATAGCTTGGGGTGTCTACTTTCCAAAATGGGGTCATTTGGGGGGGTTTTGTGCCACCTGGGCATTCCATGGCCTCCGAAACTGTGATAGGCAGTGAAGAGTGAAATCAAAAATTCACGCCCTTAGAAAGCCTGAAGGCGGTGCTTGGTTTTCGGGGTTCCGTACGCGGCCAGGCTCCCAAAAAGTCTCACATGTGGTATCCCCATACTCAGGAGAAGCAGCAGAATGTATTTTGGGGTGTAATTTCACATATTTCCATGGCATGTTTGAGCAATATATCATTTAGTGACAACTTTGTGCAAAAAAAAAAAAAAAAAAATTTGTCTCTTTCCCGCAACTTGTGTCGCAATATAAAATATTCCATGGACTCGACATGCCTCTCAGCAAATAGCTTGGGGTGTCTACTTTCCAAAATGGGGTCATTTGGGGGGGTTTGAACTGTCCTGGCATTTTATGCACAACATTTAGAAGCTTATGTCACACATCACCCACTCTTCTAACCACTTGAAGACAAAGCCCTTTCTGACACTTATTGTTTAGATGAAAAAGTTTTTTTTTTTTGCAAAAAAATTACTTTGAACCCCCAAACATTATATATTTTTTTAAAGCAAATGCCCTACAGATTAAAATGGTGGGTGTTTCATTTTTTTTTTTCACACAGTAATTGCGCAGCGATTTTTCAAACGCATTTTTTGGGGAAAAAACACACTTTTTAAAATTTTAATGCACTAAAACACACTATATTGCCCAAATGTTTGATGAAATAAAAAAGATGATCTTAGGCCGAGTACATGGATACCAAACATGACATGCTTTAAAATTGCGCACAAACGTGCAGTGGCAACAAAATGAATACATGTTTAAAAGCCTTCAAAAGCCTTTACAGGTTACCACTTTAGATTTACAGAGGAGGTCTACTGGAAAAATTACTGCCCTCGATCTGGCCTTCGCGGTGATACCTCACATGCATGGTGCAATTGCTGTTTACGTTTGACGACAGACCGCCGCTTGCGTTCGCCTTAGTGCGAGAGCAGGGGGCGACAGGGGTGCTTTTTTTTTTTTTTTTTTTTTTTCTTTATTATTTTTTTGCTTTTTTAATCTTACTTTTAAACTGTTCCTTTCATATTTTTTTTTTTTAATCATTTTTATTGTTATCTCGGGGAATGTAAATGTCCCCTATGATAGCAATAGGTAGTGACAGGTACTCTTTTTTGAAAAAATTGGGGTCTTTTAGACCCTAGATTTCTCCTCTGCCCTCAAAGCATCTGACCACACCAAGATCGGTGTGATAAAATGCTTCCCCAATTTCCCAATGGCGCTATTTACATCCGGCGAAATCTAAGTCATGAAATGCTCGTAGCTTCCGGTTTCTTAGGCCATAGAGATGTTTGGAGCCACTCTGGTCTCTGATCAGCTCTATGGTCAGCTGGCTGAATCACCGGCTGCATTCTCAGGTTAACTGTTGAGACAGGAGAGCCAGAGAAAAACACGGAAGACGGTGGGGGGGGGCATTCCCTCCCACGGCTTGTAAAAGCAGTCTAGAGGCTAATTAGCCGCTAGGATTGCTTTTACATGAAAGCCGACCGCTGGCTGAAAAGAATGATACCAAGATGATACCTAAACCTGCAAGCATCATTCTGGTATAACCACTCAAAGTCGTGAATGGCGTACCTGAAGACAAAAAAATGGTTAACAATGGTTAACAATAAAGCACAGTAAACAGTAAAATATAAATAATTACATACCTGAAAAACAAACATGATAAAATATAATAACAATAACAATAAAACATTGCAGAATAGAATACAGTAAAAAAGAGCAGAACAATAGAGAGCGAGAATAGAGAGAGAGAACAATAAAACGACAACTATTTTTTTTTATTTCATATATTTATTTTTTTTTACACTTTTTTTGTAACTAACTTTTATAACTGTAACCGGTTCCAGGTTCGGGTCTCTCAAAATGCGATGACATCTTGGGAGACCCTGTGAAAGTGTGCCTAGTCTGTGCAATGCTGTACCCTACGCTAATACTCAACTAGTGTATGGTAGCGTTCAAAACATTCACCAATGCAAAGACCAGGATTGTCAGGACAGGAGGGACAATAATAGCGGGTGTCACGCCTATATCCGCGCTTGCTGCAGACACAACATCTTTTTTGGGGGGGTTCGTTGGGTAGGGGTACTCGGGAGGACATAAAGAAAATGCCTCTCAGGCAGCCGACTGCATTTGGTTGGGGATGTGAATGGGGGAAGTACGGGCGCTGCAGAAGCGGTGGGTTCCCAATTAGGATTGGCGAATGCAGCAGGAAGGGAATTATGGGCACGACAGGCCTGTGTTTGTCTTTTTGGTGGCAGCGGGACACTACTTGTGCTTGCCACCTCACCAGCTTGAACTGCACTTATGGGACTCGCCACGTCACCAAGTGTTACTGCAGTGCTGGTTTGACTACGACCGGGGTGTACTAGGCCGCTGGCGCTTGCCAGTTCACCAAAACGCTACCAAAAAATCTGTTGGCGATCGCAGGGATCAGGCCTGACTTTGCGAACGCTGCAGTTATGCGTTTTAGTCTTTTGTAAGTGACAGTGATCGATCGATACTGCACTTGGGTGGGCTGGGCTGGGCCGGGCGGAGGGGCAAAACGCAGGTGCTAGCAGGTATCTGGGCTGATCCCGCTAACACTGCGTTTGTGAGAACCTTAAACTGCTGGGGATGCTAGTATAGATCTGATCGGATCAGATATTGATCCGTTCAGATACTATACCACTAAGGGTGGTGTACAGTGCGTGCGTGGGTGTTAGCGGTACTGGCGCTAACCTGACCCTGCCTGGGGCTGGTGCTTGCCAGTTCACCAAAATACTACCAAAAAAACTGTTAGCGATCGCAGGGATCAGGCCTGACTCTGCGAACGCTGCAGTTATGCGTTTAGTCTTTTGTAAGTGACAGTGATCGATCGATACTGCACTTGGGTGGGCTGGGCGGAGGGGCAAAACGCAGGTGCTAGCAGGTATCTGGGCTGATCCCACTAACACTGCGTTTTTGGGAACCCTAAACTGCTGGGGACGCTAGTATAGATCTGATCGGATCAGATATTGATGCGTTCAGATACTATACCACTAAGGGAGGCGTATGCTGCGTGCGTGGGCGTTAGCAGTACTGGCGCTAATCTGACGCTGCCTGGGGCGACGCATATCACTGCCGGGCGATCAGGGGGCTAAACCTTTATTCAGTAATAAACGGCGGGTGCCCTGACACTATAAAAAATAAACAAACTAACCAGCGTCAACCATAACGGTTATACGGTGATCAGTGGTGAAAGGGTTAACTAGGGGGCAGTAATCAGAAAAAAAAAAAAAAAAAAACTGCTGGTGTCAGTTTGTGACGGGGGGGTGATTGGGGGGGATCGGGGGGGGGGGGGTCGGGGTGTTTTGTGTGCCTGGCATGTTCTACTGTGTGTGTGTGTTAGTGCACTCACATTGATGTCTTCTCTCCTCGGGCTGGAACGGAAATTACCGAGCCGAGGAGAGATGACATCATTTCCTTTGCTGCTGTTTAGCATACAGCAGCAAAGGAATGATTCGATTGGCCGGCGGCGATCGCGAGGGGGGGCCACGAACGGATGGTCTCCCCCTCACCACCGATCGCCGCTGGACAAAAGACGACCGCCTCGGGCACCGGGGGGGGTCCGATCGGACCCCCCACCCGCGGAAGGCAAATCACGTACCATGTACGTGATTTTGCCTGTCCGTGCCACTTTGCCGACGTACATCGGCGTGAGGCGGTCGTCAAGTGGTTAATGTAGTGTGTCCTCTTCACAGCGTTCAGCTAAAGCTACAAGTTAATGTAGTGCGACCTCTGAACAGTGTTTAGCTAAAGCTACAAATTAGTGTAGTGCGTCCTCCTCACAGTGTTCAGCTAAAGCTACAAGTTAGTGTAGTGCATCCTCTGAACAGTGTTCAGCTAAAGCTACAAGTTAGCGTAGTAGGACATCTGCACAGTGTTCAGCTAAAGCTACAAGTTAGTGTATTGCTTCCTTTGAACAGTGTTCAGCTAAAGCAAAAGTTAGTGTAGTTCAGTCTTCAGCTAAAGTTACAAGTTAGTGTAGTGTGTCCTCACAGTGTTTAGCTAAAGCTACAAGTTAGTGTAGTGCGACCTCTGCACAGTGTTCAGCTAAAGCTGCAAGTTAGTGTAGTGCGTCCTCCTCACAGTGTTCAGGTAAAGCTACAAGTTAGTGTAGTGTACAGTATTTAGCTAAAGCTACAAGTTAGTGTAGTGCGTCCTCTTCACAGCGTTCAGCTAAAGCTACAAGTTAATGTAGTGCGACCTCTGCACAGTGTTCAGCTAAAGCTACAAGTTAGTGTAGTGCATCCTCTGAACAGTATTCAGCTAAAACTACAAATTAGTGTAGTGCACAGTGTTCAGCTAAAGCTTCAAGTTAGTGTAGTGCATCCTCCTCACAGTGTTCAGCTAAAGCTACCAGTTAGTGTAGTACGACCTCTGCACAGTGTTCAGCTAAAGCTACAAGTTAATATAATGCGTCCTCTGAACATTGTTCAACTAAAGCTACAAGTTAGCGTAGTGCGACCTCTGCACAGTGTTCAGCTAAAGCTACAAGTTAGTATAGTGCGTCCTCTGAACAGTGTTCAGCTAAAGCTACAAGTTAGATTAGTGCACAGTGTTCAGCTAAAGTTACAAGTTAGTGTAGTGTGTCCTCCTCATAGTGTTTAGCTAAAGCTACAAGTTAGTGTAGTGCGACTTCTGCACAGTGTTCAGCTAAAGCTACAAGTTAGTGTAGTGCGTCCTCCTCACAGTGTTCAGCTAAAGCTACAAGTTAGTGTAGTGCACAATATTCAGCTAAAGCTACAAGTTAGTGTAGTGCGTCCTCCTCACAGTGTTCAGCTAAAGCTACAAGTTAATGTAGTGCGACCTCTGCACAGTGTTCAGCTAAAGCTACAAGTTAGTGTAGTGCGACCTCTGCACAGTGTTCTGCTAAAGCTACCTGTAGAAGGTTGGTGGTGTTTTCCTGATCCTATCACTACCGCAAGCAGCTACATTATTTACATGTTAATGTAGTGCGTCCTCTGCACAGTGTTCAGCTAAAGCTATCTGAAGAAGGTTGGTGGTGTTTTCCTGATCCTATCACTGCCGCAGGCAGCTACACTATTTTAACGTTCGTGTAGTGCGTCCTCTTCACAGTGTTAGGCTAAAGCTACCTGTAGAATAGGGATGAGCTTCGTGTTCGAGTCGAACCCATGTTCGACTCGAACATCGGCTGTTCGGTCGTTCGCCGAATTGCGAACGATATGGGCCGTTCGCGCCAAATTCGTGTGGCGCGTCACGGCCCATAATTCACTGCGGCATCGCAGTGCATTGCTTGCTGATGATTGGCCAAGCATGCACTATGACCCGCATGCTTGGCCAATCACAGCGCCGCCTGAACAGAGAGCCGTAATTGGCCAAAGCCAAGGAGGCTTTGGCCAATTATGGCTCAGGGGATTTAGTACACGCCCCACACTATATAAGGCCGCCTGCACGGCGGCCCTGTGTAGTGTGTGTTCCGGCGTTGAAAGAGATAGACAGAGAGACAGTGTTTGATTTGAGTTAGATAGATTAGGCAGAACAGTCAGTCAGTTAGCTGCACTTACAGTGTATTGTGTATATATATATGAATCCCAGGTGTTGCATATATATATATACACTGTACTCAGTTTAGCTAGATCCATTCCTGTTATCTTCTAGACTATTTACATTTAGTGCAGTGCGTCCTGCTCACAGTGTTCAGCTAGATCCGTTCCTGTTATCTTCCTACTGACAGGCAGGCTTGTCTTGTTACAGTATTAACAGCTACCTAAAGAAAATTACTGGTGTTCTTTTGATCCTATTAGTACCACGGTCAGGCAGCTAGACTATTTACATTTAGTAAAGTGCGTCCTGCTCACAGTGTTCAGCTAGATCCGTTCCTGTTATCTTCTAGACTATTTACATTTAGTGCAGTGCGTCCTGCTCAGTGTTCAGCTAGATCCGTTCCTGTTATCTTCCTACTGACAGGCAGGCTTGTCTTGTTACAGTATTTACAGCTACCTAAAGAAAATTACTGGTGTTCTTTTGATCCTATTAGTACCACGGTCAGGCAGCTAGACTATTTACATTTAGTACAGTGCGTCCTGCTCACAGTGTTCAGCTAGATCTGTTCCTGTTATCTTCCTACTGACAGGCAGGCTTGTCTTGTTACAGTATATAAAGCTACCTGAAGAAAATTACTGGTGTTCTTTTGATCCTATTAGTACCACGGTCAGGCAGCTAGACTATTTACATTTAATGCAGTGCATCCTGCTCACATTGTTCAGCTAGATCCGTTCCTGTTATCTTCCTACTGACAGGCAGGCTTGTCTTGTTACAGTATTTACAGCTACCTAAAGAAAATTACTGGTGTTCTTTTGATCCTATTAGTACCACGGTCAGGCAGCTAGACTATTTACATTTAGTACAGTGCGTCCTGCTCACAGTGTTCAGCTAGATCTGTTCCTGTTATCTTCCTACTGACAGGCAGGCTTGTCTTGTTACAGTATATAAAGCTACCTGAAGAAAATTACTGGTGTTCTTTTGATCCTATTAGTACCACGGTCAGGCAGCTAGACTATTTACATTTAATGCAGTGCATCCTGCTCACATTGTTCAGCTAGATCCGTTCCTGTTATCTTCCTACTGACAGGCAGGCTTGTCTTGTTACAGTATTTACAGCTACCTGAAGAAAATTACTGGTGTTATTTTGATCCTATTAGTACCACGGTCAGGCAGCTAGACTATTTACATTTAGTACAGTGCGTCCTGCTCACAGTGTTCAGCTAGATCCGTTCCTGTTATCTTCCTACTGACAGGCAGGCTTGTCTTGTTACAGTATATAAAGCTACCTGAAGAAAATTACTGGTTTTCTTTTGATCCTATTAGTACCACGGTCAGGCAGCTAGACTATTTACATTTATTGCAGTGCGTCCTGCTCACAGTGTTCAGCTAAAACTACAAGTTAGTGGGGTTCGTCCTGCTCACAGTGTTCAGCTAAACCTACAAGTTAGTGGGGTGCGTCCTGCTCACAGTGTTCAGCTAAAGCTAAAAGTTAATGTAGGGCGTCCTCTGAACAGTGTTCAGCTAAAGCTACAAGTTAGTGCAGTGCGACCTCTGCACAGTTGTCAGCTAAAGCTACAAGTTAATGTAGTGCGTCCTCTGAACAGTGTTCAGCTAAAGCTACAATTTAGTGTAGTGCGACCTCTGCACAGTGTTCAGCTAAAGCTACAAGTTAGTGTAGTGCGACCTCTTCACAGTGTTCAAATAAAGTTACCTGTAGAAGGTTGGTGGTGTTTTCCTGATCCTATCACTACCACCAACAGCTACATTATTTACATGTTAATGTAGTGCGTCCTCTGCACAGTGTTCAGCTAAAGCTACCTGTAGAAGGTTGGTGTTGTTTTCCGGATCCTCTCACTACCGCAGGCAGCTACATTATTTTAACGTTAGTCTAGTGCGTCCTCTTCACAGTGTTCAGTTAAAGCTACAAGTTAGTGTAGTGCATCCTCCTCACAGTGTTCAGCTAAAGCTACATGTTAGTGTAGTGCGTCCTCTGAACAGTGTTCAGCTAAAGCTACAAATTAGTGTAGTGCACAGCGTTCAGCTAAAGCTACAAGTTAGTGTAGTGCGACCTCTGCCCAGTGTTCAGCTAAAGCTACAAGTTAGTGTAGTGTGTCCTCTGAACAGTGTCCAGCTAAAGCTACAAGTTAGTGTAGTGCGACCTCTGCCCAGTGTTCAGCTAAAGTTACAAGTTAGTGTAGTGCGTCCTCTTCACAGTGTTCAGCTAAAGCGATCTATAGAAGGTTGGTGGTGTTTTCCTGATCCTATCACTACTGCAGGAAGCTACATTATTTTAACGTTAGTGTATTGTGTCCTCCTCACAGTGTTCAGCTAAAGTTACAAGTTAGTGTAGTGTGTCCTCTTCACAGTGTTCAGCTAAAGCTACAAGTTAGTGTAGTGCGACCTCTGCACAGTGTATAGCTAAAGCTACAAGTTAGTGTAGTGCGTCCCCCTCACAGTGTTCAGCTAAAGCTACAAGTTATCATAGTGTGACCTCTGCACAGTGTTCAGCTGAAGCTACAAATTAGTGTAGTGCACAGTGTTCAGCTAAAGCTACAAGTTAGTGTAGTGCGCAGTGTTCAGCTAAAGTTACAAGTTCGTGTAGTGCGTCCTCCTCACAGTGTTCAGCTAAAGCTACAAGTTAATGTAGTGCGACCTCTGCACACTGTTCAGCTAAAGCTACAAGTTAGTGTAGTGCATCCTCTGAACAGTGTTCAGCTAAAGCTACAGATTAGTGTAGTGCACAGTGTTCAGCTAAAGCTACAAGTTAGTGTAGTGCGTCCTTCTCACAGCATTCAGCTAAAGCTACAAGTTAGTGTAGTGCGCTCTCTGCACAGTGTTCAGCTAAAGCTACAAGTCAGTGTAGTGCGTCCCCCTCACAGTGTTCAGCTAAAGCTACAAGTTATCATAGTGCGACCTCTGCACAGTGTTCAGCTAAAGCTACAAGTTAGTGTAGTGCGTCCTCTGAACAGTGTTCAGCTAAAGCTACAAGTTAGCGTAGTGCACAGTATTCAGCTAAAGTTACAAGTTAGTGTAGTGTGTCCTCCTCACAGTGTTCAGCTAAAGCTACAAGTTAGTGTAGTGCATCCTCTGAACAGTGTTCAGCTAAAGTTACAAGTTAGTGTAGTGCGTCCTCTTCACAGTGTTCAGCTAAAGCTACAAGTTAGTGTAGTGCGACCTCTGCACAGTGTTCAGCTAAAGCTACCTGTAGAAGGTTGGTGGTGTTTTCCTGATCCTATCACTACCGCAGGAAGCTACATTATTTTAACCTTAGTGTAGTGCGACCTCTGCAGTGTTTAGCTAAAGCTACCTGTAGAAGGTTGGTGGTGTTTTCCTGATCCTATCACTACCGCAGGCAGCTACTGTACATTATTTTAACGTTAGTGTAGTGCGTCCTCTTCAGTGTTCAGCTAAAGCTACCTGTAGAAAGTTAGTGGTGTTTTCCTGATCCTATCATTACCTCAGGCAGCTACATTATTTTAACGTTAGTGTAGTGCGTCCTCTTCACAGTGTTCAGCTAAAGCTACCTGTAGAAAGTTGGTGGTGTTTTCCTGATCCCATCACTACCGCAGGCAGCTACATTCTTTACATTTTAGTGTAGTGCGACCTCTGCACAGTGTTCAGCTAAAGCTACCTGTAGAAGGTTGGTGGTGTTTTCCTGATCCTATCACTACCGCAGGGAGCTACATTATTTACACATTAGTGTAGTGCGACCTCTGCAGTGTTTAGCTAAAGCTACCTGTAGAAGGTTGGTGATGTTTTCCTGACCCTATCACTACCGCAGGCAGCTACATTATTTTAACATTGGTGTAGTGCATCCTCTTCACAGTGTTCAGCTAAAGCTACAAGTTAGTGTAGTGCGACCTCTGCTCAGTGTTCAGCTAAAGCTACAAATTAATGTAGTGCACAGTGTTCAGCTAAAGCTTCAAGTTAGTGTAGTGCGTCCTCCTCACAGTGTTCAGCTAAAGCTACAAGTTAGTGTAGTGCGACCTCAGCACAGTGTTCAGCTAAAGCTACAAGTTAGTATAGTGAGTCCTCTGAACAGTGTTCAGCTAAAGCTACAAATTAGTGTAGTGCACAGTGTTCAGCTAAAGCTACAAGTTAGTGTAGTGCACAATGTTCAGCTAAAGTTACAAGTTAGTGTAGTGCGACCTCTGCACAGTGTTCAGCTAAAGCTACCTGTAGAAGGTTGGTGGTGTTTTCCTGATCCTATCACTACCGCAGGAAGCTACATTATTTTAACGTTAGTGTAGTGTGTCCTCTTCACAGTGTTCAGCTAAAGCTACAAGTTAATGTAGTGCGACCTCTGCAGAGTGTTCAGCTAAAGCTACAAGTTAGTGTAGTGCGTCCTCTGAACAGTGTTCAGCTAAAACTACAAGTTAGTGTAGTGCGTCTTCTGAACAGTGTTCAGCTAAAGCTACAAGTTAGTGTAGTGCACAGTGTTCAGCTTAAGTTACAAGTTAGTGTAGTGCACAGTGTTTAGCTAAAGCTACAAGTTAGTGTAGTGCGTCCTCTTCACAGTGTTCAGCTAAAGCTACAAGTTAGTATAGTGAGTCCTCTGAACAGTGTTCAGCTAAAGCTACAAATTAGTGTAGTGCACAGTGTTCAGCTAAAGCTACAAGTTAGTGTAGTGCACAGTGTTCAGCTAAAGCTACAAGTTAGTGTAATGCGTCCTCTTCACAGTGTTCAGCTAAAGCTACAAGTTAGTGTAGTGCAATCTCTGCACAGTGTTCAGCTAAAGCTACCTGTAGAAGGTTGGTGGTGTTTTCCTGATCCTATCACTACCGCAGGAAGCTACATTATTTTAACGTTAGTGTAGTGTGTCCTCTTCACAGTGTTCAGCTAAAGCTACAAGTTAGTATAGTGCGTCCTCTGAACAGTGTTCAGCTAAATCTACAAATTAGTGTAGTGCACAGTGTTCAGCTAAAGCTACAAGTTAGTGTAGTGCACAGTGTTCAGCTAAAGCTACAAGTTAATGTAGTGCGACCTCTGCACACTGTTCAGCTAAAGATACAAGTTAGTGTAGTGCATCCTCCGAACAGTGTTCAGCTAAAGCTACAAGTTAGTGTAGTGCATCCTTCTCACAGTGTTCAGCTAAAGCTACCTGTAGAAGGTTTGAGGAGTCTCCTGATCCTATCACTAGAGCAGTCACCTACATTATTTACATGTAGTGCGTCCTCTGCACAGTGTTCAGCTAAAGCTACCTGTAGAAGGTTGGTGGTGTTTTCCTGATCCTATCACTACCACAGGCAGCTACATTATTTTAATGTTAGTGTAGTGCGTCCTCTTCAGTGTTCAGCTAAAGCTACCTGTAGAAAGTTGGTGGTGTTTTCCTGATCCTATCACTACCGCAGGCAGCTACATTCTTTACATGTTAGTGTAGTGCGACCTCTGCACAGTGTTCAGCTAAAGCTACCTATAGAAGGTTGGTGGTGTTTTCCTGATCCTATCACTACCGCAGGGAGCTACATTATTTACACATTAGTGTAGTGCGACATCTGCAGTGTTTAGCTAAAGCTACCTGTAGAAGGTTGGTGGTGTTTTCCTGACCCTATCACTACCGCAGGCAGCTACATTATTTTAACATTGGTGTAGTGCATCCTCTTCACAGTGTTCAGCTAAAGCTACAAGTTAGTGTAGTGTGACCTCTGCTCAGTGTTCAGCTAAAGCTACAAATTAATGTAGTGCACAGTGTTCAGCTAAAGCTTCAAGTTAGTGTAGTGCGTCCTCCTCACAGTGTTCAGCTAAAGCTACTAGTTAGTGTAGTGCACAGTGTTCACCTAAAGTTGCAAGTTAGTGTAGTGCGACCTCTGCACAGTGTTCAGCTAAAGCTACCTGTAGAAGGTTGGTGGTGTTTTCCTGATCCTATCACTACCGCAGGAAGCTACATTATTTTAACATTAGTGTAGTGCGTCCTCCTCACAGTGTTCAGCTAAAGCTACAAGTTAATGTAGTGCATCCTTCTCACAGTGTTCAGCTAAAGCTACAAGTTAGTGTAGTGCGACCTCTGCACACTGTTCAGCTAAAGCTACAAGTTAGTGTAGTGCGTCCCCCTCACAGTGTTCAGCTAAAGCTACAAGTTATCATAGTGCGACCTCTGCACAGTGTTCAGCTAAAGCTACAAGTTAGTGTAGTGCGTCCTCTGAACAGTGTTCAGCTAAAGCTACAAGTTAGCGTAGTGCACAGTATTCAGCTAAAGTTACAAGTTAGTGTAGTGTGTCCTCCACAGTGTTCAGCTAATGCTACAAGTTAGTGTAGTGCATCCTCTGAACAGTGTTAAGCTAAAGCTACAAGTTAGTGTAGTGCACAGTGTTCACCTAAAGATACAAGTTAGTGTAGTGTGTCCTCTTTACAGTATTCAGCTAAAGCTGCAAGTTAGTGTAGTGGGACCTCTGCACAGTGTTCAGCTAAAGCTACAAGTCACTACCGCAGGCAGCTACATTCTTTACATGTTAGTGTAGTGCGACCTCTGCACAGTGTTCAGCTAAAACTACCTGTAGAAGGTTGGTGGTGTTATCCTGATCCTATCACTACCGCAGGGAGCTACATTATTTACATGTTAGTCTAGTGCAACCTCTGCACAGTGTTTAGCTAAAGATACCTATAGAAGGTTGGTGGTGTTTTCCTGACCCTATCACTACCGCAGGCAGCTACATTATTTTAACATTGGTGTAGTGCGTCCTCTGCACAGTGGTCAGCTAAAGCTACAAGTTAGTGTAGTGCGGCCTCTGCACAGTGCAAGCTGCCTGTAGAAGATTGGTGATGTTCTCATACTAATAATACTACAGGCAGGCAGTTGATTTTGCTAGCTGCAGTATCATTATATATATATATCTCCCAGCTTAGTGCAGCTACATCTCACTGCAGGCCATTAGTATGTCTGGAAGGCCAACAAGGAGAGGCAGACAGTCACAAGCCAATAAAAGAGGGCAAGCAGGCTCTGTGTCTAAAGGCAACAGTGCTGGTCATGGAGATGGTGCTTCCTCATCAGCACGTTGCCGTGGGACATGCTTGGCCTTTTTTTCGGCAGCTGGCCATGTTGAGCCGCAACATGCGGAAGACTTGGTGGAGTGGATGACCAAGCCGTCCTCATCCTCCTCATCATCTCTCACCCATGCTCAGGGTACTTTGTTGTGCAAAGCAGCTGCCAACGCGGCCTCTTCCCTCGGCTCAATGGCATCAGTGACTCCTTCCCAAGCCCCACCATGTCCTCCTGAGGAGTCCCTCGATCTATTTGACCACAGTGTTGGGTGCATGCTCCAGGAGGATGCCCAGCGTTTAGAAGGCTCTGATGATGATACTGAGCTAGATGAAGGCAGTAACATGAGCACGGACAGAGGGGGTGCACAAGAATTACAGCAATCTGGCAGTCATGCTCCCCTGCTGCAGCATACTGCCAGGTTTGCTCCAGTGATGAGGAGGGAGGGGATGATGAGGTCACTGACTCAACGTGGGTGCCTGATAGGAGAGAGGAGGAGGAGCAGGAGGCACACCACCAATGAGGCAGGATGCCCTCCAGGGGCCAGCCTAAGGGCAGCCCACTGACTGCATCACACCGCAAAGCTCCGCATGTGCAGGGCTCTGCTGTCTCTGCACGTTATTCCAAAAGTTCTTTGGTGTGGGCTTTTTTGGGACGAGTGCATCAGATCGCACCGCTGCTATTAGCACTTTCTTCACAAGCACTACCGTCTACCCCGTTTCCTTCTATTGGTAGACCTTCCTCTACACCTGTATCTTCTAACATACCATCACACCTTTCCCTATGCACCACTACCCCTTCATCTTCCACTTCGGTCTTATCAGTCAGTGGCCATCGCCAGTGAACCCACTCTGTCTTCACTTTTTCCCATCAATACTCACCCCTCCGACCCCAAAATGGCACCTATTTTTTTTAGGAAAGATTCCAGACTTAGCAACCCCATCTCATCCTCTTTAAATCAGGGCTCTGCAGGACTGGAAATTGTTAATATCTCGTCTGTAAACCTCACAGACGATCAGATTTATGTCTTAAAATTCGGTCTTACTTTCTGTCCCTCTATTGATCTGGATCGCTTTCAACTTATAAAAACGTACACTTGTTTGCCAGACGTCTTTTATTTAAGGTGATTTATGATAAAATGCCTTCTTCTAGATCTACAGAATCTGTTCCCCCTGAACACTCAGGACCTGAACTTCAGGCCCTGGAGGATCTTATGCAACTCTGGGAGGAGGGACACACTGATGACGATGAACCACCTCTTTCCTTCAGTGGTTTGTCATCCCTCGTCTTTCCTTCCCTCCACCTATGTCCTTCAAACCTAAATCCCGTACTTTTCCATCACTTCAAATGAAACCTAATATTTGGGCTTTTGTCCAGCAAACAACTTTTGAGATTGAAAATATGGACCTGTCAAAAGTCCACACACATAATTTATCTCCTCGACACCGTAAAGCTCTTCGAGAACTACAATGCCATCCAGGCCTGGTCATCAAACCTGCGGATAAGGGCGGCAATATAGTTGTCATGGATGTCCTCGCATATGAACGCATGTGCTTGGACATCCTTGACAACGATTGTTGGTACCGCCCTATCTCGAAAACATTGATAACAAACTTCAATAATGAATACTACAGCTTAATTTTTGAAGCTTACCTATATGGTACCATTGACTCCAGTACATGGAGCTACTTAAATGTAAAGGATCCAAAAATTCCAACATTTTATTCCCTACCAAAAGTGCACAAGTCATTGCAAAAGCCACCTGGACGACCAATCGTCTCTGGCTGCCAAAGCTTAACAGAAAATGCGAGCGCTCTTGTAGACAAGTACTTAACTCCTCACGTAACTGCCCTTTTTTTCTACGTTCAGGGCACAATTGATTTACTTTGTCATATAGACGGAAAACAGGTGCCTCCCAATACATGGTTGTTCGCCTTAGATGTAGAAAGTCTATACAATTCTATCCAACACATTAAGGGTATTGAAGTTGTCCGCACTCATCTTCAAGAGCGGGGACCTTCTTTTGATAGTTACAGCGAGTTTGTCCTTCGCTACTGGAGTTCATCTTGACTAGAAATGTTTTCATGTTTGGCTCCTCCCACTTCCACCAGGTACAGGGTGTGGCTATGGGGACCAAGTGTGCCCCCTCACATGCCAACCTGTACCTGGGGGGGTGGGAGAGGGACCTATTTTCCCAAGAATCTCTATCGGAACTGCTTCAACATGTAATAGCTTGGTATAGGTACATTGATGATGTTTTCATTTTATGGTCGGGTAGTCAAGCTCTCCCGGCTGATGGACTTACTAGCTTCAAATGTCTATAACTTAAGCTTTACAATGGAATGCAGCCAATCTAAAATAAACTTTTTGGATTTGCAAATACATGTGGGCGAGGATGGCTTATTGCACTCTTCCCTGTATCGCAAGTCCTCTGCTGGCAACACAATTCTACATGCCACTAGTGCACATCCCCAACCCCTATTGGATAGCATACCCTATAGTCAATTTTTAAGACTTAGGAGAAATTGTACTTTGGATTCGAATTTTCACTGGGCAGCTGATGATTTATTTGGAAGACTTCTCCAGCAGGGACACAGCCGTTCCTTGCTGAAGAGGGCCATCAACAGGGTCATCAAACAAAATAGATATGATCTTATCCATTCTACTAAATCTGTGAAGTCGAATTCCTCGGTTAGAATTATCACCCAGTTCTCAAAACAACATAGTCTAATGAGAGGTAATTTTCACAAATATTGGCCACTCCTGACAACCGATAATACCATTAAAAAATTTTTAAAACCATATCCAGAAATCACTTACAGAGGCGCTCCGTCTATGAGGGATCGTTTGGTTCACAGCCACCACATGGTTCAAGGCCCGGTGGATTTGTCTAGTGTTGGCACCTTTCCATGTGGGTCCTGTGACATTTGTCCCTTTTTCCTTAATTTTAGAGATACTGCCCTTCCCAATGGTAATGTTCATCTTGCCAGACATAGATTTACCTGCAAGACAATTGGAGTAGTATATTTGGCCTTATGTTCATGTGGTTGTTTTTATGTGGGAAAAACCAAGCATCCCTTTTTTAAACGCATTAAGGATCATATTGTACCCCTATACAAACAGTTAACCACTACGGCATTGAATAGACATATTGCTAGAGAATACAATTACGATGCTGATGTTGTTCGCTTTACAGTTCTTGAACATGTACCTTTGCATGCTCAAGGGGGCAACATTGATACCACCTTGCTCCAAATGGAGACAAGATGGGTACATCTATTTGACGCTGTAAAATTTCCTGGATTAAATGAATACATCCGTTTCAAATCCTTTTTATGAACTGGAGTTTGAAATATATATCTTGCAGTGACCTCTTTGCGTCCACTGATGTGCCTATCTATTGCCTCTATAATTGTCTGATTGCCTTTTGCCACTTAGGCTCTCAACTTAGTTATCATCTTGCTTTCACCCTTTGCCTCCATTCAGTTACCACTGCTGCCCTGTCCTTTTAAATAGTGGATGTATTCCATATAAATTCAGGATGGATTGTTCTCTTATTTTTTAATTCTGTTAAGTTTTTTCATGTTGCTGTTGATACTCTGTATAGAATATTATTGAATGCAATATTCCCATTATAACATGTGTTACTCACTTTTAGAACTTAAAGAACTTTCGAAACGAGATGATATATAGTATATTGTTACATTGTTTCATTTACACCTTATCACTTTGTGAGCGTCATGTTCCTGTAATCGCCCACTGGCGGTTGAATTAACATTCGGCCGCTGTATTGTTTGTCCACCCTGCACCTTCCTAATTTTTTCCCCTCATTTATTGTTCCCATCTCTGGTCCGTCCTGCTGACCCCGGCTCATTCGGGGTTGTGCCGTCTTACTAACTGGGGACTCTGTCCAACCACAGCCTTTGGCTGCATGGACACCCAATGGCTGACCAATTTGTCAGCCCGCCCCTTCGGCCGGGGCCCTCACAATTCATCCGATTCGTCATTACATCCGCCTCTTTTTCTATCCTCCTTGAATGGGCGGAGTGTCTCTCTCCTCCCATCCACCGTCAGGCCTGATGCCTGTATTGCGCCCTTCGGATCATCATCCATGGTAGTATACCATGTGATGTGATCAGTGCACGGCATTCTGGGCATTGTAGGCCTTAGGATCTGATCACTGCGCATGCACCCTACCGCTTTCTGTCCGCTCCCGATTGGCTAATTGCTTATGCTGGTCGGGTGGGGGGCTTATAAGGCTGCCAAATTTTTTTCATTTTCTCATTCACTTGCTGCTGGTTATGCGCTGCGGTCTGGTTGTGCTCCATTAAGGTAAAACTAACTCTGCTATAAATATAGAAACGAGCCTATTTCTAGGCTCACAATATCTGTTAACCTGTGTATTGATTATAAATACATTGAACTTGTATCTAGACAATAAGATCCATCTGGAGGCTTGGCTTGTTGTGAGGGGTTCCCTTGTCCAGTTTCTCTGACGGCTGCACCCCAAGTGCACTGTGCACCTTAATATTCACATTGGCCTTTGCTTTTGTTTGGTAAGTGCATCTATATATACCAACAACAGAAAGGAGACAAGGGAGTCCCCAGAAAGCAAAAAAGGGGAATGGTCAACTACGGCTTATGGTACAAAAATGCAAAAAGGCTTTATTAAGGGTGGGGGGGTGGGGGTATTTACATATACAAAAAATTCCAAATATATGTAAGATAAACAATGTATCTAAATAACACAGCCCGTCTCACTACACTAAACCAAAATTAAAAACCATGCTGCAACATTGATGAATAAAACTGCAGAGCGTGCCTGCAGGCCAAAAACGCATGCAGTGTCCATTTGAATCCAAAGAAAAAAGTATAGCACCAAACATTACATGGAGTAAGCTACTGATGGGATATCAAGTCTTATGTGGTCTAGTATTAACTGTGCATCAGATTGAGCAGTACTGAAAAAAAAACTACATATATCCACATAGACAAGACCTTACATAGCTGAATTAGGTGGGGTTTTTTTAAAAAACCTCTGTTAGAAGGAAATCCTCCACAAGCAGCTTCCAACCTCAGTGCACTAAATGTGTGTTTACACCAGTTGTTTTGGAAATGGAAAGACCAGCGTTCCTGTTACTAGGTATGTCCAGTGCACAAACACTATTTCCTCAATGCAGCATAAAAGGAGCAAAGGACAAACCACTCCAAAGAAAGGGCTTAGTCTCTTTTCCAATGTAGACCAGGATGATATTTTCACAGTTCATCAGTTTCAAGTGTGTCAATCCATGCAGGAGGGTGAATGGCAAACAGATGCAAAGACTATTGATAAGGAGGGAAAGAGAAACTGCTTATTGGGCTCTCACCTCTTTCAATTACTGGGGATGTCCTCAGACTCTCAGACTCGGCTGTCTTGCTGTTTGGCATGGAGTGGCTCACAGTCAGTTCAGAGCAACATTCAGTGTGTAGTCACAGCACACCATTCTCCTCAATAGTAGACACTGCAGACTGTGTGATCACATGATCGGTCACATGGTTAGGAAAAGACCAGGAACCAGGAACTTTGCATTCAATTGCTGATGCGGAATTAGCTTGTGAAGTATGGTGCTGTATGCAAATCACAGGGAAACCCTTTTACATTGCTGGAAAAGGAAGCATGTTGAAGGCCTGCTGACAAGCCCTGCAGGGGCTGCGTTCATATATATATATATATATATATATACGGTTAGAGTATATTGCACTATTTATTACTCAACTACGTGTTCCCCATTTATAGCATCATGAATACCTCACTAACAGTATTCTTATGCATTATATTGCTGTTTTAGCTTCCCAGGCCATTACAGATATTTCTTGATTTACCCATTCGATCACCGCATCCTTAAACATCCAACGCATTTCCCTGTGCCTTTTATGTGTGTAAATAGGGTACGTAATTGAGGCTTATTAGCCCACATAATGAACCAATAATTAATTTCAGCTTAGTATAATCACTATGTTGCTATTCTTAGTCTTTCTAGGCACCTCCTGGGCCCCCTGTAGCCAATTACAGAGTTGGGTTCGACTATTGTCCCCGCTTGCTTGATGGTACTTACTCTGGGTCCCGTGAGCTTGGCATGGTGCGTCTGTGATTTGGGACTGGGGTGTTGAGGGTCTAGGTTGGACAATAGTGTGATTTTTTTTTTGTAACATGACGCTCACTTGAATCTTGTTATCATATTCAACCCTATCATTAATGTATTCTTTTCTTCTAGTGTCATTTTTATTCGCTTGTATTAACTGTTTATTCCCCTGATGAAGCCAATGTATTGGCAAAACTATTTGGGATGCATTAACTACCGACTACCTTTTATCATCTCTGGTGTCGGTCAATATTTCCATGGCTATTTGTATATGACTGAATTCACCTATTCAGAATGTATATGTATTAATTATACATACTTTTTAGATTTATATATTAATAAAAATATAATTTCTCAAGTCATCTTCCAGGACGGCACACCTGAGAGATGAGAGGCTCCTCCCGACAGGAAACACAATCAATCAACAGCTGTTTTAAGTCCACACCCTTCCCCTTGATCCTCAGTTTTTGATTGTGTTTCTCCCTACACAGCGAAACTGTTTGTTTTTTTCCAAATGACCGAAGCCTGGGGCTGGTGGTCTCCCCCTGGGAGCCGGACCAAATGCCTGGGAAGCCTCTGGGTCTGGCAGGATATATTTATCCTTCCCGGGGGGTTCCCCTATCCTTTCTTCAGGGGGGGCAGCAAAAACTGGGAAAGCCCCCCTGATAGCTGAAGGCCCCTGGGTACAGTGGTGTACCCAGAACTTCAGGGGCCCTTATCCTGCCTCTCCCCTTACCTGTCCGGGCGACCGTTCAGACGGGGGTGCTGGCCGTCGGTTCTTTCCAGGGGGATAGTATCCCCTGACTTCTGGGCCCCTGGTAGCTCGCGTGGGCTGCTGGGGAGGGCACCGCCTGAACGACCCGCATTCTTACCCAGAAGGGAAGGCTGAGAGTCAGCAGGAGCAGGCGCCCACATCCTCCTTTCGAGGAGGCACCAATTCACTATGGTAATTGTCTGCCTAAACCACCTCAGATGGGAATGAGGAACGTATGGCATTGCCCCCCCCATATGTGTATATACTGACTGGTACAGTGCAGGACACAGCCTAACCTTGCAGCTCCCTAAAGGGACAGCAGTTGGAGGGGGGGGCACTTTGGCGGCTATCCTCCTTGCGTGTGGACCATAAGGATGGAAAAGCAAGCCCGGTGGCTGTGGAAAAAGGGGGAAGATGACAACGGTGAGTCAAAAATCCCCAATCCCAGCCAGATGGTTTCTGGGCATTTGAGATCATCTCCCCTGGGGTCTGGATTCAAATAGCCCAGAAGCTTTTGCTAAGAACACCAGCCACAGCTCCCTCTTACATCAATGATGCTGTATGGTGGACAAGTGGTGCAGAGGAGCGAATGTGCCTAAACCACCTCAGATGGGAAAGAGGTAGGTAAGGCATTTTTTCCCCTTCCACCTATATTTACTGAGTGGTGCAGTGCAGGGCCTGGGGTTTGCATAAAAAAACAGCCCAGAAGCTACTGCTAAAAACCACCAGCCACAGCTCCCTCTTATGGCAGAGACACTGTGGTTATCACAATAGTAGGTTGCCAGCCTCTCCCTACATACCCGGTTGTGGTACATTAGTAGGGGTGAATATAGCAAAGGGGGTGACCTGGTAGAACAAAGAGTTCCTTACTGGCCAGGTATACCACTGAACAAATTATTAATGGTGCAATGGTTGAAGGATTCAGGAGTAAGCTCCCTTGCTCAGCAGGTGCACTAGGTTACCTGGCCCTATTAGCCCAGCTGCTAGGAATCTGAAGTTGCTCCAAGATGCTTAAAAGCTGACCTAACCTTCAACAATGTGGCAGGGACCAAGCTTCTGTGTGGCACAGTAGGGGTTCCCTTGTGACAGATCCTCCTTTTGGGGGTTGCTTGCTATGGGTAACTTTTCATAAGCTCCAACCTCCCACTCCACTCTTACATTGTGGTTATATTTTAATGCAGGGGGTAAGAAAAACCTTTTTGTTGGTTTGGGCTACAGTCCACTCAGTGACAGATCTAAAAGCGATTTACCATAAATCGTTTCCTATATCCTTTGAATAAGGATTTTCTGTGCAAACATGTGCAAGAGCTAGATGGCTATATGATTGCTTGTTTAAGGCCTGCAGGTGGCTATTTACCTCCAGGCTAAATTGGTAACCACCCTTTCTAGGGGTCTTAAATTAGTCTCTAGGGCTGGGCTCATTGAGACTTTAGTTACTAATCAGCCCCACCCGTGTATGAGCTGGCTAGCGTTTGCTCAATCTACGGAGGTAAAGTAGGACAACAGCTACTATAGTAAGGTGTCCAACCATTTTAGGATTGGTTCCTTCACTGGTGGTGAAGGATTAGTATCTACAGCCCAGGCTAGGCCTATGAAATAAATTGCCCCTGTTTGGTTATTTCATAAAGGGATACACCATGACTCCTTGGCTGCTCACCAGTAGACCTCAGTAGTGAAGGTTTGTCCTTGCTGGGGTGTTTGGTGGCACAGCAGAAATACACATTGAGATTTGTGACATCTCTGCTCATAAGGGGTATATTGCTGTACATCAGAAATGCACTGCACTGAAGCTTGTTGGGTGTCCTTTATGTCCTAAAGGTACTGCTTTGTTTGGCTACAGATCAGAAAAATACAACAGGGAAGGTGGTCTGTACTTTCTGGTTTTGTGCCGCACGGCAGAAACGCACATCATTGAGTCTGGTAAAGACATCTCTGCTCATAAGTGTTATATTGCTGCACATCAGACCTACACAAGATTGAGGTCTGTCTGTGGGGGTTTTGTGTCCTGTATTACTGCCCTATTGGTTGCTTATCAGAAAGGCAGCAGGAAAGATTGATGGTCCTGATTTGTCGGGCTCCATAACAGAAGTACAAATTGAACCTGGGCCAGGGGTAGTACATATACTGCCTTTGGTAATCGGTACAGCACCACAAAGTGGCATCGTGCTGATTTCAGACAGTGCTATTAACGGCAATGGCTGCCGATTTTAGGTATGCGATTTGACATGTTGAGTCGCATGCCAAATCGCTTGAAGATGGATGTGCTATCTCTATTCAGAATTGTTAGATTGTTGCACATCAGAGATATACACGACTGAGGTCTGTCTGTGGGTCCTGTATTACTGCCTTATTGGTTGCTTATCAGAAAGGCAGCAGTGAAGATGGATGGTCCTGATTTTGTTGGAAAATACAAAATTGAACCTGTGCCTGGGGTAGTACACATACTGCCATTGGTAATCAGTGCAGCACCACAAAGTGGCCCGTACTGATTCAGACAGTGCTATTAACGGCAATGGCTGCCGATTTTAGGCATGCGATTTGACATGTTGAGTCGCATGCCAAATCACTTGAATATGGAGGTGCTATCTCTATTCAAAATTGTTGTTGCACATCAGACACATACAAGATTGAAGGTTGTCTGTCCTTTATGTCTTACATTTACTGCCTTATTGGCTGCATATCAGAAAGGACACAACAGTGAAGGTTGTTTGTCTTTTTCTGATTTTGTTTTTGCTGCTCAGCAGGGAGACACATTGAGCGTGATGGCATCTCTGCTCAGTATTGGTATATGCTACACATCAGACATACACAAAGATTGAACATTGTTTGTGTCCTGTATGTCCTATATTTACTGCCTTATCGTCTGTATATCAGAAAGGCACAGCAGTAAGTGGTGTTTCTCATTGATCTTCCTTGCTGTTTCTTAGGTATACACAGTAGGGGGTTGTTGGCTGCACTCCTCCAGGGAGTCACAGCATGGGGACCCCTTGTTTGTTCGACCTGAAAACTGCTTTTCCTGCGACCTGTGTAATCTTGAGGTCTGTGGTTCCGTAAGCAGGGACTGCTGGAGTCGCACAGTCACAAATGGTACCCTTTGGAAGCCATAGTATATGACTTCTCAGGCGTCTTGCGGTCCCAAGTGGCAGGTTGGGTCGCACGGGTGTGGGAACCCTGAGCTTATTTGTCCCTCCTGTTGAGGTTTTGCTACGCAGCAGGGATACTCATTGTGGAGTTATTGCCTTATTTTGCAGTAGACCAGAAAGATCGCAGCTGTAAAGGCTGTCTGTTGTTTCTTTGTTTTTATGTTGCTGCACAGCAGAAATACTCAACATTGAAGCTTGTTGGTGCTTTCTGTTTTATATTGCCTTACCCTATGGCACTTCAGAAAAACCCAATGCTGTAGGTTGCTTGTGTTCTTTCTGTGTTGGTTCTATGTAACTGCACTACAGAACTGCATAACAGAAAGGATTGTCTTATAACTGTACTTGGTGGTTCGTCATAAATACGCAACATAGAAGTTTGGGTCTTTCTGTCTTCTCTTTAAGGCCTTGTTTTGCTGTACATCAGTAAAACACCATTGTAAAAGGGGGTTCCCGTCCTTTCTGTATTTACCAGTTATGACCTAGCTAGCTGCACTTCAGAAATGCGCAGCATTTAAGGTGTGTTTGTGTCTTAATGTTTACATATTGGCCGCACATCAGAAAACCAGACTGTGAGGTTCAGATTTGGGTCTCTTCCCATGTTTGATATGTTGGTTTAGCTAGTCACACTCAGATACACAACATTTTTGTCTGTTTGTGTCCTTTCTGTTTAAATCTATTGTGCTATGTCCACAATCTATGATTTTTTTCTTTTTATTTGTGATATTAATAATACATGTATCACCTTTTGTATTTCAGCCTTCTCTTCCGTGAAAGGGCCAGGAGTTCTGGCTACAAATGTCACATGTCAGAAAGCCTCGACCCCTTACTTTCAGGGATGCCAGAGCCATTTCCTAGGGTTGAAGCCCGGTAGAGTTATGGGTCACTGGAGGAAGGCGATAATGAGTCGCCCTGTAATAAGAACTTAGGAAGTTCGGTTCAGAGGAGTTTTATGGCCTGAAGATGAAGTATAAAGATGTATACCCGACCAAATAGGTTACAGCTCGGTGCATGGCCTTCATTTTGCCCTTCTAGCAAAACTAGATGTAGCAGTATGAGTGTTCTCCTCCTGCTACGGATGTTAATCTCCTGAGTAGGCTCTCAGGCATAAGAAAAACTATAGATTGGGCATGCCTTAAACCCAGGGGTTAAGTTTTTGTTAATCTATTTCCCTTAAGTAGGTTTCCCTTCAGTCTTTGCTGACGTAAAGATAAAAATGAACAAAAAAGGTTGTCTGTCAGGGGCCCCCCTTTTGGCAGTTTTATTTCCCTGGACAGGGTTGTGTTAAGACAGGCTCCCTTATTGATCAATGTAGTGTCCTTGTCTTACAACACAGCTCTCCGATTAATCTTTTTAGTGGTTCTAAGCAGCACCTATAGGCAGAATAGGCCATTGTTGTTAGATGTGTGACAGGCAACATTGATAACCTACAAGTTTAACATGTTTTCTGATTCCATCTTTAAGAGCCCACTCCACCTAGATCCTGCATCCGAAGCAGAGAAGGCAGGGACACCGGTGGAGTAGACCGGCAGATCAGCCGCATGATCCAGCTAAGATACCTTCATCAAGCATATGGAGTGAAGGTAAAGCTCACTGCAGAACCGAGGTTCGCCAAGAGGGTCTTGCAGTGGTCCCACCCTAAAGGTAGGCCTGAGCTACTTGATTATCCTCTCAGGTGTGCCGTCCTGGAAGATGACTTGAGAAAAGTACTAGTTACTTACCGGTAACTGTCTTTCTGGGAAATCTTCCAGGACGGCAGGCCTACTTCCCACCCGTTGGAGGAGGGAAAATTTTAGAACACTAGAAGGCGAGTACCTATGAGGAATGATTTCCCTTGTGAAACAGGTTCAGGAGTTACTTCTCTACAAACTGAGGATCAAGGGGAAGTGTGTGGACTTAAAACAGCTGTTGATTGATTGCGTTTCCTGTCGGGAGGAGCCTCTCATCTCTCAGGTGTGCCGTCCTGGAAGATTTCCCAGAAAGACAGTTACCGGTAAGTAACTAGTACTTTTTATAAAAACATGTTCTAATCCATTTGTGGCACCGCAATAAACCCACTTTCCTTGCCCCTCCTATATACTATCATTGAGGGAGGAGGTGCCGTATCTATTAGGACATGCCACCTACCACTTATTATATATGTCTCAAGCGTATCTCGCATGGCCAAAACATCTCCCGCTTGGGCACCACATGCTTGACCAGACATATGTTGACCTGCCATGCAGTTCATTGGCAAACGTATCTAAAAGACCCACACCAAAGAACAAACACCTCTCCTTGCTCCTCATCAGCTGAGATCTCCAACCCCACTATACCTTCAGTCCTCTCTGAGACCTGCACTGAGAGGAATGAAGGTGTAGAATTAGGTGTGTCACAGCCAAGTATTTGTGGGCAATCTGCTTTTGGTACACCAACGTCAGATTGTACCAGGCAAATTTCCCTGCCCCAGCTGCTGTACCGCCAAAAGAAGTTTGCTCCCAGCCATCCACATGCCCAACGGTTGAATGCTAGCTTGGCAAAATTGCTAGCACTTCAACTGCTACCTTTTCAGTTTGTAGACTCTGCCCACTTCCGTGAGTTTGTGGAATGTGCGGTTTCTCAGTGGCAGGTACCCAAACGCCATTTTTTCTCACGGAACGCGATTCTGGCTCTCTACCGGCATGTGGAAGGCAATGTCCATGCCTCTCTGGACAGGGCAGTCAGCGGTAAGGTGCATATTACCGCTGACTCATGGTCCAGCAGGCATGGACAGGGACGTTACCTAAGTTTCACGGCGCATTGGGTGACTCTGCTGGCAGCTGGGAAGGATGCAGGACAAGGTGCAGTAGTGTTGGAGCTTGTTCCGCCACCACACCTCAAAATGCCACTACTAATGATTCTGCCACACCTCTCTCCTCCACCCCCTCCTCTTCTTCTTCCTCCATGGCCTCTTTCTGTGCTTTGTCCTCAGAACCAGCGGTGCTCCATAGGCGTTCAAGGGGCTACTCAAGTATGCAGGCCAAAAGATGCCATGCGGTGCTTGAGCTGGTGTGCTTGGGGGACAGGAGCCACACTTTTGCAGAGGTTCTGTCAGCTCTGCAGGGGCAGGTTCAGAGGTGGTTGTCGCCACGCCAACTTAAGGCAGGAATGGTGGTTTGCGACAATGGCACCAAGCTCCTCTCCGCCAGGGACAAATGACCCATGTGCCCTGTTTGGCTCACATCCTTAACTTGGTGGTGCAGCGGTTCTTGGGCAGGTACCCGGGCTTACTGGATGTCCTGAGGCAGGCCAGGAAAGTCTGTGTGCATTTCTGCCAGTCATATAATGCCAGTGCTCGGCTGGCAGACCTCCAAAAGGAATTTAACCTGCCCAAGAACTTCCTAATCTGTGACATGCCCACCAGGTGGAACTCAACGTTGGCCATGCTGCAGCAGCTGCACATGCAGCAGAGGGCCATCAATGAGTACCTGTGCCACTATGGCACCAGGACAGGGTCAGGGGAGCTTGTTTTTTTTTCCCCCACGCCAGTAGGCCATGATCAGGGATGCATGCACTGTCCTGTCACCATTTGAGGAGGCAACGAGGATGGTGAGCAGTGACAGTGCATGCATCAGTGACACTGTCCCCCTTGTCCACCTGTTGGAGCACATGCTGCGTGGAATAATGGACAGGGCACTTGAAGCAGAACAGTGGCAGGAAGAGGAGGACTTCCTTAGCTCTCAAGGCCCCCTTTTATCCAGACAGTGTTCCTCCGATCACGCAGGAAGAGGATGAGGAGAAGGATTGTGTCAGTATGGAGGTGAAACCTGGCATTCAGCATCAGCAGCAGTCTTTAAGGGATCATTTACAGTCCCAAGAAACACATGAACTTGTAGGTGGCTGGGAGGAGGTGGCTGCAGATCATGTTGTCCTTAGTGACCCAGAGGACTTCGGACCGAATGCCTCAGCAAACCTACGCTGCATGGCCTCCCTGATCCTGCAAAGCCTGCGGAAGGATCCTCGTATTCGTGGTATCAGGGAGGGGGATCGTTACTGGCTGGCAACCCTCCTTGATCCACGTTACAAGGGAAAGGTTGCGGACCTTATGTTGCCATCGCAGAAGAAGCAGAGGATGAAACATCTTCGGGGGGCCTTGCAGAAAGGTCTGTGCAACGCGTTCCCAGAGGCTGGGAGGTTACAGACTCCTGTTTCTGGACAACGTATTGCTGAGGCTTCGGTCTGTCAAAGAAGGAGCGGTGGAGAAGGTGGCCGTCTGACCAATGCGTTGAGACAATTTTTTAGTCCGCAGCCCCAAGGTATGATCGGTTCCAGCAACCATCACCAGCGTCTGTTTTACATGGTCCAGGAATACCTAGGGGCACACCTTTCCCACCGAAAATCCTCTGGGTTACCAGGTCTTGAGGATGGATCACTGGCCAGAGCTTGCACAGTAAACAATTGAGCTACTGGCCTGTCCTGCATCCAGCGTTCTTTTGGAACGCACATTCAGTGCTGCTGGAGGCTTTGTAACTGATCACAGGGTGCGCCTGTCCACCGACTCGGTCGATCGACTGACCTTCATAAAAATAAATCAATCTTGGATCACCACCAGCTACCAAGCACCTGATGCTGATGTAACCGAATACATTTTTTTGAAATGTCAGATCCCTTCAAAGACTGCCTATGCTGATGCTGAGTGACTATCCTGTTATGCTGAGTAATTATCCTCTTCCTCCTCAATGATCATGCTGATAGCTTGTAAGAACATTTTTGGTTCTGGGCTCTGCCAGTCCCACCACCAGTGCCTAAGGCCCAATTTTTCAGCCTCTGTTTAATGGGGAATGTAATTACAATTTTTGATGCAATTATTTGCAGCAGGGCTAGTTCCTGCGCTCCAACTAGAGTATCTGTGAGGGGTTGCAGTGTTATGGCACCAGCACCAGTGCCTAAGGCCCAATTTTTCAGCCCCTGTTTAACAGGGACATGTAATTAGAATTCTTGATTTAATATTTCACAACAGGGCCCGTTTCTGTGCCCACCAAGAGTATCTGTGAGGACTAATGCCCCGTACACACGGTTGGATTTTCCGGAAAATGGAAAATGTGCGATCGGAGCATGTTGTCGGAAATTCCGACCGTGTGTGGGCTCCATCGGACTTTTTCCATCGGATTTTCTGACACACAAAGTTTGAGAGCAGGCTATAAAATTTTCCGACAACAAAAGACGATCACGTCAATTACGATCGCGTGTGGACAATTTCGATGCACAAAGTGCCATGCATGCTCAGAAGAAATTCCAAACGGAACAGCTCAGTCTGGTAAAATTAGAGTTCGGAATGGATAGAGCACTTTCGTCAGGCTGCAATGTTTAAAATTGTTTAATACAGCGCACTCTCTTCTTCTTTATAATGCAGGAAGAACAAAGTAGTTTTGCTGCTGATATTCACACAGAGTTCTCACAAACTTATTTCTTTATTATTTATCGTGATTCCCTCAATATATTATGATTTGTCACATCTGACCAAAAATCTATTTCATTTTTTTTGTGCTTTTTATTTTTTTCAAGCCTGATTTTTTTTTTTTTTTTTGGGGGGGGTTTGTATTTTTTTCAAGGCTGATCTGGTTGTTATTTTTTTTTATTGATTTAACATCCTGAATATTTTTGCGTGTGTTTTGTGTGTCAAGTTACCACAACACCATTATTATCCTGTATTATTTAATCTCAAGGAGATTGTTTGGTGCTGGTGTCCCTTGTTAATTTCACATTTGATTTTTGAAATGTACCTGCCTACTCAAACTGTCCTTTTTGAAGGAAAACACACATAGGCGAGTATAATTGAAACAAAAAAACCTTTATTAAGGGCTCACAACCAAACAAAGAGGGAGGCAACGCTGGAGAAACAGCAGAAATTGGTGAAGCCTTTGGCCCCCAGGGCACACATCAATTATTTTACTGCAAAATTGGTGGTCTGAGGAGTCCATATATAAGGGAGTGCAGTCTGGTCCAGAAGTCCCAGAGATCATGAAAGCAGCAGATGACATCTATGTCCCCAGGCTGTGGTCATACAAGAGACTGCATCTTTGGCCAGACCAGACTGAACCCAGGTCATCACTCTCTGGTCTTCCTTTCACGATTCCTTCCACACTGTGGCTGTGGTGGTGGAGTTGTGGCAGGAGGAGGAGGAGGAGGGGGAGGAGTAGGATGGTCCAGCTCACTCAGGTGGGTATTGGGTGTGGTTTTGCCCCTCACCCCCTTAGTTAAGACTTTATAAAGAAGGTCCTCACACAGGAGGCGTTGGCCCTCCTGCATGCACTGCAGTTTGGTGGTAGCCATGCAGGCAAAGGCCTCTTCAGGAGTGGGGGTGGCTCTGAGGGATGCAGAAGCCTCCTGAATCAGCCTGAGTGCTGAATGCTGCATGTGACTCCCCTTCCTGGGTCTTCTGGTTGGAAGGCGGAGGGGAGGAACTTGCGATTCTGTCAGGATCCTACTGGGCCCAGGCTTCTCCTGGCTGCCACTTAGCCCCGCCTCCTCCTGGCTGCCACTAACCCCCACCTCCTCCTGGCTGCCACATTCCACAGCCTCCTCCTATGTGGCACATTCCACAGCCTCATCCTGGCTGATGTCTTCCTGTGTATGAAAAAGGGACATAGTTTTAGTTTTTTAGTCATCAATCACACACAATTTTCACCTCATGATTGTTGCAAATTGAATGTTAACAAATATAACTGATGATCATTCTGAGCCCAGCATTTTTTATTCTCGTCCCAATTATTTTTGCCCACTACTGTCTATTGATATGTCAAACACTTTATTAAATCAGCAACTAGTGATCAATAATAACAATCTAGTAAACATCATTTATTTATTGACCAGAAATCTGTAGAAGAATTCTATACCTGGCTCCAGCTGGGCTCCTCCACTTCTTCCTGGCTGGAAGTCCCAGGTTGGACATCGGAAGCCTCAGCTGGGGTGGAAAGAAGAGTGGAAGGAAGAGTGGAGAGGGATTCCCTGACTTCAGTCTGGTCTGACAGAAATCGCAGTCTCTCATAGTACCACAGCCTGGGGACATAAATGTCATCTGCTGCAGCTCCTGATCTCTGGGAATCTGTGACCTTCTTGCGCTCCCTTAGATAAGTGCTCCTCAGGCCACCAATTTTGGCTTTTAAATAGGGGATGATTGCTGTGGGGACCACTGGCTTCACCAACTCCAGCAGTTTCTCCAGCGCTGTCTGCCTCTTTTGTTCATTATTGTATTGGGGGTGTTTGACCTGCCACAGACAGGGCAGCTCCCTGTATTTGTCTATGAACAGGGGGAGGAAGTTGTGTTCATTGAAGAAATCCATTTTCTCTGCAAGACACAACACAAGACAAACCCTAATGTCAGGCAAAACTCTCCTAATCTTGTTAAAATATAGGCCTCAATTTAGAAGCAGTATAGGCCCAAGTTCAGATCTTACCTTCGTTATCACGATCGGTGCCTCCGATACTCCTTCCTCCGCTCACAGATCGTACGTACTACGCACGCGTGTTATGCTTTATAGACACTGCGCATGCATGAAACTTCGCCCGCCCCTGATGTTCTTTCTAGTCTATTCCCCGCCCCTTCTCGTTCAGCGCAGTGGGGAAGAGCACATGGCGGAGACACAGCAGGTGTCTGATAAATACACCAACAAGGAGGAGGAGGAGGAAAGCCCGGAGCCTGAAACGTCTCGATCCAGAAGGAGAAGATTTAAGGCATCAAATATGTCCTTTGGGGAGATGTTGGAGATGGTGGACATCCTGAAGAAGGCCGACTATGACGGGAAGTATGAACCTTACCCCAACCCCAATGTCCGAAAGGCCAAGATCATGGCGAAAGTGGTCAAGAGTCTGCACCGGAATTTCGGGGTAGGGCGATCCAAGGATCAGCTCAGGAAGCGGTGGTCGGACCTGAAATTAAGGGAGCACGAGCAGTACAGAAGGATCCTTAAAGTGCTGCAAAAAAGTAAGTAGTTGTCCTGTGTTCCTATTCTTTATGTTTAATACGTTCGTGCTGCTCCATGTGCTTTTCTTTACTGTTGTCCAGTTTAAAATGGCAACTTTCATGTTCATGGGCACATTATTTGTTCGTATGAAACATTGTTCGTTCAGCCTAGAAAACACCATTGTTTTGGCCATATGCATTTGCAAACATTTTTTATGGCCTACTTCTCTGAAAATAATTTGGTTGTGTAGATGGGTTTGTAACTAGAATGAAATGCAAACTAGATTTTGTGTAAGGAGAGGACACTCAGCAGCTGTTTACACATCTGGATGCTGGAGCACTAGTGTGGGACACCAGAACACCCTTTTTATTGGGCAGTCCACACAGGTGCTCCAGTGTATACTATAGGGGTGTCTCCATCTGTGAAGCTTGTACTAAACAGGTAAGTATTCAAGCTTGACAAAGGACAATAAAATTTCAACATCTTGGAACTCTGCCAAACCAGACAATTATACCCCACTTCCAAGCAATGTATAATATTTATAGTTCTGCCATCAAATATCTGTGTGCTAAGTATACCTATTTTTTTTATATAGGGGATAAAAGACTCAGAGGACACCCCTCATCCGAAGAGACCACAGACCCCCCACCTCTGGAAGAAGGGGAAATCCCACAAACACAACAGGAGGAGGAGGAAGCAGACGTGGTGGAAATGGTCATCACAACAGGTGAGTGTCTGCGACCACAGGCTCAGGTAAGAGATGGATGCCGGCATATTTATAATACATGGTGTGTTTTTGTTTCTATTTTTTTAGGGGATAGTGATGTTGTGGATCCAGATCATTTCACCTCTGAAAGTGCACAGATCCTGATCGGGGAGAACATGGGGTGTAATAGGGGCTTGGAAAACATCCAGAAAAACATCAGTGATGTTCCAAAAAAATGAGAACATCATTGATGTTTTAGGGAGAGTTTAAAACCAGTCCAAATCCCTATGTTTTTTGTGCTTTTTGTGATCTAAAAATTTATACCATTTTTTGACATATTTGTGAAAAGCCAAATTTTGAAGATGCACACAGTGTGTCAACATGTGCTATCTGCCATCATGGGACATCAATGTAGGCGTTTTGGGGGTGCAACCCCTTCCTCAATATTAAAGTAGCTGTGAGGAAGGGGTTGCCCCCACAAAACACATCCCTTGATCCCCCGTGATGGCAGCTAGCACATGTTGACATTTGGCAATTTGTGTGCATCTTCAAAATTTGGCTTTTGCTGGGGTGACTTCACCCCATCTGAACGCAATATCAAACACAGTTTGTAAATACTCATGTCTAATATTGCCTTCAAGTTCTACCAAATGTGAACTTTGTAAGTTCAAGATTTGTGTCTTTCTTGTTGGTTTCAAACATGCCTGTTTTATCTTAAATGGACATTTCTACTTTTTCTAATGTGACCCCAAAAATTGTTATACAACAAACATGTTGGTTTGTTTTAAAAACCTTTTACAAATGCACATGTGATTGTGCTGGTATTAAAAAGATTGATAATCAAGAATGTGTGGATTATTGTTTCAACGCTCCAAAACTTTGGTTGTGCTCTAATTGGTGTTTTCAGTGACAATGGGGGTTATTTCCTAAGGGAAATGCCACTTTGCACTACAAGTGCAGTTTCAACTGCACTTGTAGTGCAAAGTGTCTTTGCCTTTAGTAAATAACACCCAACAATGCTTTGTAATGTTACACAATCACGCCATTTTCAGGACTCACCACATTCCTGTCAGGGTCAGTTAAAAGAAACACAAGCAGTAAATGTCACCAAAGATTTTAGTAGTTAAAATGTTTTGTTTATTTGAAAAAGGTTTCAGACATTTTCTGGCATATTGATGGCCCCCCTACCCACAAAGTATTCAAGGTATCTTAGACAGACCTCACGGGCACTCAGGGGGGGCAAGCCAGGACGGCCACTTTCAAGCTCCGTCAAAGTTGGTTCATTTGGAATTCTGGCCTCAGGCCCAACTGAGCCAGCACAGTTGGCAGAATGTTGCCGTAAAAAGTTGTGTAGAACACAGCACGCCAGGATAATATTATTCAGTTTATACTCCGCCATGTGTATGGGTGTAAGAAATAGGCAGAACCATAATTAAAACCCTCTGGTAATTAAAAACCCTCTGGTCCGGGGTGAGGGTCCTCATCGGGAATGGCCGCATAAGATGGTCCCCCAGCACAAACGCTTCATCTGCAACGAAGAGGAATGGGAGTCCTACCACATTGTCTTCTGGAGGTGGCAAGTCCAAGCTGCCATTCTGGAGATGCCTGTAGAACTCCGTGTGGGCAATGACTCCACAATCAGAAATCCGGCCATTCTTCCCTATGTCCACATACAGGAACTCGTAAGTAGCCGACACCACCGCCAACATCACAATACTATTGAACGCCTTATAGTTGAAATAGTATGACCCCGAGTTGGGTGGTGGGACGATGTGGACATGTTTCCCATCAATTGCCCCTCCACAGTTAGGAAAGTCCCACCACTGGGCAAAGTGGGAGGCCACAGTCTGCTATTCCTGTGGGTTGGAAGGAAACTGTGGAGTCAAACAAGAAAAAAAAAATTAGTCATTTTGCACATAAACAGGGAAAGCAGATTAGACGCAAACATTCTTGGCCAACATCAAGATAACATTTATTTGAGGGAGGTTTTTAAAGACCAAAGTATAAGGTACACCTATCAGATCCCCCCCCTCTCATGGGCCATTTATAACATTATAGGGGGGGAGCTCTTGGACAGGTAACCCTCTCCACTTCATTGAGAGATGAATGCCTAAATAATGTGTGTTACTTTGGCCAGCCCCTCCTTATTTACACTATTGACAGTCCACTGGACAGGTAAGAAGTGTCATAATACAAAGAGATAAATACACACTGTACACATTTGAGCACATTTGGAAATTCTGCTATTACCTATCAAGATAATAATAGGATACAAAAAATTGAAACAGTACCATTTGAAAGTATACAGGCAGGCCCTTGCACTACATGCTTTGGGGAATTCATCCATAAATCTGACCAAAAAAGAGGTGGGTATAGTGTGTATGGGTTTGGCAAAGTCAGCAGATAGATGATTGAGGATAGATAGAGAATTGGTATCAGCTGACTTAGAAGTTGGGGGGAGGGAGGGTTCCAAATGATTTGGGGACCCACCAAAAAAAGCCTCTGGCACTCTGCATGGAGTTTAAGCACCAATCACATTTAAAAACATTTTTGGGGGTATTTAGGGTAAAGAACTACTATGGAGCTGATAATATACATTGTTAAGTGACTACATACGGTGAATATAGGGCCAGGAGAGCATGCTGGAGAGGTAAGTGAAGGCAAATATGTATGGAGGACAAAAAAACGTGATAAAAATCCAGCATGCATGAGGACAAAGGGGACATTCACAGCATATTACAATCATGGTAATTAGGGAATGAGGAAAGAAATACAATATATTAACAAACATTATATACAATAAAATGTGATGTTAAAGGATAAATCTTACCTTAATATACTCCTTCTGCAGGACCTGGATGATGGCAGAACAGGTCTCTGGTATAATGATCCCCAGAGCCTGGGGGGAGATGTCTGTCGAGAATTTGAGGTCCTGCAGGCTTCTCCCCATCGCCAAGTACCGCAACGTGGCTACTAGCCTCTGCTCCGGAGTGATGGCTTGCCTCATGCAGGTATCCTCCCTGCTAATATAAGGGGTCAGCAAAGCCAACAAACGGTGAAATACGGGGTCCGTCATCTGGAGAAAGTTCCTGAAATCATCAGGATTATTCTCATGGATCTCACGGAGTAAAGGCATGTGACAGAACTGGTCACGCTGGAGCAACCAATTCTTGGTCCATGAACTCCTCCCCACCCTGTTAATGGACTGGACTTGTGTCAAGGTAAGGACCCCAACACCAAGCCCCGGCACAGCACGAACTCTACGAGGAGTACGTATATGCAACATGGCTAGAAAACAGTCGGCTGCTCAGAACGAAGTAACAGAACGCACTAAAGAACAGCAAGGCCTGTGAAGAGCAAACTGAAAAACAGTAACGAACGAACAAGAACACAATGACAGAGTCATGCATAACTGGCTGCACGCACTGAAGAGCAGATACAAACCCACCAGCACAAACTGAACAGCAGAAAATGATCTGAAAACCACGAGTCCGAAAAAGTGTGAATCGTCTCTTACCAAACTTTTACTAACACGAGATTAGCAAAAGGAGCCCAAAGGGTGCCGTGCTTGGTTCGGACCTGCCCTTTTCTAGTCTCGTCGTACGTGGTGTATGTGACCACGTTCTTGGCAATCGGAAATTCCGACAACTTTGTGCGACCGTGTGTATGCAAAACAAGTTTGAACCAACATCCGTCGGAAAAAGTCCATGGATTTTGTTGTCGGAATGTCCGATCAATGTCCGATCGTGTGTACGGGGCATTACAGTGTTGTGGCACCAGCACCACCACCACCAAAGGCCCAATTTTTCTGCCCCTGTTCAACAGGGGCATGTAATTACAATTCTTGATCTAATATTTCACAGCAGGGCCCTGTGAGGGCTTACAGTGTTGTGGCCACAATAACACCTAAGGCCCAAATTTCTGCTGAGTATATAGGGCAGGCCCCTACTTTCAAACATCCAACTTACAAACGACTCCTACTTGCAAACGGAAGGAGACAACAGGAAGTGAGATGAAATCTACCCCTAGGAAGGGAAATTCTCTCCTGTAAAAGTTAATATGGGAAAAACTTTTCTCCTTTCCACTGATGCTTTATCACCAATCCTTGTTTCACAAAAACCCCCAAATTTTCAAAAAACATTTGTCATTGGGACAAAAAGTGAGGTGAAATCTTCTGAAGAGGAGCACAGACAGCAAAACAAATGTCACAGGGGTGATAACCCTTCCCTAGGTTTTTCAAAAAGCTTAAAATAGATTTTTAGGCTGGAGCTAAACACGTTAAAAATGTACCAGTTCAAAATTACAAACAGATTCTACTTAACAACAAACCTACAGTCCCTGTCTTGTTTGCACTGCCTGTATACTGCTGTTCAGAGTATATAGGGCCTGGGGGCCCCACACCTTTCCTTTTTTAATTTGGGTGCGGGGTTCCCCTTAATAACCATACAAGACCCAAAGGGCCTGGTAATGGACTGGGGGGTACCCATGCCGTTTGTCTCACTGATTTTCATCCATATTGCCAGGACCCAACATTACATTAAAGCCGCAAGCAGTTTTAAATGACTTTTTTTCCTTTAAAAATGACATTTTGTGCAGGGACTGTTCTAAGCACGTGAAACACGCGCCACTTTACAGGCATACTATAGACACTCCCCAGGTACGATATTTAAAGGAATATTTCACTTTTTTCTTTTTTTACTTTAAGCATCATTAAAATCACTGCTCTTGAAAAATCGGCCTTTTTAAATGTTTTTTTTGCATTGATACATGTCTCCTGGGGCAGGACCCGGGTCCCCAAACCCTTTTTTAGGACAATACCATGCAAATTAGCTTTTAAAAGGAGCACTTTTGATTTCGAACGTTCGAGTCTCATAGACGTCAATGGGGTGCTAACGTTCGTGCAAATTTTCGGTCCGTTCACAGGTACTGGTGCGAACCGAACCGGGGGGTGTTCGGCTCATCCCCAGTCTTTACCTACTTCAGCAAGTTCCTCTATAGTGATTTCTGTATTGAAAAAGGCTATATTGGCTGCTGTTAATTTAGACAGTTTAAGGGTGGATATACATTTAGTGAAAGTCTCAATTTTAAAAGGAGGATGTACAGTACATTTGCAGAAAGACTATTGTAAAGTTTACTATAATATAATGTAAAGACTTGGGCTATATCATTTGGATTACGGTATATGTGGGGGTACTATCTTGTTGAAAGACATAGTAAGGAGCCGATTGTGAAAATTGGGCTTGTTATTTGTTTACTAACATCCTATGGGGTGTGCTGGCATATTCATAATATCTTTGTCTTCTCCATACTTGGTTTTTCAATTTTTGTGATATTGACTGTCTTAAGTTGTTTGTATGATAAGGTGACCACTTGGAGGCATGCAACAGTAGGTGCAGAGAGGAGTTGGACTTCTGCCTTACGCAATTAGTTCAGTAAGGGCTTGTTCACACTTGACTACATTTCTGACGCTCAACAAACACTCCTATCGTGTTTTCTATGGCGTTAGTATGGGCGCGTCAGACATGCTTCAATGAGCTTTAGAATAGGGCATTTTACAAGCGTTAAAAATGCTCTTTAAATGCCCTATGCGCAATTTCATAGCATTTGATGAGCATTAGGGTACGTTAAAACAGCTCCACAATGTAAAGTGACAGAAATAAACTAATTTTAACGTGCCGCAACCACACCTAAACCGCAAAATGCCTGCAGAGCGTTGCCATAGACTTGAATGGGATGCATTGAAAGGCTTCAAATGCCTCCGGACTCTACATCAGGCTTCAATTTTGAAGCGGCACGACGCTAACGCTAATGCCCCGTACACACGGTCGGATTTTCCAATGGAAAATGTCCGATCGGAGCGTGTTGTCGTAAATTCCGACCTTGTGTGGGCTCCATCGAGATAAAATTTTCCGACAACAAAATCCGTTGTCGGAAATTCCGATCGTGTGTACACAAATCCGATGGACAAAGTGCCACGCATGCTCAGAATAAATAAAGAGATGAAAGCTATTGGCCACTGCCCCGTTTATAGTCCCGACGTACGTGTTTTACGTCACCACTAGGGATGAGCCGAACACCCCCCGGTTCGGTTCGCACCAGAACCCGCAAACGGACCGAAAGTTCGCACGAACGTTAGAACCCCATTGACGTCTATGGGACTCGAACGTTCGAAATCAAAAGTGCTCATTTTAAAGGCTAATTTGCATGGTATTGTCCTACAAAGGGTTTGGGGACCCGGGTCCTACCCCAGGGGACATGTATCAATGCAAAAAAAACTTTTAAAAACGGCCGTTTTTTCGGGAGCAGTGATTTTAATGATGCTTAAAGTAAAAAAAAAAAGTGAAATATTCCTTTAAATATCGTACCTGGGGGGTGTCTATAGTATGCCTGTAAAGTGACGCGTGTTTCCCATGTTTAGAACAGTCCCTGCACCAAATGTCATTTTTAAAGGAAAAAATCTCATTTAAAACTGCTTGCGGGTTTAATGTCATGTCGGGTCATGGCAATATGGATGAAAATCAGTGAGACAAACGGCATGGGTACCCCCCAGTCCATTACCAGGCCCTTTGGGTCTTGTATGGATATTAAGGGGAACCCCGCACCCAAATTAAAATAAGGAAAGGTGTGGGGCCACCAGGCCCTATATACTCTGAACAGCAGTATACAGGTGGTGCAAACAAGACAGGGACTGTAGGTTTGTTGTTAAGTAGAATCTGTTTGTAATTTTGAACATTTTTAACGTGTTTAGCTTAAGCCAAAAAATCTTTTCTAAGCTTTTTGGAAAACATAGGGAAGGGTTATCACCCCTGTGACATTTGTTTTGCTGTCTTTCCTCCTCTTCAGAAGATTTCACCTCACTTTTTTGTCCCAATGACAAATGTTTTTTGAAAATTTGGGTTTTTTTGTGGAACAAGGATTGGAAAGCATCAGTGGAAAGGAGAAATTGTTTTCCCATATTAACTCTTACAGGAGAGAATTTCCCTTCCTAGGGGTAGATTTCATCTCACTTCCTGTTGTCTCCTTCTGTTTGCAAGTAGGAGTTGTTTGTAAGTTAGATGTTTGAAAGTAGGGTCCTGCCCTATATACTCAGCAGAAATTTGGGCCTTAGGTGTTGCTGTGGCCACAACACTGTAAGCCCTCACAGGGCCCTGCTGTGAAATATTAGATCAAGAATTGTAATTACATGCCCCTGTTGAACAGGAGCTGAAAAATTAGGCCTTAGGCACTAGTGCTGGTGCCACAACACTGCAACCCCTCACAGACACTCTAGTTGGAACGCAGGAACGAGCCCTGCTGCAAAGTATTGCATCAAAAATTGTAATTACACGCCCCTGTTAAACAGGGGCTGAAAAATTGTGCCTTAGGCACTGGTGGTGGCGCCCAGAACCAAAAATGTTCTTACAAGCTATCAGCGTGATGATTGAGGAGGAAGAGGATAATTACTCAGGGATAGTCACTCAGCATCAGCATAGGCAGTCTTTGAAGGGATCTGAGATTTCAAAAAAAATTATTCGGTTACATCTGCATCAGGTGCTTGGTAGCTGGTGGTGATCCAAGACTGATTCATTTTTATGAAGGTCAGCCGATCGACCGAGTCGGTGGACAGACGCACCCTGTGATCGGTTACCACGCCTCCAGCAGCACTGAATGTGCGTTCCGAAAGAACGCTGGATGCAGGACAGGCCAGTAGCTCAATTGCATACTGTGCAAGCTCTGGCCAGTGATCCATCCTCAAGACCCAGTAACCCAGAGGATTTTCGGTGGGAAAGGTGTCCAAGTCGGATCTTGCCCCTAGGTATTCCTGAACCATGTAAAACAGACGCTGGCGATGGTTGCTGGAACCGATCATACCTTGGGGCTGCGGACCAAAAAATTGTCTGAACGCATCGGTCAGACGGCCACCTTCTCCACCGCTCCTTCTTTGACTGACCGAAGCCTCAGCAACACGTTGTCCAGAAACAGGAGTTTGTAACCTCCCAGTCTCTGGGAACGCGTTGCACAGACCTTTCTGCAAGGCCTCCCGAAGATGTTTCATCCTCTGCTCCCTCTGCGATGGCAAGATAAGGTCCGCAACCTTACCCTTGTAACGTGGATCAAGGAGGGTTGCCAGCCAGTATTGGTCCTTCTCCTTGATACCACGAATACGAGGATCCTTCCGCAGGCTTTGCAGGATCAGGGAGGCCATGCAGCGTAGGTTTGCTGAGGCATTCGGTCCGGAGTCCTCTGGGTCACTAAGGACAACAACGTCCGCAGCCACCTCCTCCCAGCCACGTACAAGTCCATGTGTTCCTTGGGACTGATCCCTTAAAGACTGCTGCTGATGCTGAGTGCCAGGCTCCACCTCCATACTGACACAATCTTCCTCCTCCTCCTCCTCCTCGTCCTCTTCCTGTGTGATCGGCGGGCACGCAGGAACACTGTCTGGATAAAGGGGGCCTTGAGAGCTAAGGAATTCCTCCTCTTCCTGCCTCTGTTCTGCCTCAAGTGCCCTGTCCATTATTCCACGCAGCGTGTGCTCCAACAGGTGGACAAGGGGGACAGTGTCACTGATGCATGCACTGTCAGTGCTCACCATCCTCGTGGCCTCCTCGAATGGTGACAGGACAGTGCATGCATCCCTGATCATGGCCCACTGGCGTGGGGAAAAAAAACCAAGCTCCCCTGACCCTGTCCTGGTGCCATAGTCGCACAGGTACTCATTGATGGCCCTCTGCTGCGTGTGCAGCCGCTGCAGCATGGCCAACGTTGAGTTCCACCTGGTGGGCATGTCACAGATTAGGCGGTTCTTGGGCAGGTTAAACTCCTTTTTGGAGGTCCGTCAGCCGAGCACTGGCATTATATGACCGGCGGAAATGCACACAGACTTTCCTGGCCTGCCTCAGGACATCCTGTAAGCCCGGGTACCTGCCCAAGAACCGCTGCACCACCAAGTTAAGGACGTGAGCCAAACAGGGCACATGGGTCATTTGTCCCTGTCGGAGGACAGAGAGGAGGTTGGTGCCATTGTCGCAAACCACCATTCCTGCCTTAAGTTGGCGTGGCGTCAACCACCTCTGAACCTGCCCCTGCAGAGCTGACAGAACCTCTGCCCCAGTGTGGCTCCTGTCCCCCAAGCACACCAGCTCAAGCACCGCATGGCATCTTTTGGCCTGCGTACTTGCGTAGCCCCTTGAACGCCTACGGAGCACCGCTGGTTCCGAGGAAGAGGCCATGGAGGAAGAAGAAGAGGAGGGGGTGGAGGAGAGAGGTGTGTCACAATCAGCATTTTGGAGGCGTGGTGGCGGAACAACCTCCAACACTACCGCACCTTGTCCTGCATCCTTCCCAGCTGCCAGCAGAGTCACCCAATGCGCCGTGAAACTTAGGTAACGTCCCTGTCCATGCCTGCTGGACCATGAGTCAGCGGTAATATGCACCTTACCGCTGACCGCCCTGTCCAGCGAGGCATGGACATTGCCTTCCACATGCCGGTAGAGAGCCGGAATCGCCTTCCGTGAGAAAAAGTGGCGTTTGGGTACCTGCCACTGAGGAACCGCACATTCCACAAACTCACGGAAGGGGGCAGAGTCTACCAACTGAAAAGGCAGCAGTTGAAGTGCTAGCAATTTTGCCAAGCTAGCATTCAACCGCTGGGCATGTGGATGGTTGGGAGCAAACTTCTTTCGGCGGTGCAGCAACTGGGGCAGGGAAATTTGCCTGGTACAATCTGACGTCGGTGTACCAAAAGCAGATTGCCCACAAGTACTTGGCTGTGACACACCTAATTCTACACCTTCATTCCTCTCACTGCAGGTCTCAGAGAGGACTGAAGGTCTAGTGGGGTTGGAAATCTCAGCTGATGAGGAGCAAGGAGAGATCCTCTTTGTTCTTTGGTGTGGGTCTTTTAGATACGCTTGCCAACGAACTGCATGGCAGGTCAACATATGTCTGGTCAAGCATGTGGTACCCAAGCGGGAGATGTTTTGGCCACGCGAGATACGCTTGAGACATATGTTGCAAATAGCAGCGGTGCGATCTGATGCACTCGTCTCAAAAAAGGCCCACACCAAAGAACTTTTTGAATAACGCGCAGAGACTGCAGCGCCCTGCACATGTGGAGCTTTGGGGTGTGATGCAGTCAATGTGCTGCCCTTAGGCTGGCCCCTGGAGGGCATCCTGCCTCGTTGGTGATGTGCCGCCTCCTCCTCCTCCTCCTCCTCCTCCTCCTCCTCCTCTCTCCTATCAGGCACCCACGTTGAGTCAGTGACCTCATCATCCCCTCCCTCCTAATCACTGGAGCAAACCTGGCAGTATGCTGCAGCAGGGGGAGCATGACTGCCAGATTGCTGTCCTTCTTGGGCACCCCCTCTGTCCGTGCTCATGTTACTGCCTTCATCGAGCTCAGTATCATCATCAGAGCCTTCCAAACGCTGGGCATCCTCCTGGAGCATGTACCCAACACTGTGGTCAAACAGTTCGAGGGAATCCTCATGAGGACATGGTGGAGCTAGGGAAGGAGTCACTGATGACATTGAGCTGAGGGAAGAGGCCGCTGCTTTGCCAGACAAAGCACCCTGGGCATGGGTGAGAGAGGATGAGGAGGATGAGGACGGCTTGGTCATCCACTCGACCAAGTCTTCCGCATGTTGCGGCTCAACACGGCCAGCTGCCGAAAAAAAGGCCAAGCGTGTCCCATGGCCACGTGCTGATGAGGATGCACCGTCTCCACGACCAGCACTAGACACAGAGCCTGCTTGCCCTCTCTTATTGGCTTGTGACTGTCTGCCTCTCCTTCTTGGCCTTCCAGACATACTAATGGCCTGTAGCTGCACTAAGCTGGGATAGAACACCTGTAATTTTCTTCAGGTAGCTTTATATACTGTAACCAGACAAGCCTGCCTGTCAGTAGGAAGATAACAGGAACGGATCTAGCTGAACACTGTGAGCAGGACGCACTGCACTAAATGTAAATAGCAGGAACGGATCTAGCTGAACACTGTGAGCAGGACGCACTGCACTAAATGTAAATAGTCTAGAAGATAACAGGAACGGATCTAGCTGAACACTGTGAGCAGGACGCACTGCACTAAATGTAAATGGCAGGAACGGATCTAGCTGAACACTGTGAGCAGGACGCACTGCACTAAATGTAAATAGGAGGAACGGATCTAGCTGAACACTGTGAGCAGGACGCACTGCACTAAATGTAAATAGCAGGAACGGATCTAGCTGAACACTGTGAGCAGGATGCACTGCACTAAATGTAAATAGCAGGAACGGATCTAGCTGAACACTGTGAGCAGGACACACTGCACTAAATGTAAATGGCAGGAACGGATCTAGCTGAACACTGTGAGCAGGACACACTGCACTAAATGTAAATGGCAGGAACGGATCTAGATGAACACTGTGAGCAGGACGCACTGCACTAAATGTAAATAGCAGGAACGGATCTAGCTGAACACTGTGAGCAGGACGCACTGCACTAAATGTAAATAGCAGGAACGGATCTAGCTGAACACTGTGAGCAGGACGCACTGCACTAAATGTAAATGGCAGGAACGGATCTAGCTGAACATGTGAGCAGGACGCACTGCACTAAATGTAAATAACAGGAACGGATCTAGCTGAACACTGTGAGCAGGACGCACTGCACTAAATAGTCTAGAAGATAACAGGAACGGATCTAGCTGAACACTGTGAGCAGGACGCACTGCACTAAATGTAAATAGCAGGAACGGATCTAGCTGAACACTGTGAGCAGGACGCACTGCACTAAATGTAAATAACAGGAACGGATCTAGCTGAACACTGTGAGCAGGACGCACTGCACTAAATGTAAATAGCAGGAACGGATCTAGCTGAACACTGTGAGCAGGACGCACTGCACTAAATGTAAATTGCAGGAACGGATCTAGCTGAACACTGTGAGCAGGACGCACTGCACTAAATGTAAATGGCAGGAACGGATCTAGCTGAACACTGTGAGCAGGACGCACTGCACTAAATGTAAATGGCAGGAACGGATCTAGCTGAACACTGTGAGCAGGACGCACTGCACTAAATGTAAATAGCAGGAACGGATCTAGCTGAACACTGTGAGCAGGACGCACTGCACTAAATGTAAATAGCAGGAACGGATCTAGCTGAACACTGTGAGCAGGACGCACTGCACTAAATGTAAATAGCAGGAACGGATCTAGCTGAACACTGAGCAGGACGCACTGCACTAAATGTAAATAGCAGGAACGGATCTAGCTGAACACTGTGAGCAGGACGCACTGCACTAAATGTAAATAGCAGGAACGGATCTAGCTGAACACTGTGAGCAGGACGCACTGCACTAAATGTAAATAGCAGGAATGGATCTAGCTGAACACTGTGAGCAGGACGCACTGCACTAAATGTAAATAACAGGAACGGATCTAGCTGAACACTGTGAGCAGGACGCACTGCACTAAATGTAAATAGTCTAGATAGAAGATAACAGGAACGGATCTAGCTAAACTGAATACAGTGTGTGTATGTATATGTATATATATATATATATATATATATATATATATATATATATATATATATATATATATATATATATATATATATGCAACACCTGGGATGCATATATATACACAATACACTGTAAGTGCAGCTAACTGACTGACTGTTCTGCCTAATCTATCTAACTCAAATCAAATGACACTGTGTCTCTCTCTCTCTCTATCTCTTAGCACACCGGAACACACACTACACAAGGCCGCCGTGCAGGCGGCCTTATATAGTGTGGGGCGTGTACTAAATCCCCTGAGCCATAATTGGCCAAAGCCACCCTGGCTTTGGCCAATTACAGCTCTCTCTACTGACGGCGCTGTGATTGGCCAATCATCAGCCAGCAATGCACTGCGATGCCGCAGTGAATTATGGGCCGTGACGCGCCACACGAATTTGGCGCGAACGGCCCATATCGTTCGCATTTCGGCGAACGACCGAACAGCCGATGTTCGAGTCGAACATGGGTTCGACTCGAACACGAAGCTCATCCCTAGTCACCACGTTCAGAACGATCGGATTTTCCGACAACTTTGTGTGACCGTGTGTATGCAAGACAAGTTTGAGCCAACATCCGTTGGAAAAAATCCTAGGATTTTGTTGTCGGAATGTCTGAACAAAGTCCGACCGTGTGTACGCCCTATTAGTGTGAACAGCACAATGTGCTGTCTATTATATCTTGTGCATGAGTGTTTGAGGGGCATTTTCAATGCCTGTCAAACGCCTGCTCTTAATGCCAGTGCGAACTCAGCCTAAAGTAAACTTCGTATGAATGGTGTCTCGTTTGAGGTGAGTACCCGCAGATATGGAGTGACTTCAAAAAAATACTCTAAAATCATGGTGCGGGTCTGGCGTAAGTGTCGAGTGATAAATCGCACTGCAGTGGCAGAAACTCAGCACCGTATAAAGCTAGTCACCTAAAAAAGTTCAGGAGTTACTTTTGGGTGACATCCTTCATGTGATGCGGGTTGCAGCGATTTATTTATTTGTAGAACCACCTTTTGCTGCAATTACAGCTGCAAGTCTTTTTGGGTATGTCTCTTCCAGCTTTGGAATTTTCAAGTCTTGCCACATATTTTCAAATGGACTTAGGTCTGGACTTTGACTGGGCCATTCTAACACATGAATATGCTTTCATCTAAACTATTCCATTGTGGCTCTGGCTGTATGTTTAAGGTCAATGTCCTGCTGGATATCTCAAGTCTTTTGCAGACTCTAACAGATTTTCTTCTAAGATTGTCCTGTATTTGGCTTCATCCATCTTCCCATCAACTCTGACCAGCTTCCCTGTCCCTGCTGAAGAAAAGCATCCCCACAACATGATACTGCCACCATCATGTTTCATGGTGGGGATGGTGTGTTCAGGGTAATGTGCAGTATTTGTTTTTTCTGCCACATATAGCGTTTTGCTTTTAGGCCAAAAAGTTCAATTTTGGTCTCATCTGACCAATAAAGGCTAGATTTGTGGACATCATGACTAATAGTTGTCATGTGGACAGATTCTCCAACCTGAGCTGTGGATCTCTGCAGCTCCTCCAGAGTTGCCATGGCCCTTTTGGCTGCTTTTCTGATTAATGCTCTCCATGCCTGGCCTGTCAGTTTAGGTGGATGGCCATGTCTTGGTAGGTTTGCAGTTGTGCCATACTCTTTCAATTTTTTGGATTATGGATTGAACAGTGCTTCATGAGATGTTCAAAGCTTGGGATATTTTTTCATAACCTAACCCTGCTTGGTCTTCTTGATGCCTTTTGCTCACTAAGGTTCTGTAACAAACCTCTGAGGGCTTTACAGAACAGCTTTATTTATAACTGGGATTAAAATTGCTCAGAGGTGGACTCTATTTACGAATTGGGTGACTTCTGAAGGTAATTGGTTCCACTAAATTTTAATCAGGGGGGGATCAGTGTAAAGAGGACTGAATACAAATGCATGCCACACTCTTCAGATATTTTTTTGCAAAAAATCTGGAAAACCATTTATCATTTTCACTTTTACCCCCTTCCTGCCCAGGCCAATATTCAGCTTTCACACTTTGAATGACAATTACACGGTCATACCCATAAGAAATTTTTATCATTTGACACACATAGAGCTTTCTTTTGGTGGTATTTAACTGCTTCAGCCCTGAAATATTTTACCCCCTTCCTGACCAGAGCACTTTTTGCGATTCAGCACTGCGTCACTTTAACTGACAATTGCGCGGTAGTGCGACATTGCACCCAAACAAAATTGACATCCTTTTTTTCCCACAAATAGAGCTTTCTTTTGGTGGTAAATGATCACCTCTGCGGTTTTTATTTTTTGCGCTATAAACAAAAAAAGCGACAATGTTGAAAAACACTATTTTTTACTATAATAAATATCCCCCAAAAATATATAAAAGAAAACTATTTTTTTTCCTGAGTTTAGGCCAATATGTATTCTTCTACATATTTTTGGTAAAAAAAAATTGCAATAAGCGTATTGATTGGTTTGCGCAATGGCATTTTTATTATTATTATTATTTTTTTTTTTTTTACTAGTAATGGCGGTGAGCTGCGATTTTTATTGGGACTGCAACATTATGGCGGACACATTGGACACTTTTGACACATTTTTGGGACCATTGGCATTTATACAGCAATCAGTGCTATAAAAATGCACTGATTACTGTAAAAATGTCACCGGCAAGGAAGGGGTTAACCACTAGGAGGCGATCAAGGGATTAATTGTGTTCCCTCTCTGTGTTCTAACTGAAAGGGGGGCTGTCTAGGGGAGATGACAGATCACTGTTCATACGATCAGTCTCTTCTCCCCTCAGAGAACCGGAAACTGTGTGTTTACACACACAGATCCTGGTTCTTGGTGTGTAAGCAGCGATGGCGGGTGACTGCCGGGCACTCGCATCGGCACTGGGGATGAGTAGCAGGCGTGCATGAGCTCCCCTAGTGGCCACAAGGTGAAGCAACGTTGCATAATGTTTCGCCCAGTCGTGCCACTCTGCCACAGTAAAACTGCTGAGGCTGTTCGGCAAGTGGTTAATCACTACGGAGTTTTTCATTTTTTGGTAAATAAGACCGAAATTAAAAAAAAAAAAACAAGTTTTTCTGTTTCTCTTATAAAATGTTGCAAAAAAATAATCTTTCTTCATAAATTTAGGTCAAAATGTATTCTGCTACATTTCTTTGGTGAAAATAACCCAAATCTGCATTATTTAGTCTGTAGAAAAGTTAGAGTCCACAAACTACAGTATATTTATATGAAAATTGATCAATCCCGATGTACTGACACCCTATCTTACACTTAAGGCCCGAAAATGCTAGGACAATACAAATACCGCAAAATAACCACTTTTTGGAAAGTAAACAGTTCAAGGTATTAGTAAGAGGCATGGTGAGTTTTTTGAAGTTGTAATTTTATTGTTCAAAGTATTTTATTGGTTTTCAAAAAGATAACAGAAGATATCATTACATCAGACATGTCAATTAGTGAACAGAGACATTATCCAGCCAGATAAATCTGCATATCTATAACCTAGCCAATAGTAAGACAGTCTTCAAGAAATCATTTAGCCACCTGGGGAGTTGAGTAAGACAATTACTCAATGGTATGAATGGTATGTAACCTATTATGCCATCTCCTCTTCCTGCACCCCAAAAGGGATCACACTGTGCCAGAGAGGAGAAAAACATCCAATGTCTAGTGGCCTTAAGTCGGTTAAAGGGTAAGGTATACCCTCCAGGCTTCTAGGGAGGACTATCTGTATTTTTAACTATCGAAACTGGTTGAAAAAGTCACTCTAAGAGTGACCCCCCATGGTAAATAATGATGTAGAAATCAATACTAATAATAATAAAAAAAATAATTAAAAGGGGAGGGGATATGCCTCACAATTATCACTACAGATGTCCGTCTATAGGACATTGACACACCAGGACAAGTCCCAAGTTAACATGTAAAGGGGTAAGGAAAGGAAAAAGGGGGGTGGAGGGGGTGAGGAGAAGAAAGGAAGAGAAAGAGAGAACAAAAAGAGTTAGCCGTCTGCCAGTCAGTCCCTGAGTGTTGATAGTACTGGGACTGTGAATTTGAGGAGGCATCTACGCCTATGTATTTGGACCAAGGTTCCCAAGTCTTCCCAAACTGTGTTGAGGTGTCTAGTATGGAGCTCACCATCTTCTCCTGGGCCATTATCCAAGAAATTTTGCGTTTAGCCGCTGTAACAGAGACCTTAGGAAGCTTCCAATCTTTGGCCAAGGTGAGTTTGGCACCAAGCAATATAAAAAATATTAATTTTTGCAAGTATTTTGGAACCCCGGGAATTAGGTGATTGAGTAGGGCCGTCAGGGGAGACTTGGGAATGGTCAGAGCTATAACTTTAGATAGGATTTGAAAAATTTTGTTCCAAAAGCCTCTGATTTTGGGACAATCCCATCAAATTTGCAAGATGGTGCCCTTCATATGACACCCACGGAAGCATAACGGAGAGGCTGAGGGAAACATCAGGGAAAGCTGGGAGGGGTCAAGTACCATCTGGTGATGACCTTCAGGCTGGCGTCTATTTGTGTAATATTTAGGATACCCTTGAAGGATCTAAAGAAAGTTTTGTGCCAGTGTTCCAGATCCCAAGATTCCTGTGTATCCCTTTCCCACTCCAGCATGAACGTTGCTTTCTGACTGCTCGTTGCAAGCGAGGAGTAGATTATGGAGATCCCCCCCTCTGCTCCAGGAGTTGTCCACACCATAGTTCATATGGGGTAAATTGAGGTGGTTCAGGTTTCGAGTACCAAATCGAATGAAGAAAGTGTGACAGTTGAAAAAATCTGAACCTCTCTGAATTGGGTAGGTCCAGATGTTTAATGCAATGGGCGAGAGAAATAGGCCCTGCTGAGGTAAAGTAGTTCCCGATCCGGTACATTCCCCTGTCTAGCCACCACTGAAATGCTTTGATGTCCATGTCCGGATGAAAATCCGGATTACGGAATATGTGAGTTAATGGCTTGCTTTGTGAAACCAAAGAAGGAGACTTCCTGAGAGTGTCCCAAATCCTCAATGACTGTGATAAGGAAGGTGATAAGATGGGAGGCCTAGTCTTTTGGGGGCACCAGAGGAGAAAATCTATAGTGAAGAATGGGACTGCCTGCCTCACCATTTCTACCCAATCAGGTCTGGCTGATTTAGAATAGACCATGGATAGCTGAGCCAGTCTAGCGGCTTGATAGTACCAGAAAAAATTAGGAAGGCCCAGTCCCCCCTTATTTCTCAGGCTGTATAAGGATTGTCTCGCAAGTCGACGACCAGATTTACCCCAAATAATTTTGAAAACCTTGCTTTGGAATGCCGAAAGGTGGTCCTTTCTTATGGCGATCGGAAGTGAGCAAAAGATATATAAGAGTCTTGGGAGAAGGGTCATTTTGACAGAGTTTATCTTGCCCAGCCAGGATAGTTGATGAGGAGACAATCACTTAAGATCTAATTCCAATTTTTTGTAGATGGGGGGTAATTAGCTTGATACAGTTGTTCAAATTTAGGTGTGAGATTTATACCAAGATATCGTAGGGAAGACTCACTCCACGAAAAGTGGAAGGAGTCCTTCAGCCGAGATACCAGAGACGGTGGGAGCGATACATTGAGTGCTTGGGACTTAGTGTAGTTAACATGTAACCCTGAAATTTTAGCAAGTTAATCCAGGAGCTTACATAAAACAGGTAGGGAAGTGACCAGGGACATGAGGTAAACAATGAGATCGTCGGCAAATAAGTCACATTTGTGAATTTTAGGCCCACATCTGACCCCCGCTATGTCTGGGTTGGTGCGGATAGCAATTGCCAGTGATTCAATTGCTATCGCAAAGATAAGTGGCGATAACAAGCACCCCTGGCGGGTCCCTCTCGCAATTTTGATGGGTTCTGAAAATTGTCCTTGTAATTTAATTCTAGCTTCAGGGTTAGAGTATAGTGATTTAAGTAGCCCAGAGAATCAGGGGCCAAAGCCCCACCTTTCTAGAATGGAAACGGGTAGGTCCAAGAGACAGAGTCGAAAGCCTTTTGTGGGTCTAGCGACAGTAACATACCTGCTTGATCACGACCACTATCCCAACCGGACTGTAGGATAAAAACCACATCCACTGTTCTGATTTGGTCAGGACCCTGCCGTCCGGGAATGAAACCAACTTGGTCCTTATCAATATAAGACCCAATGAAGGACGCCAGGTGATCAGCCATAATTTTAGTCATTATTTTAAGATCGTTATTGATTAAAGATATGGGTCTATAGTTGGTGACCTCGCCTGGGTCCTTGTCCAGTTTTGGGATGACGTTTATGAAGGCAGCATTCAGCTGCGAGTCCAGAGGGTCCCCTTTGATTTTAGAGTTAATAAATTTGGCCAGATAAGGTGCTACGACATTCGCAAAGGTTTTATAATATGGTATGGAGAAACCATCTGGACCCGGAGCCGAATGCCTCTTTAAGTTTTTTATTACTGCTAAGACTTCCTCAGTAGAGACTGGGGCCTCGAGTCTGTCTCTGTGGTTCGCCGACAAGGTGGGAATCGGTAAATTATCCAAAAATTTGGTCACAGGATGAGGTCTATTTGACTTATGTTCACTATAGAGATCCGCATAGAATCCATGAAAGGCTTCCATGATTTTTAAGAGGGTTCGACATGGGTGGTTGACCTGCTATTTTAATTCTGGGGAAGGTGTAAGACACGTGGTGTGAGTCGGGAGGCCAAGAGAGACCCAGCTCTATCCTTTTGGTAGTAGTATTTTGCCCCTTGACATACAATGCTTTTTTCTGCCTTAACTGTGGGCTAAATTAAGTTCAAGACGTGCTGCGTCCAGACGGGACAAGGGTACACGAACTGGATCTCTCTTGTACTCCAGACAGAGTTTTTGAAAGGTCTTTTCAAGATTGTCTATGTCGTCCCTATGTTCTCTGTTATTTGGGAGGCTATTTGGATTATATTCCCTCGTATGGTCGCCTAATGAGCCACCCATAAGGTTTCAGCCGAAACGTCTGCAGTATCGTTTTGCAGAAAGTAGTCAGAAATGGCTTTTTCAATTTCTATTTTCCTAATAGGGTCCGAGATAATCGTTTCTTTTAATCTCCAATAAGGGGATTTGGTTTGTGGGGCTTGGTTGTTTATCGTTACACTCAACAAGGAGTGATCTGACTACACCGTGTCTGTGATCTGTGCTCTTTGGGCTGCTGGAATTAAGCTATTTTAGACTAGTAGATGGTCCAATCGGGCGTAAGATTGATGTGCATGGGAGAAATGTGTATAATCTTTTTTAGTGAGATTTAACTCCCTCCATATGTCTGTGAGGCCCTGTGAGTAAATTAATTTAGCTATCTTAGAACTGTTCCTAGTTTGGCGAATGGTTTGAGCACGGGGGGGTTTGGATCTGTCTAGGCCCTGGTCGAAGGCGACATTTGAGTCTCTGCCTAGGATTGTGGAGCCTTCCAGTAGGGGACCTAGTGTCTTAAACATGTTGCTGAAAAATGTTAGTTGTCCTGCATTCGGGGTGTAATAGGATACTAGGGAGAATAATCTACCCTCTATAGATCTCTTTACAAGGATATACCTCCCCTCTGGGTCCCATAGCACCTGCTGCAATGTGAATCTACAATTCTTTCAGATGAGGACTGCCACCCCTCTGGTTTTATCTTCCGCATTAGCCAAATAAAACAAGGGGAACTGGGAGTGTAGGAAATTAGGTTTGTACCGGATCGGGAAGTGTGTTTCCTGAAGAAACAGGACATCAATTTTGCAGGATTTCATATAATCTAGGACTTTCCTTCTTTTAGAAGGTGAATTTAGCCCTTGAGTATTATGAGTCACAACCCTTAACAAGGTAGACGATGAATCAGTGATAGCCATGGAGCAGAGGGGGTTGGTGTACCACCAACCCACTATCGCTTACCTGATCTATGTAGCTGTGGATATCTGAAATCAGTGCAGGGGTGGAAATCAGTCGCTTCTTGCGTGGAAAAGGGTCATCGACTAGCAGACGGCCAACTGTAAAAAGATGAAACATTAGAAAGGAGAAAGGTTGAGGAGGAGGAAGGGAAAGGAAGGAAGGGTAGTTCAAGCCCCCAAAGGGCTTGAGTGAGCAGTGAAGGCTTTGAAGCACACCACTCATCGAAAAGGAATACACATCCAATCCCTGCATACAGGGTGGACTCCTAATCCAGGGAGGAGGAATTACCTAATCCGTGGGGTAGGGGGAGGCGCGGCATAACTGCCCCAACCTCGGCGCACCTTTAAATAAACTACATAACTAGAAAACAGAATCATTCTGATTGGAGGGATCAGGGGGCCCCGGAAGCCCACCCCCCCCACAGTCCCCTTCCCCCGCCCGATGAAAAAAAGAAGACGGGAGGGGGGAACGGACTCCTCAGGTACCAGCCCCAGGGGGACAGGACCGATCCCACATAGAAAGCACTTCAACAGATAATGCTAGAAAATAGAAGACTATGGAAAATAGCATCTGTAAACTTATACCTAGAACCATTAAGGGGGCAAGTGCCAAACTAAGGATTAACAGTAAACCCTGACCAAAGTCTATGAAAACCTACATTATCCTTATAACCATGGTATTAGCTCCTAGTAGAGGGGCCTATATAGACCGCAAAGGGTACAGATGCCAAAAAAATAAATAAATAAAAAATAAAAAAAACCATGACAGGGGTTTGTCTACCACAGAGTCTCTCGGAGTTCAGATTGGATACTGAGGAGAGAGTCCAGTTAGAAAGTTAACAACAGGAGAGAACACTTGACTCGTGGTGTCATGGAGGTCTGGCTTCTTTGGGGCGTTTGTATTAAGAGTAAAAATCGGTGTTATCACTAGGCCTACAGATACACCACTCAGCGCCAGGACACGATACTGTTCTGAATACAGACAAAAAAAAAATATATATATATATACAAACAGAAAATATATATAAAGGAAAAAGACCAAATCTGCAAATATGCAAAAAAGGTTTAAAGCCCTAAGGCAGAAAAAGCAGCCGTTTAAGAAAATTGCTTAATAAAATGTAATCAACAGTGTTAAAAGTACTCTAAAAACAGACTAAAATGTCACACTAAACAGCGCTAATGTTGAGCAAGATATAGTAAACATGTGGCCAACTACACATGCAAAAAAAGGAAGTCCTTAAGAGGAAAAGAAGTGGTGTAGAGTTCAGAGTGTAGTCCATAAAGCGTTCATCAGGTGATGATGGAAACAATTCCTCAACGTGCACCTTCCACCGATCACTCCAAATTCCACCCTGTGCGTACACACTCCCCGCAGGGGGTTAAACTCACCAGAGCCAGAGTAATAAAGCATCCAAAAGAACAGCAATTCACACCACCAACTGCTGCTAACACCACTCCAGAGGGATCTCATATGTTCAGGGTTCACAGTAGGTCAAAAACAAAGAGAGAGGCGCACATAGCGTAATCCTGTTTTATTGATTATAAACCCCTTACATCAAATACACACACCCCCCTTCAATAAATATACGTACATCAATGTTCATAATGTACTTGCAATCAATCAAGCGGGTAGTAAGGAGTGTAGGTACTTCACCGCAGCAAGCCAATAACGCTGCCCAGGAACCGTCAGCCACTTCCTGGTTGTGTAGTTGGCTATGGTGGAGCGCACACGTCACTTCCTACATCGCGTAAGCCACGCACTGACGCATTTCGTCATATCCTGACTTCGACAGAGGGCGTAGCTACGCAACACAATGCTCGGCTTATATTACACTATTCAACCCCCTTAACCAATCAGATCGTAATGTAAGCTCCGGCGGGTGCACGCCGCCAACCCCAATCACCACTAATGGCTTACTACAGGAGGGGGAGAGGGACAATAAGGCACTGCACATCTCGAAAAAATCATAAATATAACAACCCCGGAATATGCAAATCCACACGCCCACCAGCCACATAAGCCGGTCTCTAGGCATATGATTCAGCACTATACATTATCCACACGGGGCACAATGAGCTATACTCTTACCAAGCAAAGCCTCATCATTATGCTAATAGGCAAATTAATAAAGAGACTTATGCCAATCACTGTGCATAGATTATAGACAATAATGCTCGCCATATTCTTATTTAAAATCAAGGATAAATATTGACATTCATATTCCCAGAGTGCAAATGTACACGATTATAAAACAGCATTTATAAAACAGCAGGCAATAAAAATCAATCAGAAAATAAAATCATCAGCAGTCACTAAATTGTTAGAGAGTGTCTCTCATATTAATATAGACACATCAACTAAATACTCATTTGGACAGCTCAGCTAAATATGGGAGAGGTAAAATTATAACTATAAAAAAATATAGTATAAAAAATACATATATATATATGCATAACATATATCCACAGAAAAAATATATCAAAATAATCAGAAGGCTACAATCCTAGAGGCATTAGTAAAACCAGGGGGGATAACCCCAAAAAAATTTATAAATAAAAATTCAGCAATGTTCACATTGCACATTAGATGCTACCCACAGACATTAATAGTCACTTATGAAACAGTTAATATCGAGATCCACGTTTAACCCCTTTGGCGATAAAGTATCTGCCAAAAAGATCCACTGGGTCTCTCTCCTAGACAGGTCACGGACTAAATTGGAGCCCCTCCATTTTGGTTTTAAATGATCGACACCCCAAAATTTGAGGCCCGATGGATTTTGATTATGTTTTAATTTGAAATGGAGTGATACATTGTGGTCTTTATAACCCAATTTTATGTTTGCTATATGCTCTGCAATCCTGACTCTCAAAAGCCTCTTAGTGCGTCCTATATAAATAAGATCGCAAGGACATTGCATAGCATAGACCACAAAGGCCGTGTTGCACGTAATAAATTTGTTTATGGTAAATTCTTTACCGTTTTAAGAGGACACAAAGCTTTCCACGGCCCTCATCAGTCTATCCACTTCTCTGCATGCGCGGCACCTCCTACAGCTGAAAAAACCCTTTCTATCCCAAATTGTCAAGGGCCTCGAAGGAGGGTCCAGCACTTTTCGCACTACCTTGTCCGCAAAGTTGTGGGACCTTCTGTAGATAAATTTGGGCCTACAGGGTAACACCGGACACAACGTTTTGTCCATACGCAGAACATGCCAGTGTGCATTAAAGACATCTTCCACCTCCCTGTACTGGGAATGAAAGCCTGAAATGAAACTCCATTCATGGTTGTCCGTATTCTGAGCTCCTGGTACTTCTTCTAAAAAAGAGTCCCTAGGTCGTACAGCCAATTCATGAATAGTGGAGTCTAGTGTTTCCTCCAAATACTCCTTTTCCATAAACTTTTTCTTAATAATCTGGGCTTGCAACATAAAATCAACATCCTCCGAACAGTTCCTTTTTACTCTAGTGAATTGCCCCTTAGGTATATTTTTTAGCCACTTAGGGTGGTGTCCACTGTTAACTGGTAGGTAACTGTTGGAGTCCGTAGGTTTGAAATAAACTTTGGTACCCAGTCTATTACCCTGTCTAAAGATGTTCACATCCAAGAAGTGAATATCACTCTGGCTAAACTCACTGGTCAGTTTTATATTGTTGTCATTAGAGTTGAGCTCATTCAAAAACTCTTGTAGACTATCACTAGACCCTTCCCAAATAAAAAACAGGTCATCAATATACCTTTTGTATAGCAAAAGTTGGGTACGGGTGGCAGAAAATATCGTTTTATTCTCCCATTCCCCCATAAACAAATTTGCTATACTCGGGGCAAATTTTGCCCCCATGGCAACGCCTCAGCGCTGGGAGAAAAACTGACCATCAAACCAAAAGAAGTTATGGCTTAAACAAAAGTCTAGCGCATTTCTGATAAAAACTTTTTGGTTTTGTGGCAAATCATCCCGCTGACTGAGGGCCCAATTAAGGGCTAGGAGGGCATCATCATGTTGTATGATTGAATAAAGAGATGCCACATCCGCCGTTACTAAGTAGAGCTCTTGCTTCCCTGTTAGATCCACCTGTTGTAGGATCTGTAGGAGACTCTTAGTATCCCTAAGATACGCCTTAGTGTGTATAACACTATCTTGAAGAAAATGGTCAAGGTATTGGCCCATCTGAGACGCGATGGAACCTCCTTTCTCTATTAGACAAAACCCCCGTTGAAAAGCCCATTTCTACAAGATTCCTAAGATCCTTTTTTATATTGTGCAGTAGGGTCCTTTGTTAATTTTACATAAGTCTCACCATCATTCAGCATCTCAGTGAGTTGATTCAAATAAAAATCCTTATTTAAAATCACAACCCCCCCCCTTTGTCAGCCGGCCTAATGACTATCTCCTTCCTCTTTTCCAGCAAGGAGATCCCATCTATAATGTGCTGGGGATTGACATTCTTTTTTGGCATTAGCTGCTCCAAGTCACGCATCACTAACCCTTTAAACACCTCAATGTGTTGATTAGCGCTATTAAGGGGATTAAAGAGGGACTTATTCCTCAATCCACTGTCCATAGGCCCCAAAGTGTTCGTGACAACTGGTCGGGGATTTTTATTTAAAAAATATTTCTTGATGTTTACTTTTCTTATATACCTATGTATATCAATAAAAACATCAAACTTGTTAATGGGCCTTTTCAGGCCACACTTCAAACCGAGATGTAAAATGTTAGTTTCTTTATGGGATAAAACCACATTAATTAAATTAAAAATGCCTCTTAGTCCTGCTCTCTCCTTTTTTTGGGCCCTTCTTCCTGCCCTGCAGCCCCTTGTTCTTCTCTCCACTGGTTGGGGTAATGGGAATATTCCCCCTCTCGTCGCGACTGCTCCCTCCACTGTGGTTCGTGGTAGTCCTGTCTTGGCTGCCACTGTCCCGGAGGCCTCCCTCTTCGGTGAGAGTTCCCCCGACCCCGTTTCTGCCATCCCATCGGAGAGATGCATACTCAACTCTCTTTCCATTTCCCCTCAAAGGGTCGAATCTATTGTGTACAGGGACCTGATACTGGTTATTGGAAGGCGTATAGCAATGCGGTTTATTGAATCCAGTTCTCCCCTCATTGCTTCTCCCATAACCTGCATTGCCCCTAGCAGGGGTGATAAATGCATCAGAGGGGCGGTTAGGCCCATCATCTCTTCTATTGCCACCAACATACGAACCCACATTAGGAGGTTTAGTCACACGGTTACCAGGACCATCACTATGTGTCCCAGCCATATTACCTTCAACCTTTGCTGGGGTTTTCGATTGTTGCCAAAGATACACAGAACCAGACCTAAAGTCACCTAGGTCCCTATGAAACTTCTTAGTCTTCTTCTTCTGTGTATCCTTGTCAATCTTTTCAAGCTTTTTTTTGATACGAGTATTAAAATCTGTAACTTGCTGGGAATCCTTTACAGGATCAAGCTGCAAGCGGAATTCATTAATTTTACCCTCCAAAATGGCCATTTTCTTATGCTTCCGAGCCAGAACAAAATCTTGTAATTTAAAGCCCATACCGGTAAAAAAATCATACCATTCTTGCATGGATTCCGGGTCGTCAAGACCATCTTGAGGGGGTACTTCCCATCTCAAACTTCTAACTATAATTTTTTCTTTGATGTACTGCTCGAATGTACAAATGTCCCACCAAGTGCGGACTTGTTTTTCTAGTACATTCCCCAAAGCAGTGAGAACCCCATCAATATTAGACTGTGCAGTAGTCTGCTCATTGACTGCAAAAATGGTATTAATGTCAATTGTTCTACTACTGTAACGCATCCATGGCTGCCAAAGAAAAATAAAAATGTAATAGTAAAAATCGGTGTTATCACTAGGCCTACAGATACACCACTCGGCGCCAGGACACAATACTGTTCTTGATACAGACAAAAAAAAAAATTATATATATATATATATATATATATATATATATATAAACAGAAAATATATATAAATGAAAGACCAAATCTGCAAATATGCAAAAAAGGTTTAAAGCCCTAAGGCAGAAAAAGCAGCTGTTTAAGAAAATAGCTTCATAAAATGTAATCAACAGTGTTAAAAGTAATCTAAAAACAGACTAAAATGTCACACTAAACAGCGCTAATGTTGTTGTTGATGTGTCTATATTAATATAAGAGACACTCTCTAACAATTTAGTGACTGCTGATGATTTTATTTTCTGATTGATTTTTATTGCCTGCTGTTTTATAAATGCTGTTTTATAATCGTGTACATTTGCACTCTGGGAATATGAATGTCAATATTTATCCTTAATTTTAAATAAGAATGTGGCGAGCATTATTGTCTATAATCTATGCACAGTGATTGGCATAAGTCTCTTTATCCTTGAAAAAGTCACGTGTCAGTGATGTAACGCATGGGAGGAGCTTAGGACGTTCAGTGCTGCAATACACCTGAAGGTTAACAGCAGCTGTTTCTCTATGGGAAACCTCGTCCACAGCGGCTGACTGCAATCTGCTTATTTGAATGCTTCTAATAGACCGGGAGTTTGTGAGTGTATCTTTTGTCCCTGTTTTGCTTATGTACTATCTAGTAAGTTCACTGCACAATGATCTATTTTTTCTTTGCTTGCTTTGCATAAAACCTTTATCCTGAGAGCCGAATCACCAGCAGTGTAAATGCTGAAGTGAGATACAAGAAAAACTAAATATCCTGATACAAACGATCTAACCCAGTGAGTCAATCAATCTGGATTAAGGGAAGGAACTGTTTAATTATTTTTACTTTCTCCCACCATTTATCTCTGCCTGAACATTGTATTTAGAGTGTCATTATTATTTTATTTATACTCACCGTCACATCACCAATTTGAAGATTTATTTTGGCAATTTTAACACATGTATGAGCACCATAATTATTAATTTATTTTATTCACATGTATGCATTTTTTATTCCTGGATTTAAGCTTAGTCGCAGCAGCATATTGTGCACTATTTATTTAAAGCGCATCAATTTTATACTTAGTTCTGGTAAACTTAGCGTTCGTAATGGATAAAGCACTTTCGTCACGCTGCAATGTAAAAAATGGTTTAATACAGCGCACTCTCTTCTTCTTTATAATGTGACAAGAATTAAGTCGTTTTGCTGCTCATATTCACACACACTTCTCACAAAGTTTGATTTGTGTTTTTTTAGTGGGATTCCCTCAATATATTGTTATTAGTTGTCACATCTGACAGTTTTATATTTTTTTTATATATTTTTTTTGGTTTTTAAGCCTTTTTTTTTCTTTAATGTTTGGATTTTTTCCAAGGCTGATCTTTGTTCAATGTTATTTTTATTTTTACTCCAGAATATTTTTGTGTGTGTTTTGTGTGGCAAGTTACCCCAACACCATTGATATCTTTTATTATTTAATCTCCAGGAGATTTTTTGGTGTTGGTGTCCCTTGTTCATTTCACATTGTATATTAGAAATGTCCCTGAATCCTCACAAACAAACCATCATTTTTGAAGTAAAACACATAGGAGAGTATAATTCAAAACAAAAATCCTTTATTAAGGTATCAGAACCAAACAAAGAGGAAGGCAAAACTGGATCAACAGGAGTAATTAGTGAAGCCTGGGACCCCCACGGCAGACATCAATTCTTAAACCTCAAAATTGGTGGCCTGAGGAGTCCATATATAAGGGAGGGCAGTCTGGTCCGGGATTCACAGAGACTTGGATAGCAGCAGATGACATCAGTGTCCCCAGGCTGTGGTACCACAAGAGGCTGCATCTTTTGGCCGACCAGACTGGATCCAGGGCAATCACTCTCTGGTCTTCCTTTCACACTTCCTTCCCAGCTGTGGCTGTGCAGTAGGAGATGTGGCAGGAGGAGGAGTAGGACCTGGAGGAGGACTGGGAGGACCTGGAGGAGGACTGGGAGGACCTGGAGGAGGACTGGGAGGACCTGGAGGAGAGGGAGGAGGAGGAGGAGGACCATCCCAAAGCTGTGTGTGAGGTGTAAGTTGGCCCCTCACACCTTTCTCCAGAGACTCTGATATGAGGGCCTGACACATGGCTTGTTGGCCCTCCTCCATCCTCTGCATTGTATAGGCAATGAATGCCGCAAGGTTCTCCTGCCTGGTGTGGGGTGCTCCCAGGACCTCTGTAGCCCTCCAAAAAAATCTGATAGCCGCCTCCTCTAGGCTACTCCTCCTGCTGCCACTTTCTGTTTTCAGGGTGGGTGGAGGGACCTGCAGATCAGCCACCTCCTGGCTGAGACTTCCCTGTGTATGAAAAAGGGACATGGTTTTAGTTTTGCATCATCAATCACAATCATAAATTAGTACTCCCAACTAACATCTAGGTAACATCATTGATTGGACAAGCAGAAATATTTAGAGGAATGCTATACCTGGCTCAATCTGGGCTCCTCCACATATGGCCTGGAAGGCCCAGGTTGGGCATCAGAAGCCTCAGCCGGGGGGGAAGGAAGCGTGGAAGGAAGACTTGAGAGGGATGGCCTGGGTTCAGTCTGGCCTGCCAGAAAGTGCAGCCTGTCGTAGTACAACATCCTGGGGACATAGATGTCATCTGCTGCTCCGGATCTCTGTGAATCCAGGACCTTCTTGCGCTCCCTCAGATATGTGCTCCTCAGGCAACCAATTAAGATCTTTAAATAAGTGATGTCTGCCGTGGGGATCACCTGCTTCACAATTTCACACAATTGCTCCAGTGCTGCCTTCCTCTTTGCTTGGTTTTTGAAATGGGGATGGGTAATCTCCCACAGACAGGGCAGCTCCCTTAGCATATCAATGAATAGTGACATGAAGTCAGTATCTCTCATTAAAATATCCATGTTCACTGCAAGACACAACACAAGACAAAGCCTAATGTCAGACCAAACTCTCCTAATCTTGTTACAATATAGGCCTCAATCTAGAAGCAGTATAGGCCCAAGTTTGTCTCTTACCTTCGTTCTTACGATCGGCGCGTCCAATGCTCCTTCCTCCGCTCACAGATCGTACGTAATACGCACGCGTGTTACGCTTTATACACACTGCGCATGTGTGTAACTCCGCCCGCCCCTGACGTTCTTTCTATTCTATTCCCCGCCCCTTTTCGTTCGGCGCAGTGGGGGAAGAGCATGATGGCGGAGTCACACCAGGTGCATGCTAATTGTAGCAACGAGGAGGAGGAGGAAAGCCCGGATCCAGGCACGTCCCGATCCAGAAGGAGACGTTTTAAGGCCACAAATATGTCGTTTGAGGAGATGTTGGAGATGGTCGACATCATGAGGAAGTCCGACTATGATGGCAAATATGGGCCTTACCCCAACCCGAACATCCGAAAGGCCAAGATCATGGCGAAAGTGGTCAGGAGTCTCGAGCGGAATTTCGGGGTCCGAAGATCAAAAGATCAGCTCAGGAAGCGGTGGTCGGACCTGAAGTTGAGAGAGCCGGAGTAGTACCGAAAGATCCGGAGAGTGCTGCAAAAAAGTAAGTAGTTGTGCTGTGTTTCTATTCTTTCTGGCTTTATTCCGTTCGTTCTGCTCCATATGCTTTTATTAATTGTAATGTTTAAAAAGGTCAAATTTACTGTTCATGGGCCCATTATTCGTTCGTATCAAACATTTTTCGTTCGGCCTCTAGAACACCATTGTTTAGGCCATATGCATTTTCCCACATTTTTTTGGGGCCTACTTGGATGCCAAATATTTGTTTGTGTAGATGGGTTTGTTACTAGAATGAAATGCAAACTAGATTGTGTGTAAGGAGAGGACACTGAGCAGCTGTTTTCACATCTGGACACTGGAGCACTAGTGTGGGACACAAGAACACCATTTTTATTAGGGGGGGCACACAGGTGCTCCAGTGTATACTATAGAGGGGGGGCTACATCTGTGAAGCTTGTACCAAACAGGTAAAGTATTGCAGCTTGACAAAGGACAATAAAAAAAAGACATCTTTGAACTCGGCTAAAATAGACAATTGTACCCCACTTCCAAGCAATGTTTCCTATTTCTATAGTTCTGCCATCAAATATCTGTTTGCTAAGTATACCATTTTTGTTTTACATAGGGGAGAAAAGACTCGGACACTCCTCATCCCAGGAGAACACAGACCCCCCCCCCCCTCTGGAAGAAGGGGAACTACCCCAAACCCAAGATGCTGAGCAGGAGGAAGAAGAAGATGTGGTGGAGATTGGCACCACAAGAGGTGAGTGTCTGCGACCACAGACTCAGGTAAAAGATGGCTGGTGGCAGATTTTTGAGACCTTTTTTTTTAGGTGATCGTGATGTGAGGGAGAGAGAACGCTTTACTTCTGAAAGTGCCCAGATACTGATAGGGGAGATCATGGGATGTAATCTCCAATTGCAAAACATCCAGCAACAAATACGTGATGTTATTACAAAAAATAATAACATCATTGATGTTTTGGGGCGAATTTAAACCCCACAAAATGACCGGTTTTCTGTAATTGCAATTTTTACAATGTTTTGAAAAGCCAAATTTGGAGGATGCACACAGTGTGCCAACATGTGCTATCTGCCATCACGGGAGATCAATGGACGCGTTTTGGGGGTGCAACCCCTTCCTCAATTATAAAGTAGCGTTGAGGAAGGGCTTGCTCCCCCAAAACACGTCCCTTGATCCCCCCTGATGGCAGATAGCACATGTTGACATTCGTAAATTGGTGTGCATCTTCCAAATTTGGCTTTTCCAGGGGTGAGTTCCCCCCATCTGAACGCTATATCAAACCCAGTTCCTAAATACTGATGTCTGATATAGCCTTCAGGTTTTACCATATGTGAACTTTGTAAGTTCTATTTTTTTGGCTTTCTTGTTGGTTTTACACAGGCCTGTTTTATCTGAAATGGATATTTTGATTTTTCATAATGCTACTGCAAACATTTTAGACAACAAACATGTTGGTTTGTTTTAAAAACCTTTGGTAAATGCACATGTGATTGTGCAGGTATAAAAAAGTGCCTTACTCAAGAATGTGTGGATTATTGTCTCAACACTACAACACTTTTGGGGTGATGTAATTGTTGTTTTATGCACAAATGGGGGTTATTTCCTAAGGGCAAATACACTTTGCACTACAAGTGCAGGTTCAGTGCAGTTGCAAGTGCACTTGTAGTGAAATGTGTTTTTGCATTTAGAAAGTACCAGCCAACACTGTTTTTTATAAGGTTACCCAATCACGACATTTTCTGCACTCAACACATTTCTGTCAGGGTCAGCTAAAACAAACACAAGCAGTAAATCTCCACCAAGAATTGCTTTTGGTTGTTTTTTATTTGAAAAAGGTGTCACAGATTGTCTGGCATATTGATAGCCCCCCTACCCGCAAAGAACTCCAGGTAGCGTAACCGGACATCATGGGCATTCAGGGAGGGCAAGCCAGGATGGCCGCTTTCAAGTGCCGTCATTGTGGAAGTATTTGGGATTCCGGCCTCAGGCCCAACTGAGCCAGCATAGTTGGCTGAATGTTTTCTTAAAAAATTATGGAGAACACAGCACGCCAGTATAATATGGTTCAGTTTATACTCCGCCATATGGATGGGTGTCAGAAATAGTCGGAACCGGCTGGCCAGGATTCCAAATGTGTTCTCCACCACTCTTCGGGCTCTGGCCAGCCGGTAATTAAAAACCCTCTGTTCCGGGGTGAGGGTCCTCATCGGGAATGGCCGCATCAGGTGGTCCCCCAGCGCAAATGCTTCATCAGCAACGAACACAAATGGGAGACCTTCAACATTGTCCTCTGGAGGTGGCAAGTCCAAACTGCCATTCTGGAGACGCCTGTAGAACTCCGTCTGGGCGATGACTCCACCATCGGACATCCGGCCATTCTTCCCCACGTCCACATACAAGAACTCGTAATTAGCCGACACCACCGCCAACATCACTATACTATTAAACCCCTTGTAGTTATAATAGTACGACCCCGAGTTGGGTGGTGGGACGATGTGGACGTGTTTCCCATCAATTGCCCCTCCGCAGTTAGGAAAGTCCCACCGCTGGGCAAAGTGGGAGGCCACAGTCTGCCATTCCTGTGGCGTGGAAGGAAACTGTTGAGGAAAAAAAAAAAATTACTATTTTTTCACAGAAACCTGGCAAGCAGATTATACACAAATTATGGGGCAACCTCCAGATAGCATTTACTAAGGGGAATTTAACAACAACAAAGTATAAAGGTACACCTATCATATTCCCCCTCCCCCCCTCTCATGGGCCATTTCTAACATTATAAGGGGGGGGACTCTTGGACAGGTAACCCTCTTCACTTCATTGAGAGATGAATGCCTAAATACAGGGTATTACTTGGAACAGCCCCTCCTTAGTTACACTATTGGCAGCCCACTGGACAGGTAAAAAGTGTCATAATACAAAGATATAAATACACATTGTACACATTTGAGCACATTTGGACATTCTGCTATTACCTATCAAGATCATAATAGGATACAAGAACTTTAAACAGTACCATTGGAAAGTATTCAGGCAGGCCCTTGCACTACATGCTTTGGGGAATTCATCCATAAATCTGAGCACTAAAGAGATGGGTATAGTGTGTATGGGTTTGGCAAAGTCAGCAGATAGATGATTGAGGATAGAGAATTGTGATAAGCTGACTTAGCAGTTGGGGGACGGAGGGTTACCAAAAATTTGGGGACACCACAAAAAAAAGCCTCTGGCCCTCTGCCTGAATTTAAATCCAAAATAACATTTCCAAACATTTTAGGGGGTGTTTGGGGTAAAGCACTACTATGGAGCTGATAAAATACATTGTTAAGTGACTACATGATGTGAATATAGGGCAGGGGACACCATGCTGGGGAGGTTATTGAAGGGCAAATATGTATGAAGGAACATAAAATAATAATGACATAAAAATCCAGCATGCATGAGGACAAAGGGGACATTGACAGCATATTACAATCATGGTAATTAGGGAATGAGGAAAGAAATACAATATATTAGCAAACATTCAATACAATAAAATGTGATATTAAAGGATAAAAATCTTACCTTCATATACTCCTTCTGTAGGACCTGGATGATGGCAGAACAGGTCTCTGGGATAATGATCCCCAGAGCCTGGGGGGAGATGCCTGTCGAGAACTTGAGGTCCTGCAGGCTTCTCCCTGTGGCCAAATACCGCAAGGTAGCGACCAACCTCTGCTCCGGAGTGATGGCTTGCCTCATGCAGGTATCCTGCCTGCTGATATAGGGGGTCAGCGAAGCCAACAAACGGTGAAACACGGGGTCCGTCATCCTGAGAAAGTTCCTGAAATCATCAGGATTATTCTCACGGATCTCACGGAGCAAAGGCATATGACAGAACTGGTCACGCTGAAGCAACCAATTCTTGGTCCATGAACTCCTCCCCACCCTGTTCATGGACTGGACTTGTGTCAAGGTCAGGACCCCAACACCAAGCCCCCGCACAGCACGAACCCTACGAGGAGTACGCATACGAAACATGGCTAGAAAACGGTCGGCTGCTCAGAACGCAGTAACAGAACGCACTGAAGAACAGCAAGGCCTGTGAAGAGCGACCTGAAAAACAGTAACGAACGAACAAGAATACAATGACTACTTAAAGTCACGCAGAACTTGCTGCATGCACTGAAGAGCAGATACAAACCCACAAGCACAAACTGAACGGCAGAAAACGATCTGAAAGCCACGAGTCTGAAAAAGCGCCAAAACTTTTACTAACACGAGATTAGCAAAAGGAGCCCAAAGGGTGCTGCGCTTGGTTCTGAACCGGCCTTTTCTAGTCTCGTCGTACGTGCTTGACGTCACCGCGTTCTTGGCGATCGGAAATTCCGACAACTTTGTGCGACCGTGTGTAGGCAAAACAAGTTTGAGCCAACATCCGTAGGAAAAAATCCGAGGATTTTGTTGTCGGAATGTCCGATCAATGTCCGACCGTGTGTACGGGGCATTAGAGGTGCCTTTAATGTTGTGAGTAATGTCTTCCATGAGATGAACTTCGGAGACCTTTTGTAGCCAAGTTTTTACGGACGGGGTTGTTGGTTGGCCCCAGAGAGTGGGAATTAAGGCTTTGGCCATATTCAAAAGGTGAGGAATGAGTGAACGCTTGTAAGAATCTATGGGGTCTTTAGTGGCATGAAAAGGATGGTCCATGGGTCATTGGGTAAGCTGACGTCTGAGATCTGTAGTATCAAATCTAGAATGTTGGCCCAAAATGGCAAATGAGAGGGCAAGTCCACCAAACATGTGCATGAGTAGCTTTGTTCCCACAGTTCCTCCAGCATAATGGGGAACTGGCGGGGAACATTTGATGTAGTTTGGCTGGGGTGTAATGCCACCGGGTGAGTAATTTATAATTGACTTTTGCCATTTTTGAAGCAAGAGAGGAGACGTGAGCTAATTGTAGGACTTTTATCCTTTTGACTGCTTGTGAGTGAGGAGTCCAGGTCAATTTCCCATTTAGCCAGGAAGGATGGGTGGTGAGGGTTTTGAAGTTCCATAAGAGCTTTGTAGAATAATGAAATACCGTGTAGGGGGGTCCTTCGGAAGGAATATTTCTTCGATGCTATTTAGATCTTGCAGACTCCTTAGCGGATGGGGGAAGGAACGCAGGAAAGGGTGTAGTTGGTGAAATCTCCACTTATCTAGAAACGTGATAGGTTTAGAGCCAAGGATCTCAGATAGTGGCTTGAGTGCGTTGGCACGGAGAACATGGTGTAGTAGGAGGGGCTCTTCTGATTTAAATCCTGGATCCAATAAGCCTGGTAAAAAGTTGTTATGGTTGAGGAGAGGCATCAGAGGGGAGTCATATCCCCAGGAAAATTTCTTATGTAGGGCATCCCATATGTCCGGTGAGGATGTTGTGAGTACAGAGGTAGTTTGAGTAAGGTTCCTGCAAGAGCGGGGTATCCAGGGGGCAATCGAAAGATCTCTGCCACTCAGAAAGTGCTCTAGTTGTACCCATAGTTTCTAGTTAATAGCATATTTCCAGTCAGCTAATCTGGACAATACAACAGCATGGTAGTAAGTCTTAAGATTTGGGAGTGCCAGTCCCCCAGAACACTTGGAGCAAAATAATGTCTCTCTAGAAATCCTGGGGTGGCTGTTCTTCCAAACAAAGTGGGAAATCATAGTTTGCAAAATGGTGAAGAACCCCACAGGCACACCCAGTGGTATCATTCGAAAAATAGAGGATGCGAGGCAGTATGTTCATTTTAATAATGTTTACTTTCCCCAACCAAGAATGTGATAAGCTAGCCCATTTTTGTAGGTCTTCTCTGATGCAGTTTAGTAGGGGAATGTAATTATGTTTAAAAAGGGAATGGGGGTTAGGAGTAAGAAAAATACCCAAGTATTTCAAATGTTTTTGTTCCCATCTAAAGGGAAATAGGGGTTTCAAAGAGATCGTCTCTGATCGAGGAAGGTTAATGTTTAGAATTTCGGATTTGGAGAGATTTATTTTGAAGTTGGATATCATCTGAAAAGTGGAGAATGCTGACATTAAATTAGGTAGAGAGATACGTGGTTGCTGAATAAAGAATAGTATATTGTCAGCATAGGCTGCATATTTGTGGGGTCTGTTGCCTACGTTTATGCCATGTATAATAATGTTATGTCTAATAGTGGCTAGGAAGGGCTCTAAGGTGATAGCAAAGAGGATGGGCGACAACCTTGCCTGGTGCCATTATGCAGAGTGAAGGGGTCACTCAGCACCCCGTTTATACAAATTTGTGCCGTGGGATTGGAGTAGAGGGATGAAATACGGTGGTACATTTTTGGTTCCAATCCAAAATGTCGTAGGGTCATCTTGAGGTAGTCCCAGTCCACTCTATCGAATGCCTTCTCGGCATCAGTGGAAAGAAGTAGAGTGGGCTGGGCGCACCTCCGTACATACTGTATTAGGGAAATTGCACGTAGAGAATTATCTTTAGCTTCTCTTAGTGGTATGAAACCTGATTGATCCGCCGAGATCCAACTGTGTAATAGAGGGAGTAGGCGATTTGCCATCACTTTGACATATAATTTAATATCAGTATTTATTAGTGACATTGTCCGGAAACTGCTACAAAGGGTGGGGTCCTTATCGGGTTTGGGATTGACAGTGATGTGGGTTGAGAGGGATTCTGGACGCAAGCCTGAAGAGTGGGAGATTGAATTTGCATAAGCTGTGAGTCGAGGGATTAGAATGTCGCTGAATGTTTTGTAATATAAAATAGTGAACCCATCAGGTCCAGGGGCTTTACCCGAAGGGGAAGATTTCAAGGCAGCCTGAAATTCTTTAACCGAAAAATCTGCGTCCATTTCCCTAAGTGCTGACTTAGATAGTCTATGTAGGTTAGCTGCTTTCAAGTAGGAGAGCATGCGGCTTTGTCTCTCTTTTTGAGATAGAGAAGATAAACCACTCTTGACATTGTAGAGATCTGCGTAGAATTCTCTAAATGCTTTAGCAATGTCTGGGCTAGCATGTGCAAGCTCTCCTGTTGGAAGTTTGATTTTGGGAATACATGACTTTGACTGTTTAGCTTTCAGGGATCTAGCTAGTTCGCTTGGTTTATTCCCCCACTCATAAAATTTCTGTGATAGGCGCTGGAATTTTCTTTTAGTGTCCAGATCAAAAAGGTTTAATTCCTCTCGCTTAAGTGTAAGGGCTTTGAGGTGTGTGATATGGAGAGAGAGTTTGTGTTGCTTGTCAAGGTCAGCTATTTGTTGCAAAACCTGTTCAATTTGGTGACCATGCTCCCTTTTTTTCCTTGCACCAAGTTCAATGAGACGTCCTCTAATAGTAGCCTTATGGGCTTCCCACACAATTGTGGGAGAGGTCTCAGAAGGTTTGTACTGTTTAAAGTATTGTGTCAGATAGGAGGACAACATGGAGACCTCGGTTTGGTTAGAAAGAAGAGAATCATTAAGCTTCCAGTTATTAGCGTGGCGTGTTAAAGTGGGCATGGTCAAACGCATTGATACAGGTGCATGGTCCAAAATGGTCGCAGTGCCAATGTGAGCAGACTGTAGGAGAGGGAGATGATAGTGATCCAGGAATATATTATCTATTCTGGAGTAGGAGTGGTGTGTTGTGGAGAAATGTGAATAGTCCTTATCTTTTGGATGAAGTTGGCACCAGACGTCCATTAATTGAAGGTCTAGAAGCCTCCTTTTAACAAAAGCCAGACGTTTAAATGATATATTAGAACGGCCCTGGGACGTATCTGTAATTGGGTCTAGGGGCATGTTAAATGTCACCTGCGAGGACAGTGATTCCCTTGGCAAAATGTGATAATTTAGTAAGGGCTTGGGAAAAAAAAAAGTAGACTGGTTTTGATTCGGGCAGTAAACATTTGCAAAAGAACACTGAGTGTTGCCTATGAAGCCCCTGAGAAAAAGAAAGCGCCCATGATCATCCGCTAGCATATCAGATAAACGAAAAGCTACTCCTCTGCTGAACCCAATAGCCACGCCTTTGGCTTTAATAGTGTCTGATAGGCTGTAGAACCACTGTGGAAATTGAGGAGAGGTCAATTTGACAGGTGTTGTGGGGGTTAAATGTGTTTCTTGAAGAAAAGCAATGGGGCATCCGGCTTGCTTTAGTTCGCGCAATACTTGGTGCCGTTTAGCGGCGACATTGAGACCCCTAACATTGTATGATGTGATCGTGATCGTAGTCATTGTTACAGCAGAGTGAGACCCTTCAGCCTACACTGCCATGCATGCCAACCGGGGGGGAAGGGGGGGAATGAGTAGAGGTAGTCTGGAGAGAGAAAAGAAGAAAAATAAACGAGTAAATGTATACAGAGTACATATTCACGTATTAACGAACTTGTGGGAAACACATGTAAATCACGCAGAAATCTGCAGTGGTCCCAGTGGGGAGAAAGAGAGCGAGCAGCCATACAGATCTGAGCAGAGATTGAATAAATCATCTTTTAGGCAGCTCGCACACACCAACCCCAGGAGGAGGGGGGGGTAAGGACGTACTGTGGGAGAGGTGAGCAAGAGCAATGCGCTCCCCCAGCACTCTGCCTGTGAATAGGTAAAAACTTATAACTATAGGAGAATAGCTCCATCAAAATAATGAGGTTATTAGAGCAAATACACCTTAAACCATATAAGTCCTGTGAAAAAAAAATCTTCATTTAACCTAAACTGGTAGAGAAAAAAAAAACACAGAACAGAGCCTATATCAGTGACAGGTCAGCATCATCTAGGCACAGTCAGGAGCCTGACTTTGTCACTTAAGACATATACAGATGGGTGTCCATTTTGGTAGAGCGGGCTCGGAGAAAGAAAAGCACAATTCAGCCATGTTTTTGGGCAGATCCTGGAATTGAAGTAAGCCTTTTCTTTGAAGGGGTTTTTTTCCATAAGGGATCCATGGGACTCGAGAATTTGGGAATTGGGTCCTGCCAGCCCGGAAGCTCCACAGGCGGGAGGTTAAGATCTTGTAAAAAGGTTGAGAGTTTGTAGGAGCGATGATTTTTTGTAGCAATCAGGCAGGCGGGAAGCCCCATCTGTATGTAATCCCATCTGAACACAAATGCTCGAGGAGTGGCTTCAAGGCTCTGCGGCGATCTAGAGTTTCCTTGGAAAGGTCTGGGAATATGTTGATGACCGCCCCATCAAAGTCTAAGTTAAGCGTGTTCTGCATTTTTGTCATGATGGCGTTTTTATCTTCAAAGTAGTGCAAGCGACATATGACGTCTCAGGGCTGATCAGAGTTAGCATTACGGGGTCGTAGAGCCTGATGCACACGGTCAAAGAGCAGTGGATCAGTGACAGGGTTACCCAGTATAGTATTGAAAATGCGGCGGATTGATGGCTCAAGGTCATTATCTCTACCCTGTTTCCCCGAAAATAAAACCTAGTGTGATTGTCGGTGATGGCTGCAATATAAGATCTACACCCCAAATAAGCCCTACCCTGTTTCCCCAAATATAAGCCCTACCCTGAAAATAAGACCTACAAGGACTTTAACTAAGGCTTATTTGGGGGGTAGGGCTTATATTGCAGCCATCACGATAATCACACTAGGTCTTATTTTTGGGGAAACAGGCTAGTTGCTTCAGGTAACCCTCTGACTCGTATATTATTTCTGCGGTTACGGTTCTCGAGGTCTTCGAGTTTATATAGAGCAGCACAGTGAGCAAAAGCTAGCTGAGTAACACTCTCCTGCAATTCCTTTATGGCTGATGCATGTGAGTCCTGACGTTGTTCTGTCTCCTCTACCCTGACCAGGATGTGTGACACGTCTGCTCTCACAGCAGAAATTTCTTTCTTAATGGACTTTTCCAGGCTATGGAACATCCCTGCAAGTTCTTCTTTAATACCGCTCATAAGGGATGTCATTTCTGTGCCGGCAGGGGATCCAGGATCGTCCATAAGCTCCGAGCCAAAAGAAGAGGCAGGAGAGCTCTCCCTCATGGAGGCAGCGTGGGAGGAGGGAGAGGCACTCGGTCTCGTGGCTCTGGCTTGAATGCCTCGGGCTCCGGTGGTGAGTCCTCCTGCAGCTAGGTATCGCTGAATGGAGCTGGTGCCTTATGAAAAGTACCTTATTCAGTGCTGGATGTGATCACTGGGGCTGTGTAGGTAAGAGAGAAAGACCCAGCTTTGCACTGAGCTTGGTGGGGGAAGAGCTGAGCGACCTGAGGAGCAGGGCAGTGTGAGACAGGGTGTAGTGGAAGCAGCAAGATGGTCGCCGGTCTCCAGGGATAGGCCAAAGCCAGGGACTCTCCTGAGGGTGGCAGCCGATTTTTCTTCTAACAAAAAGTAGAAAATATAATTTTTTTTTCCAAATTTTCGGTCTTTTTCCGTTTATATCGCAAAAAATAAAAAAATCGCAGAGGCAATCAAATACCATCAAAAGAAAGCTCTGTTTGTGTGAACAAAAGGACACAAATTTTGTTTGGGTATAGCATTGCATGACCGTGCAATTACCAGTTAAGGCAGCGCAGTGTCAAATTGTAAAAAGTCCTCTGGTCTTTAGGCAGAGGACTTAAGTGGTCCAGGGCTTAAGTGGTTAAAAATTGTATTATGCTATGTATTTAAATGAAACATTTCATTTTGTTTATTTTCTAGCTGGGGAAAACCTGTCATAGAAAAAGCATTTTCATACGCAAATACTGAAGGAACGGTGCTCACATCAGCATTCTTGTAAACATTTGGGACAGTTTGTTTTCTGTATCTCTAGAACACTCAGTCAGCTTTTAGCACATCAGCAATTCAGATGGTGTGTTTCATTTGCTTCCTTAGAATTTTCTTTGTGAAATTCTTATAAAAAAAAAAAAAAAAAATATTTTAGTACAGTTTCTCTGTTCATACATAATACATAAGCTCAAGATAGCAAATGTTGATATGATAATTTGTAAACGCTGTTTATAAATGTGTTCTGAATGACAGATTTGAGCATGCACACTACTAAACATCATGGTCGTCAGTATTGTCATTGGCCTTAGCACCCTCTGCCTATTAAAGTTATAAACAATTGAATTTAAAAATCAAAATTAGCAGCAATTAAAGACAAAAATAGTTCTGCAATATCACTGTAATGTGACATAAAAAAAAAAAAAAAAGTTGTAATTATACTGAACTTAAATTTGAACTAATATATTGACTTCTCTTTCTACTTTCAATCTTTTTTATTGAGAAAATACAATTTACAAACATATTCAGGATGGTACACATTCCATTTATCCTCGTTTATGCAATGTTTGCATCATAAAAATCTCCAGTCGTATGGGCTGTTAACCCTTATATCATAAGGGATATAAATCCTTACTCTAATGCCTAGAGTTATCTGCATGTTTGGTCTTACGCGATCTCTAATTTTGGTCGCATTGACCGGTCCTGCTCTATGATCATATGTCCCTTCTGTTTTTGTTTTCAGGTCAATTCTAAATAGGGGTTCAATAGTCATGCAAGTGATTTAAGGTAACTTTTAATAACATAACAACATATTAAAGTAAAGTAAGGCAGGAATAGAAATCAAAGTACTCTATTTAAATTGTAAATACTCCCAGAATGATCGGTTATGATAAATTTGTTCATTTTGAATACCAGCCGTATCATGGAGTCCATTGTTTGGATGCTTTTTCATACCTTCCCATTGCTGAGGAGTGTAGAACCTCATATGTGCCGTGAGTGGTGGCTATTACCTCCGAAATTGTTGGGACCTCTGTATCTTTCCAGTGTCTGAGAATTGTTAGTACGGGTGGCTAACATAATATGAGATATTACAGTTCTGTGGGAGGGTGGTATGGAATCTAGTTCCAGTGAAAGTATTGCCATTTTTGGTTTTAATGGTTGGTTTAGTTGTCTAATGTTGCGCATGATGCTTTCAGTCTGGGACCGTAGCATTTTAAGTTTAGGGCAGCTCCATAGAATATGGATGAAAGTACAAAATTCACCACACAACCTCCAACAACCTGGGGAGGCATTGCGGTATGTCTTTGAGATGCGACTTGGAGTCAAGTACCTGAGGTATTTCTAGGGAAAATCTTTTGTTGCATTTCCCATAAGTTTGAGCTCTTGGTAGAGGCATAGATAAGACTTATAGGGCGTACACACTGTCGGACTTTGTTCGGACATTCCGACAACAAAATCCTCAGATTTTTTCCGACGGATGTTGGCTCAAACTTTTTTTGTCTGCACAAGGTCGCACAAAGTTGTCGGAATTTCCGATCGCCAACCACGCGGTCACGTACACCACGTACGACGAGACTAGAAAAGGCCGGTTCAGAACCAGGCGCGGCACCCTTTGGGCTCCTTTTCCTAATCTCGTGTTAGTAAAAGTTTGGTGAGAGACGATTCGCGCTTTTTCAGACTCGTGGCTTTCAGATCGTTTTCTGCCGTTCAGTTTGTGCTTGTGGGTTTGTATCTGCTCTTCAGTGCATGCAGCAAGTTCCGCGTGACTTTAAGTAGTCATTGTATTCTTGTTCGTTCGTTACTGTTTTTCAGGTCGCTCTTCACAGGCCTTGCTGTTCTTCAGTGCGTTCTGTTACTGCGTTCTGAGCAGCCGACCGTTTTCTAGCCATGTTTCGTATGCGTACTCCTCGTAGAGTTCGTGCTGTGCGGGGGCTTGGTGTTGGGGTCCTGAACCTTGACACAAGTCCAGTCCATGAACAGGGTGGGGAGGAGTTCATGGACCAAGAATTGGTTGCTTCAGCGTGACCAGTTCTCTCATATGCCTTTGCTCCGTGAGATCCGTGAGAATAATCCTGATGATTTCAGGAACTTTCTCAGGATGACGGACCCCATATTTCACCGTCTGTTGGCTTCGCTGACCCCCTATATCAGCAGGCAGGATACCTGCATGAGGCAAGCCATCACTCCGGAGCAGAGGTTGGTCGTTACCCTGCGGTATTTGGCGACAGGGAGTAGTCTGCAGGACTTAAAGTTCTCGACAGGCATCTCCCCCCAGGCTCTGGGGATCATTATCCCAGAGACCTGTTCTGCCATCATACAGGTCCTACAGAAGGAGTATATGAAGGTAAGATTTTTATCCTTTTATATCACATTTTATTGTATTGAATGTTTGCTAACATATTGTATTTCTTTCCTCATTCCCTAATTACCATGATTGTAATATGCTGTGAATGTCCCCTTTGTTCTCATGCATGCTGGATTTTTATGTAATTATTATTTTAGGTCCTTCATACATATTTGCCCTTCACTAACCTCCGCAGCATGGTGTCTCCTGGCCTATATTCACCTCATGTAGTCACTTAACAATGTATTTTATCAGCTCCATAGTAGTGCTTTACCCCAAACACCCCCTAAAATGTTTAGAAATGTTATTTTTGCTTTAAATTCAGGCAGAGTGCCAGAGGCTTTTTTTTGTGGTGTCCCCAAATCATTTTTAGTAACCCTCCCTCCCCCCAACTGCTAAGTCAGCTGATTCCAATTCTTTATCCTCAATCATCTATCTGCTGACTTTGCCAAACCCATACACACTATACCCATCTCTTTAGTGTTCAGATTTATGGATGAATTCCCCAAAGCATGTAGTGCAAGGGCCTGCCTGCATACTTTCAAATGGTACTGTTTAAATTTTTGAGATCCTATTATTATCTTGATAGGTAATAGCAGAATGTCCAAATGTCCTCAAATGTGTACAATGTGTATTTATATCTTTGTATTATGACACTTCTTACCTGTTCAGTGGACTGCCAATAGTGTAACTAAGGAGGGTCTGTTCAAAGTAATACCCATTATTTAGGCATTCATCTCTCAATGAAGTGAAGAGGGTTACCTGTCCAAGATTTCCACACACCCCCTATAATGTTAGAAATGGCCCATGAGAGGGGGGAGGGGGAATATGATAGGTGTACCTTATACTTTGGCATTGTTAAATTCCCCTTAATAAATGCTATCTGGAGGTTGCCCCATAATGTTTGTGTCTAATCTGCTTTCTATGTTTCAGAGTAAAAATAGTAAGGTTTATTGTTTTTTCCTCAACAATTTCCTTCCATGCCACAGGAATGGCAGACTGTGCCTCCCACTTTGCCGAGCAGTGGGACTTTGCTAACTGCGGAGGGGTAATTGATGGGAAACACGTCCACATCGTCCCACCACCCAACTCGGGGTCGTACTATTATAATTACAAGGGGTTCAATAGTATAGTGATGTTGGCGGTGGTGTCGGCTAATTACGACTTCTTGTATGTGGACGTGGGGAAGAATGGCCGGATGTCCGATGGTGGAGTCATCGCCCAGACGGAGTTCTACAGGCATCTCCAGAATGGCAGCTTGGACTTGCCAGCTCCAGAGGACAATGTGGAAGGACTCCCATTTGTGTTTGTTGCTGATGAAGCGTTTGCGCTGTGGGACCACCTGATGCGGCCATTCCCAATGAGGACCCTCACCCCGGAACAGAGGGTTTTTAATTACCGGCTGGCCAGAGCCCGAAGGGTGGTGGAGAACACATTTGGAATCCTGGCCAGCCGGTTCCGACTATTTATGACACCCATCCATATGGCGGAGTATAAACTGAACCATATTATACTTGCGTGCTGTGTTCTCCATAACTTTTTAAGGAAACATTCGGCCAACTATGCTGGCTCAGTTGGGCCTGAGGCCGGAATCTTACATCAAACCACACTGACGGCGCTTGAAAGCGGCCGTCCTGGCTTGCCCTCCCTGAGTGCCCGTGATGTCTGGTTACGCTACCTGGAGTTCTTTGCGGGTAGGGGGGCTATCAATATGCCAGACAATCTGTGAAGCCTTTTTATAATAAAAAAATAAAAAAAAGAAATTCTTTGTGGGCATTTACTGCTTGTGCTTGTTTTAGCTGACCCTGACAGAAATGTGTTGAGTCCAGAAAATGTCGTGATTGTGTAACCTTATTATACAAAGCACTGTTGGCTGTTATTTCCTAAATGCAAAAACACATTTTACTACAAGTGCACTTGCAACTGCACTGAAACCGCACTTGTAGTGCAAAGAGGATTTGCCCTTAGGAAATAACCCCCATTTTTGCTGAAAACAGCAATTACATCACCCCAAAAGTGTTGTAGTGTTGAGACAATAATCCACACATTCTTGAGTAAGCAACTTTTTTATACCTGCACAATCGCATGTGCATTTACCAAAGGTTTTTAAAACAAACCAACATGTTTGTTGTATAACAATTTTTGGAGTAGCATTATCAAAAATCGAAATGTCCATTTAAGATAAAACAGGCCTGTGTAAAACCAACAAGAAAGCCAAAAAACTTGAACCTGAAGGCTATATCAGACATCAGTATTTAGGAACTGGGTTTGATATAGCGTTCAGATGGGGGGAAATCACCCCTGGAAAAGCCAAATTTGGAAGATGCACACCAATTTACGAATGTCAACATGTGCTATCTGCCATCAGGGGGATCAAGGGACTTGTTTTGGGGGAGCAAGCCCTTCCTCAACGCTACTTTATAATTGAGGAAGGGGTTGCGCCCCCAAAACGCGTCCATTGATCTCCCGTGATGGCAGATAGCACATGTTGGCACACTGTGTGCATCCTCCAAATTTGGCTTTTCAAAACATTGCAAAAAGTGTTAAAAGATTGGACCACAATCCAAAAAGTGATTTTGTGGGATTTTAAATTCGCCCCAAAACATCAATGATGTTATTTTTTTTAATCACATCATTGATTTTTTGCTGTATGTTTTGCAGTTCTACATTACACCCCATGATCTCCCCGATCAGGATCTGGGCACTTTCTGATGTGAAAGGATCTGGATCCCTCACATCACGATCACCTAAAAAGAGAGAAAGAAAACAAAAACAGGTATCAAAAATCTGCCACCATCCATCTCTTTTACCTGAGCCTGTGGTCGCAGACACTCACCTGTTGTGGTGCCAATCTCCACCATATCTTCTTCTTCCTCCTGCTCTTCTTGGGTTGGTGTTAGTTCCCCTTCTTCCAGAGGTGGGGGGTCTGTGGTCTCCTCGGATGAGGGGTGTCCTCCGAGTCTTTTCTCCCCTATATAAAACAAAAATGGTATAATTAGCACACAGATATTTGATGGCAGAACTAGAAATAGGAAACATTGCTTGGAAGTGGGGTACAATTGTCTATTTTGGCAGAGTTCCAAGATGTATTTTTTTTATTGGCCTTTGTCAAGCTGCAATACTTTACCTGTTTGGTACAAGCTTCACAGATGGAGACCCCCCTATAGTATACACTGGAGCACCTGTGTGGCCCCCCTAATAAAAATGGTGTTCTGGTGTCCCACACTAGTGCTCCAGTGTCCAGATGTGAAACAGCTGCTCAGTGTCCTCTCCTTACACAGAATCTAGTTTGCATTTCATTCGAGTAACATACCCATCTACACAAATAAATATTTGGCATACAAGTAGGCCCCAAAAAAATGTGGGAAGGAAGCGTGAAAGGAAGACCTGAAAGTGAGGACCCTGGATCCAGTCTGGTTGGCCAAAAAATGCAGCCTCTTGTGGTACCACAGCCTGGGGACACACATGTAATCTGCTGCTATCCGGATCTCTGCAAATTCTGGACCAGACTCCCCTCCCTTACATATGGACTCCTCAGGCCACCAATTTTGATGTTCAAGAATTGATGTCTGCCGTGGGGGTCCCAGGCTTCGCTAATTTCTCATGTTGATCCAGTGTTGCCTTCCTCTTTGTTTGGTTCTGATCCCTTAATAAAGGAGTTTTGTTTTGAATTATACTTTCCTTTGTGTTTTACTTCAAAAAGGACAGTTTGTTTGTGAGGATTCAGGTACATTGCAAATATACAATGTGAAATGAACAAGGGACACCAACACCAAACCATCTCCTGGAGATTAAATAATAAAAAGATATCAATGGTGTTGGGGTAACTTGACACACAAAACACACACAAAAATATTCTGGAGTAAAAACAACATTGAACAAAGATCAGCCTTGGAAAAAATACAAACATTAAATAAAAAAAAGGCTTAAAATCCCCCAAAAAATTAAATAAAAAAAAAAAATTATGTCAGATGTGAAAACTAATAATATATTCAGGGAATCCCAATAAAAAAACAAAAATAAAACTTTGTGAGAAGTGTGTGTGAATATGAGCAGCAAAACTACTTCATTCTTGTCACATTATAAAGAAGAAGAGAGTGCGCTGTATTAAACCATTTTTAACATTGCAGCGTGACGAAAGTGCTGTATCCATTGCGAACGCTAAGTTTACCAGAACGAGCTGTTCCGTCTTGGAATTTCTTCTGAGCATGCGTGGCACTTTGTGCGTCGGAACAGGCCACACACGGTCGGAATTGACGCGATCGGATTTTGTTGTCGGAAAATTTTTATCTCCTGCTCTCCAACTTTGTGTGTCAGAAAATCCAATGGAAAATGTCCGATTGAACCCACACACGGTCGGAATTTCCGACAACACACTCCGATCCGACATTTTCCATCGGAAAATCCGACCGTGTGTATGGGCCATTAATGTTTTTTTTTCCCACTGTTCAGGTGGGTAATCAAATCCCAATTCCTTTTCCCATGCTATCATAGACTTGGATTTTATAAAAATGTTCTTCTCTTAACCACTTCAGCCCCGGAAGGTTTTACCCCCTTCCTGACCAGAGCACTTTTTACAATTCGGCACTGCGTTGCTTTAACTGCTAATTGCACGGTCATGCAATGCTGTACCCAAACGAAATTTGCATCCTTTTCTTCCCACAAATAGAGCTTTCTTTTGATGGTATTTGATCACCTCTGCCGTTTTTATTTTTTGCGCTATATACGGAAAAAGACCAACAATTTTGAAAAAAAATGATATTTTCTACTTTTTGTTCTAAAAAAAATCCAATAAACTCAATTTTAGTCATACATTTAGGCCAAAATGTATTCGGCCACATGTCTTTGGTAAAAAAAATGTCATTAAGTGTATATTTATTGGTTTGCGCAAAAGTTATAGCGTCTACAAACTAGGGTACATTTTCTGGAATTTACACAGCCTTTAATTTATGACTGCCTATGTCGTTTCTTGAGGTGCTAAAATGGCAGGGCAGTACAAAACCCCCACAAATGACCCCATTTTGGAAAGTAGACACCCCAAGGAATTTGCTGAGAGGCATGTTAAGCCCATTGAATATTCATTTTTTTTGTCCCAAGTGATTGAATAATGACAAAAAAAAAAAAAATTACAAAAAGTTGTCACTAAATGATATATTGCTCACACAGGCCATGGGCATATGTGGAATTGCACCCCAAAATACATTTAGCTGCTTCTCCTGAGTATGGGGATACCACATGTGTGGGACTTTTGGGAGCCTAGCCGCGTACGGGGCCCCGAAAACCAATCACTGCCTTCAGGATTTCTAAGGGCGTACATTTTTGATTTTACTCCTCACTGCCTATCACAGTTTCGGAGGCCATGGAATGCCCAGGTGGCACAAACCCCCCCCCAATTGACCCCATTTTGGAAAGTAGACACCCCAAGCTATTTGCTGAGAGGCATGGTGAGTATTTTGCAGCTCTCATTTGTTTTTGAAAATAAAGAAAGACTAGAAAAAACATTTTTTTTTTCTTTTTTTAAAACTTTGTGACAAAAAGTGAGGTCTGCAAAATACTCACTATACCTCTCATCAAATAGCTTGGGGTGTCTACTTTCCAAAATGGGGTCATTTGGGGTTTTTTTTTGCCACCTGGGCATTCCATGGCCTCCGAAACTGTGATAGGCAGTGAAGAGTGAAATCAAAAATTTACGGCCTTAGAAAGCCTGAAGGCGGTGCTTGGTTTTCGGGGTCCCGTACGCGGCTAGGTTCCCAAAAAGTCTCACACATGTGGTATCCCCGTACTCAGGAGAAGCAACAGAATGTATTTTGGGGTGTAATTTCACATATTCCCATGGCATGTTTGAGCAATATATCATTTAGTGACAACTTTGCGCAAAAAAAAATAAAAAAAAATAAAAAATTGTCTCTTTCCCGCAACTTGTGTCACAATATAAAATATTCCATGGACTCAACATGACTCTCAGCAAATAGCTTGGGGTGTCTACTTTCCAAAATGGGGTCATTTGGGGGGGGTTTTGAACTGTCCTGGCATTTTATGCACAACATCTAGAAGCTTATGTCACACATCACCCACTCTTCTAACCACTTGAAGACAAAGCCCTTTCTGACACTTATTGTTTACATAAAAAAATAATTTTTTTTTGCAAGAAAATTACTTTGAACCCCCAAACATTATATATTTTTTTTAAAGCAAATGCCCTACAGATTAAAATGGTGGGTGTTTCATTTTTTTTTTCACACAGTATTTGCGCAGCGATTTTTCAAACGCATTTTTTGGGGAAAAAACACACTTTTTTACATTTTAATGCACTAAAACACACTATATTGCCCAAATGTTTGATGAAATAAAAAAGATGATCTTAGGCCGAGTACATGGATACCAAACATGACATGCTTTAAAATTGCGCACAAACGTGCAGTGGCGACAAACTAAATACATTTTTAAAAGCCTTTACAGGTTACCACTTTAGATTTACAGAGGAGGTCTACTGCTAAACTTACTGCCCTCATTCTGACCTTCGCGGCGATACCTCACATGCATTGTGCAATTGCTGTTTACATTTGACGCCAGACCGACGCTTGCGTTCGCCTTAGCGCGAGAGCAGGGGGGACAGGGGTGCTTTTTTTTTTTTTCTCTTTATTATTATTTTTTTCTTATTTTTAAACTGTTCCTTTCATTTTTTTTTTTTTAAATCATTTTTATTGTTATCTCAGGGAATGTAAATATCCCCTATCATAGCAATAAGTAGTGACAGGTACTCTTTTTTGCAAAAATTGGGGTCTATTAGACCCTAGATTTCTCCTCTGCCCTCAAAGCATCTGACCACACCAAGATCGGTGTGATAAAATGCTTTCCCAATTTCCCAATGGTGCTGTTTACAATCGGCGAAGTCATAAAATGCTAGTAGCTTCCAGTTTCTTAGGCCATAGAGATGTTTGGAGCCACTCTGATCTCTGATCAGCTCTATGGTCAGCTGGCTGAATCACTGGCTGCATTTTCAGGTTCCCTGTTGAGACAGGAGAGCCAGAGAAAAACACGGAAGACGTGGGGGGGGGGGCATTCCCTCCCACTGCTTGTAAAAGCAGTCTAGAGGCTAATTAGCCGCTAGGATTGCTTTTACATGAAAGCCGACCGCTGGCTGAAAAGAATGATACCAAGATGATACCTAAACCTGCAGGCATCATTCTGGTATAACCACTCAAAGTCGTGAATGGCGTACCTGAAGACAAAAAAATGGTTAACAATAAAGCACAGTAAACGGTAAGGTATAAAAAATTGCATACCTGAAAAGCAAACATGATAAAACATAATAACAATAAAACATCGCAGAATAGAATACAGTAAAAAAGAGCAGAACAATAGAGAGAATAGAGAGAGAGAGAGAGAACAATAAAACGCCAACTATTTTTTTTTTTTTTTTATATTTTTGTATGTGTTTTTTTTTTTTTTTTTTACACTTTTTTTTGTAACTAACTTTTATAACTGTAACCGGTTCCAGGTTCGGGTCTCTCAAAATGCGATGGCATCTTGGGAGACCCTGTGAAAGTGTGCCTAGTCTGTGCAATGCTGTACCCTACGCTAATACTCAACTAGTGAATGGTAGCGTTCAAAACATTCACCATTGTAAAGACTAGGATTGTCAGGACAGGAGGGACAATAATAGCAGGTGTCACGCCTATATCCGCGCTTGCTGCAGACACGACATCTTTTTTGGGGGGGTTCGCTGGGTAGGGGTACTCGGGAGGACATAAAGAAAATGCCTCTCATGCAGCCGACTGCATTTGGTTGGGGATGTGAATGGGGGAAGTACGGGCGCTGCAGAAGCGGTGGGTTCCCAATTAGGATTGGCGAATGCAGCAGGAAGGGCACTATGGGCACGACGGGCCTGTGTTTGTCTTTTTGGTGGCAGCGGGACACTACTTGTGCTTGCCACCTCACCAGCTTGAACTGCACTTATGGGACTCGCAACGTCACCACGTGTTACTGCAGTGCTGGTTTGACTACGACCGGGGTGTACTAGGCCGCTGGTGCTTGCCAGTTCACCAAAACACTACAAAAAAACTGTTAGCGATCGCAGGGATCAGGCCTGACTCTGCGAACGCTGCAGTTATGCGTCTAGTGTTTTGTAAGTGACAGTGATCGATCGATACTGCACTTGGGTGGGCTGGGCTGGGCCGGGCGGAGGGGCAAAACGCAGGTGCTAGCAAGTATCTGGGCTGATCCCGCTAACACTGCGTTTGTGGGAACCCTAAACTGCTGGGGACACTAGTATAGATCTGATCAGATCAGATATTGATCCGATCAGATACTATACCACTAAGGGAGGCGTATGCTGCGTGCGTGGGTGTTAGCGGTACTGGCGCTAATCTGACGCTGCCTGGGGCTGGTGCTTGCCAGTTCACCAAAACGCTACCAAAAAAACTGTTAGCGATCGCAGGAATCAGGCCTGACTCTGCGAACGCTGCAGTTATGCGTTTAGTGTTTTGTAAGTGACAGTGATCGATCGATACTGCACTTGGGTGGGCTGGGCCGGGCCAGGCGGAGGGGCAAAACGCAGGTGCTAGCAGGTATCTGGGCTGATCCCGCTAACACTGCGTTTTCGGGAACCCTAAACTGCTGGGGACGCTAGTACAGATCTGATTGGATCAGATATTGATCCGTACAGATACTATACCACTAAGGGAGGCGTATGCTGCGTGCGTGGGCGTTAGCAGTACTGGCGCTAATCTGATGCTGCCTGGGGCGACGCATATCACCGCCGGGCGATCAGGGGGCTAAACCTTTTTTCAGTAATAAACGGCGGGTGCCCTGACACTATAAAAAATAAATGAACTAACCAGCCTCACCCGTAACGGTTATATGGTGATCAGTGGTGAAAGGGTTAACTAGGGGGCAATCAAGGGGTTAAAACATTTATTAGGTAGTATATGGGGGTCCCTGTCGCTATAAAACGCTGACGGCGAACCTAAATATTTACGTCCCTAACTAGCGTCACCAGCGACACTAATACAGCGATCAGAAAAATGATCGCTTAGTGACACTGGTGACAGGGGGTGATCAAGGGGTTAAAATTTTATTAGGGGGGGTTAGGGGGGTACCCTAGACCTAAAGGGGGGTAATACTCACTGCCCTAACACTGTAACTGTCACAAACTGACACTATGCAGTAATCAGAAAAAAACAAAAAAAAAAATACTGCTGGTGTCAGTTTGTGACGGGGGGGGGGGGGGATCGGGGTGTAATGTGTGCCTGGCATGTTCTACTGTGTGTGTTTGTGTTGTGTGCACTCACTTGTCTTCTCTCCTCGGCGCTGGGACGGAAACTGCCAGACCGAGGAGAGATGACATCACATCCTCTGCCTGTGTGAAACTACACACAGGCAGAGGAGGATTCCCATTGGCTGGGAGCGATCGCGAGGGTCGGATGGTCTCCCCCTCGCCTCCCGATGCTCCCAGTCAAATGCCGACCGCCGCTGGCACCGGGGGGGGTCCGATCGGACCCCCCGCCCGCGGGAGGCAGATCACGTACGGGTACATGATTCTGCCTGCCCGTGCCATTCTGCCACAGTATATCTGCGTTAGGCGGTCGGCAAGTGGTTAAAGACCCGAGTACAAAATCGATATGCCTTTAGGTAAGCTTGGCGTTTGTAGATAGTATTGGGTCATTTTTACAGGTAGTGTGGTGAGTAAATGAGGGTTTTTTTGTTGTTTTTTTTTTTGAAGAGTTGTTTTATTTGTATGTGTTTGTATTGTTCTATTGCTGGGAGTTGGTATTCAGATTGTAGGATATGAAAAGGCTTTAAGAGGGGCCTTCCAGTATGTCTGTCTTATAGACAGTGGATTCTTTTTTCCTTCCATGTATTTAAGTTGATATCAGGAATCAATTGACCGATTGCTGCGATAGGATTTTGCCGCAATTTTTTACCGTGACTTGAAGAAATGCCTGTGTATTCTTGAGGTCTATAGACCTCAAGTCGCATCAAAGTGGGACCATAGTAGTGCGAGGACTACTTTGAAGTCGCACAGATATGAACAGTACTCATTGGAAATCGTGGGGTACGACTTGTCATGCGACTTTAGTCCCAAATCTCATGAAAAGTCACACTAGTGGAAACCTAGCCTTAAGGGTATTAATGTGCTGGACCATTTCTGATAGTTTCTAAGATGGACCCATACCCTTATTGATGCTAGTATGGGTGGTGCTAGTTTTTTACCTAGAGAGGAATTAAGATGGGCTGTCATTAGAAAGTCTCTGAGACCCCTTCATTATTTGTGTTTTGTTCTATTTCTTTCAATAGTGTCTTGGAGTCTTGTAAGTAGTAGTTTTGTAAATGTATGTGGCCCACCCCTCCTGCTCTTCTGTGTTTGATTAGTCTACTGAAAGCACACCTGGCCTTCTTTCCTTGCCATATGTACCTGTTCAGTATTGGTTGCAGGGAGTTAAAGTATGAATTCGGCAATGGGATTGGAAGGGTTCTAAAGGGATATAATATTTGTGGCAATACTTGCATCTTAAAAGCTGAAAGTCTACCCAACAACGATAATTCATTCCGGGCGAGTATCTTTAATTTATTATCTAGGGATTTCAGAAAGGGGATATAATTGGCCGATATTAGGTCCTCTGTTTTAGGGGTCAGTGTAATACCTAGGTATTTTATCCCTTCTTTTTTCCATATATAGGGGAATTTTTGTTCTAGGTTTTGTCTAATCTGTTCCAGGACTCCTAGATTTAGGAGATATGACTTGGACTCATTCACCTTGTAATTTGACACTCTGTTAAATGTTTGTAATGCTTTGTGGACCGTGTTCAAGGAGATGTCCGCCTTCATGAGCATCAGTATTATAGCGTCCACAAATAGACTTATTGCATGTTGTCTCGGGCCTATTTGTATGCCAGAAATGTGCTGATGTGTTCTCAAATGAGAAGCTAGTGGTCCCATTAGTAGATTGAAAATTAAAGGGGATAGGGGGCACCCCTGTCTTGTCCCATTAGTAATAGTGAATGGGGTAGAAAGTGCACCTGAGATGTATACTTGAGCTGACGGATTAGTATATAGGGCCATAATGGCCAAGTAGATAGGGCCTCTAAAGCCAAACCTACTCAGCACTTGGGAGAGAAACTGCCAATTTATCCTATTAAATGCCTTCTCTGCATCCAACGCAAGGAGCAGAGAAGGCATTTTGTGTGTTAACTATGTGTATCACATTGACCAGGCGTCTGGTGGCATCCGACGTCTGTCTCCCCTTAGTAAATCCTGACTGGTCAACATCTATAATTGTAGGTAGGATGTCCATTATTCTAGTAGCCAACACTTTTGCATAGGATTAGAGGACATAGGGCAATAGTGGGCTCAAGACTTTATAGGCACAATAATAGCTAGATATATAATTAAAATTCTGGTTTATTTAGAAAATATTAAAAGTAGGAGATAAAACAAATAAACATATATAGTTCAATTCCTAGTTACACAGTTTTACAAATTATGCACTCCATACATAGCTGCATGGTTAAGTTGTAGAGATTGAACAAAGTTTAGAGTAAAAAAAAAGGAAACTTTTTGATCAATATAATTACAGTACGTTCCGTTGAACCAAAAGCTATGCAGTGGTGATAATCAGATTCTGTATAGGCTCGACATGTTACGCGCCACATGCGCTTCTTCAGGAGCACAGAATTGAATCCTGTAATGAACAATACATTTATGATAAATACATCATGGTATAATATAGTTGAATGAAAAAAATATATATAGACAATATGATAGAATAGTGAGAAGAGGTTGTTCCTAAAACCCAAGGAGGTATGTCCGTCCGTTATCTACTAGCAAATCATTAATTGCGTGCATACCCACACTCATCATGGCTTTTGTCGGTACCGGCTGGTTGGGGTATATGACAGAGATCCAAACGAATTGCAATACAGATACCGAACAAGAAATCGGAATAAACCAATATATGGCCAAACTTAAACGTGTTGTTAAAAAGAAAGCTAATTTGCATTGGCACATTGAGTTCTTACAGAAATATGTACGGGAAAACATTAACCCCCTAGGTCTAAGGATCCAACTCTACCCCTCTTTCCAAGTAACGTCCCCAGAATTTAGACTCAAATGGGAGAACATACTGACCCAATGCAGTTTGGATCTAATGAGACTCCTGATCCTCTACTACCAGACAGAATTAAACAAACTAGACCAGGAGATCCTCTTACTACAAACATCGAATGAAACTATCAGGGAACACACGCTTTTTTCTAAACGAGTCCAGGAAACTAAAGATTATATAACAAGGATTACGAAAGACATCATCTATAAAAAACAAAATAAATTATCTAAAGATCGGTTAGCCTTCTCTGAAGGCTTCACATACCATTGGCAGAATGCCATGCAAAGAAAGGGCTCTAGAAACTATCGCCGTGCAACCAAGACTAATAATAACTATGGGGCTACAGACAAGGATACTGAATCAGACTCCTCATTTAGATTAACTTCTTCTGCCCCTAGACAGAGTCAACACAACCCCCGAGACAACTCTACAGCTCGAAAAAGGGACTATGGAGGAAACTCCTATACACCTTCCTCCAAAAAACGCCCCCCTAACGCAGATATCAAATTATCATCACACCCACAAACACAAGGGCATATGACACAATCTAATGATCGATCACTAACACAACCCAAATATCTGGGTGCGACAGCCCTACAAGCAATACAGATATTGAGCAATCACAAACACAAAATACGACACAGGTCCCACTGAGGTAGGTCGCACAAACCCGAACCTCACTGACCCGATGAACAATCAGGGATACAATCCCCCCCACCACCCTCCCACCTTTGACACAACGAGTGCCTAACTCTAGACAAAGTACACTGGATGCACATATTCAAACACCCAATACACAGGCAAATTTTCAATTGCTCACGAACACGACGACACTGACGTAACCACAGGATTGGAAGTTATTAATTTAACTCCCTATCATTTTGATAAAGAGACACTTGATGTTCTCAAATTTGGATTAAGCTTCTGCCCCTCTACTAACATCGATAAATACGAGACAATAAAAGATGTTTACTTGTTCTCGCGCAATCTAACGTACAAATTTCTCTTCGATAAACAAGTGGTACAATCCAAACAAGCTATATCAGAACACGTGAAACACTTCTCTATGGAGGATTTTCGAGTCCTCCGAGACCTTATACTCCTATTGGAGGAAAATTAATCGTCACAAGAATCAAATCTCCCACAGGAGACAGTGGCGTCTACCATACACACACCGAACACAAAAAAATTCAAACCCAAATCACAACGTTTTCCAGAATTGACTACCAACTCACTCATTTGGGCTTTTCTCACAGGAACGATTAAAGATATAAAATAAATTACTATGTCAGTAACCCCAGGAAATCTCTCTTATCCCCAAAGACAAGCCATCCAAGCTCTAAAAAACCATCCAGACCTAGAAATTAAATCTTCGGACAAAGGAGGTAACATCGTCCTTATGACCAAAACATATGACGAATCTATGGTGAATAGGATTCTAGCGAATAAACACTGCTATCGCCATTTACCTGAGACGCAGATTCAAGAATTCAAGCAAGAATATCTGGAGACCATTGGTTTGGCCTTTCAAAAGGGCTTAATCGACCAAGATACATATGATTATCTTAATGTTAAAAAACCCAAAAAGGCTACTTTTTACGCCTTACCGAAGATACATAAGCACCCTACAATGCCTCCCGGCCGCCCAATCGTCTCCGGTATTGGCTCCCTGTCTGAACACGCCAGCCGCCTCATAGATTTTGTTTTAATGCCACTTGTACTGAGCCTTCCGTCTTATACCCGTGATACACTTGATTTGTTGAAACAAATAGAGGGACTGCCTGTCCCTCCCGATGCCCTCCTCGTGACACTGGATGTGGAGTCTTTATACTCCAGCATCCCACACGAGCAGGGCATCGGGATGGCACGCATGTTTCTACGAGAACAAGATCACTATAGCTGGGAATTCTGTGAATTCATTTTGGGATTGCTTAAATTTGTACTAACCCGCAACTACTTTTGCTTTAAGGATTCCCACTTCCTCCAGGTACAGGGCGTGGCCATGGGCACTTGCTGTGCCCCGGCCTATGCCAATCTGTACCTGGGGGGGTGGGAACGTAATATTTTTTCTAATGAGGACCTAACCATCTATACTGACCACGCCCTCATATGGCGGCGGTATATAGACGATACTTTTTTAGTATGGACCGGTACCCAAAATCTTTTGGATGACTTTATCCAAACCATCAGTCACAACTCTATGAATCTCAAATTCACTATTTCTGCTCATCCGAATCAAATAACTTTCTTAGATTTAACCATTTTTAAAGACCAAGAGAACTGTCTAGCAACTACCTTGTTCAGAAAGGAATTGGCAGGAAACACCTTGCTGCATGCGGAAAGCGCCCACCCTAGATCGCTTATTAAAAGTATACCTTATGCACAGTATCTCAGACTACGCCGCAACTGTACGCATCTAGAAGAGTTCAAATCCCAAGCACACGCGCTCCGCAATAGACTATTAGCAAGGGGCTACAATAAGACCATACTACGTAGTGCATACAACAAAGCCATTCGCCAGCCAAGAAATTCGCTACTTTTCAAGCAAAAAAATATCTCCACCAGTGCCCCAGTAAGATTCATTACCAAATTTTCGCAACAGCACCAGAAACTTCGGGACATACTTAATAAACACTGGCCGATCCTCCGAGAGGACCCCATCATTAACAAATAAATTAGCCCCTCCCCTCAAATCACGTTTAAATGAACCAGGTCCCTAGGTGATCAACTAACCTCAAGCCACTTTGTTACCACTCCCAAACCTAAACAACTAAAACTAGGAATTGCCCAATGTGGCAAATGTTCTTTTTGCCCATGGGTAAACGAAGGGAATTCCTTCACACTACCAAATGGAGAAGAATTCATGCCTAAATTCTATGCAGACTGTGACACAAAAAGAGTGGTATACCTTATGCTATGTCAATGTGGCGCGTTCTACGTAGGTAAAACGATCAGACACCTACGCTGCAGAATCAGGGACCATGTTTATTATTCGCAGGAGGGGAAAATGGTGACAGCAGTGAGTAGGCACCTTGACCTCTACCATAAATTCAATGTTTCTCTCATTTCATTTATTGTACTGGCAGTGGTTCCAATAGATCCCAGGGGTGGAGATTGGGACAAAATAGTGTGTCAAAAAGAAACCCTGTGGATAGAACGTCTAGGTGCCACATCCCCCCCTGGAATCAATGAAGCTCAAACCTATAAACCTTTTCTTTAATTACAATTTAACTCACTTCTCTCTGGCCTTCGTACTGCTCTGTTTTCGTGTCATTCATGTCTAACCACACAATTATCCATCTACTAACCTACCGCTGTACACCAACAGAAGTGAGACCCTATCCCTGTTCAGTTACTATATGGTTAACTAATAATTTTTCTTTCTATGTCCCTTGAGGTAGGTAAAAATAATGTAAACCACCTATTGCTATTCAATAATAGTAGTTTACGCCTATCTCCACTAACCGTTTTATTCATCTATTCTCTATCACAGTTTTTTTTTTTTCCTTTTTTTTCCTTTTTTGTATAGTTGTAGATTATATACCTATTTTTATTATTTTTCTTTTTACTCATCTCAACTGTTGCTATAACATCCTTAGCCGTTTATTGTTAACTATTACCATGCCCTCAATTAATGTGTTCTATTTCTATTAAACTAATATCACATCCAGAGGCTGTCCCTTCACCATGGGGTGTGCCCCTCCATTGCAGTGTCTAGAGGGGTAATTTGGCAATGTGCGGCCGCCCAGCGCCACACCTATCCCTAGGTGGTTGGCGCACTAGTTGTCCCTGGTTGCCGTGTCGGCATGGATGCGGCTGCTATCCATCCCCCCACTCCTTCTTGATGGGCGGGCAGCTGTCGGACCGTACTGAGGGGTGAGACATGAGCGGTTTGCCTCTTTGTATCCCTGGTTGCCAGGTTACCGGGACGCGGCTGCTCTCTCCCCTCGGCGTGCCGTCAGCTGTTCAGCTCGCGCTGGAGATGGGGGGTCTGCGCAGCTGCCTTGGTGCTCGCTCGGTTGCCGGGATACCAGGACGCGACTGCCTCCTCTCTCCCCAACGCGCCGTCAGCTGTTCGGATGACGCCGGGGATTGAGGCATGCGCAGTACGCATCGGCGGCCGGCCTGAATGACGTCACGACGGCTACGCCGATTGGTGACTACAGGCGGGGCGGATGTACAAGAGACGCTTCCGGCGTCTCCCCTGTACTATCTACACTACGAGCCGCTCTCTATGAGACGGCTGTGTGGCTCTATGCTATCAACTCCTTTGACTATCATTTTCATTTACAGACTCAGGTAAGCTTGGATTCTAACTGCCCTCCAGATATTTTTACTTATGGCTTATCCTTACAACATGCCTTATTCCTACAACAGACTCAGCATGATTTGGGATCAAAAATAGCAATTTCTTAAGGAACAAATCCCATACGTACTTTGATGTAATACCTGCATCTGCCTCTGACTGACACCAGATCCCCTTCCATCAAATTAGAACTGCTGATAATCAACTACTGAGAGTTACCAATACTGGTTAATGAGATTGTTGTGGTCCTCCCCCCCCCCCCATCTTTTAGGCATAGCTACAAAGCCTATTAGGGTAAGTTTAATTTATACTTTAAAACTAATCATAATCTTAAATATGTATTATCAGGGGGTACACTATAGGCCATACGTGACTCTATAATATATTTCACTACTTTAATGTTATAATCTATTTAGTCCTTCTTTATTATTAATTCTGAAGGCTACCAATTACTTAATCTCCCCCCCCCCCGTCTCCCTTTCTCTCCCCCTCTTTTCCTCTCTCCTTTCCCCCCCCCCGTCTCCCTTTCTCTCCCCCTCTTTTCCTCTCTCCTTGTTTTCCCCCCCTTCCCTTTCCCTTCTCCCTTCCCTCCCCTCCTCCCCTCACCCTTCCCCCCCCCCTTTTTCAGCCCTTCCCCCCCCCTTTTCCCCTCCTCCTTATCCCACCCTTACTTGATTATATGGCTTACTTCGCATTCTATACTTCACCCCACTTCCCTACGATTAATTTTTTATGATGTTACATACGTCCCCACATTGCTTACGCTACGCCGGGACACTGTAGGACGGACATACCTCCTTGGATTTCAGGAACAGCCTCTTCTCACTATTCTATCATATTGTCTATATATATTTTTTTCATTCAACTATATTATACCATGATGTATTTATCATAAATGTATTGTTCATTACAGTATTCAATTCTGTGCTCCTGAAGAAGCGCATGTGGCGCGTAACATGTTGAGCCTATACAGAATCTGATTATCACCACTGCATAGCTTTTGGTTCAACGGAACGTACTGTAAATATTTTGATCAAAAAGTTTCCTTTTTCTTTTTTTTTTTACTCTAAACTTTGTTCAATCTCTATAACTTAACCATTCAGCTATGTATGGAGTGCATAATTTGTAAAACTGTGTAACTAGGAATTGAACTATGTTATTTGTTTTATCTCCTACTTTTAATATTTTCTAAATAAACCAGAATTTTAATTATATATCTAGCTATTATTGTGCCTATAAAGTCTTGAGCCCACTATTGCCCTATGTCCTCTAATCCATTTAAATAAGACGTGGCACCTGTAACCTAGTTCGTATCCACATGACCACTATGCGCTGATACGCTTTAAAATCCATTTAACAGTTTTGCATAAATTTTAACATCATCATTAAGTAAGGCTATAGGCCTAAAGTTTTGTGGAGAGTCTGGTTCCTTACCTGGCTTAGGTAGCACAATTATAATGGCCTTAAAGTGGTTGTAAAGCTACATTTTTTTAGCTATATTTGATCTATATGCTGCATAGATCAGTAATATAGCTGTTATTCCTGCCAAAATTTTCGATTTACCTATGACATACATAGCCTTTTTCTGCACTTCCTCCTTTCTTCTAGGTATGTTTTTTAGAGCGTGCTCCCTGCAGCAACGTCACCTCTTCAAAGGAACTACAATTCCCTTGAAGCTTAGCAGCATCGCGCATGCACAGTGCCGTTTTTTCGCTGTGTGAGAGAACGGGAACAAGCCTTGTTCTCATTTCTATTACAGCCTTTGGTACACAGACACCACCCAGCAGCAACGCTCATTCCCGCCTCCCCAGCATGCCCATAGACTGAAACAACATTTACTAGTTACTATGCAAGGGGGCGGAGTAAAGGCGGAGCTGTGCTGCTGAGAAGGTCACTCAGATTACAATAACATGGCATGGGAGGCAGAGCTACAGCAATTAGACATGCCCGCAGCTCCCCTGCCTCCTGTGCCTGTGGACGTTGACAGCATCTCCCCGCAGTGATGTAATCCCAAGGGAGGGGGTGAGCATGCTGACTAACCACCAGCCAGAACGGCTCAGATGATGGGGCAAGCTTTTAGAAGAGGAACAGGAAGTTGAAAATTCACACACAGAATAAAAACATTTACAAAGGAAAAAGGTAAGTGAACCAACAGTACACTACCTTAAAGGAACATATTTAGAAAATAAAAAATGAACCTTTACAACCCCTTTAAACATCTCTGGAGGGAATGACGAAGAGGCAACAGCAAAGCCCAATATTTCCACCAAACGTGTTGTCAGAACTTCTTGAAGGATTTATAGTATTCCCCTGTGAAGCCATCCGGGCCTGGGGATTTGAGTGGTAGTGAGTGTATAATTTGACTTCTGCTTCTGTAATAGGGGCGTTTAATATGTGGAGGTGTTCTGTAGTCAGTTTAGGTAGATTATAATGAGCTGTAGTAATGGCTGAAGGCGTCAGCTATGGCTTCAGGGTGTTGGTGTTTTATCTGTGTATTCAGGTGTATAATGTGTTGAATTTGTGTCTTATATCTGTGACCTCTTATCTGGTTAGCTAGCAGCTTCCCTGATCTGTTGCCGCTTGTGTAGCATGTCAGTTTGAGTCTTCTGGAGGCTTTTTCAAAGTCCTCCAGGAATAGTAGTCTGAGCTCTGTTTAGAGTTGTGTGAGTTGGTCTATCAATGATTGGGATGTCTTGGACATGTTTTGTTTTTCCAACATTGCAATTTGGGTTATGATTTTTGTAGTATGCTGTTGCCTCAGCCTCTTAACCCTCGCCCCTTGTTGTCAGAATACATATTACAAATGCCTTAGGGGAATTCCATACAGTGAATGGGTCTGAGACCGATTCTTGGTTGACTAGAAAAAACTCTTTAAGCTGCCGTTCAATATAGAGCTTTGTAAGCTCATGCTGGAAGAGTTGGGGATTAGATCTCCAAATATAGGTATTCTTATGGGTAGACGAGCCCCCCACTGATAACTCCACTGAGGCCAAGTAATATTGTGGATTTTTTTCGGACTTACACTTAAACAGCAGCTGTTTATTCACCAAGAAGAGGTCTATTCTGCTATAGGATCTATGGCTGTGAGAAAAAAAAAAAATGTAGTCTCTCTCGTTAGCATTGAGATATCTCCAGGCATCAAACAATTCATACCTATGGAGTAACGGTGTTAAGGATGGTGGAGCGTGTTTTGGATTGGAGGTAGAGTACAGGGTCGGGTCAGGTGTGATATTAAAGTCCCCACATATCACCAATGTACCTTGTTGGATCAAGCGTATCTTCTTCATAATTTTATGGAGGAATTTGGTCTGTTCAGCATTGGGGGCATATATGTTTGCGACAGTGAAAGTGGTAGAGTTGATGTCGCACACCAATATAATGAAGCGACCTTGGGGATCTATGATGTTCTTTTGTAGTTGGAAGGCTATTGTGTCTCTGACCACTATCATCACTCCTTTTGACTTTGTTTCCGCATTGGCAAATGAAAATGAATAGGAATTTTGGGTGAGTGCACTTTGGGGGTGCTTTGTTGTGAAAATGAGTCTCTTGGGTGTATGTCATCCTCCCTGCCCTCATTAGCGCCTACCAGATCATTAATCATGGTGGCATACTCTCCCATCTTGTGTTCTATGTGGGACACGTTGCCTGACACAGACCGGAGCTCAGTGCTAAACTTGTGGATACATGAAATCATATCCGAGTGAAGAGAGCCCCTCAGAGACACTAACATCTCTTTCAGCATTGTGTCTAGTACTGGCTGGCCATTAGTAGGGAATGAGTCTATGGAGTCTGGTAACTCCCTGGTGTCATCCCCTGAATCTGGGAGTGAGCTCAGATCATTGCCTTCTCCAGACTCCCCAAATATGGTGTAGCTGGTGGGGATTGTGAGCCCTTAGGTGGGCTGCTCCTTTTCTGCGTTCTCCCCTGCTGTGTGCTACAAGGCTGGGCCACAGATGCCGGCGTGAATGAGGAGTCGGTGTAATTTTGCCTGGGCCCAAGGGAGAAGAACTCTGTCAGATGCTTGGGCTGGTTCCCTTCCTTCTTCCATCTTGGCATTTTTGCACTCCATTCCCTGAGTGTTAGGGAGCTGGAACGCCGCTGTTTGGTCTGGTTTGGTGGCCCAGATGGGCCGCGTTGATCCCGCTGGTACCGGAGCTCCGCTATTGCTCGTCCATCTTGGTCTCTGGCGAGCTCCGCCCCCTCTTGACTTTTCTTTCTAATTGCCTTTAAGTACTTATATGCTAAGATGTCACAGGCAATTGCATATGGGTGAAGATGAGCAGAAAAGGAAAAGTTACTCAGCATGTTAATTTTAGAGAAAGCTAAGCCATCTATAAGTTAGTCCATTGTAAATTCTTTCAAAAGTTTGGGTTTTGTAGGATACTTTTTGTACGAGGTGTGTTTAACCACTTGCCAACCACTGCCCCCCGAAATACTTTGGCACAATGGCAGCAGTGGGCAAATGGGCGTACCTGTAGGTCCCCTTTATTTGGCGGGGATAGCGGGTGCGCATGTGCCAGGCACAAACAGCGCGACCATGCCCGCAGAATCGATGTTCACTGGTCTCCCGGCGATCGTGTCACGGAGCCGCAGAACGGGGAAGTGCCTATGTAAACAAGGCATTTCCCATTCTGCCTTGTGACATGACAGATTACTGCTCCCTGTCATGTGAGTTGAAGCCCATCCCCCCACAGTTAAAATCACTCCCTGAGACACACTTAACCCCTTAATCGCCCCCTTGTGGTTAACCCCCTTCCCTGCCAGTGTCATTTACATAGTAATCAGTGCATTTTTATAGCACTGATCGCTGTATAAATGACAATGGTCCCAAAATAGTGTCAAAACTGTCCAATGTGTCTGCCATAATGTCGCAATCACAATAAAAATTGCAGATTGCGACCATTAATAGTAAAAAAAAAAAATAATAATAAAAATGCCATAAAACTATCCCCTATTTTGTAGTCAGTTAAAGCGACAGTGCCGAATCGCAAGAAGTGCTCTGGTCAGGAAGGGGGTAAAATCTTCTGGGGCTGAAGCGGTAAAATGTTTGGTGAATGGTATCAGAAAATAAAGAAAACAGAAAATACAAACAAATTACCTTTTTTGGCCTTCAAAATAATTGCCATCCCTCACAACTCACTTTTGGCAATGTTCATAAAGCTTTTGGAAACTGTCAAGCCTCTTTAGGAATTGATCGCAGAACCACTGTCACATTCTTGGATTGTCACCACGTCTGCAAATCGTGCACCTTGCATGATGCTCTTCAAGCAGGGAAACAGAAAAAAGATCGGAAGACAGTGAAAAACATTCCATTGATTGCCGCTTGGATTCCGGATCGAACTGGTAGCACCAGGTCTTATCCCCCTGTGATGATGGTTAGCAGAAAGGATGGATCCTGGTCACACATGGTAATGAAATCTCCAGAGGTTTCCATCCGTTTTGCTTTCTGTTCATCAGCTTGTGCCGCAAAAACCAGAAACAAATCTTCCTCTTGCCCAAATCTTTGCGGACAATAGTGCTCAACATGTTCTTGCTCATGCCCAATTCCTCCACCATCGATCGTATAGTCATTGTCGTTGATCTCATGCCAGCATATGTTTCACTTGCTCGATCGTGTCTGGGGTACTGCTTGTCGATGGCCGACCCGAATGTGGCTCATCCTCAGTCATTTCTGTCTCGTCGCAAAATCATTTGAACCAGTCATAAACACATTTTCTGCTCACGGCTTCCGTGTGTCTCCATCGGCATTTTCCCTAATTTGTAGCAGCACTTGATGTTCACTCATTGCTCCTTTGCACTGTGAACCTACCTCTAACACTGACTACATTTGACAGCCTGCAGCACATTTACCCTGACAGTCATGTAAGCTCCATGCTAGGTGTCGCTTCTCGACGTGTCTTTTAATAGCCATGTGCATGTGCGTGCATCTGGCCCATCTTGCCGTTGAGATATCGGACCATTCACTAAACTTTAGACACATCTTGTATATGGAAACTCTAAATCAAGAATAAAACCTCATCTGAAAAAATCAAGTTAGACTTACCGGTAACTTGTTTTCCAGGAGTCTTTCAGGACAGCACCTTGAGAGAGCGTGGCTCCACCCACTTGACAGGAAACACACCTCCACCAAACTTTAAAAGGAGGCTCCTTCCCACTTATCATCAGTAGTAGTAGAGAACCTCCGGCCCAAGCTGGAACACATATTCAGAATAAGGTTAGTCACAGCATAGTAATTTAATACAATAAGGGCGGGTTGCTGCTGTCCTGAAAGACTCCTGGAAAACAAGTTACCGGTAAGTCTAACTTGATTTTTCCCTTAACGTCTTTCAGGACAGCACCTTGAGAGGATAACAGAGACTTACCCACTTAGGGAGGGACCACAGCCTGCAAGACCTTTCTGCCAAAAGCCTGTTCACTGGCTGACAGAAGATCCAGCCTGTAATGACGGACAAACGTAAGGTAACTTGACCACGTAGCCGCCCTACAAATCTGATCTGGGGTGGCACCAGCCATTTCTGCCCATGTAGTGGCCTGAGCCCTGGTAGAATGCGCTTTAATTCCCAGCGGGGGAGAGAGCCCCGACTGAGAGTATGCTGCTAGAATAGCTGATTTAAGCCATCTAGCTATAGACCCCTTAGAAGCTTGTTGGCCCTTCTTTTTACCCGAAAAAAGTATAAATAGAGAATCCGAGGATCTAAAGTTACTTGTTACCTCCAGATACTGTAATAAAGTCCTTCTTACATCCACATTGTGGAATTTGCCTTCTTTTTCCCCCGAAGGGTTAGAGCAAAAGGTTGGCAGGATGATCTCCTGCGACCTATTGTGTGCTGATGCTACCTTTGGCAAAAAACCCGGATCGGTTTTAAGTACAATCCTATCTGTGTAGATAGTTAAAAAGGGTCTCTTAACAGATAGGGCGTGCAGCTCACCAATTCTCCTTGCTGACGTTATTGCAACTAAGAACAAGGTCTTAAGAGTAAGATTCCTTAGAGAGATTCCTTGTAGTGGTTCAAAAGGTTCCTTTGTAAGGGCTTGCAGGACCACTGATAGATCCCAATTGGGAAAGTGCTTAGCCGGAGCTGGTCTAGATCTGGTAAGTGCCTTGAAAAATCTTATAACCAAGGGCTCAGAAGAGATTGGTCTTTCTAGAAATACTCCCAAAGCAGCTACTTGAACTTTAAGGGTGCTGACTGACAATCCCTTGTCTGCCCCCTCTTGAAGAAATTCCAAAATTGACACAAAATTTTTTACTTTTCTCTTAGTCAAATGACAAAAAGAGTTGAAGACCTTCCAATATTTAGCATAGATTTTTCTGGTCACTATCTTCCTACTGGAAAGTAAGGTAGTTACCAAGGGTTGTGACAGACCTTTGTTTCTTAACAACTGCTCCTCAGAAACCAGGCCGTGAGGCTTAGACTGGCCACTCCCGGATGCTGTATTGGACCCTGTAGGAGCAGGTCCTGCCGGAGAGGCAGCCGCCAAAATGGTTTGACTGCCATCTGTAGAATGGTGGAAAACCATGCCCTCTTTGGCCAAAATGGAGTAATTAGGATTACTGCCACCTTCTCCCTCTGTATCTTCCTTAACACCAACGGGATAAGTTGGAAAGGAGGAAATGCGTAACCCAGATGGAAGATCCAGGGCTGGATTAACGCATCTGTCCCCTGGGCCTTTTCGTTTCTGTGAATAGAGAAAAATACTGGGAGTTGTGTATTTTCCTGTGACGCAAATAGGTCTATTTGCGGTTGACCCCAGGCCCTGGTAATCATTGCAAAGATTTCCAGATTCAGGCTCCATTCTGACTCCTGAATCCGCCTTCTGCTTAGATAATCTGCCACTACATTTAAGGTGCCTTTGAGGTGGACTGCTGATAAGGACCGAACATGCTTTTCTGCCCAAACCAGGATCTTTGAAGCTAGCAACTGAAGTGTTTTGCTTCTTGTACCCCCCTGTTTGTTTAGGTAGGCTATGGTAGTGGCGTTGTCTGAGAGGACCCGGACATGAGAATCTTGAAGGATAGGAGAGAAGGCATCTAAAGCTAAGGCGACTGCCTTTAGTTCCCTCCAATTTGAGGACCTCTTTGCCTCTGTCCGAGACCACATTCCTTGCGCGAAGTCTTGGTCTAAGTGAGCTCCCCAACCCCATACACTGGCATCTGTCGTTACCACTTTTTCTATTGGAAATGACCAGAGCAGGCCTTCTGACAGATTCTCCTGTCTTCACCACCAAAGTGATCTCTTGACTTTGGTGGGTATCTTTACTTTTGCTTCCAGAGATTCTGACCTGTGATTCCATATTCTCAGGAGAAAGCTCTGGAGAGGCCTGAAATGTAACCTTGCCCATTGAATGGCTGGTATGGTTGCGGTTAGGGTTCCTAGGGATGACATCACTTGTCGGACTGATAATTGCTGGCTTGCCTGCAAGGACGCTACCACCTTCTGGACTTTCCCCTTCTTCTCTTCTGGGAGAAAAATCTTTTGTTCCCTTGAACAGATCTGATACCCCAGGAATAGTATTTTCTGGGCTGGAACGAAATTTGACTTCTGCATATTTATGATCCAACCCAGGGTTTCTAGATGACCTCGGGTCTTTCCGAGGTTGTCTAGCAGTCTTTCCCTGGAGGGGGCAAAAAGGAGTAGGTCGTCCAAGTACGGAATTACCGCAATCCCCTGCATGCGAAGAGGTGCAAGCGCTTCTGCCATTATTTTTGTGAATATTCGTGGGGCAGAAGACAGGCCAAAGGGGAGGGCCCTGAATTGCAAGTGCAGAACCTCTTTTCCCAAATTTATCGCCAATCTTAGGAATCTTTGGGACTGCGGGGCTATAGGGATATGCAGATAGGCATCTCGAAGGTCTATTGATGCCATAAAGCATTCCCTCGTCAATAGTTCTTGACCGTGAAGATGGAGTCCATACGAAACCTTTTGTATTGGACTGATCTGTTCAGCGGTTTCAGGTTTAGGATTAACCGAAAATCTCCGGATGGTTTCTTTATCAGGAATATACGGGAATAAAATCCCTGATAAAGCTCCCCCTGTGGGACGCAAGTCATAACCCCCTGATCTATCAGATCCTTTAATAGGCTCTTCATTGCCAGGGATTTTGTTACATCTCTTGGAAGATTTGTTACCAAGTACCTTTCTAGGGGGAGATCTGAAAATTCTATATTGTAACCCTGGGCTAGCATATTCAGAATGTACTGGTTTTCTGTTATGCTTGCCCAATAGGGGAGAAAGTCTTGTAGTCTTCCCCCTACCTGTAACCGACTGTCATTGCGTCTTGCTGGCTGACGCAGGAGGATGGAAAAGGACATTTCCTCTGCCCTTACCCCTCTGCCCTGACCAGCTTTTCTTTTTCTCTTGAGACTTGTTCTGTTCCTGAGCCCTTTGAGGACAAAAAAACCGTTTGACTGGTTGTTTCTTCTTTTTGACAGGAAAAGATTTCTTTTTATCTGCAGTCCTGTCCAGAACTGAATCCAAATCAGGGCCGAACAGTAAGTCTCCTAGAAAAGGGACCCCGCATAATTTGTTTTTAGATGCTGTGTCCCCTTGCCAAGTCTTTAGCCATAAAGCCCGTCTAACCGAATTAGCAAGGGCTGCCGCCTTAGCTGTCATCCTGATAGACTCTGCTGAGGCATCAGAGACATAGGCTACGGCTGCTGAGAGGGTAGAAAAGGAGTCAAGGATTTCTTGCTTAGGGGAATCTGCTATTATATGAGCTTTAAGCTGATTTACCCAATACTCCAAGTTCCTGGAGATGCAAGTAGTTGCCATTGCTGGCTTAAGGTTGCCCATAATGGATTGCCAAGTCCGCTTGAGCTGTTGATCCATTTTTTTTATCCATGGGGTCTTTTAAGATCCCCATGTCCTCAAATGCTAGATCAGTAGATCTTGACACCTGAGAAAAGGCTGCATCAAGTTTTGGAACCTTATTCCAAAGAGCTGCTGGGTCTTCATCAAAAGGGAACCTTCTCTTATGAGCCCTAGAGAAAAATGGTTTCCTATCAGGGTCAGCCCATTCTTTTCTGATTGTTTCAGAAATCACTGCATGGACTGGAAAGGTACGGGACTTAGACTCACTAAGCCCTGCATACATCTTGTCATGTAAAGACATCTCCTTATGCTCTTCCTCAAGGCCTAGAGTAGCATAAATAGCCTTTAAAAGGCCATCCACCTGATCCAAAGACAATTTATACTTGGAAGACATATTTTCCAGCTCATCACTATCCTCATTCGATTCATTAGAATGGGATGGGGAAAGCCCTTCCCGGTTCAGAGGACCCATTTCCGCCTCTGCTGCCGGGACTAACAGTGAGCCTTGAGAGGACTGTGAGGTAGTGGGCTGACTTGCAGATGGATAGGTGAGTGAGGATCTGAAGGATTGAATGGTAGCATCCAATTCCTTTTTGGCAGATGCGATTAGATCACTGCATGCGGAAGTGGTTTCTTCCCTCACCAAGGAGTCAATACATGCTTGACATAAAGCCTTTTTCCAGCCTTCATTTAACTTAATTTTGCATGAAGGACATTTCTTTCTAATCCCAGGGTCAGAGCTATTGGCCTGCCATGATAAGGGAAAAAAGAGAGAGAAAAAAGACAAACCATCTTTTAGAGTCAGCTTGAATACTCAAGGTTGCTCACCACAGGTGCACAGTGAGAAAAGCTATCAGACTTATGTGCCCTGACAGGCCCCTCCGCCACCAGGGGGAAAAAAAATACCCTCAAACTTCACTAACATTTAGAGAGAAGAGGGCTAGAGAGAGACCCCACAGTAAAGCTGAGCAGAAACTACAGTCTGCTCCTTACCTGGGCCTTGCTGGTGCCTGTGCCTGTTCCACTCGCTGTGGTTCCTGAATCCATGCTGAGGCAGCAGCGTGATGCCTGTGGCGAAAACGCCGGTTCCGGACTCCAATAGCACCTGTGCGCCGGACCGGAACCGGCAATAAATAGGCACCAGACCTATTCCTCCCTCCTCCCCCTGCGCTTCCGGCGGAAATGACGCCTGGCGCCTGCTCCATGGATGCCGCCCCACTTCCGGATACCTCACATCCGGCGGATGCAGTCCTCTGACTGCCCTTCCCAAGATGGCGGCGGCGTCAGGGAAAAAACATGTGCAGGCAAGAAAAAAACAAACAGAAATGCCTGACATGCCTGACGCCCCTGCCTGGGAGCAGCAATACCCGGAGCAGTCCTGGCTCTCCCCGAGCACTGACGAGGGAGAAGGAGCCCATCCACCCGGCACCCGTAAGCCTGTGGAAAATGGGAGGAATCGGCTCTCCTGAGGTAGGTAAAAAATAGTGGAGTAGGGAGCCTGTTCTCTCAGGACAGAACCTTGAGAGCTCCAAACCCCCACATGTGTTCCCGCCGGAGGAAACACATAAACTGATAAGTGGGAAGGAGCCTCCTTTTAAAGTTTGGTGGAGGTGTGTTTCCTGTCAAGTGGGTGGAGCCACGCTCTCTCAAGGTGCTGTCCTGAAAGACGTTAAGGGAAAATTACCTTTTATTATGATATAAATCAATTATTTTGAAATCAACTAAATGTAATATACATATTTCAGCACTATGAATAATGTATCAAATAGTCTTCAAATGTATCCATTCTCTTTTGTATTGTATAAATATGTGTAGGAGCATATTAACATGATATCATATTTATAATATGTATAATAGTTATATAATAGTGCAATCATCTAGCAATTTTTAAATATATTCCAATTACTTCTAATGCCCCGTACACACGGTCGGACATTGATCGGACATGCCGACAACAAAATCCTAGGATTTTTTCTGACGGATGTTGGCTCAAACTTATACACACGGTCACACAAAGTTGTCGGAAAATCCGATCATTCTGAACGCGGTGACGTAAAACACGTACGTCAGGACTATAAACGGGGCAGTAGCCAATAGCTTTCATCTCTTTATTTATTCTGAGCATGCGTGGCACTTTGTGCGTCGGATTTGTGTACACACGATCAGAAATTCCGACAACAGATTTTGTTGTCAGGAAAATTTTATAGCCACACTTTGTGTGTCAGAAAATACGATGGAAAATGTGTGATGGAGCCCACACACGGTCGGAATTTCCGACAACTAGGTCCTATCACACATTTTCCATCGGAGAATCCGACCGTGTGTACGGGGCATTAGACTGTGTATCAAATGCTAAAAAGTAGAGATGAGGTTCAGGTTTGATAATCAGGTTCACAGTGAATCTTGCATGTTCATCAATCCACTTAGTTGCATTCATAACCATTATGCACTGTCTGGTATTTTATGACTATTTTTTTGTGTGTATCAGCAACAACATGTTGCAGATGCTACACCAGCCTGGCCAATGAGTTTCTATGCATTTGCAGTAAGCAGAAAAGCATATGGAGAGCTGCAGTTCTTTTTACCACATCAATGGCTCAAAATTCAAGATGCATGCAGCATTCTGGCACCTTTTGAAGAGGCAACCAGAATGGTGAGCCATAACGAGTCAGGAAAAAGTGATTAAATCTCTCATATGTTTCTCCTGGAACACACATTTTGTTGCCTGATGTATCAGTCACTGGAAGCAGAGCAGCAGGAAGGTGAGGAGAACTTCAGGGCCAGCAGGATGCCATGCTTACTGCCTCCAATCTTATTAAACAGAGCCAGAAGGCAAATAAAGAATACAAGAAGGATGGTTAGTGCACTGGTGGTGAAGAGGAGGCAATGATGCAAGCCTGAAGGGATAAATTTCACCCCTCCCAAACCTTGGAAGCTGCGCAAGGGTGGGGTGATATTGTTAAGTACAGTGTTGTCCTAAGCAACACTGAGGACTCGAGATTCCTCTGTTGTAGGTATTTATGGAGAATGGGGTATTTTATGCTCAAATCCCTGCACAAGAACTAGAAAATGTGGGTCATTTATGAGAGGGACTACTATTTGGTGCCCACACTATTGGATCCCCATTGTAAGGGTTAAATGGCAAATTTACTGCCACCATCCTAAAGGTAGCCTAAAATGGGGCACTTTGAGGAGGTGCTGCATAAGAACCTCTGAATTTCCTGATGGTGGCAGGATGTCCTTTCATGCATGACCAAATATTTAAACAAATCAGGCAACCATCTAGTTATATTTAGAGTATACCTATGTGCCAACTTACCCTACCGAGCCAGGCTTGCAGCTAATAGGGCCAGTTGGGGTAGCTAATACTTCCATTAAAATCAATGTACAGAACCAATCATTACATCCAACAGCCAATCTCTTGCCATTCAGAATACTAGGGGGCTTTTTAACGCCCTGTACAATAATTCAAAGGTGCATAATTGTAACAGTCACATGTAGCTACTCTTTTACAATAGTATAGTACCTTTTGTGTCGTCCATTGATATGCATTCAATTCATCAAATCATCAAAAGGAGGTTATATCTCTATAGAAGCAGTTAATAGGCCTCTAATTATTAGCAATTAATAGGCCATTTAATGTTAACTATATACAAATACACACAGTTCAGGATGATCACCATGATAGTTTGGGATATAGGTGATCCTCAGTCTAACTAAGAAAAACATACATTTCATCTTATATCATAATAAATAATAGTTATCAGTACAGTGAGGTGTATCGCGATCCAAAACATTCATTTATATTATCCATTCTATAAAGAAGTTTTATTTTAGGGTTAATGGTGTTTACATAATCATGTATTTTTTTTAATGCTTTTTTAATTACTTTGTGTGAGTGATTTGATGATCTTATGGATTACCCCATAAGTCCTAAAAGGTTTGTATGGACAAATTTTTTTTCTTGTATTATATTACTATTGATATGTATGACAAAAAACATGCAGCCCTATATGAGTCAATTTGCCACTAGATGGCAGCCCATGAAAACACATCTGGCTCTCCCCTTACCAGCCTGACAAAGAAGCACACACTAACCTTGGTTTCCTCCGAAACGCATGGCCAGCATGTCAGTGACGTAAGTGCGGCTAGCGATGCTGTCCAGCGTGCATCCCAGCGCTCGGTCCAGGCTTTTCGCCTGTTTCTCCACCATCCCATGGGCGGAGACAGCGTTGAGCCCCTGACCACCTCACAAACACCAGACAATTTGAGCCAAAGATATGCCTGTTTTTATCTTCCCCCATGTGAGTGATATTTTATTGTGTCTCAATTAAATGTGTTAACAGTCTGCACTCAAAAGCCTGTATTTTTTCTCTTTTGCATCCTTTCTATTTAAGCTTCACTCATTCCCTCAGGCATCACCTGAGCAATGGCTAGTTTTCTTAGTGCCAGGTCCCCCAGTGTTTCCTAGTTTCCCCATGATTATTAGTGGTATATATTCCTACTGTCCCCTGGTGTTTCCTAGTGCAAAAATGTATTAGTGCCCCTTGCATCCCAAGAATACTCCTTGTGGCCCTTGTATCCTGAGAGTACTCCCCGTGTCCCTGGCTTCCTGGAAAAATTCCAAGTGACCCCTATACTCAAGAAAAAAAAAAGAAAGCTGGGAACCTGAAGGATAGATGGATGGTGCCGCCCAACATGTGGGCAGGGTGTGTAACACAGCAAATAATCATAGAAACAAAAAACTAAAAATTGTGTACACCCAAAAGGCTACCTCCTCACATTTATTAATCATATGAAAAAAATATTACATAAAAACAGCACAGACCATGTAGCGAACACTTCCTAGTCCTATCGCTCCCCCCACCTCCCTGCCAGAAAACCCTACAAACCCCACCAAATCCCTCACTCCCTAGACCTATGAACTGCCTCACCGGGATCTCCCCAAGGAGTGGAGAATGTGCGACTATGCCGATAACCCCTCAGAGTTGAAACAAACCCCTGGTGACTACACCTGCAAAGATAGTTACTTCAACAATTGGGAATCATACATCCACCCAAGCAGCTGAGAGGAGAGCACTTCACCTTAAAGCCACTATGGGCGAATGCAGTGTAATCTGACAGATGGCTGCACCTGGGGGATGAATGTAAAGTCTGATTAACCACTTGCCGACCGCCACACGCTGATATACATTGGCAGAATGGCATGGGGGGAGCAAATGGGCTTACCTGTACGTCCCTCCCTCCCCGTGGGCGGGGGGTGCGATTCGTTAGATGACCGATCAGTCCTCAGGTCCAGACCAATGATTTATGGCCTGGACCTGCTAATCGGTCCTGACAGATGAAATCCTTCCCCTGCCTGTGTAAGTGTAAACACAGACAGGGGAAGCGATGTCATCCCTCCTCGTGGAGTCTTTTTAATTCCAGTGAGAGGAGAGAGGACGTCTAAACGTGAGTTGCACAACACTACACTAACGCCAGTACACTTGTCACCCACCGATCATACCCCCTCCACTTAACCCCTTTACTCCCTGTCACTGTGTCACCAATTGCAGTTTTCAGATTTTTCACAGATCACTGCATTGGTGTCATTTGTGACTAATAAGTGTTAGAGCAGTTAGTAGTAGGCCAGGGTAGGTCTAGGGTACCCCCTAAATCCCCTAATAAAAGGTTTAACCCCTTTGATCACCCCCCCAGTTAACCCTTTCATCCCCTGTCGCCAGTGTCGCTAATAGATCTTTTTTCTGATCGCCATATTTGTGTCACGGGTGACGCTAGTTAGCCAGTTAGTTGATTTGTTTCACCGTCAGGTTTTTATAGCATCAGGTACCCCCATATATTACCTAAGATTTTAACCCCCTGATTTCCCCCTAGTCAACCCTTTCACCCCCTGTCACCAGTGATCACCATATTAGTGTTATGGGTGGTGCTGGTTAGTTTTTTTTTTTATAGCGTCAGGGCACCCGCCGTAAATTAAAGGTTTAACCCCCTGATCGCCCAGCAGGTGATATCAGTTTTAGCATCCCCAGGCAGCTTCAGATTAGTGCCAGTAGTGCTAACACTGACAAATGTACCATACACCTCCCTTAGTAGTATTGTGTCTGAACGGATTGATATCTTTGATCTGATCAGAACTATATTAGCATCTCCAATAGTCTAGGGTTCCCAAAAATGCAGCGTTAGTGGAATCAGCCCAGATACCTGCTAGCACCTGCGTTTAGCCCCTCCACCCAGCCCAGCCAAGTTCAGTATCAATCGATCACTGTCACTTACAAAACACAATACACATAACTGCAGCGTTCGCAGAGTTAGGCCTGATCCCTGCGAACGCTAACCATTTTTTTGGTAGCATTTGAAGCAGTCGCTGACAGTCAGGACCTCTTTTTTCTGTGAGTCTCACTACTGTACCAGTAAGTTTAGAGACCAAAATGTCAAATTGAAGGTACATTAGTGAAGAGGCCTACATGTTTCTGAGCATGACAGATAGTGAAGATAAAGTTACCCATCTGTAGACAGCAGCTGCACCCTGACAGATAGCTCTGACGACGGAGTAGTGGTCCCTGCCAAGATCAGGGGTACCCGACCCCATTCCTCTGCTGTTGTTGAGGTGCAAGGACCACAGGGCTCTTGTATGGAGCAGAGAGCCAATACTAGTGCCGTTCATCCTTCTGGTGAACTGGCAGTGGCCTAGTACACCCTGGTCATAGTCAAACAAGCACTGCAGTATCACGTGGTGATGTGGCGGGTCCCATAAGTGCAGTTCAAGCTGGTGAGGTGGTTAGCACAACTAGTGTCCCGCAGCCACCAAGAAGACAAAGACAGGCCCGTCTAACCCATAGTGCCCTTCCTGCTGCATTTGCCAATCCGAATTGGGAGCTCACAACTTCTGTAGCACCCGTACTTCTCCCATTCACTGGCCAACCTGGAATTCAGGTGGAAACAATTGATTTTACGTCACTTGATTTTTGTTTGCTGTTTTTCACGAAAGATCTCAATAGATCTATTGTGGACCAAAGCAATTTGTATGCTGGTCAATTCATTGCCACTTATCCCCATTTGACCCTTGCCAGAAAATGGAAACTGTCACGGAACATCCCACACTCCGCTTGAGTGCTTCCATTATATACCACTTCCTCCCAGTCTGGATACAGATATCAGATATTCCAACTGCTCCCAAGCACAAAACAAGGCGACACTTGTTTCACTGCTAACATGGACTGTTTATTTTAGAATCAAAATTACAAGACTTTATATGCCGTTAGAGGTGGTTCCCCCTCCTGCTCATATTACTCTAATACAACTGTAACCTAATTAAAATGAGCTAGTTTACTAAATCATTTACCCAGACTAGGTGACTATGTCTCCTAGCTCATTACCGTAAACATCAACACAGGGTTAATTAGAACAACCAACAATGTGTGGAATACCCTTAGAAGCTGTGGTAAGCTAGACTAGACTCATTTACATTAAACACATTATAGCAGACATCAGACAGATGAGTGGAGTTGATATTAGCATCTCCTCACAGCATGTGTCCCAACGGTATGACTCAGTTACTATTGCTAATATGGCAAATACAGGGTCCCCAGAGTCTGTGTGTCCTGGGGGACAAGGACCCGAAGCCAAAGTAACAACACCTCAAGGGTACCCCAAATGTCAGGGCCCATAATCTGTAGGCAAGAGGCTCACATTCAGTCCCCTCCAAAAGCCTCTGTCCCGGGTGAGTGTCACAGAAACCTGTTACGGTTTCTGAATTTAAGACCTTTCTGGGGCTTACCCTTCTCATGCGCATAACTAAAAAGAGTGAGTTGCGGTCATATTGGTCCACCGACCCAATTCACCATATGCCTGTGTTCTCAGCCTCCATGGCCAGGGCACAATACGAGCAGATCTTGCAGTTCATGCACTTCAATGACAATGAACTCTGTTGTCCTCGGGCTGACCCTGGATAAGATCGGCTCTACAAAATCTGGCCTCTCAAACCACTTCGACCAACAGTTTGCAGCATTGTTTACTCCCGATCAAGTTGTCTGCATTGATGAGTCCCTGATTAAGTTTTCTGCCTGCTTGTCTTTCAAACAGTATCTTCCTAGCAAGCGTGCCAGATACGGGGTCAAGATATAAAAGCTCTGTGACAGGGCAACAGGCTATACATATACTTTTATGGTTTACGAGGGAAGAAATGGTTACGTACCTGGAGAACTGCCCAGACTACATATGGAGCGCTGGTAAGATTGTGTGGGTCTTGGTGTCACCCTTATTCAGAAAGGGGTACCACTTGTATGTGGACAATTATTACACGAGTGCCACTTTTTAGTCACTTGTTTGATCATGGAATTGGCGCATGTGGCACCGTGCGATCTAATCACTGGGGCTTAGAGAGCCTGCTTGAAGTATAATAATTTGCTCGCTGTGAAGTGGAGGGATAATAAGAATGTTTTCATTCTGTCCTCCCTTCACGCAGAAACGATAGTCCAAATTCCTACGGCGACTGGTGTTGTGGAGAAACCCCTCTGTGTCCACGAATATATCCTTAATAAGGGAGGGATGGACCTCAACAACCAGTTGTTAGCGCCGTGCCTAGTTGCCCGTAAGGCCAGAAGCTGGTACAAAAAAGGGTCTGTATACTTATTCCAATTGGCTCTCCTGAACACTTATGTGCTATACAAAGTGTCAGGACAAACTGGATCCTTCCTTAAATTCCAGGAAGAGATCGTCATAGCCCTTCTGTTTCCAGACAGCAGAGCCGGTACAAGGGGTGGGCGAGAGAAGCGGGTGCCCTGGGCGGAGTGAGAGGGGGCAGATTTCTCCCCCCTCCCTTTGCTCGCTGACTGAGCATAATACGGGAGCTGCTCACATTGCCACAGCCGCTCAATCTGCTCCCTCCCCCTGCATCCTCATTGGCAAGGAGGAGAGGGACTGGACCAGCGGGGGGGCGGACAAGCCTCCCATTATCTCAGTAACCGTGAAAAAACATACTGATTTCTCTCATCCGTAGGACAGCAGAATCAGTCTGTAAATTCTGAGACTGGTGGCTGCAGCTCTGTAAGAGTGTCTGACACAGCCCAGCGAACAAATCACCCCCCCCTCACTGACGGAAGATCAGGGAGGAATACAGCTCTCCTCCCACCTCTGCTCCTCCAGTGACTTCCTGCCCCGCCCACACTATCCCTGGCATGCAGATGTATCTGAAGAGGGGATGTGTGGGTGCAGGGCCGATCCTGGACGGGGTGCATGGGGTGCAGTGCATCCGAGAGCCACAGAGGTGGGGGCGCTGCAGTGCCAGAGTGCTCCCCTCCCTCCTCCTCCTCCTCCTCTCCTTGTCCGTAGGTAGCTCTCTCCGCTGGTCACCACAGCCGCCGTTGTTTTTTGCTGAAGCGAAGCCCATCCTTGTACCTCCTCCTGTCAGAGGAGAAGAGCGGAGATAGCTGGAGATCGGAGTGGCTGTGTCTGTGTGCAGAGAGACCAGCCGCGCAGTGACGTCACAGGAAGGGCAGTCCATGCCTGTGTTGCAGACAGTTCTCCTCCTCCTGTGTCTCACTCCCGCCTGCTGCCCAAGCCTGACACGCTCTGTTCTCCACCCGGGCGGCGTGGCTGCACACTGTCCTCTCCTCTCCAGCTGCCACCCGGGTGTTTTTTAATTAGCTCAATGGAGGGGGTGGTTTGTCGGGGGTCTATACTAATGGAGGAGGGGGGTTGTCCTGGGGGGTCTATACTAATGGAGGGGGGGTCTGTACTAATGGAGGGGGGGTGGTTTGTTCTGGGGGGTCTGTACTATTGTAGGGTGGGTGGTTTGTCCAGGGGGTCTATACTAATGGAGGGGGGTGGTTTGTCCTGGGGAGGTTTGTCCAGGGGGGTCTGTACTAATGGTGAGGGGGTGGTTTGTCCTGAAGGGGTCTGTACTAATGGTGGGGGGGTGGTTTGCTATGGGTGGCTGTACTAATGGAGGGGGGTGGTTTGTTCTGGGGGGTCTATACTAATGTAGGGGTGGTTTGTCTGTGGGGGTCTGTACTAATGAGGGGGGGGTTTGTTCTGGGGGGTCTGTACTAATGGAGAGGGGGTGGTTTGTCCCGGGGGTCTGTACTAATGGGGGGGTGGTTTGTCCTGAGGGGGGTCTATACTGATAGAGGGGGTGTTTTGTCCTGGGGGTCTGTACTGAGGGAGGGGTTTATACTTAGTGGATGGTCTGCACTGATGGAGGGGGGTCTATACTTAGTGGAGGGGGGGGTCTGTACTGAGGGGCGACTATAGTTGGTGGAGGGGGGATGATACCATGTTTTACCGCACCAGGTGACACCCCTCTCCACTTCATGCGCGCTGCTGTACTAGTGAGCGGCGCACTATGTTTCTTCCGCAGTCTCTGACCTTCTCCTGTACTATGTCTGCAGTCTCTGACCATCTCCTGTACTATGTCTGCAGTCTCTGACCATCTCCTGTACTATGTCTGCAGTCTCTGACCATCTCCTGTACTATGTCTGCAGTCTCTGACCATCTCCTGTACTATGTCTGCAGTCTCTGACCATCTCCTGTATTATATCTCCAGTCTCTGACCATCTCTTGTAACATGTCTGCAGTCTCTGACCATCTCTTGTAACATGTCTGCAGTCTCTGACCATCTCTTGTAACATGTCTGCAGTCTCTGACCATCTCTTGTAACATGTCTGCAGTCTCTGACCATCTCTTGTAACATGTCTGCAGTCTCTGACCTTCTCTTGTAACATGTCTGCAGTCTCTGACCTTCTCTTGTAACATGTCTACAGTCTCTGACCATCTCTTGTATTATGTCTGCAGTCTCTGACCATCTCCTGTACTATGTCTGGGGGCTCTTTCTAACAGACTCTCTAACAGAAGCCATCTCTGTGTGCATCAGAGAGACTCCCCTCCAGGTCTCATTAGTGTACGCTCTTCCTGTATTTTCGTTATTGTTAAGAGATCATGGGAGGATCCTAGGGTAACGAAGACTTCTTAGGGGAGCATTTCTGTGTTTGAGTCGTTGCCATAGTAACATTTGTAAAGGGGAGGAGTTGGTAAAGATGACCATGCCCACGTGGGGGCATCAGAAATATTTCTGCACCCAGGCGTCTGACCCTAGGATCGGCCCCGTGTGGGCGGTAAATATGAAGACAACAGCTGCAGATTCCTCTGTGTGCCAAAGATGCCTGATCTTCCAGCCTGGACCTGTGGGTGAGTGAGCAACTGTGCACACTGCAGTACACTGTAATCACTGAATTGTCCTTATCTCCATCCCCCATCTGTCTCCCCCCTCATGTTCTTTCAAGACATTCACTTTCACTTAGGCAGGTAATAGATGGTACAAATTTTTTTCCAGCAACCACAGATTGCAGGAAAGAAATTTGTATGATTCCCCTGTCATCACAGTCAGTGCTGACAGGGGAATCCATTCCGCTGAGCAATTGTATTCTCCCGACAAACAGTGATTATCACTAGCAGATATAGCAACCGCTAGTGATAATCATAAGAGAATCTGGCAGGCTGGTTGTACCCAATTTGATCGATAAACTTGGTACATTCTGCTTGCCCATTAATGGTTCAAATCTCAGCCAGTTCCTGCTGAACCAGCTGAGATTTAAACTATCTATGGCTGGTCTTAGCTCTTAAGCAGCCCATACATTGATCACTTTTTTCAGTCAACTATTAGGTTGAATGAAAAAAAAGAATGTTCCAATTCCCCCATCTACACATTCCAGGTGGAAGGGGGAATCCTCCCACTGTGGACCAGTGGTGGAATCCATTGTGGTGGTATATAGAGCCAAAAAGATTAGAATTGTCTCGATGTCCCAATATTTATGGACCTAAAACTGTACATTTAATTAAAATGTGTGAGTAAATTCTGTTTCTATTGCATTAAACCTAATTGAATTTGTATTGTTTTAAGTATATTCTTGTTTTGAAACATCGATTCTTTCTTAAAAATGGGGTGGGGGTGCAGTTTGCCATCTTCGCCCTGGGCACCAAATGGCCTTGTCCCAGCACTGCCAGAGAGTGCGGTGCCCACCTTCCCAACGCAAATGCAGTAAGCTGGCTGCATGAGAGGCATTTTCCATATGTCCTCCCTGGTACCCTTACCCAACGAGCCCCCCCAAAGAAAATGTTGTGTCTGTAGAAAGCTCCTGTTTGTCTGTCCTGCTCTGCTGTTTGGATTCCCCTGTTGATGACCTCAGATAGGAACTTGAACTATTCTCAGATTCCCCCCCCCCCGTTGACTAAGGATTTGACCCAGATTATTCTGAACCTTGCCTGCCTTGTACCTGGACTGTCATTGACCACTCTGCCTGTCTTCCAACTGCAATTACCTGTTTGCTGTGCTCAGTTCGCACCTGCCCTGGCATGGTAGCCAGGCACTGTAGCATTGTGAATTTTGTTGCAACCGAGTGCGGGTAGGCCTGCTTGCCTTATAGCAAAAGGGGCTGCTATAGGAGAGGAACACAGAAGCTATCTTTAGCACCTGACCACTTATGCTAGAGGCTATATATGATATCATTACAATCCTTTAACAAGAACATTTTTCTGTGAAGAAGGACTCTACACAGGCTCTTTATTTTTGGAGGAGCTTTGCAAACTGACATACTAAGTCCAGGAATTGTCTGTGCACATGAATGCACCTCCAGCAGTAATGCAGGATTCATAGTCCAAGGTTAACACACCTGACTTTAAAAATATTTGTCAGCTGTACTTTAAGTTTAGGCCTTGCTCTTCTGGTTCTGAAGCACAGTGGATTAACCTGATTATTACATGGTTTCAGGGGGACCCCCAGTCTTGGGCTTTTAGTCTCCCCACAGATGACCCAGCCAATGGTCAATCAAAGCATTTTTCAAGGCCCTGGGTTTACACTGTGATGATCCTGACCATGCCCACTCAACAGAAACTAACCTTAGTACATTTTGTCAAGGTAAACGCACCACTGAACAATATTGTTCTGGTTTCTGCTGCTGGGCACCTGACTCAGGGTGGAATGACCCAGCTCTAAGAAGCCAGTTCAGGTTAGGCTCATCAGACTCCATTAGGAACTCCTTAGTACACTACCCTAAACCTAACTTGTTCAACGAAGCCATGCAAGTTGCCATCCGAATAGCCAGGCGTATATGAGAAAGGCTTACAAAGGTTTGTTTCCTCCCTGGGACTCTGCTTATACTGTGGCGGCCACGGCTACTTTGTTGCAAGCTGCCCCAATAACCTGGGTAACATCTAGGGCCTAGTGTGGGTGAGGTTTGCTTCTCTAGACTATATGGTGTCCGGTTCCCTCCGAGACAACTATTTGTTCCTGTTTAACCTAGTTCTGCCACATTTTCGCATCACCTCTCCATGTTCATAGATTATGGTGTTGCAAGCAATTTCATTGATAGTGACCTAGCACACGAAGATCTACAGATTCCCTTGACTAATGTGCACTAACCCTTTTCAGGCTTAGCCGTTAATAACTCTCTTTTGTCCATGGGCCTGATGACCTCCTGCACTGTAACCATTACTCTGGTCACTAAGGAATTTCATAGGGAGACAATCAGCTTCTACTTGATAACCTGTCTATCCCCTTATTTTAAGTTATGCTTGGTTTAAACTAAATAATCCACACATAAATTGGGCTAAATGGAAGATTAGGTCCTGGTCCTAGACCTGCTTCCAAAAGTGCATTAAATCCACCTAATCACAGCCCACCTCACAGTCCCAAATCTCACTGCCTGTTGTGCTAAATTTGCTAACATGTTCTCTGAAAAGGCCCCTTCTGTTTTCCCTCCTTATCAGTCATATGATTATCAGATAGACTTCCTGCTTAAATCTTCCCATCCTAGAGGCTAAACTTACCCTCTGTCACTACCTAAAACCTAGGTCATGAAAACCTATGTTCAGAGAAATTTGGGTCCAGGTTCTAAGAATGCCAAGGCTAATGCCTTGCCATGCAGCTTTGAGCCCAGTTTGGAAACTTCCTTCAAGTTTCACAATATCTTACCTCCAGCACAAGTGATGAGGGCCTTTTCCCCTGACCTTTTGACTCCATTTTAAAGGCCCAGTCTATTGCTTTGCTCAGTCTACCCCCTGGAAAGTTGTTCCCCTCCACCTTAGGCCTAAAGTGCTTTCAGAAGCACATGACACCAAGACAGCCAGGCACTCAGGAATTACTAAAACTTTTTCTTTGGTTTCTCGTGGGCTTTGGTAGCCCTCTCTCCATAAGGACTTTTGATCTTTTATGAAAGCTTGCAAAACCCATGCTCGCTCTAAGTCCTCAAAAGTCAAGCCCTATAGATTACCCCCACCTTTGCCTGTCCCTAAATGCCCTTGCACGCATATCCAGGCTATTTTGTCCTCAAGTCCTGCTGCCTTCACCTGCCGACATGTTCCAGTCTGCCTCTACACCAGTTATTCTGGTCCAGCCTATGCCAATTGTGCCTCCCACTTTTTCATATTTAGGACTTTCAGTAACCTGGCCTCACCCTACTGCAACTTCTGCTCAAACCTGTTTAAGAACTTCCATCCATAGTTTGAATAGACTGCCTCATTTGGCAAGGTAGGGCCCTTGACCTCTTCTTTAACTACTTCCAGATCGCCCACCACACATACTGTGGCAGGGCAGCCCAGCTAAGTGCAACAACGTACCTGTATGTTATTGGTGACTTCCGGGTATAGGGTGCATGCGTGCCGACGGTGACCCGCTCCCGCTGTGATAGACTATCGTTCTGTCAGACAGGGAGAGAGAGAGAGATCTTGTGTTCCTGCTAATCAGGAACACATATGTCTCTCTTCCTGCAGTCAGTCCATCCCCACACAGTAAGAAAGCACACCCAGATGTTAACATCCTGATGTTAACCCCTTCCCTGCCAGTGTCGTTTATACAGTGACAGAGCATTTTTTTTAGCACTGATCACTGTATTGGTGTCACTGGTCCCCAAAAACTGTTGCTTAGTATCTGATTTGTCTGCTGAAATGTCGCAGTCCCGCTTAAAATAGTAAAAATAAAAATGCCATAAAAATATCCCATATTTTTTAGACATGATAACTTTTGCGCAAACTAATCAATATACCCTTATTGGGATTTTTTACCACAAATATGTAGCAGAATACATATTAACCTAAATTGAGGAAGACATTTTGTTTTTTACATTTTTTTTAAGGCTGGATTCACACCGATGCATTTTTAGTGCTTTTTGCATTTTGCAGATTTGCACTACAGTCCATGTAACATGGTTTCCTACACGTTCTGTAGTGCAAATATGCAAAATGCACTAAAAATGCATAGGTGTGAATCCAGACTAAATCTTGAACATTTAGAACTTATCCTCAAGGAGACAAGGAACCAGGCAAACTTTGCTTTCAGAGCACCAAGCTCCTGATCTTCCCAGACTACTCTGAATATGCAGTGGCTTTGGAGATCCTTCAGTTGGGTAAGTGCTAAACTCCATTCTAAGTGCAATAACCAGTTAAGGGCTGGAAGATTTTCCCCCTTAATTACTAGGCCATTTTTTGTGATATGGCACTGCGTCCCTTTAACTGACATTTGCACGGTCGTGCAACGTTGTACCCAAACAAAATTGACGTCCTTTTTTTCCCACAAATAGAGCTTTCTGTTGGTGGTATTTGATCACCTCTGCAGTTTTATTTTTTTGCGCTTTAAACAAAAAAAGAATATAAAAATAAAAGTATTCATCAGTTCAGGCCTATATATTTATATTGGTTATTATATTTTGGTTAAAAAAAAAAAAATTGCATTAGGCATATATTGATTGGTTTGCGCAAAAGTTATCATGTCTACAAACTATGGGATAGAGTTAGGGACTTTTTTTTTATTGTTTTTTACTGGTAATGGCAGCGATCTACAATTTTTTAGCAGGACTGCGACATTGGGGCGGACAAAACTGACCCCAAATAACACTTTTTGAGTAACAGTGACATTATTACATTGATCAGTGCTAAAAAAATGCACTGATCAATGTACAAATTACACTGGCAGGGAAGGGGTTAACACTAGAGGGCAATCAAGGGGCCCCCAGCGTGTTTTAACTGTAGGGCAGGATGAACTACCAGGGACATAACAGAGATCACTGTTCCCAATCACTAGGAACAGAAGATCTCTGACATGTCTTCAGTCAGAACGGGGATCTGTCTTGTTTACACAGGCAGATCCCCATTTTGCCTCTGTGTACAGCTATCGCGGGTTGCCAGTAGACGTCGAGTCCGCTGGACCCACAGACGAGCTACCGCGGCAAGCAGCGGACGTGCCCGCTAGATCACATGCTCGGACCAATATACAATTATGGCAATTCGCACTATTATGCCACCTTGCCGCAGTGCAACTGCGGCGGTGGTCAGGAAGTAGTTAAGTATGGTATGTTGTTCCTGGCTCAGTCCAGACACCAAGAAGGAAAAGTACTAAACTACCCTGACAAAAGGGCTGAGATTTGTGGGTTAGTTAAAAACATAACCTTACTCCAAGAAACACACTTTAAATGTACAAAGATTCCAAAACTGTCAAAAACCTACTATCTAGAATCTTACCATGCATCCTCCCCTTCCAATAGGAACAAGGGTGTAAGGGCTTACCTTGGTTGGAGTCCATAGTCCATAGATGTCCATAGTCCATAGATGTATGCTCACCCTTGCAAATACACACAGCCTATGGTAACAAGGTAAAAGGCTACCTGGGCTGTGAATCTGTGCACGGAGGCTTGACAGGGAATTTACCAAAGGATTGTAGAGGTGAAGCCAAAGGCAGGGTTTCCAGAAGTCAGAGTTAATGATGAACAGAGCCAGGGTAAGAAGCCAGGCTCAGACTTGGAACACTGCAACTTGAAAATAAGAACACAGGAACATAAGAACACAGGAAACCAGGGCCCTTTGGAAATACAAGAGACAATGAACTGACACAGCCCTCAGAGGGAGGCAATGTTTTATACCCAATTAATTAGATAAACTGCCTCAGCTGAATCAGGAGTGACAGGTGCTAATTGCAAAGCAAGATCAAGAGTATAGCCCTCAGTGTTGCATGCAGGACAAGGCATAGCTGAAAACAAGGCTGAATAATGAGCTGGGGTGTGGCTCAGAGGCAATACAGCAGGAGCAGTACACAGAAAGTCCTGGGTTCAATACCTCTTTGAGCCACCTGGGGGGGTGGCAATGCCTGGCCATATGCATGGCACGGTAGGAACTGTGACAGTCTCCTGCCCCAGAAATGCCCTCTGGGTGCAAACAGGTAGTTTGTCATAGGTATCCATGCCATATGTACAGGCTTCATCTAATTCACGGGGAAACAATGCACCAACAGAAGTGTTAGAAGACCTTTCCTTATAATTTTTGGCCATTGTTGCTATTAAAGTTCTTGCAAGGGAGACATTTGTCACTTGCAAAGCTTTTTCAAACATCTCCAGTTCCTACTTACAGACTATGGTGCCAATCAAGGCATACGTGCAGTCAGGTGGTAGAACTTCCTTGGCAGGACAGGATGATGTTACTGCACTTACCACTATGGAGCTTGGGATGACTGCAGGAACTGGTTTGTTGTCAGAAGGTTGCATAGTTGCTTCTAGACCAGATGGTAGGAGCTTCTCAGGGGTATGGGTTACGGTTCTTGAGGGACACCGGTTTCGTTAACCACCGTAGTATGGGTATCCACTTGTGTCATTGAACGTGGACAGGTCTTACAGCAACCTTGGCAGTTTACAGGCTGATAAGCAGGGGTAGCAGGATGGATCTACCTACTTCAAGAACCTTTGGCTGAGGTGGGCGAGTTGGGCAGAGAGAGATAAAGTGCCCTCTTTCTCCACAATAGAAACAAAGACCACAGCCTCTCTTCCGCTCTCTTTCACCTTTAGACAGCTTGGACCGGATGACCCCGATCTCCATGGGTTTCACATCTTCCAGGATAGGTGTGTGTATATCCTCAGGAGCATCAAGGCTTTGTGGGTTTAGAGCTTCATGGCTTGGCATGTACTGGAAAGGCTTGGAATCATATTTGTACAGGGTATTCCTGTCCCTGGGTCCCCATAGGACTAGGAGAAGACTTGGGAACCTTGGTTTTCTTTGAAACTGTAATATGAGAGTCAAGAGCAAACACAAATGCTTCCCAGCTGTCCAAGACTGGACTCCTTTCCTGTAGTAGCTAATGAGCCATGTTTTTATTTGACCAGTGAGCAGGTTGATGGTAGCGCGAACCTTTATATAATTGGTGGCATATGATCTAGGCTTAAGAGCAAACAACAGCTCGAAATCCATCCTAAAACACAAGAAGGATGCACGGTTACCATCAAACCTCTCTGGCATCACAACAAATGGTTCAGGACATGCTGGTTCCGGGCTGGGCATACTGTAATTTTAAACAACAGGACTTCTTGCTGCAGCTCTGAGATGGTCTGGCCCAGGCTAGAGACTTGCTGAGCAAGGGAGGTGAGCATCTTGTTCATCTCTGCAGACTCCATGTGGGTCAATTAATTATGTAAGGGCTTACTTTGGTTGGAGTCTATAGTGCAGAAATGTATGCTCACCCTTGAAAATACACACAGCCCACGGTAACAAGGTGAAAGGTTACCTGGGCTGTGAATCTGTGCACAGGGGCTTGACAGGGAATTTGCCAAAGGATTGTCGAGGTGAAGCTGTAGTCAGGGATTCCAGAAGCCAGAGTTAACGATGAACAGCGCCAGGGTCAGAAGCCAGGGTCAGTCTTGGAACACTGCAACTTGTAAAATAGGAACACAGGAAAACAGGAACCTTTGGCAATACAAGAGACAATGAACTGACACAGTCCTCAGAGTGAGGTAGTATTTTATACCCAGCTAATTAGATAAACTGCCTCAGCTGAACCAGGAGTGACAGGTGCTCATTGCAAAGCAAGATCCAGAGTATAGCCCTCAGTTCTGTATGCAGGACAAGGCATACCTGTAAACCAGGCTGAATAATGAGCTGAGGTGTGGCTCAGAGGCAATACAGCAGAAGCAGTACACAGAAAGTCTTCAATACCTCCTTGGGAGGTGGCAATGCCTGGCCATCTGCATGGCACGGTAGGAACCATGACACAAGGGGTTTCCATACTCATACATAAATCACTTTCTTTTAAACTAGTTGACCAATTAATGGCCCATGAGGGCAGATATGTTTTTTCTCAAGGGAACCCTAGAAGTAATCCCCATTACAATTGCAAACGTTTATTTTCCCAATAGGGGACAAGCCTTTTTTATGCATTATCTAACTGGTAGGTTGAACAATTTCAAAAAGGGCATGCTTATTTTGGGAGGGGACTTCAACCCACCCTTGGAGCCTCTAATTGATGCCTCAAATGGGCACTCATTCCTGCCTTACCAAGCTCTCAAATCCCACTGACAGGGACTACACATACTACTCTCACTAACACTCAAAATATACCAGGATTGACTACATATTCCTATCTATCATGATATACTAAAAATGACAGAGGTCAAAATAGGGTACATTACTTTAACTGACCACTCTCTGACTAAGGTGACTTTAGAACTGTCCCATGCACACCATAAAAAGTGGAACTGGTGTCTAAACCCCAGCTTACTAACGAATATGTTTGTTTAATACAGCAGCCCCTGACAATTTTTTTTTAGATCAATGACATCCCAGATGTCCTCCCTATGAGTTTCTAGGAAAAACATACTGTAAATGCTACATAAGAGGAGAGTTTATCTCATTAGCTACAAAACTCAAGTGAGATAGACAGGCTCTGGTATGGGAGACACAGCACAAACAGACCCTGGTGATACAACCCCTGACCAAATTAACTATGATAGACAGAAATACTTTAAAGTTTGAAGTTCAAACTGATATCTCATAAAATACAAAAATACAAAAAACTTTTGCATACAGCAAATACTGCTTTTATGAGTCAGCCAATAAATGAGTGAAAATGTTAGCTAGAACCCTACAAGCACGCCCTGTGGCCCCCCTACCCCAAAGCACCTTGTCCCCATGTTGATGAGGACAAGGGCCTCTTCCCAACAACCCTGGCCATTGGTTGTCGGGGTCTGCAGGCGAGGGGCTTATCGGAATCCGGGAGCCCCCTTTAAAAACCCTTTATGGATGAGTATGGGGTACATCGTACCCCTACCCATTCACCTAGGGAAAAAAGTGTCAATAAAAAAACACACTACACGGGTTTTAAAAGTAATTTATTAGGCAGCTCCGGGGGTCTTCTTCCGACTCCGGGGGTCTTTTTCCAACTTCGGGGGTCTCTCCGGCATCTTCTCCCGGTGTCTGGATCTTCTCCTGGCTCCTCCGATATCTTTCTCCGCTCTTTTGATAGCAGTGGCCCAGACTTCTGGATCGTCTTCTTCCCTCTTCTCTTCTTCCTATGTTGACACATCGCTCTCTCCAGCTGGAATGCTCTCTGAGCGCTCCGCAATGGACTTGTATAGGCAGTGACCCCACCCCCTTATGAGGTCACAGTCCCGGGGCATGCTGGGACTGAGATCTCATAAGGAGGCATGGTCATCGGATGACATGACCCACACAGAAGATTTGTTGCAAACATCAGTAAACTTGAAGCAATAAAAAGTTCCAAATCCCAATTAAAGTACTCGTGCTCTACAAAATGGATATGAATCCGTGCTTAATAAGTGCTTGATATGTGCTCACAGGACAGTGACCCCACATGGATGTGAACTCACCCCTCCAAATGGACCAACTATTTCTAGTTTGGTCAAACATGCATGTGGGGCAATCCCCGTGGATTTTCTGTGGACTGATGTGGTTCAGGATTGATACTTCCTCATATGACTGGATATGATAAAGAGGGCCTCATTCCTCTATATACTAGCATTGTTTGGGGTAGATGTTCCTCATTCAAATTACAGTAAATGCCTCATTGTGCAGCAATGTTTTTAAAACATTTATTCCATATAAAAAACATAGTGATTAAACTCACATTTAAGGGTGCCTGTAAACCTGGCACCCGGTGTGAACAGCAGGTAAGTTCCCAGGAAATCTGCCCAAATGCAGTGGTATGCCGCCGCCGCCACCACCGCTGCAGCCGCCGCCACCACTGCCGCGGTATACTGCTTGATTTACGGAGCTGGAAGTGTGTCACGATGCTGCAGACCAACCCAGAGGTTATTCTTGAAAATAGTTAGAGCTGAAAGAAGCATTAAGGGATTTCAGATTGGTAAAGAAACATATAAAATTGCTGCCTACTCGGATAACATGCTGTTTCTTTTGACCGACGATGCTCGCCATCCCAACCAATCTCCCATTTAAAATTAAGTTTCAACAAATCCATAGCTATGAGAACCTACCATTCAGGACCACTACCGAAATCCTGCAACATCAATACCCAATTGGATGGACCACGTGGTGTAATATCCTGATCGTAGTCTCAAACTTGTGTGACTAAAGCCTTGTACACATGATCAGAAAATCATCCAATATTGGGGCTAAGCCAAGTACTTAAAAAAAAAAAAAAAAACAGAAGAGGAGAAGCTGGTGCAAAACTTGGTTTGCGTCAACGGGAGCAGTTTTTCCATATGTCCCTTCTCTGTGAGCTCTAGGAGAAAAATCCTGATGATTATCGCAATTATCTCAGGATGACTGATGACTAATTTATCAGCTGTTGACAGTTGTTTCCCCCTATATCCTGAAAAAGATATGTGAATGCCATAAATCCGGAGCAAAGGTTAATTGCCACTTTAAGATACCTTTCCACAGGGAGAAGCTTCCAGGATCTTAAGTTTACCACTGGCATCTCCCCCCAAGCTCTGGGAGTGATCATACCAGAGACCTGCTTGTTCCTCATTAAAGTGTTGCAGCCTGAATATATTAAGATATGAAACATTTTGTTAGATGTATATTTAAAGTTTTATTGGTTTTCAATAAATCAACATAACAGAGTTGTCAAAAATAGAGATCATAGTACAAAACATTGATCATCATATTGACATATGGTTAGATCATCCAGGATTACTTAGGTAAGAGCTAACTTGGTTTTCTGTTAGCATCTATCAGGTGTTTTGTATGTAATTTAAATTAGGAGGACGTGGGTGCTTTGCCTCGCTCCAGACACCCCAATGGGATCACACTGTGCCCAGAGCAAAGCAGATGCACCCCCGGCCCATACCATCCCTAATTCTATAGAAGCTTTCATAGTTTAAAATCTTAGGTGTTTTGGGTCCACTAAAGGATCAGTCCCATGAAGAACCTCGACCTTGATAGTAACTCTGGTCCTGGTTATGTTTAGGATCTCTTTAGGTCATATGAACCCTATTGTGTGATTAATTAACCTATATTGTGGAGTGTAGAGTACATAAGGTAAAGAAAGAGGAGACTAGGGAGTGGTTAGAGAAGAGGAGAGAGTTTCCAGCCTGTGAGATGTCAGCCCCAGTGTTCAGAGACCATTGTTGCCGAGTAGCAGGGAAATGCCCATGTGTTGGGCCCAGGGTTCCCATGTCACTTCAAATTGTTTGGTTGTGTCCAAGATGGTACTTACTTTTTTTTCTTGGGCCATTATCCAGGAAATTTTCCTTTTCGTGGATAATAGCGAGACCTTGGGTCATTTCCAGGCCTTGGCTATAGAGCTTTTTGCCCCAGTTAGGATAAAAAGGATCAATTTGCGAGTAAATTTGGGGATAATTGGGATGAATCCATTGAGCAATGCTATGGACGGAGTTTGGGGGACAGCGCAGCTTGCGAATGAGGTGGAAAATATTATTCCAGAACCCTCTGAGCTTTGGGCATTTCCACCAGACGTGTAGCATAGAGCCCAAGTTCTGACAGCCCCTGAAGCACAATGGGGACGAGGAAGGGACTATGGACGCTAATCTAGTAGGGACAAGGTACCATCTTGTAAAGAGTTTAATGTTGGCTTCTATGAGTGAGGTATTGAAAATACCTTTTGAGTGATCTGGAGAATGACTTGTGCCAGTCCTCCAATGTGTTTTGGAAGTCTTTTTCCCAAGCCAGCGTATAAGGTAGTTTGTTGGTGTTCCTCACAAGTGACACATAAATTATAGATATAGATATAGATATAGATATCCCTCCCTTCTGCTTCATGGCCTGAACACACCAGCATTCGTAATCTGTAAACATGAGGGGGTTTGGTTTGTTTTTCCATATGGAATGAGTGTAATGGGAAATTTGGTGGAACCTGAATTTTTCAGTAAAGGGGAGCTCTAGTTCCTTTTTGAAGTGCTTAAGGGACAAAGGACCAGTGCAGGAATAAGTGTCCGATGCAGTACACCCCCTTGTCTAGCCATCATTTGATGGATTTGATGTTCATGCCCGGTTTAAATAGAGGGTTATTGAAAATGTGGGCTAGTGGCTGGATATCAGAGACCAGGGAGGGAAGTTTTCTCAGTGAATCCCACAGAGAGAATGAGTGTGAAAGTGTAGGGGATATGATTGGGGTCTACTCTTGGGTGGACACCATAGAAGGAAGTCTAGTGTGAATTTAGGTACTGCTTGTCTCTCTATGGCCACCCAATCCATTTTTTTCTTTTTTTTATTATCAAATTTTTTATTTATTTTCCATTATATACATTACTTCATACTTTGAATCTACAATATTCAATTTTATCCAAATAGACACATTTAACAATTAACAATTCTTAACAATTCTTCCCCCTTTCAAGCACAAAAAAACAAAAAAAAAACAATAAAATTTAAACACCTTCCCCCTTCCTTATTTCTCCCACCCCTACACCAGTAGTGCTCCCTCCCCCACTCGTCTAATCTCTTCCTCTAGATATAGTGTTTCCATTGTGCCCCACACTTCCCTTCCAAATCCACAAAATTAGGAGGCTACTAAGCCAATTCAAATCACTCTTAAGTGTCAACCTTAATATCCCCCAAAAAAATAAATAGAGAAAACTATATGAGGCTTCTATGAGCCATACATCCTTCATAATCAGTGAGTAAATATGCCCTCTTCCCTTTACTAGATCTGTTCAAACTATGCCTTCTCTTCTGTGCCCCTCTTCCTCCTCTTATCCCTTCCCCGTATTCAACCCCAGGTGAATGGTGAAAAAAACTAAGGGAGAAGAGGAGAAAATAAAAATAAATTATATCCCCCCCCCCCCCCCGGGACACCCATGATCAAACCCAGAGACCACACTGCTCTTTACAACGTTGTTCTATCTATTCTCTTTCAAGCAGCTCACCCATCCTGCCCATATTTCAATGTTTTTATCTTTCTTGTCTTTTGCTGCATGCACCCACCTTTCAGCCTCCATTATTAAGTTAACCTCTTTCTTCCAGTCCGCCAAGGTTGGACTTCTAGTTTGTTTCCATAGCCTAGGTAATAATGATTTGGCAGCATTTAGTAAGTGTGGAATAACACTATTCTTATAAGCTCTAACAGACATTGAAGTTCCAATGAAAAAAAAAGATCCAGGGCTTCACCTCTATTGGTCCGGGGGATAACCTTTCAACCCAAGAAGCAATTGCTTCCCAAAACACCTTAATCTTAGGGCAAGACCACCATAGGTGGAGAAAGGTGCCCTCCTGTCCGCACCCTCTCCAACATCTGGCGTCTGCCGTCGGGAACCTCTTTGCTATCTTAACTGGGGTCCAATACCACCTAGTCAAAAATTTATATGACATTTCTTGAATCTGAGAGCTTATAGACATAGAGTGCGTCAAATTAAATAGTTTCTTAATTTGTGCTGTGGTAAGATTATGACCTAGTTCTCCTTCCCATTCTCTAATAAAGTATGGAACTGTTTGATTTTGTGTCGCGAGAATCAGTCTATACATCTGTGACATCAAGTGTCTTTCAATGGGTATATTTACACACATGGATTCAAAAGCAGTAAGAGAACTTACTGGTCTCATCCCAGGTTTCAGACCCTTGAAAAAGCACCCCAATTGATGGTATCTCCACTCCTCCATAGGTATCCTCCCCATTTTTGATGTCAAATCTTGCAGGGGGTTTAATGTTCCATGAGGGGCAAATTTGCCACATGTCATATCCCCATCCCTCCCCCAGGCTCCAAAAAATGACACCTCCTCCCCTGGAGGAAAAAATGGGTACCCCTCCAATTGGGTCAGAGGGGATATCCAAGTAACATAGTCTCCTGATTGATTTAATTTATCCCAAATTAAGAGTGTGCTCTTTGTTAATGGTGACGTCCATTTTGAGAGACCCCTGTCTTTACTCGGAATCCACAGGATTCCGGCCAGCTTCCTGCCTGCCATTATCTGCTCTATGGAGACCCATACTTTCTTTGCGGAGTCGTGGCACCAGTTCAGGATCCGCACTAAAGACATTGCTCTATAATATAAAGCTACATCTGGTAATCCCATTCCTCCTTCCAATTTGCCTCTACGCAAAACATCATACACCAATCTGGGATGTTTATCACTCCATACAAATGCTATGAAGGCCTTACGTAAGGTTTTAAAAAAAAAACTTTGTGGGAGTGTAATTGGCACTGTGTGGAAAAGATAAATTATAAATTATTTTGGGTAGTACACTCATCTTTATGGTGCTGACCCTTCCAAACCATGTTAATAACCAGCCCCTCCATTTCTTCAGGTCCCCCATTACCCCCTTCATTAAGGAACCATAGTTTAAATCATACCGTAGTTTAGGATCTGCTGTGATATGTATTCCCTAATGTGCCAAAGAGTTTTTGTTCCAAATAAAGGGATAAGAATTTTGCAAAATCATTTTCTTCCCTAAGGGGACATGACTAGGTAACAGTATAGACTTTTCAAAATGTATTTTGAAGTTGGATAAGTCTCCAAACTTAGAGACCTCTGCCATCAAAGCCGGTAGTGATGTCTGTGGTGATGAAAGATAAAATAATAAGTCTTCGGCATATGCCGAGACTTTATATTCAACTGATCTGACCCGTACCCCTGAATTTCAATGTTTCCCCTCACTTTGCAAAGAAATGGTTCTAATATCATAGCGAACAACAGCGGGGATAATGGACACCCATGTCTTGTGCCATTACGTATTTGGAAATAATCAGACAGTGTGCCATTTACTTTGACTCTCGCTCTCGGTGTTGCATATAATGCTGCAACCCAGCCCATCATGCATTCCCCCAGACCCACCCCCCTTAGCACCTCCGTCATGAATCCCCAGTTCACCCTGTCAAACGCCTTTTCAGCATCCATTGACAATATCACTCTTGGGGCCTTGTCAGGGCCGTGTTGCATCCAATGAAGGGTGTGTAATGCCCGAATGGTATTATCTCTGGCCTCACGGCCCTTCATAAAGCCCATCTGATCAGAGTGAACTAGTTTCACTATATGATCCTGTAACCGAAGAGACAAAATTTTTACTAAAACCTTAGTGTCTGAGTTTAACAAGGAGATGGGTCTGTAGTTCGCGCACTGCTGAGTATCTTTCCCTTGTTTCGGAAGTATCATTATGTATGCCAACAAGGCCTCTGGAGGTAATGGATTGGAGGCATTAATTGAATTAAAGTAGCTACATAACGGGCCTCCTAATCTGGAAATACATTTCTTATTATATGAATTGGTGAGCCCATCTGGTCCTGGGCTTTTACCTTTTGGCAGACTCGATATTACTTTGTTTAATTCATTAATAGAAATTGGTCTATCTAATTCCTCGATTATTGTGGGCAGCAGCGAGGGCAGCGCTGAATTTTCTATATACTCTCGAATTTCTAATCTACGCTGTTCTCCCGTCGTATTTGGCGAAACAGTATGAATATTATATAAAGCCTTATAAAATTTGTGAAATTCTGCTGCAATGGCTTGAGATTCCACTATCTTTTTATTTTGGACTATTAGGCTATGCACATGCCTGGATTCTTGCTGTTTTTTAAGCTGTCTAGCAAGTAGCCGACCACATTTATTGCCCTGCTCATAAAACCGATGCGCATAGAATCTATGCTTGTTTTTAGCTTTACGGTCTAGGCATTGTGCTAAGTTATGTCTCAAGTCCTCCAATTGTTGGGAATCTGCTGGGTCCAAGTGTCTTTTATGTTTGATTTCTAATTCATTAATCTCTTTCAATAAATCTACTATTTCTTTTTGTTTCTCTTTTTTAATCTAATCACTGATTTGTGGGCTTCCCAAACAGCCTGCTCAGAAACTTCTCCAGGCATATTTGTTTCAAAATATGTTTTTATCTTACAAGATAAAGCCTCTACCACTTTATTATTGTCCAGTAAAGATTCATTCAACCGCCAAGTTCGTTCTAGGTGGCCTGCAGAAATTGGAAGGAAAGTCACGGTAATCGGAGCATGGTCTGAAATTGTTATTGGTTCTATAGTGAAAGAATGAGTCCTTTCAAGATAGAACTGGTCCACCAAAAAAATATCTAGGTGAGAATAAGTATCGTGTATTTTGGAATATTACTATAATCCCTTTTCCCATAATGTGTTACACGCCATCCATCCACCAAGTGAAAGGAACGTAAGAGCTGTTTTAGATGCTTTAACGCTTTAAAAGATATGTGAGTTTTGCCCGTTGACGTATCTATCTTTGAATCTAGGGTAAGGTTAAAATCTCCCCCTAGCATCAAAAGGCCCTCCTTGAATTCCTCCAACAGCTTCAGAGTCTTTACAAGGAAGTTGACCGTTCCGGTGTTTGGCGCATATATTGAGGCAAATGTATAGCAGAAGCTGTGTAGTCTTCCCTTTACAAACAGGAAGCGACCCTCTGGGTCTATTTGTGAGGCTATTAAAACCATTGGACATGTCTTTCTGAAGGTTATTGTTACCCCCTTGCTCTCGCAATCAGGGATGGTGCATGAAACCACTGGTTAAACACATGCACGGGCATGTTTGGAATGGAATCCTTCACGAAGTGCGTCTCCTGCAAGAAAACCACGTCACCCCTAAGGTGGCATAGTTCCTGCCAAAGACGACCCCTTTTTTGTGGTGAACATAAACCTCTCACGTTATATGATATCACCTTTATTGGGGCTGCCATATCCGATAATACTATTTCCCAATATAATCATCCAGTAGCTAGAGTGTCTCTTTGCTCCCAGCAGGTGTCCCCGGGGGGGGTGAAAAGAAAAGAAAAAAAAAAAGGGAAGAGTTCCAAAAAGAGAAGTAAAACCCCCCCACACCATCCCTCTCTCTCCATTTCACCCCCCACCCACTCTCCTCCACCCCAATATTCCACTTTAGGGAATATGTACTAAATGATAAAGAACTCTGAGAGGGGGTGTCTCCCCTCTAGACCTCTCCACCTGCCTGCTACACCGAGGGATATCAAGTCCCTTATATCGGACCAGGCCTACTGGGCGACCCATACCCATACTCCCACGCATTAGTATATATCACTCCCTCCTGGGCATCATAATATATTCCCCTTTATTTATAACTGCATCCGGCTATTTGTCCCCTCTATAGAGGCCTTCCCTATTATCCCTCTTACTCATATACACTATGCGGGGTAACCCCCCCCCCTATAAATGAGGGGAAAAAAGGGGGAGAAGGAGCAGGGGAGAAAGGAGAAAAAGCCACCCACCTATTCATATGTTATTCACCTTAACAAACACCTCCATTCTGAAAATAATATCATATTCCCACCCCATCCCTACCCTCCATTACTTATCCTCTTAAACACCAGACATCATGTCTTTTTAAACACTGGTGGGACACAGGGTGTTTTTATCCTCCATCTTTACAATTCTCTCTTTATGTCGGATTAAATTACTAAAAAATATATATGTATACTCTTTTATGGAATCCACCAGATCTTCTGTTGTAAATGCAATAGATATATCAAGAAGTCAAATATGTTCCAAAGGATGTATACATGAGCCCACGTACACACACTTATAAACACAGTTCCCGTTTGCACAACTGACTGTGAGAAATATACATGTATATACATATATACATAAGTGTGCCAAAACATACCTGATCACAGAAGTATGTGTAAATAAATAAATGAATCCGTGCTGTCTAACACCAACTGTGTGTAAGGAGCATGTGCTCATATACACATCCCGTGTGTATATTCTTATATGAGATCCACCAGATCTCTGTTGTTGTATATGCAATAGGTAGGTCATGAAGTCACATATGTTCCAAAGGATGCATACATGAGCCCATGTACACACATATACACATACGAACATATTCCTTGTTTGCGCAACTAACTATGGATGTAGACTCCAAATACAAGTGAACACAAAAAAACCCACATATTCATATATTATTCACCCTAACAAACACCTCCATTCTGAAAATAATATCATATTCCCACCCCGCCCCCTCTCTCCATTGCTTATCCTCTTAAACACCAGATTTCATGTCTTTTTAAACACTGGGGGGGCACAGGGTATTTTATCCTCCATCTTTACAAGTCTCTCCTTGTGTTAGATTAGGTTATTAAAAAAAATATATGTATACTTCTATATGAGGTCAACCAGATCTCTGTTGTTGTATATGCAACACATATTGTTATCCTTTGGAACACATATTGTTCCAAAGGATGTATCCATGAGTCCATGTACCCACCCATATAAACACACTCCCTGTTTGCACAACTAACTGTGAAAATATATATATATATATATATACACACACACATAGGTTTGCCACAACACACCCAATCACAGAGATATATATAAATGAATATGTGCTGTCTATCACCAACCGTGTGTGAAGAACGTGTGCTCACATACATATACATATCTATTTTATATGAGTTCCACCAGATCTCTGTTGTTGTATATGCAATAGGTATATCATGAAATCACATACACTCCAAAGGGTGTATATGCGAGCCCACGTACACACATAAACACAAACCCTGTTTGCACACTTAACTGTGGACATAGACCCCAAATACAAGTAAACAGTTACATATAAAAAAAACACATATTCATATATTGCTCACATTGACAAACACCTCCATTCTGAGGATAATATCATATTCCCACCCCGCCCCCTCCATCCATTGCTTATCCTCTTAGACACCAAATTTCATGTATTTTTAAACACTGGGGGGACACAGGGTATTTTATCCTCCATCTTTACAATTCTCTCCTAGTGTTAGATCAGGTTATTAAAATAATAATAATAATAATAATAATATATATATATATATATATATATATATATATATATATATATATATATATATATATACACTTCTATATGGGGTCCACCAGATCTCTGTTGTATATGCAATAGGTATATCATGAGGTCACATATGTTCCAGAGGATGTATCCATGAGTCCATGTACCCATTCATATAAACACACTCCCTGTTTGCACAACTGGCTGTGAAAAATATACATATACATATACATATATATATATATATATATATATATATATATACACATAGGTGTGCCACAACGCACCCAATCACAGAGGTACATATAAATAAATGAATAAGTGCTGTCTATCACCAACCATGTGTAAGGAACGTGTGCTCACATACATATACATATCTTGTGTGCATATTTTTATATGAGATCCACAAGATCTCTGTTGTTTATGCAATAGGTATATCATGAAATCACATACACTCCAAAAGGTGTATATGCGAGCCCATGTACACACATATACACACACACACAATCCCTGTTTGCACACTTAACTGTGAACGTAGACCCCGAATACAAGTAAACAGTTAAACATATATAAAAAAACAAAAAAAAACAAAAAAAAAAAACAACCGAATATTAAAGAAATTAATCCTCAAACCATTCCCTTTCCTGTTCCCCTCCCCCCTCTATCTCAATTTCCCCACAAAGTGAACCCCATCACGTCTATCATATTTCCTTATGTCCCCTTGATTGATTTCTACATTAAGATCTATTGGGCATTTGTTGCCATTGGGCAGGGTGTTGTAGGGGGTTCATAAAATTATTCATCCTCCAGTCCACAAAATCAATTAGGGGTAAATCTAAAGTCTCTACAAACACTTGCAAATCATCCTTAGTGCGCAGAGTTGCTGTCTTGCCATTTCGAGAGGCCGTGAGGCTAAACGGAAACCCCCATTGGTAGTTCGTTTCTACTGCGCGTAGGGCCTCTAATAGAGCTTTAACAGTCCATCGTTGCATTAAGGTCCTACGTGATAAGTCAGGGTACAGAGATACATGTACCCCGTCCAAAATAATTTCAGATTTGCTTCGAGTTATTTTCATAATTGATTCTTTAACAGTATATTTATGTAATTTGCATATGGTATCTCTTGGCTTCTCAGAATTTGGGGTTACATTAGAGGGGACACGGTGAACTCTATCCACCTCAATTTTCTCTGGTGATGAGTCCCCCATTATCTGGCAGAATAGTCTTTGAACAGTTGGGAGCAATTCAGGTGACCGAATCGTTTCAGGTAATCCTTTTATTTGAATATTTTGTCTACGATCTCTATTTTCATAAACGTCCAACTGGTCCCTGTAGAAATTCAGGGCTACCTCATGTTGTTTTACAGTGTCTTGAATGTCTGCTACTGCTTGTACCACTGCTTCATGACTATTTTCTAGTGACTCTACCCTGTGACCAATTGCATGTGTATCCTCTCTAATGTTTTCCACTGCTTGTTGACACGACTGTTCCATCGCTGATATCAGTTCCTGGATATCTGATTTAGTGGGAAGGGCTCCTAAAAGCTCTAATGTCCAGCTCCATACCCTCTAGACCCCCACCTGTCCCTACAGATAGTTTATCTCCATATTATATTGGGACAAAGCTAGGGGTTTTGGTCTGTGCTACTGATCCCTCTCCGGGGAGCCTGTTCCATCCACATTCTTACCCATACCAGCCCCCACACTTTCTTCCTCCGACCCTGGGGGTGTCCTATCCTTTGTGGATACTTCCTCACTGAGGTTCAATATTGTCCTGTCTCCCCCGTTCCTACTAACCACTTGGGTCTTTAATGCAATTTGCTCTTGTACCTGGGAGTCCTGCTGTGCTTTAAATGGTCCATCTCTCCTTCTCTCTGTTCCAGAGTCCGCTTTCATCGGTGTTTCTCCATATCCCAGACCGCTCCGGCTGGGGGGCTGTAGAGCTGTCTCTATCTCTGGGGGGTCCACGCTTTTAACTGTGCTGCCATCTCTGTAAGCCGTCCTTCCCAGCCCTGGAGATCTTTGCTCTGTGGTTTGCATACCGTGACCCGGTGTCATCATTCTCTGATCCATTTTCCCCGGATCTTGCCCGCTCACTGAGCGGCTCCCGCTGAGGTCCGCTGTACGTGGAGAGAGGTATGATCTTATTCCTCCATCTTGTTGTGCTGCCTGCTTGTGTGTTGGCATGTCTCTGCTAAGCTCAGTAGGCTGAAGGGCTGGAGCACTGGGAGGTTCCCAATCAGCCTCACTCACAGTAATGGCAGATTAGCTCACAGCCCGGGGAGGTGTAGAGTGGAGGGCATTACTCAGCACATCCACTCACACAGGTGGCACCCTCCTCCCAATCCATTTTTTCTATTCTGAGGTAGACAATAGATAATTGTGCTAATCTTGCAGCTTGGAAGTACCATATTAGGTTTGGGAGGCCTAGTCTTCCTTGCGTGGTGAGGTTGAAAAGGTTGCATTGTGAGTAGGGATGAGCTTCGAGTTTGAGTCGAACTCATGTTCGACTCGAACATTGGCTGTTCGCAAGTTCGCCGAACACCGAACAATTTGGGGTGTTCGCGGCAAATTCGAATGCCGCGGAACACCCTTTAAAAGTCTATGGGAGAAATCAAAAGTGCTAATTGTAAAGGCTTATATGCAAGTTATTGTCATAAAAAGTGTTTGGGGACCCGGGTCCTGCCCCAGGGGACATGTATCAATGCAAAAAAAAGTTTTAAAAACGGACGTTTTTTCAGGAGCAGTGATTTTAATAATGCTTAAAGTCAAACAATAAAAGTGTAATATCCCTTTAAATTTCGTACCTGGGGTGTGTCTATAGTATGCCTGTAAAGGGGCGCATGTTTCCCGTGTTTAGAACAGTCTAAAGGCAAAATGACATTTCGAAGGAAAAAACTCATTTAAAACTACCGCAGCTATTAATAAATTGCCGGTCCGACTATACACATAAAAGTTCATTGATAAAAACGGCATGGGAATTCCCCACAGGGAAACCCCGAACCAAAATTAAAAAAAAAAAAAAAATGACGTGGGGGGGTCCCCCTAAATTCCATACCAGGCCCTTCAGGTCTGGTATGGATATTAAGGGGAACCCCGGCCAAAATTAAAAAAAAAAAATGACGTGGGGTTCCCCCTAAATTCCATACCAGACCCTTATCCGAGCACGCAACCTGGCAGGCCGCAGGAAAAGAGGGGGGGACGAGAGTGCGCCCCCCCCTCCTGAACTGTACCAGGCCACATGCCCTCAACATTGGGAGGGTGCTTTGGGGTAGCCCCCCAAAACACCTTGTCCCCATGTTGATGAGGACAAGGGCCTCATCCCCACAACCGTGGCCGGTGGTTGTGGGGGTCTGCGGGCGGGGGGCTTATCGGAATCTGGAAGCCCTCTTTAACAAGGGGACCCCCAGATCCCGGCCCCCCCCCTGTGTGAAATGGTAAGGGGGTACTTACCCCTACCATTTCACTAAAAAAGTGTCAAAATAGTTAAAAATGACAGACAGTTTTTGACAATTCCTTTATTTAAATGCTTCTTCTATCTTCCTTCTTCTTCTGGTTCTTCTGGCTCTTCTGGTTCTTCCTCCGGCGTTCTCGTCCAGCATCTCCTCCGCGGCGTCTTCTATCTTCTTCTCCTCGGGCCGCTCCGCACCCATGGCATGAGGGGAGGCTCCCGCTCTTCTCTTCATCTTCTTCTTCATCCTCTTCTCTTCTTCATCTTCTTCATCTTCATCTTCTCTTCTTAATTTTCTTCTGCGGGCCGCTCCGCATCCATGCATGGAGGGAGGCTCCCGCTGTGTGACGGCGTCTCCTCGTCTGACGGTTCTTAAATAACGGGGGGCGGGGCCACCCGGTGACCCCGCCCCCCTCTGACGCACGGTGACTTGACGGGACTTCCCTGTGACGTCACGGGGAATGCCACAGGGAAGTCCCGTCATGTCCCGTGCGTCAGAGGGGGGCGGGGTCACCGGGTGGCCCCGCCCCCCGTTATTTAAGAACCGTCAGATGAGGAGACGCCGTCACACAGCGGGAGCCTCCCTCCATGCATGGATGCGGAGCGGCCCGCAGAAGAAAATGAAGAAGAGAAGATGAAGATGAAGAAGATGAAGAAGAGAAGAGGATGAAGAAGAAGATGAAAAGAAGAGCGGGAGCCTCCCCTCATGCCATGGGAGCGGAGCGGCCCGAGGAGAAGAAGATAGAAGATGCCGCGGAGGAGATGCTGGACGAGAACGCCGGAGGAAGAACCAGAAGAGCCAGAAGAACCAGAAGAAGAAGAAGATGAAGGAAGATAGAAGAAGCATTTAAATAAAGGAATTGTCAAAAACTGTCTCTTGTCATTTTTAACTATTTTGACACTTTTTTAGTGAAATGGTAGGGGTAAGTACCCCCTTACCATTTCACACAGGGGGGGGGCCGGGATCTGGGGGTCCCCTTGTTAAAGGGGGCTTCCAGATTCCGATAAGCCCCCCGCCCGCAGGCCCCCACAACCACCGGCCACGGTTGTGGGGATGAGGCCCTTGTCCTCATCAACATGGGGACAAGGTGTTTTGGGGGGCTACCCCAAAGCACCCTCCCAATGTTGAGGGCATGTGACCTGGTACGGTTCAGGAGGGGGGGGGCCGCACTCTCGTCCCCCCCTCTTTTCCTGCGGCCTGCCAGGTTGCGTGCTCGGATAAGGGTCTGGTATGGATTTTGGGGGGAACCCCACGCCGTTTTTTTTTTTTTTTTGGCGCGGGGTTCCCCTTAAAATCCATACCAGACCTGAAGGGTCTGGTATGGAATTTAGGGGGAACCCCACGTCATTTTTTTTTAAAATTTTGGCCGGGGTTCCCCTTAATATCCATACCAGACCTGAAGGGCCTGGTATGGAATTTAGGGGGACCCCCCTACGTCATTTTTTTTTTTAAATTTTGGTTCGGGGTTTCCCTGTGGGGAATTCCCATGCCGTTTTTATCAATGAACTTTTATGTGTATTGTCGGACCGGCAATTCATTAATAGCCGCGGTAGTTTTAAATGAGTTTTTTCCTTCGAAATGTCATTTTGCTGTCAGACTGTTCTAAACACGGGAAACATGCGCCCCTTTACAGGCATACTATAGACACCCCCCAGGTACGAAATTTAAAGGGATATTACACTTTTATTGTTTGACTTTAAGCATTATTAAAATCACTGCTCCTGAAAAAACGGCCGTTTTTAAAACTTTTTTTTGCATTGATCCATGTGCCCTGGGGCAGGACCCGGGTCCCCAAACACTTTTTATGACAATAACTTGCATAGAAGCCTTTAAAATTAGCACTTTTGATTATTCATGTTCGTGTCCCATAGACTTTAACGGTGTTCGCGTGTTCGAGCGAACTTTTTTCCTGTTCGCATGTTCTGGTGCGAACCGAACAGGGGGGTGTTCGGCTCATCCCTAATTGTGAGAAAGCGGGGACCTTTCTTGTCCCAAATGAATCTGAATATATGGATAAATTAGTTTGACGGTTTCCAGAAACAGACAAATTACTCACAATCCCTGGTAATTATTAAAAAGTAGGAAAGAGACAGTGCTCTCTCGAAGATTATGGTGGGATTTTTGTATGGAGATAGTGTGTATGTTAATAAGATTCATCTAAGTTATATAAGACATAAAACATGTCATTAATATAATATCAAACATACAGTTAACAATTCATTAACAAAGGTAAAAAAGGGGGGGTTTTGTATTGCATTACATTTTATATAGTAACAACATAGATACATATGCTTACCTGGTCTGTAAAAATGAATGATCTCGGTGCAACATTGTACACTCATCCACCCATGGAATACACTAGCTGGAATTCACTAGCTGGGGCTAGTTCCCACTGGAAGTCAGATCCAAATGCAATAGCTGGTGGAAAAATTGGATCGTAGAGATTGCAGAGATTGAGATAGTAAAAATCTAAAATTTAATTAAATAACAAAGGTAATAATAATATTGGATAATAATCCACTTAACGTACACACCAGTGGACTTTTCGACGGACTGGGTACGGCGGACTTGACTCCGTCGGACAATTAGACCGTGTATGGGCTCCAGCTGACTTTTTTTTCCCAAAAGTCTGACAGTCCTGTAAATAAAACATGTTTCAAATCTGACTCGAGTCCGGTCGAAAAGTCCACTCGTCTGTATGCTAGTTCGACGAACAAAAACCGACGATAGGGCAGCTTTTGGCTACTGGCTATGAACTTTCTTATTTTAGTCCGGTCGTATGTCATCATGTATGAATCCGTCTGACTTTGGTTGATCGTGTGTAGGTAAGTCCGTTCATTCGAAAGTCTGTCGGAAAGTTCATCGAAAAGTCCATTGAAAAGTCCGCTGGACTTGGTCCGTCGAAAAGTCCGCCGGTGTGTACGCGGCATTAGAAGGGGTGATAACACCACAATTATAATGTAATATGTTGTTAATATTAGTCTACAGGGAGATAATATAGTAAGGGATAAGCATGTTGATGAGAATTTTTTTTTTTTTTATAGGGGCTTTACACATTATTTCTCTATTCTTTTTCTTTTTATATTTTATTTTAAGTAGTAAAGCTGCTGAATTGAGGTGGAAAGAGGAAAAGGTAAAGTAATATATATGAGATGGGTGCTAAAACAATAAAACTTATAATTAGCTTGCCAATAGGTCGGTATCACAGTGATGGGATGCATAACCAAATGCCAAATCCCCGCTGTGTGATCCCGACAAAAAATATAGAAAAATTGATAGTAATCACCTACAAGAGCCTCCCAGCCTCCAAGCTGATAACCAAAAATGCCTACAGATCTTCTAAAATGGACCCTTACCTGATAATGCCAACCCCGCCATCTTATGTGGCCACAATCCCACCGGAAGTGAAGGATCAGAATTGACCCCTGACATCACTTCCGGTTCGGGCGTCCCTGGCGCCCCTGTAAGCGTGCATGCGCACCAGTCCCGAGGAATGGTCATTGTGCGCCGGCGCTATCAGTCACACACTGATAGCGTGGACAAGATGTGAGGAGGGAAAAGGAAACTCCCACCTCATTGGCAGGGACACAAGAATCTTCCCACCAATAGCAATAGCCCCAAAGTGTAAAATGGGTGAGAGCTGAAATGGACCGCAGAGACCATTCACATGCAAAGACCATATTCTTTGGGATAAACAAATAAAGAAGGCAATCTGTAATTTATAGGAATTCTTTTTCTATAGAACATAGGTGACAAAGAATTAAACATGATGATAAAATCTTGGAAGTGCCCATCAACTTAACACCAGCGATGTGCACATAATAATGAAGCTGGGCACAGAGCAAAACAAAACAGAACCAAGCAAAATAGAACAACAATAATGGCAAAAAAAAGGGAAAGGAAGGGGGGGACAAAAAAAACCAATTAATATACATAAACGTAAAACAAAAAATAAATAACAAATATAATTGATATCACTAGCTATTAACACATATCATTTAAAAACATAGATGCTGGTATCTCATGTATGATGGATTATAGCTATGGTTAAGCCCCACATGTTTACATATTGGGATATTTAATAATCCTGCATCTAAATAATATAAGTGGTCTTGTATCCGCTTGGCGAAGGGACGTTTGGTCTTGCTGATGTAAAATGCACCACACCGGCACATGGCTAAATAAACGATACAAATAGTGAGGCAATCTGCATACCCTTTTAACTTGTGGAAACCACCTTGTGGTAGAGGTCATCCAACACCTTCACTAATCCACGGGCATTGGCCACATCTAAATGTCCCCCTTCCTCCGTCGCTCCAAGATTGGGAGCGGCAGGGGGAAGGTGACTGTGTACCAAGCTGTCCCTAATTGATCGTGATCTCCTATATACAATTTGTGGTGTACAAGCCACATATTTAGAGATAATGGGGTCCTCAGAGAGAAAATGCCAATTACTGTTAATCAGTTTGAGAAAAACATCCTGATGAGCAGTAAACGTAGTGATGAGTTTAGTGGTAGACTTAGTTTCACGAGCCTTAGACTTGAAAATGAGTGATTTCTGTGTGTTTTGTTTAGCCCTCTGATAGGCTTTTTTGAGGACTTTTTTACTATACCCCCTAGTTTATAGTCTTGAATAAGGGGCTTTGGCCTCGAGCTCAAAATCCTTATCCCTGGCGCAGTTGCGGGGCAGCCACAGATATTGGCTAAATGCACCAGAGAGCTTGAGTAGTGCAATATCATATTACCAGCTGTCTCTTTCCTGTAGAGACTGCTATAGATTGTACCATCTTGGTTTAGAAAAAGGCGCAAGTCCAGAAAGGGAATGGTACTAGTGTCCGATTTATTTGTAAACTTTAGGTTGAACTCATTCTGAGATAGAAATACCATAAATTCAGAGAGTTGCTCTGCCGAGCCAGTCCAGATGAGCAAAACATCACTGATATACCTCCGCCAGAGAAGGATGTGGCAGAGGTATATTGAGGCATCGTCATCGGAAAATAAGGCTCTCTCCCACCCCCCCAGGTACAGGTTGGCATACGATGGGGCACACAAAATCCCCAACGCAACCCCTTGTACCTGGAGGTAGGTGGAGCTATTGAACAGGAAGATGTTAGTGGTGAGGATATGTTCTAACAGGGTCGTGACAAACTGACAAAGTTTCCAGTTGTTAGTGTCTTGCTCCGTGAGGAACGTGGAAACAACCTCTATGCCTTTTGTGTGGGGAATACTCGAGTATAACGACTCGATGTCTATGGCTGCCATGATTGCCCCTGGTAGTAAAGTGATTCCCTCAATTACTTTTGATAATTCTAGAGTGTCCTTCAAATATGAGGGTAGGCACATGACATAGGGGCGTATCTACATGTTTACTGGCAGTCTCAGTATGGCAACCTATTCCCGACACGATTGGACGTCCAGGAGGGTTGACCATACTTTTGTGGACTTTGGGTATAGAGTAGAACGTCGGTGTGACCGGCCATTTGATCTCAAGATATTCTCACAGATCTTTATCAATAAGGCACTGCTGGTATGCCCGGTTGATGATGGAAAGATATTGGGATCTAGTTTTGCTTAATTTCTCATATGGGACACGTTGATACCATTCCTGATTATTTAAGATTTTATTACACATAGCAATGTACTGAGTTTTATCCATCACCACCACATTGCCACCTTTGTCAGATGGTTTGACTATAATATCATCATTATGCATGATGTTTGCAAGTGCTGTGCTTGTGACAGATTATCCTCAGCATATCTTGGAAATTCAAGATCCTCTATTTGTTTCTTAGTTTGTTTGAGAAAGGCCCAAACAGCTGGACATGTCTGCAGATTGGGAAATTTCGGAGACTTGGCTTTGAACTTAAATGGTTCTGGGGATACCTCTATGTCTGGTTCTTCATCATCTGAGATAGGATCATTTTGATCTACTGAGGTTTCTTGCAAAGAGGTGCAAATCCTATGCAAGAGTAAATTTATCAATTTTTTGTAATGGACAGAAACTAAGGCCGAGTCTTAGTACCTCAATTTCTGTAGATGATAATTCATAAGATGAGAGGTTAACCACATCTAATCCCGATTGAGTGATGTCTGTTTTACAATGAATGGGTCTATCTTGCCCGTTCGTAGGGGTATAATTGGTGTGGCTGAGGGGTTTTGAGCAGGGCCTAAAGGGACTGTACCTTGATTGGTATTCTTGGGTTTTTGATTTTGGGTGTCGCTCCCAAATCGCGTGGAGTTATTTGTTTGCTTTCTTTTTCATCTGGGAACATAAGCAGGGATGCAGTAGCACCAAAAATTGAGTCACCATATGCTCCTTCTGCTGGTTCTGTATATGAATTATTGGGTGTATGCCTGTGGGGGAAACAATCCGTTTTTTTTCCACCGGATATCCCGTTTGGATCTAACTTCCAGTGGGAACTAGCCCCAGCTATTGTATTCCATAATGCGTGGATGAGTGTACAGTGTTGCGCTGAGATCATTCATTTTTACAGACCAGGTGAGCATATGTATCTATGTTGTTACTATATAAAATGTAAAGCAATACAAAACTCACCCTTTTTTACCTTTGTTAAGGAATTGTTAACTGTATGTTTGATATTATATTAATGACATGTTTTATGTCTTATATAACTTAGATGAAATCATAGATGTATGTGGTGCCCTGATGAAGCATTTTGTGAAACATGTTGGCAAATCCTGCATATCTATGCATCTAATTTCATACATCAAGTATCTACTTAAGGTCTATAAGAGTATTATGGCTAGGGATGAGCCGAACACCCCCCGGTTCGATTCGCACCAGAACCTGCGAACGGACCAAAAGTTCGCACGAACGTTAGAACCCCATTGACGTCTATGGGACTCGAACGTTCGAAATCAAAAGTGCTCATTTTAAAGGCCAATTTGCATGGTATTGTCCTAAAAAGGGTTTGGGGACCCGGGTCCTACCCCAGGGGACATGTATCAATGCAAAAAAAACTTTTAAAAACGGTCGTTTTTTCGGGAGCAGTGATTTTAACGATGCTTAAAGTAAAAAAAAAAAAAAGTGAAATATTCCTTTAAATATCGTACCTGGGGGGTGTCTATAGTATGCCTGTAAAGTGGCGCGTGTTTCCCGTGTTTAGAACAGTCCCTGCACCAAATGTCATTTTTAAAGGAAAAAATCTCATTTAAAACTGCTTGCGGGTTTAATGTAATGTCCGGTCCTGGCAATATGGATGAAAATCAGTGAGACAAACACCATGGGTAGCCCCCCATTCCATTACCAGGCCCTTTGGGTCTTGTATGGATATTAAGGGGAACCCCGCACCCAAATTAAAATAAGGAAAGGTGTGGGGCCACCAGGCCCTATATACTCTGAACAGCAGTATACAGGCGGTGCAAACAAGACAGGGACTGTAGGTTTGTTGTTAAGTAGAATCTGTTTGTCATTTTGAACGGGTACATTTTTAACGTGTTTAGCTCCAGCCAAAAAATCTTTTTTAAGCTTTTTGGAAAACATAGGGAAGGGTTATCACCCCTGTGACATTTTGTTTTGCTGTCTTTCCTCCTCTTTAGAAGATTTCACCTCACTTTTTGTCCCAATGACAAATGCTTTTTGAGAATTTGGGTTTTTTTGTGGAACAAGGATTGGAAAGCATCAGTGGAAAGGAGAAATGTTTTTCCCATATTAACTCTTACAGGAGAGAATTTCCCTTCCTAGGGGTAGATTTCATCTCACTTCCTGTTGTCTCCTTCCGTTTGCAAGTAGGAGTCGTTTGTAAGTTAAATGTTTGAAAGTAGGGGCCTGCCCTATATACTCAGCAGAAATTTGGGCCTTAGGTGTTGTTGTGGCCACAACACTGTAAGCCTTCACAGGGCCCTGCTGTGAAATATTAGATCAAGAATTGTAATTACATGCCCCTGTTGAACAGGGGCAGAAAAACTGGGCCTTTGGTGGTGGTGGTGGTGGTGATGGTGCCACAACACTGTAAGTCCTCACTCGCTCTTGGTGGGTGCAGAAATGGGCCCTGCTGTGAAATATTAGATCAAAAATTGTAATTACATGCCCCTGTTGAACAGGGGCAGAAAAATTGGGCCTTTGGTGGTGGTGGTGGTGGTGCTGGTGCTACAACACTGCAACCCCTCACAGACACTCTAGTTGGAACGCAGGAACAAGCCCTGCTGCAAAGTATTGTTTCAAAAATTGTAATTACATGCCCCTGTTAAACAGGGGCTGAAAAATTGTGCCTTAGGCACTGGTGGTGGCGCCCAGAACCAAAAATGTTCTTACAAGCTATCAGCGTGATGATTGAGGAGGAAGAGGATAATTACTCAGGGATAGTCACTCAGCATCAGCATAGGCAGTCTTTGAAGGGATCTGAGATTTCAAAAAAAATTATTCGCTTACATCAGCATCAGGTGCTTGGTAGCTGGTGGTGATCCAAGACTGATTCGTTTTTATGAAGGTCAGTCGATCGACCGAGTCGGTGGACAGACGCACCCTGTGATTGGTTACCACACCTCCAGCAGCACTGAATGTGCATTCCGAAAGAACGCTGGATGCAGGACAGGCCAGTAGCTCAATTGCATACTGTGCCAGCTCTGACCAGTGATCCATCCTCAAGACCCAGTAACCTAGAGGATTTTTGGTGGGAAAGGTGTCCAAGTCTGATCTTGCCCCTAGGTATTCCTGCACCATGTAAAACAGACACTGGCGATGGTTGCTGGAACCGATCATACCTTGGGGCTGCGGACCAAAAAATTGTCTGAACGCATCGGTCAGACGGCCACCTTCTCCACCGCTCCTTCTTTGACTGACCAAAGCCTCAGCAACACGTTGTCCAGAAACAGGAGTTTGTACCCTCCCAGTCTCTGGGAACGCGTTGCACAGACCTTTCTGCAAGGCCTCCCGAAGATGTTTCATCCTCTGCTCCCTCTGCGATGGCAAGATAAGGTCCGCAACCTTACCCTTGTAATGTGGATCAAGGAGGGTTGCCAGCCAGTATTGGTCCTTCTCCTTGATACCACGAATACGAGGATCCTTACGCAGGCTTTGCAGGATCAGCGAGGCCATGCAGCGTAGGTTTGCTGAGGCATTCGGTCCGGAGTCCTCTGGGTCACTAAGGACGACATGGTCCGCAGCCACCTCCTCCCAGCCACGTACAAGTCCATGTGTTTCTTGGGACTGATCCCTTAAAGACTGCTGCTGATCCTGAGTGCCAGGCTCCAGCTCCATACTGACACAATCTTCCTCCTCCTCGTCCTCTTCCTGTGTGATCGGCGGGCATGCAGGAACACTGTCTGGATAAAGGGGGCCTTGAGAGCTAAGGAAGTCCTCCTCTTCCTGCTTCTGTTCTGCCTCAAGTGCCCTGTCCATTATTCCACGCAGCGTGTGCTCCAACAGGTGGACAAGGGGGACAGTGTCACTGATGCATGCACTGTCACTGCTCACCATCCTCGTGGCCTCCTCAAATGGTGACAGGACAGTGCATGCATCCCTGATCATGGCCTACTGGCGCGGGTAAAAAAAACGAAGCCCCCCTGACCCTGTCCTGGTGCCATAGTCGCACAGGTACTCATTGATGGCCCTCTGCTGCGTGTGCAGCCGCTGCAGCATGGCCAACGTTGAGTTCCACCTGGTGGGCATGTCACAGATTAGGCGGTTCTTGGGCAGGTTAAACTCCTTTTGGAGGTCCGTCAGCTAAGCACTGGCATTATATGACCGGCGGAAATGCACACAGACTTTCCTGGCCTGCCTCAGGACATCCTGTAAGCCCGGGTACCTGCCCAAGAACCGCTGCACCACCAAGTTAAGGACGTGAGCCAAACAGGGCACATGGGTCATTTGTCCCTGTCGGAGGGCAAAGAGGAGTTTGGTGCCATTGTCGCAAACCACCATTCCTGCCTTAAGTTGGGGTGGCGTCAACCACCTCTGAACCTGCCCCTGCAGAGCTGACAGAACCTCTGCCCCAGTGTGGCTCCTGTCCCCCAAGCACACCAGCTCAAGCACCGCATGGCATCTTTTGGCCTGCGTACTTGCGTAGCCCCTTGAACGGCTACGGAGCACCGCTGGTTCCGAGGACAAAGCACAGGAAGAGGTCATGGAGGAAGAAGAAGAGGAGGGGGTGGAGGAGAGAGGTGTGTCACAATCATTAGCATTTTGGAGGCGTGGTGGCGGAACAACCTCCAGCACTACTGCACCTTGTCCTGCATCCTTCCCAGCTACCAGCAGAGTCACCCAATGCGCCGTGAAACTTAGGTAACGTCCCTGTCCATGCCTGCTGGACCATGAGTCAGCGGTAATATGCACCTTACCGATGATCGCCCTGTCCAGCGAGGCATGGACATTGCCTTCCACATGCCGGTAGAGAGCCGGAATCGCCTTCCGTGAGAAAAAGTGGCGTTTGGGTACCTGCCACTGAGGAACCGCACATTCCACAAACTCACGGAAGGGGGCAGAGTCTACCAACTGAAAAGGCAGCAGTTGAAGTGCTAGCAATTTTGCCAAGCTAGCATTCAACCGCTGGGCATGTGGATGGCTGGGAGCAAACTTCTTTCGGCGGTGCAGCAGCTGGGGCAGGGAAATTTGCCTGGTACAATCTGACGTCGGTGTACCAAAAGCAGATTGCCCACAAGTACTTGGCTGTGACACACCTAATTCTACACCTTCATTCCTCTCACTGCAGGTCTCAGAGAGGACTGAAGGTCTAGTGGGGTTGGAAATCTCAGCTGATGAGGAGCAAGGAGAGGTCCTCTTTGTTCTTTGATGTGGGTCTTTTAGATACGCTTGCCAACGAACTGCATGGCAGGTCAACATATGTCTGGTCAAGCATGTGTACCACCTAAGCGGGAGATGTTTTAGCCACGTGAGATACGCTTGAGACATATGTTGCAAATAGCAGCGGTGCGTTCTGATGCACTCGTCTCAAAAAAGGCCCACACCAAAGAACTTTTTGAATAACGCACAGAGACTGCAGCGCCCTGCACATGTAGAGCTTTGGGGTGTGATGCAGTCAATGTACTGCCCTTAGGCTGGCCCCTGGAGGGCATCCTGCCTCGTTGGTGATGTGCCGCCTCCTCCTCCTCCCTCCTCCTCGTCTCTCCTATCAGGCACCCACGTTGAGTCAGTGACCTCATCATCCCCTTCCTCCTCATCACTGGAGAAAACCTGGCAGTATGCTGCAGCAGGGGGAGCATGACTGTCAGATTGCTGTCCTTCTTGGGCACCCCCTCTGTCCGTGCTCATGTTACTCCCTTCATCAAGCTCAGTATCATCATCAGAGCCTTCCAAACGCTGGGCATCCTCCTGGAGCATGTACCCAACACTGTGGTCAAACAGTTCGAGGGACTCCTCAGAAGGACATGGTGGGGCTAGGGAAGGAGTCACTGATGACATTGAGCCGAGGGAAGAGGCCGCTGCTTTGCCAGACAAAGTACCCTGGGCATGGGTGAGAGAGGATGAGGAGGATGAGGACGGCTTGGTCATCCACTCGACCAAGTCTTCCGCATGTTGCGGCTCAACACGGCTCAAAAAAAGGCCAAGCGTGTCCCACGGCCACGTGCTGATGAGGATGCACCGTCTCCACGACCAGCACTAGACACAGAGCCTGCTTGCCCTCTCTTATTGGCTTGTGACTGTCTGCCTCTCCTTCTTGGCCTTCCAGACATACTAATGGCCTGTAGCTGCACTAAGCTGGGATATATATATATATATATATATATATATATATATATATATATATATGTACTGATACTGCAGCTAGCAAAATCAACTGCCTGCCTGTAGTATGAGAACACCACCAACCTTCTACAGGTAGCTTTAGCTGAACACTGTGCAGAGCTCGCAAAAAACTAACTTGTAGCTTTTTTAGCTGCCTGCGGTAGTGATAGGATCAGGAAAACACCACCAACCTTCTACAGGTAGCTTTAGGTGAACACTGTGCAAAGCTCGCAAAAAAATAACTTGTAGGTTTAGCTGAACACTGTGAGGTGGACGCACCACACTAACTTGTAGTTTTAGCTGAACACTGTGAGCAGGACACACGGCACTAACTTGTAGATTTAGCTGAACACTGTGAGCAGGACGCACAGCACTAACTTGTAATTTTAGCTGAACACTGTGAGCAGGATGCACTGCACTAACTTGTAGCTTTAGATGAACACTGTGCAGAGGTCTCACTACACCAACTTGTAGTTTTAGCTGAATACTGTGAGCAGGACGCACAGCACTAACTTATAGTTTTAGCTAAACACTGTGAGCAGGATGCACTGCACTAACTTGTAGCTTGAGATGAACACTGTGCAGAGGTCTCACTACACCAACTTGTAGTTTTAGCTGAACACTGTGAGCAGGACGCACAGCACTAACTTATAGTTTTAGCTAAACACTGTGAGCAGGACGCACTGCACTAACTTGTAGCTTGAGATGAACACTGTGCAGAGGTCTCACTACACCAACTTGTAGTTTTAGCTGAACACTGTGAGCAGGATGCACAGCACTAACTTGTAGTTTTAGCTGAACGCTGTGAGCAGGACGCACTGCACCAACTTCTAGGTTTAGCTGAACACTGTGAGCAGGACGCACAGCACTAACTTGTATTTTTAGCTGAACACTGTGAGCAGGACGCACAGCACTAACTTGTAGTTTTAGCTGAACACTGTGAGCAGGATGCACTGCACTAACTTGTAGCTTTAGATGAACACTGTGCAGAGGTCTCACTACACCAACTTGTAGTTTTAGCTGAACATTGTGAGCAGGATGCACAGCACTAACTTATAGTTTTAGCTAAACACTGTGAGCAGGACACACTGCACTAACTTGTAGCTTGAGATGAACACTGTGCAGATGTCTCACTACACCAACTTGTAGTTTTAGCTGAACACTGTGAGCAGGACGCACTGCACTAACTTGTAGCTTTAGATGAACACTGCAGAGGTCTCACTACACCAACTTGTAGTTTTAGCTGAACACTGAGCAGGACGCACAGCACTAACTTGTAGTTTTAGCTGAACACTGTGAGCAGGACGCACTACACCAACTTGTAGGTTTAGCTGAACACTGTGAGCAGGACGCACAGCACTAACTTGTAGTTTTAGCTGAACACTGTGAGCAGGACGCACAGCACTAACTTATAGTTTTAGCTAAACACTGTGAGTAGGACGCACTGCACTAACTTGTAGCTTGCGATTAACACTGTGCAGAGGTCTCACTACACCAACTTGTAGTTTTAGCTGAACACTGTGAGCAGGACGCACAGCACTAACTGTAAATAGTCTAGCTGCCTGACTGTGGTACTAATAGGATCAAAAGAACACGATCAATTTTCTTCAGGTAGCTGTAAATACTGTAACAAGACAAGCCTGCCTGTCAGTAGGAAGATAACAGGAACGGATCTAGCTAAACTGAATACAGTGTATATATATATATATATATATATGCAACACCTGGGATGCATATATATATACACAATACACTGTAAGTGCAGCTAAACTGACTGACTGTTCTGCCTAATCTATCTAACTTAAATCGAATGTCACTGTCTGTGTCTCTCTCTCTCTCAATGAACGCCGGAACACACTACACAGGGCCGCCGTGCAGGCGGCCTTATATAGTGTGGGGCGTGTACTAAATCCCCTGAGCCATAATTGGCCAAAGCCTCCTTGGCTTTGGCCAATTACGGCTCTCTGTTCAGACGGCGCTGTGATTGGCCAAGCATGCGGGTCATAGTGCATGCTTGGCCAATCATCAGCCAGCAATGCACTGCGATGCCGCAGTGAATTATGGGCCGTGACGCGCCACACGAATTTGGCGCGAACGGCCCATATCGTTCGCAATTCGGCGAACGGGCGAACAGACGATGTTCGAGTCGAACATGGGTTCAACTCGAACACGAAGCTCATCCCTAATTATGGCTGTGTTGTTTTTAATCTGATATCCTTTAATAAATGTATAATTTCTTAATTAATTGTTGTCTTGGTGCTCACCTTATTAACAGACACACTATCTCCATACAAAAATCCCACCTTCGAGAGAGCACCGTCTCTTTCCTACTTTTTCCCAAATTAATCTGGTAATCTTTCCCTGAAAGGATTTAAGGTGGTCTCTTCTGATCAGGATGGGGAGGGAGCAGAATAAGTATAGTAACCTAGGGAGGAGGGTCATCTTGACAGAATTAATTATACCCATCCATGCCATTTTATACGGGCCCAAGTTTCTTAGATCAGATTCTAGTTTTTGATAAATTGGGGGGTAGTTTGCCTGATAGAGGTGTTCAACCTTAGGAGTGAGGTTGAACCCCAAATATCTTATAGGGGTATTACTCCATTCAAATTTGAAGGAGTCCTTCAGTTGAGAGATAAGGGAGTGTTGTAGGGAGACATTTAGTGCTTGTGATTTAGCCATATTTAACTGTAGACCTCATATTTTGGCAAAGTTTTCAGTAAGTGACACAAATTAGGAAGCAAGGTGGACGGGGAAGTTATGAAGAGGAGCAAATCAACAGCGAACAGGGTGCACTTATGGGTTGTCTGACCACACTGTACTCCCCTGATATCTGGGTAGGTATAGATAGCTATCGTTAATGATTCAATTGTCATGGCAAATATCAAGGGTGAGAGCGGACAACCCTGGCGTGTGCCCCTAGCTATCTTAATCAGGTTTGATTGGTACCCTTGTAGGCTGACTTTAGCTTCTGGTGCAGAGTACAGGGCCTCTAGGATCCCGATAAAGTTTGGACTGAATCCCCAACGTCGGAGTACCGAAAATAGATACGTCCAGGAGACCGAATCGAAGGCGTTCTGGAGGTCTAGCGATAAGAGCATGCCCTCTTGTCTGGGTCCTCCCTCCCATCCCAATTGCAGTATTGAGATTATGTCTACTGCTCTTCGCACCTGGTCGGGTCCATGCCGTGCTGGTATGAATCCCACCTTGTCCTTTTGAATATATTGACCAATAAATACAGCTAGGCAGTTTAAGACTTTGGTTAAGATTTTTAAATCATTGTTAATAAGTGAAATGGGTCTGTAGTTCCCTAAAATCCCTGCATCTTTTTCAGGTTTGGGTATTACTGAGATGTAGGCCGAATTTAGTTGGTTTTCCAATGGGGCTCCATTCTTTTTTGAGTTAAAGAATCTGGTTAGGTATGGGGTTAGGGTTGCTTTGTGGTCTTCTTCCAAAGATGGGAGAGGTAAACCTTCCAGGAATGTTTCTATCTGTGTCAGATTCATATTCGCGTCTGCCCTGTATAGGTCAGTGTAATAATCTAATGAAAATTCGTATTTCGTACAAATCCAAATTTAAATTCTGACACGAATTACCTATTCCTTTTCGTACGAAATGAAACGGAAGGAAAAGAAACACATTTATTTCATATTTTATATTATGTTTATTGACAGCGCACATGTCTAGTTTGTGATATCTTTGCTTTCTGAGAGAGCCTTGGCCTGGGCTAACCCTCTATGGGAGATGCAAAAACCTGTTGTCTTGAGTTACCCTGAGTTTGTGGCCTCCTTTAAAAGGGCATTTGATGTTCCCGCACTCTCCGCTTCTGCTGCCAAGTGCCTCATGTCCATCAGAGTACGAGAACTGTTGTCGACTACGCCATTGAGTTCTGTACTCTGGCAGCAGAGGTTGCTTGGAACAATGAGGCCCTCATGGCTGCTTTCTCACATGGTCTCTCGGATTCCATCAAGGATGAGATAGCAGCCCAAGATAGACCCACTGAGCTGGAGAGCTTGATCTCGTTTGCCATCCTCATTGACTCCAGACTCAGAGAAAGACTTACTTTTATGGAGTGCTTGCAGAAGCCTCCTGTACGTTTGCCTCCAAGCTTTGCAGTCCCACCCATGCCTCCCTCACCTCCCATGCCTCCTGGTACCGAGTCGATCAGTGAAGATGAACCCATGCACTTGGGCTTCACGCATCTCTCTGCGGATGAGAGAGCCTTTAGGAGGAGGGAGAGATTGTGCCTTTATTGTGGCCAGGCTGGTCACTTTTTGAAGTCTTGTCCTACCACTCCTGGGAACACCCAAACCCTGAGGTCCTGTCATGGATAGACCTTAGGTGGTGTTGTGTCGTCCCCAGTTATCCAGAAGGATAAGCCCCTGGTTTTGGTCACCCTTTCTTGGGCTAAGTCGTCTATCGAGATAGAGAGAGAGTATTACCGCTCCAGGTGGGTCAGATCAAAGTCAGATCCTTCAGTCTAGAAGTCCAGGTGCTGACAATGCTGTAGCAGTTAGACATCAAAGAAATCCTGGACAACCGCACTCCAAAAATATTTGCCTTTATTCAAAAAAGTGTCATCCAAAATACAGGTCACAGCAAAGTGGAACAAAACTTACGCGTTTCGCACTACACAGAGTGCTTAGTCATAGCTAACAATCATAAAAATCAAAGTGAAATAAATAATAAAAGTTACAAACCATGTGACCATATAATTAGCAGATGCCAATTAATCAGTGAATATACCAATTAGGCATCATGGGTCACCTGTGGTTTCAACAAGTGCAGTAAAAAAAGAACAAAAACGAGATCAATAAAAAAATGTTTGAAAAAGTACAAATAAAGCATGTCGTGTGCAAAAAGCAAAAGTGTATGAACAAGTTGTGTAAAAAATCTGTGTGAAGATATATGAATATAAAAATGTATGTATGAAAAAAAATTATGTATATATGTCGAAATATGCATGTGTATAACAATGAAATAAAGTGAAATAAAACATTGTAAAAATGGTGGTAAATGTGTGTATATCCAAGTAAACCAGTAGTAATTAATGCTTTAAAATGATGGAAAATGTATTAAATGTGCGTATAAAATAAAGTGAAAAGAATAAAGTGCAATAAAAGGTGAAAGATGGAATCTGACACGAGCTCGAACAGAGAGATGCTGACGTGTGCGTACCACGAGGCCACGTCTTACACGTTTCATCATCAAGACGTCATCTGAGGCGCGCCTCAGCTCACTTCATATGGATGCTTTTTATTGGGGATACTACTACGCCAGAGCAGGATAAAATACCCCCGGACGGAGGATCACTTCCCGGTTTCGCCATCGCAGGATTGTCTACACATGCCTTTTACCCCTGCAGGGGTAGGCAGTCCGGTGAGTGCAAGCACGAGTGGGGGTGCAGTGAAGGACGGGACACTATCAGTTAATGTTGAGACTACGTTTTTCTTCACCAGAAGGACACACTTTTAGGACATTTGATTTTGGACACTCACTTTTCATAAGTCCTTGTTTTCTATACACAAAAATTTCCTTTCGATTTTGAACTTGTTATGCACATATGCTGGGGATTTCTATTTTTATTTCTATTTTTTATTTTCTAATGAAATAATTGTTTGCTTGGATTGTCAAATATTGGTTTGATTGCCACAATTGTTTATATATTGGATTCTGTTTTTTCTGCCATTTTTTCAATCTATAGGCATATTCCTCTATACACATATAATTATTTGGTATAATGGCATTTTTCCATATATTTTAGGAGCACGTTGCACTTTATCACATCACACCTATTAGGTGTACTGTTTACACTTGAGATACCTCAGCCCTTGCAAACACATTTGTTACACGCACAATATTAATATTTGGTACACATATTTATAAATCTTTTTTGCACTTGTACGAATCACTACCTATGCACATATAGCTGGACAGCGCCAATTCTCCTGTTTAAAACTTTCTAACAATCTCTACTGTAAACTGGAGAAGTGTGAGTTCCATTGGTAACAGGTTAAATTCCTGGGTTATGTCATTCCGACTGCTGGTTTTTCGATTGACCCAGAGAAACTTTTGGCAGTTCTACAGTGGCCTCGACCCGTGGTGTTACATCCTCTGCAGCGTTTCCTGGGTTTTGCCAACTATTATCGTAAGTTTATTCATAACTTCTCGTCTCTGGTCAAGCCCCTGACCGATACGACCAGAAAGAACGGTAACCCACAGAGTTGGTTTCTGGAGTCCATTAAGGCCTTTGAAAGTCTCAAGGCCACCTTTGTTTCTGCTCCTGTGTTGGCACATCCTGATCCTATGTTACCTTTTATCCTTGAGGTTGATGGTTCTGAGACTGGTGTTGGCGCCCTTCTGTCTCAACGTCCTACCTCTGAGAGTGCTATGCATCCTTGTGGCTATTTTCCAAGAAATTGTCACCTGCCGTGTGCAATTACCAGATTGGTGACAGAGAGCTGTTGGAAATCATTTTAGCCCTGAAAGAATGGAGACATCTCCTCGAAGGTACCACTGTGCCGGTTCTCATTCTTACTGACCATAAGAATCTCACATTCTTGTCTGAGGCTAAACGCCTCTCTCCCAGTGGGACGAGATGGGCTCTTTTCTTGTCAAGTTTCAATTACATTATCTCATTCTTACCTGGTACTAAGAATGTAAGGGCTGACGCCTTGTCACGACAATTTTCCTCCACTTCCAAGTTGGAGTCGGTTCCGGTTCCTATGATTCCTCATGATCGTATTCTGGCTACGGTTCGCACCAGTCTTACTTCTCCTTTGGGTGAATGCTTGAAACCATTCATATTTAAAATACTTGCCTACTGTAAACTTATTTTCAGTTTTTACTTACAGTTTCCATCCAGCCCTAAGCAGTGAAAAAAAGTTGCTGCCTAGTTCCATGAGAAATGGAAATTTCCAAACTGCAGAGGTGCAATTGATGGCAAATATGTCTGCATTGCCCATCCCCAACTTAGGTTCCTTTTTTACAATTATAAGGGGTTTTTCAGTATTGTTCTCATGGCGATTGTGAATGTCAATTATGAATACTTTTTTGGATATCGGCAAAAATGGGCGCAATTCAAATGGCGGTGTAATTGAGCAAACCAAATTTTCTCTCCATCTGAAAAATGGATCTCTGAACCTGCCTTCATGTGAACAGAATGTTGAGCAGCTTAACTTTGTTTTTATGGCTGATGAGGCCTTTCCACTTGGGGAACATTTGCTCAAACCCTATCCAGTGTGCCATCTCACCCCTGAGCAAAAGATTTTTATTAACAGCTCTCCAGGGCACGCCGAGTGGTAGAGAACGCATTTGGGATCATGGCCAACAGGTTCAGATTATGTTTAACATCCATAAATCTGTACTTATACAAGGTAGACAATATTGTGCTGTGCTGCTGCATCCTGCACAACTACATCCGTAGGCATGCAGACAGATACATGACATCACTACCATTTGAGAAGGACCCTGTTATTCCAGGGAGAAGCGTAGGAAAGAAGACCATGATCCCATTGAGGGACTTACGCCCATTGCTATTGTCCATACAAGCTTGGCCTCCCAAAGTGCAAGGGCAGACCAAAATAATTATTTTGTAGGAATAGGGGCAGTGGATTGGGAGTCCGATATGTAGGCGACCTGATCAAGCAGGTTAAGGTGTTTTTTTGTTTAGTTCCCACTTGGACATTATTGTGTTGTTTGTAAATCAATAAGGTCATACCTTTTGGATTTGTGCATTACTTGAGTTTGAAATATGAATTCATCACAGATTAAGCTGCAGATATACATGGGAGCTAATCAGCTTCTAAATTCATTTTTGGGAACTAATCTGTCTATAAAACCTGTAATCTGTTTGGTTTACAGTCAGGTCCATAAATATTGGGACAGCGACACAATTCTAATCTTTTTGGCTCTATACACCACCACAATGGATTTGAAATGAAACAAACAAGATGTGCTTTAACTGCGGACTTTCAGCTTTAGTTTGAGGGTATTTACATCCAAATCAGGTGAACAGTGTAGGAATTATAACAGTTTGTATATGTGCCTCCCACTTTTTAAGGGACCAAAAGTAATGGGACAATTGGCTGCTCAGCTGTTCCATGGCCAGACAAAAACATTAGGTATGGCCAAATCAACTGTTTGGAACATTCTTTAAAAGAAAGAATGTACCGATGAGCTCAGCATCACCAAAAGACCCGGAAGACCATGGAAAACAACTGTGGTGGATGACCGAAGAATTCTTTCCCTGATGAAGAAAACAGCCTTCACAACAGTTGGCCAGATCAAGAACATTCTCCAGGAGGTAGGTGCATGTGTGAAAAAGTCAACAATCAAGAGAAGACTTCACCAGAGTGAATACAGAGGATTCACCACAAGATGTAAACCATTGGTGCGCTTCAAAAACAGGAAGGCCAGATTAGAGTTTGCCAAACAACATCTAAAAAAGCCTTCACAGTTCTGGAACAACATCCTATGGACAGATGAGACCAAGATTAACTTGTACTAGAGTGATGGGAAGAGAAGAGTATGGAGAAGGAAAGGAACTGCTCATGATCCAAAGCATACCACCTCATCAGTGAAGCATTGTGGTGGTAGTGTCATGGCGTGGGCATGTATGGCTGCCAATGGAACTGGTTCTCTTGTATTTATTGATGATGTGACTGCTGACAAAAGCAGCAGGATAAATTCTGAAGTGTTTCGGGCAATGTTATCTGCTCATATTCAGCAAAGTGCTTCAGAACTCATAGAACGGTGCTTCAGAGTGCAGATGGACAATGACCCGAAGCATACTGCGAAAGCAACCAAAGAGTTTTTTAAGGGAAAGAAGTGGAATGTTCTGCAATGGCCAAGTCAATCACCTGACCTGAATCCGACTGAGCATGCATTTCACTTGCTGAAGACAAAATGAAGGGAAAATGCCCCAAGAACAAGCAGGAACTGAAGACAGTTGCAGTAGAGGCCTGGCAGAGCATCTGCAGGGATTAAACCCAGCATCTGGTGATGTCTATGCATTTCAGACTTCAGGCTGTAATTGACTGCAAAGGATTTGCAACCAAGTATTAAAAAGTGAAAGTTTGATGGATGATTGTTAATCTGTCCCATTACTTTTGGTCCCTTAAAAAGTTGGAGGCACATACACAAACTGTTGTAATTCCTACACCGTTCACCTGATTTGGATGTAAATACCCTCAAATTGAATCTGAAAGTCTGCAGTTAAAGCACATCTTGTTCATTTCATTTCAAATCCATTGTGGTGGTGTATAGAGCCAAAAAGATTAGAATTGTGTTGATGTCCCTATTTTTTTTGGACCTGACTGTATATGCTGAGTTACATTTATTTTTGCACTCGCCACATAAGGCTTTGTTGTCCAAACCTATTTGTATCCCAATTTACCAAAGTACGTATTTGTACTTTCCTGCTAACAAAATACAGCATTCCTAAAGAAGCAAGGACAGACACAAAGTTATTTCATACTTTTTAATATGTAACTTGGCTAACATTAGCCACATTTCTTTATAAAACTACAAAAATTACAGGTAAACGTGTACATAAAACTGTTAGGTATTAAAGTGATTTTGGGAAACCGTAATATAAAAAAACAAGAAATTTGTACAACATGTGAAAGCACACCTTCAAGCTTTTTGTACATATCAATACTTTTGGCCAAGCTACCCCACCATATTCAACAATGTGCTGTGTCCAATTTGGTGCTGTAGCTCGGGGAGCCAAACACCCTGAGAAATGGGCAAAGTTGAAATAAAAGATGGCAACTCGATGATTCCACTTTTTCTCCCAATTAATGTAAAACAGAAACCAAGTTGATGTGTTTCTAAGGCAGAATAATTCATCTGAGGATGTCTGCAAGTGCTGAAACGCATCTGTTTGATCCTGTTTAACATTATGTAGGCAAAAAAAAGATAAAGACGAGTCATCATTTTGCCGGTTCATATGTTGAACTTTGAAAGTGTAAGTCAAAAGTGAAATTGTACATTCAAATATAACAGTTGCAATTATTCAAAAAATGTGCAAAGGTTAGTCAATTTCAAACTGTACAAACACATGTATAACAGAACGTAAAACAAAAAAACATGTTTGCTTTTTAAATTTTAGCTAAAATATCGATGATGGTGATAACTCTGTTTTGGGGACCATGCATGTTTTGTTTTCATTTTCTCCAATTTCCTTATTGCAAACCAAGAGCTCACTGATAAGTATGTGGGCATTTGCACTGCTGAAGGGAGTTTTTTCTTCCACAACCTCCACATCACCTAAACAAATATGAAACGCACCATGTATTAGAAATATGCAGGCATCCAAGCATTACTTGAAGCTGTGGTCACAGACACTGACTTGTGGTCAACACAGTTTCCAGAACTTCACACAGTACTTCCTGCACGTCATCTTCTTCAGGGTGTCTGGTGCGTTAACCTTCTAGATCCTCAGGAAGTGCTGGGTTACTGGTGTCCAGACACAGCTCAGATGTTCCTTTTCTTTTCTCCCCTATGTGAATCCAAAAAAGGTATACTTAGCTGACAGATATGTTAGCCTAGAAATAGCAATATGAAACATTATTTTGAAGTGTCTTACAATTGTCTGTTTTGACAGAGATCCAAGCTGCCTATGTGTTTTTTGCCCTTTCCAAAGCAGGAATACTTATCTGTTTTGTGCAAGTTTCGAACATGGACATACCCTTAGTATCCACTGGAGCACCAGCATGGGACACCATAACAAAGGTCTTATGGTGTCCTACACTTGTGCTCCTGCGTTCAGCTGCATAACAGCTGCTGAGTGTCCTCTACTGACACTGAATATAGTTGACATTTCAGTAGTTTACACATCTATACAACAATCTACTGAACTTATGTTACATAAAAATAGGCCAGAACAAGTGCATTTAACGTGCATCTCCCAAAAACAAAGTATTAGTGATCGATCAAAACAATGTTTCCTGTCCCACGAAAGTTTCCTGTGTCCACTAAAATAAAACTCAGGGCATGGAAAACTATAGAACAGTAAAAAAAAGCACATGGGCAGCAAGTAAGTAAGAAGGGAAAAAAGAGAGAATTGGATGTTGGATGCACCATACTAACGGTCCAAAATGAACCTGAAGACCGGTGCTTGTGTGCTTCTTCTGATCCTATTAATAGCACAGGCAGGCTCTTGAAGTATTTACAGTTAGTGGACTGTGTAACCCTGCGCAGTTGCACCTACAGTATAGCTACCTGAAGCCAAGTGCTTGTGTGCTTCTTCTGATCCTATTAATAGCACAGGCATGCTCTTAAAGTATTTCAAGTTAGTGTACTGTGTACCCTGCACAGCTGCACCTACAGTATAGCTACCTAAAGACAAGTGCTTGTGTGCTTCTTCTGATGCTATTAATACCACAGGCAGGCTATTGAAGTATTTCCAGTTAGTGTACTGTGTACCCTGTACAGTTGCACCTACAGTATAGCTACCTGAGGACAGGTGCTTGTGTGCTTCTTCTGATCCTATTAATAGCAGAGGCAGGCCCTTTAGGTATTTACAGTTAGTGTACTGTGTAACCCTGCAAAGTTGCACCTACAGTATAGCTACCTGAAGCCAAGTGCTTGTGTGCTTCTTCTGATCCTATTAATAGCACAGGCAGGCTCTTGAAGAATTTACAGTTAGTGTAATGTGTAACCATGCACAGTTGCACCTACAGTATAGCTACCTAAAGCCAAGTGCTTGTGTGCTTCTTCTGATCCTTTTAATAGCACAGGCATGCTATTGAAATATTTCCAGTTAGTGTACTGTGTACACTGCACAGTTGCACCTACAGTATAGCTACCTGAAGACAGGTGCTTATGTGCATTTGATCCTATTAATAGCACAGGCGGGCTCTTGAAGTATTTCCAGTTAGTGTACTGTGTACCCTGCACAGTCGCACCTATGAAGAGGGCCGACTATGATGGGAAGTATGGATCTTACCCCTAACCCAATGTTAGAAAGGCCAAGGTCATATCGAAAGTTGTCAAGAGTCTGCAGAAGAATTTTGGTGTACGACGATCCAAGGATCAACTCAGGAAGCGGTGGTCAGACCTCATATAACTACCTGAAGCCAAGTGCTTGTGTGCTTTTTTTAATCCTATTAATAGCACAGGCAGGCTCTTGAAGTATTTACAGTTAGTGTACCATGTACCCTGCACAGTAGCACCTACAATATAGTTACCTAAAGACAGGTGCTTGTGTGCTTCTTCTGATCCTATTAATAGCACAGGCAGGCTCCTGAAGCATTTCCAGTTAGTGTATTGTGTACCTTGCACAGTTGCACCTATAGTATAGCTACCTGAAGACAATTGCTTGTGTGCTTCTTCTGATCCTATAAATAGCACAGACAGGCTCTTGAAGCATTTCCAGTTAGTGTACTGTATACCCTGCACAGTTGCACCTACAGTATAGCTACCTGAAGCCAAGTGCTTGTGTGCTTCTTCTGATCCTACTAATAGCACAGGCAGGCTCTTGAAGTATTTACAGTTAGTGGACTGTGTAACCCTGCACAGTTGATCCTACAGTATAGCTACCTGAAGCCAAGTGTTGTGTGCTTCTTCTGATCCTATTAATAGCACAGGCAGGCTGTTCAAGTATTTCCACTTAGTGTGCTGTGTACGCTGCACAGTTGCACCTACAGCATTGCTACCCAAAGCCAAGTGCATTCGTGCTTCTTCTGATCCTATTAATAGCACAGGCAGGCTCTTGAAGTATTTACAGTTAGTGTACCATGTACCCTGCACAGTAGCACCTACAATATAGTTACCTAAAGACAGGTGCTTGTGTGCTTCTTCTGATCCTATTAATAGCACAGGCAGGCTCCTGAAGCATTTCCAGTTAGTGTATTGTGTACCTTGCACAGTTGCACCTATAGTACAGCTACCTGAAGACAATTGCTTGTGTGCTTCTTCTGATCCTATAAATAGCACAGACAGGCTCTTGAAGCATTTCCAGTTAGTGTACTGTGTACCCTGCACAGTTGCACCTACAGTATAGCTACCTGAAGCCAAGTGCTTGTGTGCTTCTTCTGATCCTACTAATAGCACAGGCAGGCTCTTGAAGTATTTACAGTTAGTGGACTGTGTAACCCTGCACAGTTGATCCTACAGTATAGCTACCTGAAGCCAAGTGTTGTGTGCTTCTTCTGATCCTATTAATAGCACAGGCAGGCTGTTCAAGTATTTCCACTTAGTGTGCTGTGTACGCTGCACAGTTGCACCTACAGCATTGCTACCCAAAGCCAAGTGCATTCGTGCTTCTTCTGATCCTATTAATAGCACAGGCAGGCTCTTGAAGTATTTCCAGTTAGTGTACTCTGTTCCCTTCACAGTTGCACCTACAGTACAGCTACCGAAAGACAAGTGCTTGTGTGCTTCTTCTGATCCTATTAATAGCAGAGGTAGACTCTTAAAGTATTTCCAGTTAGTGTACTGAGTACCCTGCACAGTTGCACCTACAGCATAGCTACCTGAAGACAGGTGCTTGTGTGCTTCTTCTGATCCTATTAATAGCAGGGGCAGGCTCTTTAAGTATTTACAGATAGTGTACTGTTTAACCCTGCACAGTTGCACCTACAGTATAGCTACCTGAAGCCAAGTGCTTGTGTGCTTCTTTTGATCCTATTAATAGCACAGGCAGGCTCTTGAAGTATTTCCGGCTAGTGTACTGTGTACCCTGCACAGTTGCACCTAAAGTATAGCTACCTGAAGCCAAGTGCTTGTGTGCTACGTCTGATCCTATTGATAGCACAGGCAGACTCTTGAAGTATTTCCAGTTAGTGTACTGTGTACCCTGCACAGTTGCACCTACAGTATAAAAAAAATATTGTGTACTAGTGCGCAAACCACCAATTAAACTAAATCAATAAAATAACAGTGATAAAGCTGCCACCCTACAGGTGTTCCCACACCTGAAATAAAACAGCTAAATTTAAATTAAGGAAATGTGGCGCTAAATCTAAGATACTTCAGTAATGTGAAAAAAATCTCAAAATAATATTGTAAAAATAAAGAATGTGAAACAACCGCATATATGGAGATTTTACAAACAAATCCCAATAATAATTGTGTCACCAGACATTAATCTAACCATCATAATGTGCAGCAAAAGTAGGATGGGACCATCACTACAACAATACAATTGGTGTAAATAACCTTAATAAAAAGGCTCATAAATAAATTCAACTAACCAAGGAATGCTAAATCGGCTAAATTTCTGCCAAAGTAAAATAATAGAAGTGCAGAAAATGTGCAAAAAATTACAATCAGTAGAACTATGTGGTAATAAACGTGTGATTAAATTAATAACAGATAAATATATAATAGGTAGCAGTCCAGAGTAAACAATAAAGTTCATGCAATAAATAGTGCACTTAATAACAGATCCCATAAACTGTGCAATCCGAATTGCGGCAATCTCCAAGAAGTGATGCAAAAATAGGTGTACACAGCAGCTCCCCAGTGCAGTTCCCCCAGCCTCTCACCTTAAGGCTGATCGATAACAGCCAAATCAAAGTCCAGGTGGACAGGCAGCTCCAGGATCTCCTAATAAGAGTAGACATTCTCTGCTCCCCCAGCACCTCCGTAGCTCAACCAAACAATAAGCACAAAAGGGAAGGAAAACTCCATAGTGTAGTAACCAAGTGAATAAAAATTTATTTGAAAGTATCCACTTACATTTAAAATCTGCAAAACGAGCACACACAGCAGCTGATTCCCGATCCCGGTCGTGATCCGAAAAAAGCCGAACAAGCAAAGGACCCACCTCTCTTCCCTGACGCGTTGCATGACCGTCACATCACTTTTTCAAACGGTATAGAGACGGGTAAGGCGGTGATTACTCTTATAGCGGCAGGGTTACCATGGCAACCTCTAAACAATCACTGAGAACATCCTAATCTTTGCATAATGGGCAGATCACAGTAAATAGATAATACTAAAATAATTAAATTAAACGAACAATGATAAAATCACTAATAAGATATGGATAATCCATCAAAATAAATATAGCTAGAAAAGGTTATCTAAAACGGGCTATACACCATCTAGTGGTCGAAACTAATAATGCACACAATCACATGAATAGATTGATGTATCTCTTAATGCTGGAATAAATATCTATGTGAGCATTTCAGATCATCTAAGTGAGCATATATGTTTGGGACCAAGTATATTAAAAATATATCATTAAAAAACATTTAATAAACTAGAAAAGGTACAATTTCTGTGGAAATTGTGAAAAGTGTTCTTGCCTCTACAACTGGAGTGGGCGGAGTAACTGGGTGGAGTGGCTTGCGTAACTGTGAAAAGTGTTAAAAAGCTTAATATTTTAAAAAGTATAAATAGTAGTAAAAAAGTTGAAGTCCCATCATTAGCTGAAAGAGCTGAACATTTTTTCAAAAGTTTTTTTTTCAAAAATGTTTTTTTTTTTTTAAACGAAATTTTTTTTTTCAAAAATAATTTTTTTTTCAGAAACTGCCATCAAAACTGCCACATCAGAATTGTCCTATCAAAACTGCCCCATCATATTGCCACCATCAAAACTGCCCCATCAGAATTGCCCCATCAAAACTGCCCCATCAGAATTGCCCCATCAAAACTGCCCCATCATATTGCCACCATCAAAACTGCCCCATCAGAATTGCTCTATCAAAACTGCCCCATCATATTGCCACCATCAAAACTGCCCCATCAGAATTGCCCCATCATATTGCCACCATCAAAACTGCCCCATCAGAATTGCCCTATCAAAACCGCCCCATCATATTCCTCTATTATAAATCAGTACATGGTGTGTCTGTCTCCTCCCCCGGGCTCTGTAATCAGAGCTGAGATGCTCCAGCCACCTCCCCCCCTGTGTATAACAGAAGCTTTGGTAACCATGGCAACAAAACAAACACAGTACACTCTGATTAATGGCTAAAATTTCCTGAAATGACCTCTAAACAAAAAGCTTTTTCCCAAAAACTATAAATCCTTCAGCGAAGATCTTTATATTGTGAGAATCACAAGACCCAGACCTAGATTTTGATGTATAGTATGTCTCTGAAATATTAAAAATGGAGGCACAGTCGCAGTTTAGAAATTGCCCTTCAAATTTGAAGGGGCTAGAGTGTAGTTTCAATGAATGTCAACGGACGGCGTGAGTTGCAAACAAATGGTCATATTGTGAAAACTATCAGGACTATGGCTTAGCCGTGGACATGTTTAGTGGCAGCAGGGATAGCTAAACGTTTTGATATAAGATTTGTGTAGGTGGGCTTGAAAATGAGGGAGTGGAGGCAGTTTAGAAATCATGTTCTGATTTTTCAGCTTTTGTCACCTCCCACTCTAGTTTCCCCATTCATTCCTATGGGACCAATTTCGCTGCAAAAACGACGATATTTCGTGAACCATTCGGCGAAACGTTCCACAAAATAATAGCACACCATTCGGGAACAATCCGCACGTTTCGGTATATTACTTGTCTATGTAGTGTAAAAACTGTGGGAGGAGTTAGGGTGGTAAATTTGGCTATAATAATAACTAGAAAATGCATTTCCTGGGGAAAATGCGTGGGAATGCTGAATAGCTAAATTGCTAAAATGGCCGCCATCAAAACTTCCCCATCATACTGCCATCAAAACTGCCCCATCAAAATTGACCCATCAAAATTGTCCCCATTAAAACTGCCCCATCATATTGCCACCATCAAAACTGCCCCATCAAAACTGCCCCATCATATTGCCACCATCAAAACTGCCCCCATCAAAACTGCCCCATCATATTGCCACCATCAAAACTGCCCCATCAGAATTGCCCTATCAAAACTGCCCATCATATTGCCACCATCAAAACTGCCCCATCATAATTGCCCCATTAAAACTGCCCCATCATATTCCTCTATTATAATCAGTACATCGTGTGTCTGTCCCCTCCCCCCGGCTCTGTATTCAGAGCTGAGATGCTCCAGCCATCTCCCCCCCGTGTATAACAGAAGCTGTGGTAACCATGGCAACAAAACAAACACAGTACACTCTGATTAATGGCTAAAATTTCCTGAAATTACCTCTAAACAACAAGCTTTTTCTCAAAAACTGTAAAAGATATCAAACTGAAAAGGTATAGCCAGATAGCTGAATATTTTGTGAACATTTTAAAGTGTGTTTGGTGTCTCTAGGTGAAAGTATGAAGGAGCTGAAACTTTTGGGAGCGGAAGAAGAATTTAAGGATTTCAAGCATGCTCCCATTGACTTTAATGTTAAAAAAGTGATAAAAAGCTTAATATTTTAAAAAGTATAAATGGTAGATAAAAAGTTGAAAAAGAGCACACATCAGCTAAAAGAGACGAATATTTTGATAGTTGAATGGTTTTAATAGCTGAAAGTATGCAGAAGTTACGCAGAACCAAAAAACGTACGGAATAAAATTAAAATTAAAACTAGAAAATGCATTTCCTGGGGAAAATGCGTGGGAATGCTGAATTGCTAAAACGGCCGCCATCAAAACTGCCCCATCATACTGCCATCAAAACTGCCACATCAGAATTGCCCCATCAAAATTGTCCCCATTAAAACTGCCCCATCATATTGCCACCATCAAAACTGCCCCATCAGAATTGCCCCATCAAAACTGCCCAATCATATTGCCACCATCAAAACTGCCCCCATCAAAACTGCCTAATCATATTGCCACCTTTAAAACTGCTCCATTAAAATTGTCCCCATCAAAACTGCCCCATCAGAATTGCCCTATCAAAACTGCCCCGTCATATTGCCACCATCAAAACTGCCCCATCAGAATTGCACCATCAAAACTGCCCCTATCATATTGCCACCATCAAAACTGCCCCCATAAAAACTGCCCCATCATATTGCCACCTTTAAAACTGCTCCATAAAAATTGCCCCCATCAAAACTGCCCCACCATAATGCCACCATCAAAACTGCCCCATCAGAATTGCCCCATCAAAACTGCCCCATCATATTGCAACCATCAAAACTGCCCCATCAGAATTGCCCTATCAAAACTGCCCCATCATATTCCTCTATTATAAATCAGTACATGGTGTGTCTGTCCCCTCCCCCGGGCTCTGTAATCAGAGCTGAGATGCTCCAGCCACCTCCCCCCCTGTGTATAACAGAAGCTTTGGTAACCATGGCAACAAAACAAACATAGTACACTCTGATTAATGGCTAAAATATCCTGAAATGACCTCTAAACAAAAAGCTTTTTCTCAAAAACTGTAAAAGATATCAAACTGAAAAGATATAGCCAGATAGCTGAATATTTTGTGAACATTTTAAAGTTTGTTTGGTGTCTCTAGGTGAAAGTATGAAGGAGTTGAAACTTTTGGGAGCGGAAGAAGAATTTAAGGATTTCAAGCATGCTCCCATTGACTTCAATGTTAAAAAAGTGTTAAAAACCTTAGTATTTTAAAAAGTATAAATGGTAGAAAAAAAGTTGAAAAAGAGCACACATCAGCTAAAAGAGACGAACGTTTTAATAGTTGAATAGTTTTAGTAGCTGAAAGTATGCAGAAGTTACGCAGAGCCAAAAAACGTACAGAATAAAATTATTAATAATTAGAAAATGCATTTCCTGGGGAAAATGCGTGGGAATGCTGAATAGCTAAATTGCTAAAACGGCCGCCATCAAAACTGCCCCATCATACTGCCATCGAAACTGCCCCATCAGAATTGCCCCATCAAAATTGTCCCTATTAAAACTGCCCCATCATATTGCCACCATCAAAACTGCCCCATCAGAATTGCTCCATCAAAATTGTCCCATCATATTGCCACCATGAGAATTGCCCCATCAAAACTGCCCCATCATATTTTTCAAAAATGATTTTTTTTTTTCAAAAATATATATTTTTTTTTTCAAAAACATTTTTTTTTTCATAAATTATTATTTTTTTTTTCAAAAATAATTTTTTTTTTCAAAATAATTTTTTTTTTCAAAAATATTTTTTTTTTTCAAAAATATTTTTTTTTTCAAAAATATATTTTTTCAAAAATAATTATTTTTTTTTTCAAAAATAATTTTTTTTTTTTCAAAAATAATTGCTGAATAGCTAAATTGCTAAAACGGCCGCCATCAAAATTGCCCCATCATACTGCCATCAAAACTGCCCTATCAGAATTGCCCCATCAAAATTGTCCCCATTAAAACTGCCCCATCATATTGCCACCATCAAAACTGCACCATCAGAATTGCTCCATCAAAATTGTCCCATCATATTGCCACCATCAGAATTGCCCCATCAAAACTGCCCCATCAGAATTGCCCCATCATATTACCACCATCAAAACTGCCCCATCATATTGCCATCAAAACTGCCCCATTAGAATTGACCCATCAAAATTGTCCCCATCAAAACTGCCCCATCAGAATTGCCCCATCAAAACTGCCCCATCATATTGCCAACATCAAAACTGCCCCCATCAAAACTGCCCCATCAGAATTGCCCCCATCATATTGCCACCTTCAAAACTGCTCCATAAAAATTGTCCCCATCAAAACTGCCCATCAGAATTGCCCTATCAAAACTGCCCCATCATATTGCCACCATCAAAACTGCCCCATCAGAATTGTCCCATCAAAACTGCCCCATCATATTGCCACCATCAAAACTGCCCCATCATATTGCCACCTACAAAACTGCCCCATCAGAATTGCCCCATCAAAACTGCCCGATCAGAATTGCCCCATCAAAACTGCCCCATCATATTGCCACCATCAAAACTGCCCCATCAGAATTGCCCCATCAAAACTGCACCATCATATTGCCACCATCAAAACTGCCCCATCAGAATTGCCCTATCAAAACAGCCCCATCATATTGCCACCATCAAAACTGCCCCATCATATTGCCACCATCAAAACTGCCCCATCAGAATTACCCCATCAAAACTGCCCCATCATATTCCTCTATTATAAATCAGTACATGGTGTGTCTGTCCCCTCCCCCGGGCTCTGTAATCAAAGCTGAGATGCTCCAGCCATCTCCCCCCCTGTGTATAACAGAAGCTTTGGTAACCATGGCAACAAAACAAACACAGTACACTCTGATTAATGGCTAAAATTTCCTGAAATGACCTCTAAACAAAAAGCTTTTTCTCAAAAACTGTAAAAGATATCAAACTGAAAAGATATAGCCAGATAGCTGAATATTTTGTGAACATTTTAAAGTTTGTTTGGTGTCTCTAGTTGAAAGTATGAAGGAGCTGAAACTTTTGGGAGCGGAAGAAGAATTTAAGGATTTCAAGCATGCTCCCATTGACTTCAATGTTAAAAAAAGTGTTAAAAACCTTAGTATTTTAAAAAGTATAAATGGTAGAAAAAAAGTTGAAAAAGAGCACACATCAGCTAAAAGAGACGAACGTTTTAATAGTTGAATAGTTTTAGTAGCTGAAAGTATGCAGAAGTTACGCAGAGCCAAAAAACGTACAGAATAAAATTATTAATAATTAGAAAATGCATTTCCTGGGGAAAATGCGTGGGAATGCTGAATAGCTAAATTGCTAAAACGGCCGCCATCAAAACTGCCCCATCATACTGCCATCAAAACTGCCCCATCAGAATTGCCCCATCAAAATTGTCCCTATTAAAACTGCCCCATCATATTGCCACCATCAAAAATGCCCCATCAGAATTGCTCCATCAAAATTGTCCTATCATATTGCCACCATCAGAATTGCCCCATCAAAACTGCCCCATCATATTGCCACCATCAAAACTGCCCCCATCATATTGCCATCAAAACTGCCCCATTAGAATTACCCCATCAGAATTGTCCCCATCAAAACTGCCCCATCAGAATTGCCCCATCAAAACTAAAAGTAATTTTTTTTTTCAAAAATATTTTTTTTTTTCAAAAATATTTTTTTTTTTCAAAAATTTTTTTTTCAAAAATGATTTTTTTTTTCAAAAATAATTTTTTTTTCCAAAAATAATTGCTGAATAGCTAAATTGCTAAAACGGCCACCATCAAAACTGCCCCATCATACTGCCATCGAAACTGCCCCATCAGAATTGCCCCATCAAAATTGTCCCCATTAAAACTGCCCCATCATATTGCCACCATCAAACGTGCCCCATCAGAATTGCTCCATCAAAATTGTCCCATCATATTGCCACCATCAGAATTGCCCCATCAAAACTGCCCCATCATATTTTTCAAAAATGATTTTTTTTTTTCAAAAATATATTTTTTTTTTTTCAAAAATATATTTTTTTTTTCAAAAACATTTTTTTTTTCAAAAATTATTATTTTTTTTTTCAAAAATTATTATTTTTTTTTTCAAAAATATTTTTTTTTTTTCAAAAATAATTTTTTTTTTCAAAAATATATTTTTTTTTTTTCAAAAATTATTATTTTTTTTTTCAAAAATATTTTTTTTTTCAAAAATATTTTTTTTTTCAAAAATATATTTTTTTTTTTCAAAATAATTTTTTTTTTTCAAAAATATTTTTTTTTTCAAAAATATATATTTTTTTTTTCAAAAATATTTTTTTTTTTTCAAAAATAATTGCTGAATAGCTAAATTGCTAAAACGGCCGCCATCAAAATTGCCCCATCATACTGCCATCAAAACTGCCCTATCAGAATTGCCCCATCAAAATTGTCCCCATTAAAACTGCCCCATCATATTGCCACCATCAAAACTGCACCATCAGAATTGCTCCATCAAAATTGTCCCATCATATTGCCACCATCAGAATTGCCCCATCAAAACTGCCCCATCAGAATTGCCCCATCATATTACCACCATCAAAACTGCCCCATCATATTGCCATCAAAACTGCCCCATTAGAATTGACCCATCAAAATTGTCCCCATCAAAACTGCCCCATCAGAATTGCCCCATCAAAACTGCCCCATCATATTGCCAACATCAAAACTGCCCCCATCAAAACTGCCCCATCAGAATTGCCCCCATCATATTGCCACCTTTAAAACTTCTCCATAAAAATTGTCCCCATCAAAACTGCCCATCAGAATTGCCCTATCAAAACTGCCCCATCATATTGCCACCATCAAAACTGCCCCATCAGAATTGTCCCATCAAAACTGCCCCATCATATTGCCACCATCAAAACTGCCCCATCATATTGCCACCTACAAAACTGCCCCATCAGAATTGCCCCATCAAAACTGCCCGATCAGAATTGCCCCATCAAAACTGCCCCATCATATTGCCACCATCAAAACTGCCCCATCAGAATTGCCCCATCAAAACTGCACCATCATATTGCCACCATCAAAACTGCCCCATCAGAATTGCCCTATCAAAACAGCCCCATCATATTGCCACCATCAAAACTGCCCCATCATATTGCCACCATCAAAACTGCCCCATCAGAATTACCCCATCAAAACTGCCCCATCATATTCCTCTATTATAAATCAGTACATGGTGTGTCTGTCCCCTCCCCCGGGCTCTGTAATCAAAGCTGAGATGCTCCAGCCATCTCCCCCCCTGTGTATAACAGAAGCTTTGGTAACCATGGCAACAAAACAAACACAGTACACTCTGATTAATGGCTAAAATTTCCTGAAATGACCTCTAAACAAAAAGCTTTTTCCCAAAAACTATAAATCCTACAGCGAAGATCTTTATATTGAGAGAATCACAAGACCCAGACCTAATAGCTGAAAGTATGCAGAAGTTACGCATTACCGAAAAACGTACGGAATAATAATAAGAAAAACTAGAAAATGCATTTCCTGGGGAAAATGCGTGGGAATGCTGAATTGCTAAAACGGCCCCCAGCAAAATTGCCCCCATCATATTGCCATCAAAACTGTCCCATCATATTGCCACCATCAAAACTGCCCCATCAGAATTGCCCCATCAAAACTGCACCATCATATTGCCACCATCAAAACTGCCCCATCAGAATTGCCCTATCAAAACAGCCCCATCATATTGCCACCATCAAAACTGCCCCATCATATTGCCACCATCAAAACTGCCCCATCAGAATTACCCCATCAAAACTGCCCCATCATATTCCTCTATTATAAATCAGTACATGGTCTGTCTGTCCCCTCCCCCGGGCTCTGTAATCAAAGCTGAGATGCTCCAGCCACCTCCCCCCCTGTGTATAACAGAAGCTTTGGTAACCATGGCAACAAAACAAACACAGTACACTCTGATTAATGGCTAAAATTTCCTGAAATGACCTCTAAACAAAAAGCTTTTTCCCAAAAACTATAAATCCTACAGCGAAGATCTTTATATTGTGAGAATCACAAGACCCAGACCTAGATTTTGATACATAGTATGTCTCTGAAATATTAAAATTGAAGGCACGGTCGCAGTTTAGAAATTGCCCTTCAAATTTGAAGGGGCTAGAGTGTAGTTTCAATGAATGTCAATGGACGGCGTGAGTTGCAAACAAATGGTCATATTGTGAAAACTATCAGGACTATGGCTTAGCCGTGGGCATGTTTAGTGGCAGCAGGGATAGCTGAACGTTTTGATATAAGATTTGTGTAGGTGGGCTTGAAAATGAGGGAGTGGCGGCAGTTTAGAAATCATGTTCTGATTTTCCAGCTTTTGTCCCCTCCCCCGGGCTCTAATCAGAGCTGAGATGCTCCAGCCACCTCCCCCCCTGTGTATAACAGAAGCTTTGGTAACCATGGCAACAAAACACACACAGTACACTCTGATTAATGGCTAAAATTTCCTGAAATGACCTCTAAACAAAAAGCTTTTTCTCAAAAACTGTAAAAGATATCAAACTGAAAAGATATAGCCAGATAGCTGAATATTTTGTGAACATTTTAAAGTTTGTTTGGTGTCTCTAGGTGAAAGTATGAAGGAGCTGAAACTTTTGGGAGCGGAAGAAAAATTTAAGGATTTCAAGCATGCTCCCATTGACTTCAATGTTAAAAAAAAGTGATAAAAAGCTTAATATTTTAAAAAGTATAAATGGTAGAAAAAAAGTTGAAAAAGAGCACACCTCAGCTAAAAGAGACGAACATTTTGATAGTTGAATGGTTTTAATAGCTGAAAGTATGCAGAAGTTACGCATTACCGAAAAACGTACGGAATAAAATTAAAATTAAAATGATTAAAAATAATAAATAAAATCGAATAACAATAGTGGGACTGCTAAAGCATTCACACTAATTATTAAAAATAATAAATAAAATCGAATAACAATAGTGGGACTGCTAAAGCAGTCCCACTAATAAATAAAATCGAATAACAATAGTGGGACTGCTAAAGCATTCCCACTAATAAAAAAACGAATAACAATAGTGGGACTGCTAAAGCATTCCCACTAATTAAGTTTAAAAATAAATAAAATCGAATAACAATAGTGGGACTGCTAAAGCATTCCCACTAATAATATATATGTAAGATAACAGTAAGTGGTCTTGCTATGCAAGAACACTTAATAAAATTATCATTAAAGAACATTAAATCACATAAATCACCTCATTACTTCAGAAAAAATATCTAGAGGCCAAATCTCCTGTTAAATACTAAAAATATAAATAGATCACTTAAAAAACTGAGAGACATAAACTTGAGTTTCTTAATAGCGTGACAATTGGGATAATCAAAAGAGAGAAATAAAACCTAAATAAAAGAATAGCTATCCCTGAAAGGAAGGGAAAAGGAATAATGACAGTGAAAAAGGGTGGAATTAATAAAGACGTTCAATAATCCGAAATAGAACAATTAAGATCAAATTCCACATTATGTCCTAGTGGCGCTAGAGTACCGAGCTCATAAATCCAGCAAAATTCTGACTGACTAAGTTTAATTACTTTGTTGTCCCCTCTCCAATGGGGTTTATATCTATCTATACCCCATACTTTTAAAGAGGATGGATCCCTATTATGGAACTGATCATAATGTTTGGATAGGCTATGTTTTGGGTAGCCATTCTTGATATTCTGGGTATGTTCCCTGAGTTTCTTCCAAAGTTCTCTCTTAGTACGTCCAACGTACTGAATTTGGCATGGACATTCCAACAGGTACACCACTCCTTCTGTTCGGCAAGAAATAAATTCTTCTATCTCATATTCTCTACTGGTGAGGGTCAATTTGAATCTTGTTTTCTTCTTCTTTATTTCTTTTGTGTGTCTGCATGTATAGCATGTCTTGCAGGGATAGAAGCCTTTTCCATCAAAAAAAGAGAACTTATTTTTAGAAGGGGGATCCAACAAATTTTTTGCAATATGATCCCTTAAAGTTGGTGCCCTTCGATATGTAAATATAGGTTTTTCTGGTTATATTGCTCCTAGATGTCGGTCGGCTTTCACAATATTCCAATATTTCTTAATAATTTTTTCTATTTTTTTGTGTTGCATATTGAAATCCATTACCAAAGGTACCATGTTCATTGAGTCTTTCTCTCTGGTTGAGTCTTCTATCAATCTGCTTCTGTCCAAGGCCTCAACTTCTTTAATTTTTTCTTTTATAAAACAAAACCGATGTCCTTTTTGAATGAATCTTTCACCAATAAATTCTGCTTGTTTTAAAAACACCTTCTGTTTGGTACAGTTTCTTTTTAACCTAATAAATTGACCTGTCGGTATACTATTTAGCCAGGAAGCATGATGACAACTATCCAATGGGAGGTAACTGTTCCTGTCGACCTGTTTAAAAAAGGTTTGTGTAACCAATTTTCCATCTTCTATTAATATTTCCAGATCCAGAAACTGTATCTTCTCATCGTTGATCTCCTATGTAAGCCTAATATTCTTATTGTTAGTATTCAGATTAAAGCAGAAATCCATTAGGCTTTCTCTGTTCCCGGCCCATATAACAATAATGTCATCAATAAATCTTTTAAAAAGCAGGAGTTGTTGTGGCTTATTATTATACAAGATATCATCCTCCCACTCAGCCATGTAGAGGTTGGCGACACTAGGTGCGTATTTAGCCCCCATTGCTATTCCACAAATCTGTTTGTAGAATTTATTTTCATACCAAAAGTATTTGTGATCCAAACTATATCTTAAACAGTCACACAAAAACTTTTTCTGCATCGTCTTCAGATCACTAAATTCATTCAGGGCCCATTTGGTGGCTTGTATTGCCTCTTCATGATTGATAATAGTGTACAACGATGCTACATCAGCTGTTGCCAGATATATCGGTGTGTCCCCAAATGAAATACTGTCAAGTAACTGTATCAGATGTTTCGTATCTCTTAGAAATGACTTTGTTTTTTTCACCAACGGCTGTAGAAACCAATCAATATACTCTCCTATTCTTGCTCCGACCGAATTGATTCCAATTACTATCAGCCTTCCTGGAGGCTTCACTTTGTTTATGTGAATCTTAGGGAGAGTATATATTACCGGAATATGGCATCCTTGTGGTTGAAGATATTTTGCTTCTTTTTTGTTCAATAGGCCTTTCAATTTTCCTCTTTCCACTAAGTAAGCTAAGTCATCTTTATATCTTACAATAGGATTACCCGACAATTTCTGGTATGTATTGGTGTCGCTCAATTGTCTAGTCAGTTCTTCATGATAGTGCTTCTTTGACTGGATCACTATTGCTCCACCTTTATCAGCCTGTCTTATTACAATATTTTTCCTCTCTTCAAGATTCTTGATACCATTCTTGACATCTGCTGGGTCCTTCATCTTTTTAATCTTAAGGTCCTGTAAATCTTTTAGGACCATTCTTCGGAACACCTCTATATGTCCTTCTGTTCCCATTGGGGGATTAAACAACGATTTGTTCTTCAGATCACTAAACTTAATCTCACTTATCAAGCTGCTATTCCTCAATAAATCCTCTCCTGGTTTACTCATCATATACTTTTTATTATGAAGGCTTCTAGCAAATTTATTAATATCTATGTACGTATTGAATTTATTTATGTTCTTTTTCGGTGCGAATTTTAGACCTTTGTCCAGTACTTTCATTTCATTTTCTGTCAGTTCTATTCCACTAATGTTCACTATCCCCTCTCCTATCACTCTCTTTTTCTTTTGTTTTTTTGTTCCTGCTCTACATCTGCGCTTTGTTTTCTGTTTCCTCCAGATGGTTTTTCTGATCCTCTTCTCAGAGATCTCCTTGATCTCTCTCCCTGGTGTCTCTGCTCCCAGTTTTTTCTTTCCTTCTTGTTTCTCTCCTCCGATCCGGGCTCCTCCTGTGGGATCTTCGAGGTCTGTTCTCCATCTGATACCGTCTGGGAGACCCTCGGGGTCTCATTTTTAAAAAACGCATCAGAGTTCTATCACGTCTCCCATAATGATAATTCGGAGTTCTTCCCCTTTCTCAATGGTCTCTGGGCGTTCGTCCTTCTTCATCAAGTCTTCTCAAATATTCATACCGATTATAGGTTGGAATATTATAATGGTTTTCATAAGGCCTTTGTTCTCGTCTTCCATCATGGTAATATGGACTAGTTTCTACATTCCCATTCTCGTATCTTCGGTTCTCATAATTTCTCCATGGAGGTGTCACCAGTTCTCTTCTATCCGGAACCTGTTGGGAAGGTCTCGGAGTATTATAAAAATTATTACTATGCCAATTATTCTTCCAAAAGGGCTTTTTCCAATTAATGTTTCCATTCACTCCCTGTCTCTGATTCGGAGTATTATAGTTGTTACGGTTTTCACCTGGAACTCATCTAGGAAAATTCTTCACCTTCTCAATGTTGCCATTAGTTTTTTCATCGCTCCCCTTTTCTGGGGTAGTATTGATGGAATTTATTACTGGCTCTTTTAACTTATTTTGCCATTTAAATACCAGATCATCCTCATAATCCTTCAAATCTCTCTGATATTTCCTCCTTTTCCTTGCTGCAGTCTCATTGTCTTTTTGTTCCATATCTCTATGTATAGGGATGAGCCGAACACCCCCCTGTTCGGTTCGCACCAGAACATGCGAACAGGAAAAAAGTTTGTTCGAACACGCGAACACCGTTAAAGTCTATGGGACACGAACATAAATAATCAAAAGTGCTAATTTTAAAGGCTAATATGCAAGTTATTGTCATAAAAAGTGTTTGGGGACCTGGGTCCTGCCCCAGGGGACATGGATCAATGCAAAAAAAAGTTTTAAAAACGGCCATTTTTTCAGGAGCAGTGATTTTAATAATGCTTAAAGTCAAACAATAAAAGTGTAATATCCCTTTAAATTTCGTAGCTGGGGGGTGTCTATAGTATGCCTGTAAAGGGGCTCATGTTTCCCATGTTTAGAACAGTCTGACAGCAAAATGACATTTTGAAGGAAAAAACTCATTTAAAACTACCCGCGGCTATTGCATTGCCGACAATACACATAGAAGTTCATTGATAAAAACGGCATGGGAATTCCCCAAGGGGGGAACCCCGAACCAAAATTTTTTTAAAAAAATGACGTGGGCTTTCCCCTAAATTCCATACCAGACCCTTCAGGTCTGGTATGGATTTTAAGGGGAACCCCGCGCCAAAAAAAATAAAAAACGGCATGGGGACCCCCAAAAATCCATACCAGACCCTTATCCGAGCACGCAACCTGGCAGGCCGCAGGAAAAGAGGGGGGGACGAGAGTGCGCCCCCCCTCCTGAACCGTACCAGGCCACATGCCCTCAACATTGGGAGGGTGCTTTGGGGTAGCCCCCCAAAACACCTTGTCCCCATGTTGATGAGGACAAGGGCCTCATCCCCACAACCCTGGCCGGTGGTTGTGGGGGTCTGCGGGCGGGTGGCTTATCAGAATCTGGAAGCCCCCTTTAACAAGGGGACCCCCAGATCCCGCCCCCCCCTGTGTGAAATGATAAGGGGGTACTTACCCCTACCATTTCACTAAAAAACTGTCAAAAATGTTAAAAATGACAAGAGACAGTTTTTGACAATTCCTTTATTTAAATACGTCTTTTTTCTTCTATCTTCCTTCATCTTCTGGTTCTTCTGGTTCTTCTGGCTCTTCTGGTTCTTCCTCCGGCGTTCTCGTCCAGCATCTCCTCCGCGGCGTCTTCTATCTTCTTCTCCTCGGGCCGCTCCGCACCCATGGCATGGGGGGAGGCTCCTGCTCTTCTCTTCATCTTCTTCATCTTGTTCAACTTCTTCTCTTCTTCTTTTCTTCTCTTCTTCTCTTCTTCATTTTCTTCTCCGGGCCGCTTCGCACTTATGCTGGCATGGAGGGAGGCTCCCGCTGTGTGACGGCGCTCCTCGTCTGACAGTTCTTAAATAACGGGGGGCGGGCCACCCGGTGACCCCGCCCCCCTCTGACGCACGGGACATGACGGGACTTCCCTGTGGCATTCCCCGTGACGTCACAGGGAAGTCCGGTCAAGTCACCGTTAGGGAAGAGCTTCGAGTTCGAGTCGAACTCATGTTCTACTCGAACATTGGCTGTTCGCAAGTTCGCCGAACAGCGAACAATTTGGGGTGTTCTCGGCAAATTCGAATGCCGCGGAACACCCTTTAAAAGTCTATGGGAGAAATCAAAAGTGCTAATTTTAAAGGCTTATATGCAAGTTATTGTCATAAAAAGTGTTTGGGGACCCGGGTCCTGCCCCAGGGGACATGGATCAATGCAAAAAAAAGTTTTAAAAACGGACGTTTTTTCAGGAGCAGTGATTTTATTAATGCTTAAAGTCAAACAATAAAAGTGTAATATCCCTTTAAATTTCGTACCTGGGGGGTGTCTATAGTATGCCTGTAAAGGGGCGCATGTTTCCTGTGTTTAGAACAGTCTGACAGCAAAATGACATTTGGAAGGAAAAAACTCATTTAAAACTACCCGCAGCTATTGCATTGCCGACAATACACATAGAAGTTCATTGATAAAAACGGCATGGGAATTCCCCACAGGGCAACCCCGAACCAAAATAAAAAAAAAAAAATGATGTGGGGGTCCCCCTAAATTCCATACAAGGCCCTTCAGGTCTGGTATGGATTTTAAGGGGAACCCCGCGCCAAAAAAAAAAAAAAAAACGGCGTGGGGTCCCCCTAAAAATCCATACCAGACCCTTATCCGAGCACGCAACCTGGCAGGCCGCAGGAAAAGAGGGGGGACGAGAGTGCGCCCCCCTCCTGAACCGTACCAGGCCACATGCCCTCAACATTGGGAGGGTGCTTTGGGGTAGCCCCCCAAAACACCTTGTACCCATGTTGATGAAGACAAGGGCCTCATCCCCACAACCCTGGCCGGTGGTTGTGGGGGTCTGCGGGCGGGGGGCTTATCGGAATCTGGAAGCCCCCTTTAACAAGGGGACCCCCAGATCCCGGCCCCCCCCCTGTGTGAAATGGTAAGGGGTACTTACCCCTACCATTTCACTAAAAAACTGTCAAAAATGTTAAAAATGACAAGAGACAGTTTTTGACAATTCCTTTATTTAAATGCTTCTTCTTTCTTCCTTCATCTTCTTCTTCTTCTGGTTCTTCTGGCTCTTCTGGTTCTTCCTCCGGCGTTCTCGTCCAGCATCTCCTCCGCGGCGTCTTCTATCTTCTTCTCCTCGGGCCGCTCCGCACCCATGGCATGAGGGGAGGCTCCCGCTCTTCTCTTCATCTTCTTCTCTTCTTCATCTTCTTCTTCATCTTCTTCTTCTTCTTCTCTTCTTCCTTCTTCTCTTCTTCATGTCTTCTCCGGGCCGCTCCGCAGCCATGCTGTGGCATGGAGGGAGGCTCCCGCTGTGTGACGGCGTCTCTTCGTCTGACAGTTCTTAAATAACGGGGGGCGGGGCCATCCGGTGACCCCGCCCCCCTCTGATGCACGGTGACTTGACGGGACTTCCCTGTATTTTTATTTGGAAGGGTGATGAACTGAGTTTAAGATCCTTTTTCCAACGTTTGAATATGAACCAAAAAAATATTAAACTTGAACATCAAATTAGTGAGACTAAAATCCAGTTCCTTGATCTTGAAATAGAACTAACAGCCAATATCATCAGCACAAAAACTTTCTTCAAACCAGTGGAAAGGAACAGCTATATACCAGTAACGAGTTGCCACTATGAGCCATGGTTAATCAACATTCCGAAGGGCCAGTTTATTCGCTTACGGAGAAATTGTTCAGAAAATAATGACTTAAACAAGCTCAGTGGATAGGTAAGAGGTTTGAAGAAAAAGGGTACAATAAATGTTTTATAGAAGAAAAAATAACAGAAGTCAATCAAACCTCAAGAGAAGTGCTGATCCAAGATAAAATCAAGGTAAATGACAAAACAGATGACATACCTCTGATAATGGACTTCAGTGTACAACACAGGAGGATGGAGAGGATTATAAAAAGACATTGGTCTATTTTAAAAACTGATACTACTTTGGCAAATATACTCCCAGAAAAACCGAGATTCATTTATAGACGAGCTCCAATTCTATGGGACATCATAGCTAAAAATGTATCCAACCCACCCAAGAGAATAACTGATTTAACCTTTTTTCAGGGTAAAGGATTCTATCCCTGTAAAAGGTGTTATGCCTGCATAAATACTAATCAAAATGGATACAAATGTCAGAAATTTTCTTCAACAAATACTGGACAAGAATTTGTAATAAAGGATTTTATATCTTGCAGGACTGAGGGGGTGGTATATGCTTTACAGTGCTCCTGCTCCCTCCAATACATTGGCAGAACGAAACGACCAATGTGGAAGAGAATAAGAGAGCATATCCAGAACATTAGAAAAGGCTATCCAAAACACAGTGTTTCAAAACATTTTGATGGGTATCATAACAGAGACCCTAGGGGTCTCCAATTCTGGGCTATTCAAAAGTATAAGGCTCATTGGAGGGGTTCCCATAAAGTGAGGGAACTCAGCAAGAATGAATCCAAATGGATATTCCAGATGGGTACATTAGAACCCCATGGTTTGAACATTGAATTCGACCTGAATTGTTTTATTTCTGATTTTTAGAGGTTTTTCAGATTTATATATATATATTTTATGGTATATATTTTATTTTTATTTTTTATATTTTTTATTTTTTATTTTTGGTCCAAGATTTTCATTATTTGCCCAATACCAGTTTTTTTCTGAGTGGCAATATTTGGTTCAGTTCTAGCATATAAATAATGGTCATCATCCATTTTTGTAATATTCTATCATGGAATTTTTAGATTTTAATTTTACATTTTAATATTATTTCCCTATTTCTTATATCATATCTTATTTTAATTTTATATATGTATATTATATATATATATATATATATATATATATATATATATATATATCATGTCATCTTGTTTACTCCGTTTTCCATACATTTATGAGCAGAGCATGTGGATACCCCATTTTTGTGATATTATGGGGCACTGGTCAATTATCAAAACCATTAGAGACAATGCTATTTATTCCCTCTGTGAGATGTTATACCAATTGTGACCACTGGAGGGAGTTGAAAAAGTAAACGTGATTAGAGATATCAATATATATATATTTTTTTTTACTCTTTACACACTGCGTTTTTTACACATGGAATCGTGGTTTTGATAAACCAACGATATTTATATGAATTACATGTCTAATAAAAGCTGAATATATATATATATAAAAATATAAAGCTGAGTCCGTCAGAGCTTGTATTATCCTTGAAAAAGTCACGTGACTGTGATGTAACACGTGGGAGGAGCCAAGGACGCTCTGTGCAGATCAGCAGTAACACACAGTGTACTGCAGTGAATCTGCTCCTGTCTAAGGCGGCTGACTGCTATAGTAAAACCTGCATATGCCTTATCATTATAAGGCGCACGTGAGTGGATTGAAGTTTGCCTGTGTACCTTGGTATCCTAACTATTGCACAATGATTGTTTTTTTCTCTTATCTGCCTGTCAAATGAGATCTGTTTATGATTCTCACATTGGTTGTGAACAGAAGCAAAAGAAACATTGTTACTATAAAGGTCAATGAGCACCTTAATTAAGCAAGTGTTTTTAAACAGCTTTGCTAGTGGGACCGGATCAAAGCTCTATACTAATCTGATTCCACACTTGTATAATTGAACCTTCTGAATACATCCCTATATATTTATTATTTATTTTTATGTGGATTTTTATGTGGATTTTTTTACACATTTGATGTCACTAATTTTTTATAATTTTACACTATTTTGATTGCTGGATTTTTTAGGAATTTTTACTCACCACTGGATTTATTTGAGTATTTATATTTATTCATATATATTCATTTTTATGCACATTGTGAAGCGCTTCAAATATCATTATTTATTCTTTTTAAGTGACTCTGAAAACACTCTCTTTTGATAGCAGCCTCACTTGGTTTTATGTGTAATTATCAGCTATTTAGCATCACAGCGCTTTGTGTTTTATATATTCTTTACCACCTAAGGTCTGTCCGTGACAGGACCTCAAGGTTCGGGTGTTCCCTGGACGGGTAGGACAAGCTTTCCAAAAGTGACCTGCCTGGCCACAATAAAGGCACAATCTCTCCCACCTCCTAAGGGTTCTCTTATCCGCAGAGAGATGTGTGAAGCCCAAGTGAATGGGTTCATCTTTACAGACTGACTCGGTACCAGGGGGCATGGGAGGTGAGGGAGGTAAGGGTGGAACTGCAATGTTCGAAGACAAATGTACAGGAGGCTTCTGCAAGCGTTCCTTAAAAGGGAGTCCTTCTCTGAGTCTGGAGTCGATGAGGATGGCAAACGTGATCAACCTCTCCAGCTCAGTGGGTATATCCCAGGCTGCTATCTCATCCTTGATGGTATCTGAGAGACCATGAGAAAAAGTAGCCACGAGGGTCTCATTGTTCTAAGCAACCTCTGCTGCCAGAGTACGGAATTCAATGACGTAATTGGCAACAGTTCTCGTACTCTGTTTGATGGACATGAGGCACTTGGCAGCAGAAGCGGAGCATGCAGGAACATGAAATACCCTTTTAAAAGAAGTCACAAGCTCAGGGTAACTCAAGACAACAGGTTTTTGTGTCTGCCATAGAGGGTTTGCCCTGGCCAAGGCTCTCTCAGAAATCAAAGATATCATGAAACCTACTTTGCTTCTGTCCGTGGCAAATGCCTGGGGCAGCATCTCAAAGTATATCTCAACCTGGTTGAAAAGCCCTCTGCATTGGACTGGATTGCCCCCAAATCACTGGGGAAGCAGAGCAGAGCCAGACATTCCTCTTATAGAGGTAATACTCGAGGCAGGTGCCTACACAGAGACTAGAACAGCAGCAGGGACACAGGTTGTACTGGAGCAGCCACAGTGGGAGATTCCAGGTGAGCCATGTGACTCAGGAGAGTTTGTAACACCATGGCAAACTGATCCATGCGGTGATCCTGCTCATCCAATCTGGAAAAAAATATTACCAACAAGTGGATTGACTGCATCTTCTGAATTCATGGCCTTCGCCTACTGTCAGAAACCATGAATCAGACTGAGACAGAAGAAAAGTTAAATCACACTTGCTTAATAATAAAAAAAAAGGTAAACTGAGTAAATGTAGTCAAAACATAGCCAGAGTTCAGGAACTGTAATGGATAGTCAGACAAACCAAAACATCAGGCAGCCAGAGATGAGCGTAGTAGAACAGCAAGCAGGATCTGGAGCTAGAAGGAATGTCAGCAAAGCAAGTCTTTAACAGGAACACAGGAGAGTGTCTCTAGAGATGTGACTAAGGCGAAGGCAGAGATCATCTGGACTGGATTGCTTAAGTAGGCAGGACTGATGAGCAGGATATCATCAACAGGTGAGTCAATGTTGAGAGATAGGAGCTGGCAATTAGCCAACAGCTGAGCAGCCAGCTTTGAGAAGGAAGAGCTGAGCCCAGCCTAGAAACTAAGGCTAATTGCCTTACAGAAATAATATAGCTTTGCTGTGAGTTGATAAAAATAGCTCTGCAGATAGAGAATGATTCAGAAGCATGTACTCATCATTACAGAAAAGCAAAGGAAAACAAATAATTCACTAGCTTTCATTGTTAAACCAATAAAGAATTGTGCTCAGCTATATAAGTGAACAAAGATGTATTGTATGCAGGTTGAATTTCTTTACATTTTAAGTTATTTACTGTACTGCTAAAATTTTCATTTATAGTCGTATCCTAGGATGTCTTACAGCATAATGTTAATTTTAAGATTAAAGTTTGAATGAATAGTTCAAAGGAGTCACAAAGGTTTCATTAATATTAAAAGAGAAGCTGAATTGAACATAACCAGCATGCATGTCACCATTGTCGATAAACAGTTTTGTATACCGGTACCATCATTTTTTGTTTCCTGATATACTGTAGGGAATGTCAGCTAAAAGGAGCAGCTCCCAGAAATCAATGTCCAATGTCCTGACACATATGTGTGATTATAGGTAGTTCATGTTATACATTGACATAAACAAACAACCTGTGGCCAAGCTTAATTGAAGCTATTTTATGTCTTTGTCTTGTAGCACTCTATCATTTCATTATTTTTATCTCTTGGTCTCATTCTCGTTCTCTTTTTCTGTTTTGTCTAACAATAAACTCAAGTTTAGCACTAAGCACTAAGAGCACAAATCAGTTGATTCCCCATCCTTACTCTTTCTAAAAAGTATAGATAGAGGTATCTCCCTTGCCAGATATTGGGGTTGATTTACTAAAGGCAAATGGACTGTACACTTTGCAAAGTGCAGTTGCTCCAGAGCTTAGTAAATGAGGAAAAGCTTCACTTTACAAAGAATACCCAATCACGTTCAAGGAAAATAAAAGAAAACAGCATTTTTGCTTGCACATGATTGGATGATGGAAGTCAGTAGAGCTTCTGCTTGTTTACTAAGCTCTTGAGCAACTACTCTTGCAACTGCACTTTGCAAAGTGCACAGTCTATTTGCCTTGCATGTGAGGGCATAGTGAGCTTGACAATGCCACAAGGGCACGTGTTCATGTGCATAAACAAATATTTAACAAAGATCAGTCATCAAGGAAAGGGCATTTTTCATGTGGCTTTAGGTCCACAGTTAAAATAACACAAATCATTTAACCACTTCCCGCCTGCTGTATGCAGAATGACGGGCGGTAAGTGGTTCTGTTATCCTGACTGGGCGTCATATGACGTCCAGCAGGATAACATGCCGGCACGCTCCCATGGGGGCGCGCAGCGTGGCAAATGCGAGTGTGGCGTGTCAGTCTGAGACCCCCCATCTCCGATCGTGATAAGAAGCCTCTGTTAGAGGCTTCTTATTACATGATCAGCTGTGACCAATCACTGCTGATCACAGTGTGAATCAGGCAGCTCCGGTAAATGGCATTCCTCATTTTGCCATGACAGGGAGAGACGATCGGCACCTCTCCCTGTCAGAGGGGGGGTCTGTGCTGATAATTAGCACATTGATTATCAGCACAGCCCCCTCAGATGTGCAAAAAAGCTATCAATCAGTGCCCAGCATTCCCCAATAAAAAAGCCTTCAATATCCACCACTGTGCCAATCAGTGCCCACCACAGTGCCAATCAGAGCCCACTACAGTGCCAATCAGTGCCCAGCATTAACACCTGTCTGTAACACATCAGTTCCTCATCATCAGTGCTGCCCATCAGTGCCACCTGTCAGTGCCAATCAGTACCACCTATCAGTGCCAATCAGTGCTGCCTGTCAGTGCCCATCACAGCCGTCTCTCAGTGCCCATCAGTGCTACCTTTCAGTGCCCATCAGTGCCGAATATCAGTGCCCATCAGTGCCACCCATCAGTGCTGCATATCAGTGCCACCTATCAGTGCCCATCAATTCTACATATCAGTGCCTCCTCATCAGTCCCCATCAGTGCTACCATATCAGTGCCAACTCATCAGTGCCCATCAGTGCCTCTTCATCAGTGCCCATCAGTGCCACCTCATTAGTGCCCATCAGTGAAGGAGAAAACAAATTTTTATGACAAAAACTAAGAAAAACTTTTTTTTCTCAAAAATGTTGATCTTTTTTAGTTTGTTTATCAAAAAATAAAAACCCCAGAGGTTATCAAATACCACCAAAAGAAAGCTCTATTTGTGGGAAGAAAATGATAAAAATTTTGTTTGGGTACAGTGTTACATGACCGCGCAATTGCCATTCAAAGCGTGACAGCAATGAAAGCTGAAAATTGTCCTCGGCAGAAAGGGGCGAAAGTGCCTGATATTGAAGTGGTTAAATGATATGCTTTGGTGATGCCTTAAAACTGTGTGTGCTGCTACTAAATAGTAAAATATATTGTAATCCTGTGACAATGACACTTAAAAAAAAACAAAAACCATAAAACCAGTCAGTTTTCTAAGCATGCAGCCTGGGTGACCAGGAAAGAAAGGGACGTGAAAATACACCCCTCTTGTTTAACATCAGGCAACATTAGAGGTGCCTCGTCCCCATACAGAAGTAAAAAGTGCCTCATTCACTTTCTGTCCATCCTGTAGATATAAAAAGATGTGGGGGTTTTCAATGGGTATTTATTAGAATCTGGAAGCCCCCTTTAGAATAAGAGGGGGGCTGCTATCAATTTACACACCCCTCATTACTCATTTCAAGAAAGTGTTCAACATAAAGAAACACAGGAACTTTAATTGAAAGAAAAAAAATATAATAAAAATGCCTTCTAATGTAATGCAGGGACAATCCCAATGTCTAGTGATGTAAGCAACATCATATATGACGTTTTACTGCATGCCAGTCTGTACCCAACACCCAGTGCTGATAAATGACACATTTCTGCTATCGCCCTGGGCTGTGAATTTTATTGAGCATTATTCAATCAATGATTAATGGAAGTTAATATGAACATGTGCCAAATGTGTAAGAAAGAGTTTCTAATCTCTTGGAAGATCAGTCACATGATCTATAAAATTAATTTGACAAATTCTACACCTGTCATGGAATGTACTTTACTCTGCCAATGAGAGAAAAGTTGTGGAAGTGTATATCAAAAGTATTCACTTTGAAAACACAAGACAAAGCATGCAAGAAAGCTACTTTACCCACTTCAGCCCTGAAAGATTTTACCCCTTTCCTGGCCAGAGCACTTTTTGCGATTCGCTTTAACTGACAATTGCGCAGCCGTGTGACGTTAAACTGAAATAAAAATTTACATCCTTTTTTCCCACAAAGTTTTCTTTTGGTGGTATTTGATCGCCTCTGCAGTTTTTATTTTTTGCGCTATAAACAAAAAAAGAGCGACAATTTTGAAAAAAAGCAATATTTTTTACTTTTTCCTCAGTTTAGGCTGATATGTATTCTTCTACATATTTTTGGCAAAACAAAATCGCAATAAGCGTATATTGATTGGTTTGTTCAAAATTTATAGCGTCTACAAAATAGGGGATAGATTTATAGCATTTTTATTATTAATTTTTTTTTATTAGTAATTGTGGCGATCTGTGATTTTTATCGGGACTGCGAAATTATGGCGTACAGATCGGACACTTTTGACACTATTTTGGGACATTGTCATTTATACAGCGATCAGTGCTATAAAAATGCTTTGATTACTGTGTAAATGACACTGGTAGTGAAGGGGTTAACCACTAGGGGGCGCTGAAGGGCTTAAGTGTGTCCTAGGGAGTGATTCTAAGTGTGGGGGAGAGGGGCTACACCTCACATGACAGCGATCACTGCTCTCGATGACAGAGAACAGTGATCTCTGTTTTGTCACTAGGCAGAATGGGGAAATACTTTGTTTACAAAAGTATCTCCCTGTTCTACTTCTCCATGACACGAACGCGGGCACCCGGCAGACATCGAGTCCGTGGGACCCACGGTCATGGAGACCACGGCAGACTGCTTCTTAAAGGGGACGTACCTGTATGCCCTTTTGCCCACCAGTGCCAACGTAAATCGCTAATTGGCAAGCGGTTAATTAGTCAACATTCCTTGCAGCAAAAGCTGATGATCAATACATATACATCTGTCATGGTAAGACCCCTTTCACACTGGAGGCATTTTTCAGGCGCTTTAGCGCTAAAAATAGCGCCTGTAAAGGGCCTGAAAAAAGCCTCAGCTGCATTCCCAGTATAAAAGCCAAAGTGCTTTCACACTGGGGCGCTGTGCTGGCAGGGCATCACAAAAAGTCCTGCAAGCAGCTTCTTTGCAGTGCTGTAGGAGCGGTGAATACACGCCCCTAAATCATCCCTGCCCATTGAAATCAATGGGCAGCGCCGCCGAACTGCCAGCAAATCGCCGCTACAGCACGCTCGGGCACCGACAGTGTGAAAGCACTCTAATGCCGTGTACATACACACGGTCGGATTTTCTGACGGGAAATGTTTGATGGGAGCTTGTTGTCAGAAATTCCGACCGTGTGTAGGCTCCATCGGACACTTTCTGTCCAAATTTCCGACAAACAAAATTTGAGATCTGGATCTCAAATTTTCTGACAACAAAATCCATTCTCATAAATTCCGATCGTGTGTACATAATTCAGACACACAAAGTTCCACACATGCTCTGAATCAATTACGAGATGGAAGCACTCGGTCTGGTAAAACTAGCGTTCGTAATGGAGATAGCACATTCGTCACGCAGCAAATTTTGAAATATTTTAATGCAGCGCATTCTCTTCTTTATAATGCTAGAATAATGAAGTTGTTTTGCTGCTCATATTCACACATATTCCCTTTTTTGTTAAAGGGAAACCCTAAAAAGTTTGTTCTGGTGTCCCAGACTAGTGCTCCTGCATCCAGATGTGTAAACAGCTGCTGAGTGTCCTCTCCTTACACTGAATCAAGTTTGCATTTCATTCTAGTTACAAACCCATACTAAGACAAATAGGCATGACCAAATGTAGTTAACCTGCATCTGCACAAAACATCGTATTAGTGGGTGAACGAACAATATTCAGACACACAAAGTTCCACACATGCTCTGAATCAATTACGAGATGGAAGCACTCGGTCTGGTAAAACTAGCGTTCATAATGGAGATAGCACATTCGTCACGCAGCAAATTTTGAAATATTTTAATGCAGCACATTCTCTTCTTCTTTATAATGCTAGAATAATGAAGTTGTTTTGCTGCTCATATTCACTCATATTCCCTTTTTTGTTAAAGGGAAACCCTAAAAAGTTTGTTCTGGTGTCCCAGACTAGTGCTCCTGCATCCAGATGTGTAAACAGCTGCTGAGTGTCCTCTCCTTACACTGAATCAAGTTTGCATTTCATTCTAGTTACAAACCCATACTAAGACAAATAGGCATGACCAAATGTAGTTAACCTGCATCTGCACAAAACATCGTATTAGTGGGTGAACGAACAATGTTTACTATGAACGATTACTGTGCCCACGAACCTGACACTTGCCATTTTATACTATACAACAGTAAAGAAAAGCACGTGGAACAGCACGAAAGTAATAAGAAGAATAGGAACCCATTCTAGTTCATTCTAGTTCTCACAAAATTATTTCTTTATTATTTCTCATGATCTCATGAATATTTTTATTTTTTGTTTTCGTCACATCTCCATAATAATGTTTAGAATTTTTGGTTATAGTGTTTTTTTGCACCAAGTTAAAATTGTACCTTCGTTCTAACAATCGGCGCTTCTGTTACTCCTTCCTCCGCTCACAGATCGTACGACGCAGGCGTGTTAGGCTTTATATACACTGTGCATGCATGAAACCTCGCCCACCCCTGACCTTCTTTCTATTATATTCCCCGCCCCTTGTCTTTATCCGCAGTGGGAGAGCACATGGCGGAGAGACAACAGGTGCATGCAGCAGAGAGCAGCAACGACAAAAGCCCGGAGCCACGAATGCCCCGATCCCGGAGGAGTTGCAAGGCCTCTAATATGGCCTTTATAGAGATGGTGGAGACGGTGGACATCTTCAAGAGGGCCGACTATGATGGGAAGCATGGACCTTACCCAAACCCAAATGTGAGAAAGGCCAAGATCATGATTAAAGTTGTGAAAAGTCTGCCAAAGAATTTTGGGGTACGGTGATCCAAGGATCAACTGAGGAAACGATGGTCAGACCTCAAATTGAGGGAACAGGATCAGTACAGAAGAATCAAGAGAGTGCTGCAAAAAAGTAAGTATTTTGTCGTGTGTTCCTATTCTTCTTATTACTTTCGTGCTGTTCCACGTGCTTTTCTTTACTGTTGTATAGTATAAAATGGCAAGTTTCAGGTTCGTGGGCACAGTAATCGTTCGTAGTAAACTTTGTTCGTTCACCCACTAATACGATGTTTTGTGCAGATGCAGGTTAACTACATTTGGTCATGCCTATTTGTCTTAGTATGGGTTTGTAACTAGAATGAAATGCAAACTTGATTCAGTGTAAGGAGAGGACACTCAGCAGCTGTTTACACATCTGGATGCAGGAGCACTAGTCTGGGACACCAGAACAAACTTTTTAGACTTTCCCTTTAACAAAAAAGGTAAGTATTCTAGCTGTGTAAAGGGAAAAAATCACGTGTTCAGCTTGGAACTCTGCCAAAACAGACAATTGTAGGACACTTCCAAGCAATGTTTAAGATTCCTATTTCTTGCCTCAAAGATCTGTGTGCTAAATATACCTTTATTTTATTCACATAGGGGAGAAAAGACTCGGGACATCTGAGGTTACCAGGGACCCCCAGCCACCTAAAGAAGGGGAAATCAAAAAACAACAACCAGAGGATGTGGAGAAAGGAAAGGTTTATGAAGTGGGCGGAATAGTAAACACAACAGGTGAGTTACTGAGACCACAGCTTCAGGTAATAGATGGATGCCTGCATATTTCTAATACATGGTGGGTTTTTTTAGGTGATGTGTATGTTGTGGAAGAAGAATCTCATTTCACAAGTGCAAGTGCACACATCCTCATTGAGGAGATCATGGTGTGCAATCGGGATTTACAGAAGAACAAGGAAGACATCAATGATGCTGAAAAAAGATTTAAAAACATCATTGATGTTTTAGGCAGAATCAAAAACACACCAACATTTATCAAATTGTTTCTATTTTTCTAACTTTTCTCCAAAATTTTGAAAGCCAAATTTTGAAGATGCTCACAGTGTGTCAACATCTGCTATCTGCCATCACGGGATATCAAGGTAAGCGTTCTGTGGGTGAAACCCCTTCCTCACAACTAAAGTAGCTGAGAGGAAGGGGTTGCACCCCTGAAACACGTCCATTGATCCCCCATGATGGGAGCTAGCACATGTTGACATTAGGCATGGGATCAGGAGGGAAATCCCCATTTTGACTGTCAATTTGTGTGCATCTTCAAAATTTCACAGGGGTGACATCACCCCATCTGATGAAGGCAATATCAAGACAGTTTGGACATACTAATGTCTGATATTGCCTTCACTTTGTCAAAGTTAAACTTTGTAAGTTCCTGAGTTGTTTATTGTTTTATGGTTTTAAACATGCCTGTTTTAACACAAAAAAGGCTATTTGTACTGACCAAAAAAAATGTTCTTACTAAAATATGTTGGTTGGTTCAAAAACCCTTTTCTAATGCACATGTGAAGGTGCACAGAGTAAAAAGTTTTCCACTCAACAATGTGTGGTTTCTTCTTTCAAGGCTCAATATTATGTTTTGGACTAAGTTAGTGTTTACACTGAAATGGGGGTTATTTAGTAAAGGCAAATCCACTTTGCACTACAAGTGTACTTTTAGTGCAGTTTCGAGTGCAGTTTCATGTGTACTTTTGCAGTGCACTTGGAGTGCAAAGTGCATTTTCTTTTAGTAAATAACTCCCACAGTGCTTTATAATTTGCCACAATCATGCCATTTTCGAGACTCAATCAAATTAATTTATGGTACTGAAAATGATGAATATTTTTTTTAGTAATGCATCACATACATTACAAACAAAAACAAGGTGTGTGTAGCAGACTCACAATATAATAATAGTTTGCTGAAGAAGAGATTGTCACCTCATGTATCAAATAAATTACATGTGCACTATTGAAGAAAATGGCCAAAAAGAAAAGCCCATTGGAGAACTTAGGAGACAGCTAAAAGAAACACATGCAGTAAATCTAAGTAAATCTTATTTCAGTTTAAGTAAAACATTTTTTTAGAAAATGTTTCTTAAACATTTTCTGGCATATCAATGGCCCCCCTACCTGCAAAGTACTCAACATACTTCTGTCCTACTTCCCAGGCGCTTTGGGGGGGAGAAATGGAAATTTGGCTGAACACAGAGCACACAGTCCTGAAATGGAAATTTGGCTGCACACAGAGCACACAGCCAAATCTCCTGTTTCTAATAATAATAACAATTTCCTCTAATGATATAAATGCATCTCACCTTCTGATCGTATGCCATCCTCTGGTGTAGCCCTCCTCTGGTGTGCCCCTTCCCCACAAACAGACACAACACATCCTTACATTCTCAGCTCCAGCATCACGCTGCCAGCCAGCCCCCCCCCCGCCGAGCAGTCTCCTGGCTCTTTATTAGCATAACAGGAAGTCCCAAAACTTGAGAGTTGGGCTTCCAACAGCCAAACACCTCTTACAAAGCTTGTGACCTCACAGGAAATGAACACATAAGGACGGACATGACCAAAGACATGTATACATTCAAAATAGAAATGCAGTAGTGACGTGTGCAGACGGTGGTGTGCAGAACCATGTGGCAAGCACATGGCTTTGAACACGACTGTGTGCACACTCCCACTGTTACCAGTGATGCGAACCATAGAAAACCATGGCTCAGTGAGCCATAATTTTCATATAGTTATGCTATAGTTCCCATGTACGCAGACATGTATGCTCGGAGTCATTAATGCAGTCGCCATGAGGTGGCCAAGCTCTTGATGAATGCATAATCTAACATCCCTAAAAGAGCAACAGATCTGCCGTGGAAGGTTTCCGCGTCCAATGGTCTTCCACCAGCGTCTGTATGTGCGAATACCCTCACATGAGAGTATTGCAAAACTGACACTGGGGGGCATCTGACAACATACATTCATAAAATTTTCCACAACAGGGGCAAGCCAGGACGGCCAGCTTCAAGCGCCGTCAGGGTTTCTTCTTGAAGTCCGGCCTCAGGCCAAACTGAGGCCACATAGTTCATTGAATTTCTCCTTAAATAGTTGTGCAGAATGCAGCATGCAAGGATTATATAGTTAAGTTTATATGCCGCCATGTTGATTGCCGTAAGGAATAGGCAGAACCAGCTGGCCATTATCCCGAAAGCGTTCTCCACCACTCTTCTGGCTCTGGCCAGACTGTAGGTAAAAACCCACTGGTCCGGGGTGAGGGTCCTCATGGCTTCAAAACAGTCGGCTGGTCAGAACGAACTAACAGAAAGCACTAAAAAACAGAAAGGCCAGAGCTGAAAATCAGAGACGAGCGCACAAGAATGCACTGCAAATCAAATATGTAATATAAATACAAATCCACAAGCACAAACTGAAGAGCAGTAACGATCAGAAAAGCACGAGGCTGAAAAGCGCGAATCGTCTCTCACCAAACTTCTACTAACATGAGATCAGCATAAGGAGCCCAAAGGGTGGTGCACTGGCTATTGAACTTCCTCTTTATAGTGCCGTCATACGCGTTGTACGTCAGTGCGTTCTTGACATTCGGAATTTACTGCATGTGTTTCTTTTAGCTGTCTCGTAGGTTCTCCAATGGGCTTTTCTTTTTGGCCTTTTTCTTCAATAGTGCAAATGTAATTTGATACATGAGGTGACAATCTCTTCTTCAGCTAACTATTATTATGTTGTGGGTCTTCTACACACACACACCTTGTTTTTATTGGTAATGTATGTAATGCATTACTGAGAAAAATATCCATCATTTTCAGCACCATGAATGAATTTTGGGGAGTCACGAAAATGGCACTATTGTGGCAAATTATAAAGCACTGTGGGAGTTACCCCAAAGCATCCCTCCCCATGTTGAGGGCATGTGGCCTGGTACGGTTCAGGAGGGAGGGGGCGCTATCTCGTCCCCCTCTTTTCCTGCGGCCTGCCAGGTTGCGTGCTTGGATAAGGGTCTGGTATGGATTTTTGGGGGGCCCCACACCATTTTTTTTAATTTTGGCGCAGGATTCCCCTTAAAGTCCATACCAGACCTGAAGGGTCTGGTATGGATTTTGAGGGGGACCCCTACGCCATTTAAAAAAAAATTGGCGCAGGGTTCCCCTTAATATTCATACCAGACCTGAAGGGCCTAGTATGGAATTTGGGGGGACCCCAATGCAATTTTTTTTATTTTGGTTCAGGGTTCCCCTTTGTATTCATACCAGACCCAAAGGGCCTGGTAATGGACTGGGGGGATCCCATGCCGTTTTTTTCAATGACTTTTATCTATACTGCCGTGACCTGACAATTCATTATAGCCGCCAGTAGTTTTAAATGACTTTTTTTCTTTAGAAATGTCATTTTGTACAGGGACTGTTCTAAACACGGGAAAAATATGCCATTTTACAGGCATACTATAGACACCCCCAGGTAAAAAATTTAAAGGAATATTTCATTTTTATTGTTTCACTTTAAGCATTATTAAAATTTCTGCTCCTGAAAAAACGGCCATTTATAAAACTTTTTCTTGCATTGATACATGTCCCCTGGGGAAGGGCCCAGGTCCCCAAACACTTTTTATGACAATAACTTGCATATTAACTCTTAAAATTAGCACTTTTGATTTTTCACGTTCATGTCCCAAAAACTTAAACAGTGTTTGCATGTTCGAACAAGTTTTTTGCCTGTTCGCAAGTTCTGCTGTGAACCGAACCGGGGGTGTTCGGCTCATCCCTATTGTTTATTAGTGGACATGGATGTGCACTCTTGGCATGTAGTATAGTATTTCCTGCCATAGGTTTTCTATAGAACACTAATTTATGAATGAGGGCCACAGCTGTATGCTTCATTCATAAATAGATGAAGAATTACTGTTCTGTTACATTAAAAGCCTAGCCCTTTAGGTTACATTTGTAGAGCAGCTCTTGCAGTACCACATGCCAACTGTTCTTTATTTATCAATAGCTCACAGTGAAGAAAAAAGGTTTTGCTCATTACACAGCAAGATCATTTTGAGAGCCTAATCCTGCAGAGTGTAGGAGATGGTTGGGTCAATGCAGGGTCAGGATGACTTCTGCCAAAGCTGCACTCTATCCTTCCCCACCACTCCTAAGGTGGATGTTTCTCATGCCTCAGAAAATAGTATATAAGAGTAGCAATATCAAACACATTCTAAACAAGTTCAGTAAGTTTTTACTACTACCAACAGAAGTCATAAAAGATGTTCATGTGGTTAATGGGCTTAATATAGTGGAGAAAATGTACTGTAGTGAGATGCTAGTCTTTGGTCAACTTTGCAGCAGATGTTTACTCTAGTTGCTAGTAATGCAGCAGTTCTGCCACTCCACCAAAACATGTATCCCCGTCTCTTGCCACTGTTTCAGCTCAGTCCTGTGCACTTCTTAAAAAGGAGCAGACCTATCATGTATTTGCTTGCAGGCTGGGATGACCAGAGGGTTTTACCTACACTTGTGATTCAGACTAGGGATGAACTCAGTGTTTGGTCCGAACATATGTTTGGACTGAATAGTGGCTGTTCAGATATTCATCCAAATGCTTAACATTTAGCTGTCAATAATTGCTACAGAAGCAGCGACTCCTTGTTGCCGCCATGTCCTTACCAACCACTGATGTCACCCAACCCATTCACTTACATGGCTGGGAAATCTTGGCCACGTAAGCCAATAGGCAGAGAATGGATCATTATAACTTTGCTTAAATATTGGCATGGCCAAATTTGGCAATGATGTCACCACTATCTCAGCCGCTGCCTTTATATCCTTCCTTTACACTTGTATAGCTGATGACAGCTTGGGAAAGTATAATTTGGCTAGTGGTTTTGTCAGTCAAAATTAAGATTGGTCAAGTGCTCCTTTTTTTTGTTTTTTTGTGAGTCTGCAGCAGACATCATGATTGATGGATGTACAATTTTACAATGAGGTACATTTTGGGGAACTTCCAGATACTGATAAGTCCCCTGCCCATAGATCCCCACAATCACTGGGCAAGGGTTCTATGGATGAGGTTCTCATCTTTATCAAAATAGGGGCGAGATGCTGTGCCAGTGGATCACCCCTGGCAAGTCACCACCCCCAAGTTAAATGTATGCGGCCTGATATGCTTCAGGAGAGGGGCCACATGCTCATCCCATTTCTTTTCTGGCCAGTGAAGCTGCATGCTTGGCTTAAGGTTAAGGGTACGATATGGCTTTTGTAGGGGACCCTCACACATTTTTTTTTAAATGGAATCCCCTTAAAATAAGTACAAGACTTAAAATCACTGGTGTTTGGGGGAGAAGGGGGCCTTCACAGCACACAACCCCTCTCAAAATTCCCCCACAATACAAAATAGACCATCATGGGTCTACTATATATTTTTGTAGGATGTTTGGAGTCCGTGTGCATATTTTTCTTTTAAAAAAAGAAGCAGGAGGGAGATGTAATTTGTCGGCAATTTAAAATTCTTTTTTTATCTTTGTAAATGTCAGTGCTAAAAAAATCACTTCTCCAAACCACGTGGAATTTTTAAAACATTAATTTTTGCGTTGGTACATGTTCCCCAGGCAATGTCCACCACATGATTTGTTTGACTTGTCTATTAGCTCAGAAAATTGGCATTTTTACTTTGACAGATTCAGCTTCTATTGATTTCAATGGAGTTGGGGCTCAGCATTTATACTTCTTTGAAGTTCACCGAACCCAGCTTTGACAGAACCCAAGGCAGTTCAGCTCTTTACTGGTTCAAACACCCTGAAGTATAGCACAGGGGGGTGATGGGCACAGAGTGGCATGAGTAACAGAGTCCATTGAAACATCAGGCTTGTGCAGACTGACAGGAAGGTCCATAGGAGTAAGTAGACCAGAAGGCAGCTGGCCAGGATCCTGGAACACATAGTAAGCTAAAAGCTAGGTCTGAACAGGTGGTGATAACTAGCTCAAGAGACAGCCAGCAGGCAGGGTAACACTCAGAGTAATTGTCAGGAGCATGTATGAATAAACAATCAGCATGGTTGGACATGCATGACACAGCCCTGCAGTGCCTCCTGTTTATTCATAATAGTAAAATATCACTTAGAACTGGTGGGGCTGTGTATGATTACAAACAGTTGCAGTTAGATCACACAGCCTTGCAGTGCTTACTGATCCACATGAATGGTTTCCAGAGTGACCCCTGCTATCAAAGACCAGTGCAGTCACTCACAACTCCATCTACTTTCTAGCAGTGTGGTCAGAAAGCAGTGGGTAAATTGTCCAGATATGCTGCTTCGCAGTAGTTGGATGAATCCTAATAGGACCAAGTGCTATTGGTCGCCTGGGAGATAAAATAAACATTTTACATTTTGGTGAGACTTCTTTAAAATGCCATGGACCACTAATATTTTGGGGTTCAAGTGCCACTGGCCATCGAAGGAAGGGGATAGGGGGGTTTAAAATTCTGTGGACATCAATGTTTATGGGATTGCTTTGGGGGGTTTAAAATGTTTTGGGTTTATTCTCCAGGGACCTTTTTTTCTACTAATAATGGAAGACTTGCATTTGGCTTTAGTGGGTGACTTTTAAAGGCTTAGCACACCTTTATTTATTTTTTGACATTCTCAATATAGGCATGTTTTTATTTCTAAAAATTGTGGCATAAATTAGGCAAGGGAAATTGTAATGTTCGGTCATTTTTCATTTATACAGTCAAAAAAAAGCCCTGTGGTTATTAAATACCACTAAAATAAAAGCTCTATCTCTCTCACAAAAAGATATAAAATTGTTTTGGGTACAGTGTTGCATGATGGAGTAATTATCAGTCAAACTATCACAATACTGAAGCTAAAAATAAGCTGGATATGAAGGATGGTGTAATACGCCAGTCCTGATGTGGCTAAAAACCGTTTGGACCAAAATATATTATAGTAATATGTTTTTATTTTCTTTGTTAACATTCTTTTTATACATTTACAAAAGTCAGTTTAAGGTTTGAACATGATACACAGTCAAGACATATAAAAGTGAAACCATTAATTAGTATGAAGAAAAAAATACAGCACTGTGCTTTTTAAGCTCCTGTGGATTTACTGGCAGAATGATTGCACCACTAAAACAGAATAATGTTGAGTAGAAACACTATTAACATCTCTGCTTCAGTTACTAATGTTTTATTATATATTTTTTTTGTTAATGTAATCTGTTTGTCCTATATTTAAACACAAGTACTCAATAGTTTTCCTGCATTTAAAAGCCCATTATCCCTCATTCTACTTATGAAGTTAATATGTGTTTTTCTGTGACAATAATAATGTGCTCTAAAATGAAAATAACCTCATATGCACAAAACACAGTTGCATGCTACATAAAATCTTATCATTAATTAAAAACATTAAAATTCACAGTTTAGTAATTGAGCTCTACTGGGAAATTTGCATGTTGATTAATTAGTCTCCACATTCCAAGAATGTGAATGTTAATATAATTTTCAGTTACTGAGTGATGCAAACCTTAAAGTCCCAAGTCTTGGAACAAAATGTGCTGCACCATTTGTCAGAAACACAATCCAGGGATTTTTCATAAGCTAAGTATTAAAATTAAACTGGTTTATCATAAACAAAAACACTATAAGCAAAATCATATATTTACAAAGAAATTAAAACTAAGGATAGGAACTACGTTATATTTTTGTTAACAGTCTGTAACCACATTTAATTAATTAACTATTGGGGACTGTTCTGTAGAATAAAATTTATATATATATATATATATATATATATATATATATATATATATATATATATATATATATATATATATATATATATATATACTGTACACAGATAAATTAGCTTAAGACTGTGGGTGAAGAATATTCCACTATAAAGAGAAATAATAGGAGGGAGACTTCTGTACAATGTTTGCGTAGATTCCTGTGTGTGAACAGAAGTAGTAATAGGTGTTTGGATGAGCGAACCGCCAGCTGCAGTGGGAAGTGAAACATTTAACAGCTGTATTACTGTTGTTTCTAAAGTGACAGCTTACTGTTCAGGGCTCCTGGTTGTTAGGGCACTGGTATCTGCTGGCATCCTAATAACCAATGATTTACCTTTGCCTGACTCAGCTGTCACCTAGGGATTAAAGGTGAATGTAAACAAAGCGGTGGGGATCATGTAATTATGTACTGCACCTGTATTATTAATAAAACCTACTATAGCAAAACTGACATTTACAAAGGATAAAATGAAGTTTGCATTGCTGGTAAATTGCAGCTCCTAGCTGCTTCCTGTTTGTAAACAAGTGGCAGGATATTCCCTTGATCTATACCAGAAGCTTATCCTAGATGAGGGTCTGCTATAGATACTAATGGGAACTTCTTTTCTCTAACCCTCTTCTTCTTTCCTCTTTTTTTTTTCTCTGCCTGCTACAAACGCCATCTCAGTTCAATTTTTTCTTTTCATCCCCTTTCCTTTCCTAACCTTTATGATCCTCACTAGGGATTAGGGATGAGCCCGATGTTCGAGTCGAACGTAAGTATGACTCGAACATCGGGTGTTCGCCTGTTCACTAAACAGCGAACAATATGCAGTGTTCGCGGCAAATTCAAAAGCTGCTGGAACACCGTTAAAATCTACTGGACACTAACATGAAAAATCAAAAGTGCTAATTTTAAAAACGTATATGCAAGTTATTTTCATAAAAATTGTTTGGGGACCTGTGTCCTGCCCCAGGACATGAATCAATGCAAATTTTTTTTAAAAAACGGCCGTTTTTTCGGGAGCAGTGATTTTTTTTAATGCTTAAAGTGAAACAATAAAAATTAAATATTCCTTTAAACATCGTGCCTGGGGAGATGTCTATAGTATGCCTGTAAAGTGGCACGTGTTTCCCATGTTTAGAACAGTACCACAGCAAAATTACATTTCTAAAAGGAAAAATTGTCATTTAAAACTGATCACGGCTGTAATGAATTGTCAGGTCTCGGCAATATAGATACTGATAAATGAAAAAAAGAGCATGGGATCCCCCCGTCCATTACCAGGCCCTTTGGGTCTGGTATGAATATTAAGGGGAACCCCGAATCATAATTTTTAAAAAATTGCATGGGGGTCTCCCTAAAATCCATACCAGGCCCTTCAGGTCTGATATTGAAATTAAGGGGAACCCTGTGTCAAATAAAAAAAATGGCGTAGGGGTACCCCCCAAAATCCATACCAGACCCTTATCTGAGCACACAACCTGGCAGGCCGCAGGAAAAGAGGGTGGGACAAGAGAGCACCCTCCCCCCAAACCGTACCAGGCCACATGCCCTCAACATAGCAAATGTTGATGGGGACAAGGGCCTCATCCCCACAACCCTTGCCCGGTGGTTGTGGGGATCTGCGGGTGGGGGGCTTATCGGAATCTGGAAGTCCCCTTCAACAAGGGGACCCCCAGATCCCGGCCTCCCCCTCTGTGAATTGGTAACGGGGTACAAATGTACCCCTACCATTTCACAAAAAAGTGTCAAGATGGTAAAAAAGACAAAACACAGCTTGGGACAAGTCCTTTATTAAAAAAAATAAAATAAAAATGTCTCACGAAGTAAGTTCACACTGCCCGATGGACCAAAAAAGAAAAAGAAAAAAAAAAAGCCGTGACCAACCCCAACCCGCCTCCATGGGAGGCTCCCACCATCTGATGCATCTTTTCTTTCACAGCGCTTATATAACCGAGGGCGGGCCACCCGGTGATGTAACCGGGTGACCCCGGCCCCCTCTGTTACCATGGGGACTGCCCCATGGCTTCCCTGTGGCGTCAGAGGGGGCAGTGTCATCTGTTTACATCACTGGGTGGCCCCACCCTCAGTTATATAAGAGCTGTCAAAGCAAAGATGCGTCAGACGATAGGAGTCTCCCATGGAGGCGGGTCGGTTGCAGCTTTTTTTTTTCTTTCTCGGTCCGTCGGGCGGTGTTAACTTACTTCGTGGGACATTTTTATTTTTTATTAAAGGACTTGTCCCAAGCTGTGTCCTGTCTTTTTTAACATTTTGACACTTTTTTGTGAAATGGTAGGGGTACATTTACACCCCGTTTCCAATTCACACAGGGGGGGGCAGGATCTAGGGGTCCCCTTGTTAAAGGGGGCTTCCAGATTCCGATATGCCCCCCACCCACAGACCCCCACAACCACTGGACAAGGGTTGTGGGGGTGAGGCCCTTGTCCCCATCAACATAGGGACAAGGTGCTTTGGGGGGCTACCCCAAAGCACCCTCCCCATGTTGAGGGCATGTGGCCTGGTACAGTTCAGAATGGGGGGGCGCCCATCCCTCTTTTCCTGTGGCCTGCTAGGTTGCATGCTCAGATAAGGGTCTGATATGGATTTTGGGGGACAATTTTTCCTTTAGAAATGTCATTTTGCTGTGGTACTGTTCTAAATAAGGGAAAAATGTGCCACTTTACAGGCATACTATAGACACCCCCCAGGCACAATATTTAAAGAAATATTTCATTTTTATTGTTTCACTTAAAGCATTTAAAAAATCACTGCTCCATAAAAAAACGGGCGTTTAAAAAAAAAAAAATTGCATTGATACATGTCCCCTAGGGCTGGACCCGGGTCTCCAAACACTTTTTATGACAATTACTTGCATATAAGCCTATAAAATTAGCACTTTTGATTATTCATGTTTGTGTCTCATAGACTTTAACGGTTCATGTGTTCTGCCAAATTTTTTGCCTGTTTGCATGTTCTGCTGTGAACCGAACAGGAGGGTGTTCGGCTCATCCCTACTAGGTATGAGTTCAGACAGAATTTACATTTGGACAGTTTACATCAGGGGTCTCAAACTAGTGGCTCTCCAGCTGTTGCAAAACTACAAGTCCCATGGGGCATTGCAAGGCTGACAGTTACAAGCATGACTCCCACAGGCAGAGGCATGATGAGACTTGTAGTTTTGCAACAGCTGGAAGCCCGTCAGTTTGAGACCCCTGGTTTAGATTGAATGCAAACTTTTGAGACATTCAGCAAGAATTACCAAGTGGAATGTCCCATAATATTTTTGCAAAAGCCATCATTGGCCAACTGCAAGACTTTGGGTTGGTGTTTGGCCAGATCATAGCCAACACATTACAAAAGGCTGTTTTCCAAGCAGATCACAAAAAATTAATAACAAAAGTTTAATAACAAATTCCAGCACACTTACCAGATAGACTGCAAAAATAACAAAAAATAAATAGAAAAATCCTGAATATATATAGCAGTGGATAAATTAAGGTCAGGTTTACCGGGAAGAAGCCCAGAGCCCACTCCTCCCTAAAAGTGCTGGGACACATTAGAAACACAGCAATAGCAAAATGACAACTGAAGGAGTCCAATGTGCCCCCACGCCAGAGTGAGCAAGCTATACAAAGATGACAATCACCCCAATTTATTACTAGCCCTTGAAGCAAGGAGCACATGGAGCGGTCTTGCACATTACAAAAATAAAAGCATTCCCTGAACACTTACCAGCCTGAGTTCGACTCGAACTCGAAGCTCATCCCTAATGCTGAATGACTATCCTATTTTGCTGAGTGACTATCATATTCCTCCTCAATCTTCATGATAGCTTCTAGGAATATTTTTGGTTCAGGGCACCACCACCACTGCCTTAGGCCCAATTTTTATGCCCCTGTTTAACAGGGGCGTGTAATTACAATTTTTGATCTAATATTTCACAGCAGGGCCTGTTCCTGCACTCTACATAAGTATTTGTGAGGCTTTACAGTGTAGTGCCACCTCCACCACCACCACCGCCTAAGGCCCAATTACAATTCTTGATATAATATTTCACAGCAGGGCCCGTTCCAGCGCCCACCAAGAGTAACTGTGAGGGCTTACAGTGTTCTGGTACCACCAACACCTAAGGCCCAATTTTTCACAGAGTGCATAGGGCAGGCCGTATAGTATATATAGGCGGTCCCCTATTTTCAAACATCCGACTTACAAATGACTCCTACTTAGAAACGGAGGGAGACAACAGGAAGTGAGAGGAAATCTACACCTAGGAAGGGAAATTCTCTCCTGTAAGAGTTAATATGGGAAAAAGGTGTCTCCCCACTGATGCTTTATCACCAATCCTTGTTTCCCTAATAACTCAAAATTTTCAAAATCCAATTGTCATTGGGACAGAAATTGAGGTGAAATCTTCTGAACAGGGGCACAGACAGCAAAACAAATGTTACAGGGGTGATGATAACCCTTCCCTATGTTATCCAAAATGCTTAAAAATTGATTTTTTTGGCTGGAGCTACACTTACAAAATGTACCTGTTCCAAATTACAAACAGATTCAACTTAAGAACAAATCTACAGTCTCTATCTTGTTTATAACCCTGCTGCTGTTCAGAGTATATAGGGCCTGGGGGCCCCATGCCTTTTTTATTTTTTATTTGGATACGGGGTTCACCTTAATACCCATACCAGACCCAAAGGCCCTGGTAATGGGCTGGGGGGGGGGCAACATTACATTACAGCCGCAAGCAGTTTTACATGACTTTTATTCCTTTAGAAATGTCATTTTGTGCAGGGACTGTTCTAAACACGGGAAAAATGTGCCACTTTAAAGGCATACTATAGTCACCCCCCAGGCACGATATTTAAAGGAATATTTCACTTTTAAGCATTATTAAAATCACTGCTCCTGAAAAAATGTCTGTTTTTAAAACTGTTTTTGCATTGATACATGTCCCCTGGGGCAGGACCCGGGTCCCCAAACACTTTTTATGACAATAACTTGCATATTAGCCATTAAAATTAGTACTTTAGATTTTTCACTTTCGAGTCCCATGGACTTTAACAGTGTTCGTTCGCACAAATATTTTGCCTGATCGCATGTTCTGCCACGAACCGAACCGGGGGGTGTTCAGGTCATCCCTACTTACAGTATTGCAGGGAGAGGGAGGTTTATATGCAATGATAGATCATAGTTGCCAACTGTCTGGATTTGACTAGGACAGCCATGGATTTTCAAACACTGTCTGGAAATCAAGGCCAATCACGGACAGAGACAGTACCCGGGTACCCACAGATGACAGACAGCATGGTTCATATTGAGTTACACATGCTGTGGACAGGGATCCCTCCCCCCTACCTCCTCACCCAGTAGCTCGAGAAATTGCTTACTTAGTGCCGCAGATGCAGAATGGCAGTGTGTTTCACATCTGAGCACACATGCTGGGGACAATAATCCTCCCCAGCAAATGATCAGGCGGCACTCCGGGACTCAGTCAGGAGTGAAAACATTCCGGAAGTGGAGCCTGCTGCGGGGCCCACGTTTTGATTGGAACAATAGAAAGTGTGTGTACAGGAGGGTGCCACAGATTCAGCAATCCTATAGAGGGATGGGATCATAGGGTCCAATAAACCCCTGAAGCTCCCTAATAGACCAGGGATAGGTCTCCGCACATGAGTAAAAAGAAACAAAAGGGCACTGGAGTTAGTAAACCAAATTTAACAACATTTATTGTAAAACAAGCACACTTACATCTGAGGTAAAGGCAGATCAGCATGCAGTCAGCCACAAAAACACCGGGAACATCAGACCGGCACAGCCAGATGAAACAGTTCCACATACAACAGATACTGAGGCTTGCAATACCCTGTTTCCCTGAAAATAAGACCTAGCGTGATTGTCGGTGATGGCTGCAATATAAGCCCTACCCCCCCAAATTAGCCCTACCCTGTTACCCCGAAAATAAGCCCTACCCTGAAAAAAAGGCCTACAAGGACTTTAACTAGGGCTTATTTGGGGGGTAGGGCTTATATTGCAGCCATCACCGACAATCACGCTAGGTCTTATTTTCAGGGAAACAGGGTAGCTGGTCATGTGTAAATTGTGCATTTATGTATCAAGTGCAGGGCCAGCAAATATAAAATGACAATTAAATCACAGTGTTATTGATTTGAAAATAAAGTCCCACAATGTCCAAAATAAATCTGTGTGTAAATATGAAAAATCTGGTGTAGCCAGTCCAGTAAGTACTGATGCAGTATTCAAAAACGTGTCCAAGTAACTGTCCACCACCTTCAGGTAAAGTGCAAACTCACCACTCATGGCTGCCATGACACCAGCATGTGTGCCTTTAAACATACATAGAAATCCCTCTGTAACCATGGCAGCGCTGACTCTCCACTGGTACCTTGAAGCCTCCCACTAAGGATAAATAAAGCTCACCAGGATCCCAGATTAATTTTACATAGTGTAGTATGTATAGTTTCTGGTAATATTTAAATAAAAACAAGTAAAAGCTCACATAGGTGGGGAGACCCTAAGGACCTCTCTTTTCTGGGTCCACTGGAGAGGTTGTAATAAAATAAGAGAAATCTCCAAACTGGAGAGGAAGTGGGTATTTGAGCTCAAGACTTATGCCCCTTATGGGTTAAATGTCACTAATTTAGGGCCATACTCTAAACAGTCCTCCCATCCCTCCTTATCCAGCGATGGTATGTCAGCCCGCCATCTTTCCCATAGCTTATCTATCTTGGGGGAATCCTTCCCCAGGAGCGCATTATAAAGAGAGGATAGGGGTTTAGATACATCTCCAGGAGACAGGAGGTCTTCAATGGGGTCTGTTTGTAGCAGGGGAGTTTGTGGGAATTGAGCCCTGGCCGCATGTCTCAACTGTAGATACTGGAACCCCATCCACCGGGGCAAACCAAATTTAGCCGTCAGCTCCTGGAAGGAGAGTAATTGTCAGGCATTATGTGTCCCAATGTGGTAATACCATATCTGGCCCATACCTGTGGGTCCGGTATCAAACGGAAGTGTTTTATCGTTGGGTTCCCCCACAGAGGATGAGCTGGAGACAATTGGCAAGGCTTTAGGTACCTTCGTCTAGCTGCCACCCATACCTTCCATGTTGCCTTAGTAGGCCCAGGCACCTCAAGGTATGCCTTGGGCCCTCTATAGGGAAAGTTGTGAAGGTCAGTCAATGAGCCCAAAATATTCGCCTCGAGACAGACTGCAGCACTGGATCTGGAACCCTGAAACAACCACCAGTGGGCTGTCACCAACATAGCTGCCCAAAAGTATATCTGAAAATTAGGGAGAGCTAGTCCACCCAAATCCGCAGGTAACCACAGTGTGGAACGTGTCAACCTAGGGTTCCCCTCTGACCAAATAAAAGAGCCCACTATTCGATTAATGTCCTTAAAAAACGAAACGGGGACCCAGACCGGGCAGTTCCTGAACAAATAGTTAAACTTAGGTAGTATCATCATTTTAAGGAAATTGATACGACCCAGAAGATTCAGAGCTAGACTCTCCCAGGCAGCACATCTTGTATGCAGGGTGTTTAAAACAGGGGCTAAGTTTTTAACAATGAAATCAGAGGGATTTCTTGTGATCACAACCCCAAGATATTTAAATTCCTTCACCCATTGCAACGGGGAGGAGAGGGGTCCAGAGGTAGCGCCGTCATCCAAAGGAAATAAGACAGACTTGGTCCAATTGATTTTAATTCCTGATAATCCCCCAAAGCTATCAAAAATTTGCAGGGCAGCTTGAAGAGAGGGCCCAGCGTCATTCAAATATAATAGCGCGTCGTCGGCATAGAGGGAGAGGCGCTCTTCCATCATACCCACCCGCAGGCCCAGGACGTCCAGAGCACTCCTAATGGCAATTGCCAGGGGCTCCAGTGCCAGAGCAAACAGGCTGGGGGAGAGCGGACATCCCTGCCTCATACCGCGATACAAATTGAAAGAATCTGAGACCCAGTTGTTAGTGCGAACGCGAGCTTGGGGAGAACGGTACAACAATCTTACTCCGTGCACAAATTTGGGACCAAATCCTAATCTGCGTAAAGCCTCCCATAAATAGTTCCATTCAACGGAATCGAAAGCCTTCTCGGCGTCTAGAGAGGCAATAACTCTGGACCCCGAGTTATCATGCGAAACAGTTAGATTAAGGAATAGACGTCTAATATTTATGTCTGTTCCCTTGCCCGGCATAAAACCCGTCTGATTAATGCCCACCAGGTCCTCTATTACATGAGATAATCGGGTAGCCAAGACCTTAGCAAAGATCTTGGCATCCACATTAATTAAAGAGATGGGCCTGTAGGATGCACAGTCAAGCGGGTCCTTACCAGGTTTAGGAACCAGTACAATAACCGCCTCACTCATTGAGTCAGGTAGGGCCTCCAATGTTGAAAATTTAGAGAGTAGCAAGGTCAACTTGGGAGCTAGGAGTTCAGAAAAATTGGAGTAAAATTCGGACGGTAAACCATCCGCTCTGGGGGCCTTCCCCCCCCTTGAGGTGTCCCATGGCAACCTGGATCTCTTCAAGCGTGATATCAGCCTCAAGACCCTCCCTTGCTTCCTCAGACAAAACAGGGATAGACAGGGAATCAAAAAATGAGGACATGGAGGAGTCTGATGCAGTAGCCCTAGAAGAGTAAACCTCCCAGAAGTAATCTTGAAATTGATCATTAATGTTACTAGGAGCGGTGAGGACTTGGTCAGTACTGTCTCTAATGGAACCTATGGGGGTCGAAGGTACGTTACCTTTAGCCAGCCATGCAAGAAGCCTCCCATTCTTCCCACCATGTTCAAATACTCATTGAGCAGAATATAGCAGGGCCTTGTCCGTCTGGGCCATCCTAGTAGTAGATAGGTCTCGTAGAGCCCTTTTTTATGCCCTATATCAGTCTTCCCCAGGAGCGGAGACAAAGTAAGCCTCCAATCTACCCGCCTGCATCTCTAAGTCATCTATGGAGCGAGTTGAGTCACACTTAAGTCGAGCGATACTATACCCGTATTCCCCTCGCACCCAAGCTTTAAATGAATCCCATACAACAAGTGGGGCAGCTAAGTCAGCATTTTCCATCCAGAAGTTGCAGATTGAAGCCGTAAGAGGTTCCAACAACCTCTCATCATTAGCCCAAAATCTGGACAAGCGCCATAGTTGAGTCCCTGGTGGAACAGACAGCGTCAGTGTCAAGCACAATGGTGCGTGGTCTGAAATTCCCCTGGGAAGCACAGATAAATCTTGGACATATTGTAATGCAGGGCCAGAAGCATATACGAGATCTATTCTAGATAGCATTTTGTGCGAGGCTGAATGGCAAGTGAAGACCTTCAGCGTCGGGTGCATGTGCCTCCAAACGTCAGTGAGGGCAAACGTTTCTGCCCACTGCCTGAGGTCCAGAGTGTCCCGGGCCGAGGATTGCAGCCGATCAAGTTCCACCGAGGGAACCATATTAAAATTCCCCAGGAGATACACCAAAGCGGTATCAAATTGCACCACTTTTTGCATAATCTCAGGGAGGATTTTTCCAGAAGCTGGCGGGGGAATATAAATTCAAACTAGAACCACATTTTTATCATATATATTGGCATGCACAATGACAAATCTCCCCTCTTTATCAGTTCTAACCTCTATAAGCCTGAACGGTAGTGTCTTGTGAACCAGGATGCTGACCCCTCGGGCATATGTGGAAAAGGTGGAGTGGTAATTAAGGCCAACCCAAGCTTTCCTAAGGCAAACCGTCTTGTTGTGTTGCAGATGCGTCTCCTGGAGAATACAGATCTGCGGGTTATGGGTACGTAGAAAACAAAACACCAGGAAACGCTTAACAGCTGTGTTAAGACCCCGAACGTTCCATGAAATCACCTTAAACTCAGCCATTGGGTGATCGGAGGTGGATGGTGCACTTGCGCTGCGCTCCTGGCTGCCATAGGCTCCCACTTTATTGTCAGCCCGATAGCCGGCACGGTGATATATGAGCCTCCCCTCCCCCCTCCTACGCTACACCTTGTAGGTGTCTCCTTCAGCTCTAACTTCCAGGTCCGAAGATCCATTTGGACCCCAGCCTGCGCACAGGCGCTGCGCCTTTATTTGGACGCGGCGTCTCTTCAGCATCTAGGGGGACAGTACTCTTCATATGAATCTTTTATAGCATTCTGCCTACCCATTTTTGGATTTTTGACACATGCACGCGGCCTGGGACACCACAGCAGAGCTGACTATATGCTTTGAATGTCTTTTTTACACCTGCATTGGATGTTAACTCTCACTTGTCAAACCTTGACGAAGGACTTTCCGAAACGCGTCGGTTTAGTGAGACCCACTCCATCTTTTATCATTGGTCTGTTTTCATTTATTGTCTTGTGTGACATATATACATTTTTTGTTACCTGCATGTCATTCTCGATGCAATTATACATATGTATTTTTCATGTGTGCTAATGTTTTATTCTGATATATTGTGTGTTATATTTTTGTATTTTGTAATAAAATATTTTTCTTACTATTAATATCCTTTTTGTGGTAATGCCTCTAAAATCCCACCCCAGGGGAACCAATTGTCCTTTTTTTTGCTATTAAGGGATGTGGCATACCTTTTTTGTTTACTACTTCTGGTCAGAGCTTCTTTGTTAAACTCAGCCATTAAACGTGAAGTATGGGGGAAGTGCAGTTATGCACCATGTCAAAAGGGCAGCATCCGAGTCAAGCCTCACACACAGCATCATGTACAGCACTATGTCAAGAGATCTGTTCAAAAATGTATACAATTTAAAGCACCTGAAATAATAAAAAAAGGTTAACAAAAACAATCCCAACATTAATCAACCCCCCCACCCCGCATCCCCCACCCCAACCTAGGAATGCTTTGTTCCCCAAACATAAAAAAAAACAAAGGTCAGGGAGCGTGAACCAGTGGGTGTAGTCACTTAGTGGAGGTAGTTGTCCACCTAAGGTGACGAGAGGCTCCGCCGCCAGTAGGAAGTAGGAGAAAAAAGGTTCCAACAATAAAAGATTTTTCGGACCGTCTCATATCTGATCCTAATGCGGGCGAGTAAAAAACGTAAATAAAACCAGTGACAAAGAAAAACTTAGGTGAAGTGAGGAAGTCCATCTTTTAGCTCTAGAAAAACAGGATGCTCCAGCATGCACGTAGGTAGTATGTCAGAGTGTGACCTCTCTTAGGTATAAGAGGCATTTGTTTGTCCCCCAGGTCATCTGTAGAGAGATCAAGTCTCATGAGTGGAGTATCCAAAGAGGTAAGCAATAGAGTAAGTGTGCACTCCGTGCAAGTGGGGATATAGGAGAGTTGGGCCTGCAATACATGAATTGATCACTAGAGTCCACCAGTGAGCATCCTTCAGGGATCAGGTAGACCATGGAATAATATGTTTCTAGGAGAGCATATATGTCCATTGCTGCAGTAAGTCAGTACACCAAAAAGCAATCTTCCATCTCCTCAATCCCAAATATCTCAAGAACACTGAGTAGAAGGCAAGAAGGTAGCCCACAAATAGATTCATAAAGTGGCAGGCTTAGAGATATACATGACAGGGGCACAGTACTTAAGATTTAACCGGCAGTCATTACAAAAGGCACAACAGGTGCAAGATTGACTCACTTGTCAGTGGTAAGTGACCAGCGACCATCATTCAGTACAGGACTATAATAGGGTTACTCAACCACAATCAACGGTTTGAGGGCAACGATTCCAGCCATGCATTAGCATCCCTGGGGGATGTAAAAAATCTGACAGTCTCTCCATCCTGAACCCGTAGCCGTGCTGGGAAAAGAACACTGTATCGAATGCCCTGAAGACGCATGGCTGCCTTCACCTGGTCAAATGAGCGTCTGAGCTTTTGAGTTTCTACAGAATAGTCAGGGAAGATAGGTAGCTGTTGTTTTAGTGATTCAATTCTCCCTGCACTCTAGCAGTTCTAAGCACTTCATCCCTGTCCCGGAAATAAAGGAACTTTAGAATAAATGTGCGCGGTAGTGCTCCAGGAGGACCTGGCTTGGGGGGGATCCCGTGAGCCCGCTCCACCGCATAAAATGGTGAAAATTGAGCCGCAGGTAGGAGGGTATGGAGTAGGCCCTCAATGAATTCTGTCGGACGTTGCCCCTCAGCCCCCTCCGCCAGTCCTACAATACGGAGATTGTTCCTCCTATTATGGTTCTCCGCATCGTTGGATTAATATTCCAGAGCTCTGATTTTGGTTTGTAGAGCCCGGAGATCAGCTCCATGATTCTACACAGTGTCCTCCACATGTCCCAGACGCGGTTCAGCAGCAGACAGTCTGTCACAGATTTTGTCCATGTCTAGCCTTATTAGACCTACATCTTATTGCACTGCATCCACCTTGGTAGTAAGGATGGTGAGGGAAGTCTGGCAGTTGCCTATAGCAGCTAGCACATCAGCCAGGCCTGGCTGTGTGGAGGAGGATTGCTCTGGTTGCTCCATCTGGGACGGCATATTACTGAGAGCGCGCCTCCCGGTTCCCACGCGGTCTGCACAGGCCGCCTCTGTATCCATGGACACGTAGGGAATTTCAGTTTCTTACCCCTTCTGCTAGCTGGCCGGGATGATCGGCGGTACATGTAGAGGATTTTCTCTGGCACACAGTCCTGTTTTAGCTGCTTTAGAAGGGAAGACAGTTCCAGATCTCAGCGGAGCTCTCAGACATGGGTCCGCTCACAGCGTCATCTTGGCCACACCCCCGACCAATAATTCTTATTGTATACTATAATCTAAATTAATGTCACCTTTGACCAATATGGCTATTAATAATATGCTTTTATTTAATATGTTGTTTAATTTTTTTTATGGCTTACAATCATGTGTTGGCTTTATATGATCATGGTTGTCAAAAATATATTTGGCCCTTTACAATAATGGCTGTCAAGCCATTTTGATCATTACTCTATATTACACGGCTGCAATATCATGCCCTTTACAACTATGGCCGCCAAACCACTTTTTGTTCACTGCAAACATGGCCGCAGACCCACTTCTGGCCCCTTTTTCAAGATGGCCGATGGATTATTTCTGATGGTGGTGTAATAACGAATTAAACTAGAGGACTTTTTTTCTTTATATATACAAGAGATGCCAAGACTAAATCGATCCCTCGATAACATCCTATTGGACAAAATGCATCAAATGGGATATTTGGTGCTGACATCTTGTGGCTGAGCGAATATGGGTCGCCAGTGGCCACCTATGTGAGTTTTTACTTGTGTTTTATACTGTTTTTATTTGGATATTACTTGAAATTTAACATATTACACTATGTGTATGTGTTCTAACTGTATGGAAGTAGGAGAGGAGACATATCTGCATATTGACGTGCAATGCATGTCAATAATTGCATCTGGGGTTATGGGGTTGTGCACTGCCCAAAAATGTGGGGTTTATTTTCATTTTCATTTTTTTTTCTTGATCGATATTCGTTATTTCAAATCAATTTGTAAATTTGCATAAATGTGAATTTGTTATGGTCCATTCGTTTAGATGCGATATTCGTTATTTAGAAAATTTGGATAAATTTAAATTTGTTACATTCCATTTGTTTAGATGCAGTATTTGTTATTTTGATAATTTGTAATAATTCAAAAGAATAAAGATCTGAAATTCGTAACTCCAAAAATTTGAAAGAACGAAAATCCAAAATTCGAAAATCTGAAAAATTGAAAGAACGAAGAGTCAAAAATCAAAAAACAAAAATCCAAAAATAAGAATGAAAATCCGAAAAAAAGAAAAGAAAATTAAAAAATCTGAAAATCAGAACGAAAATCCAAAAATTTTAAAATCCAAAACAACAAAAGCATTCGGATCATTTCTATTATAATTTAAATATTAAGTTTATTAACCATTACTGTAGTTTTTGTTATTATTATGTATTAATAATAATAAATGTTAATAAAAAGTATAAAAATTGTTATAAACTATTAAATTATTATTAAGTTACGAATTATCCAAAATAACGAATGCCAGATAATTCGTAACTTCGGATAAATTTGTATTCATTACGTTCACTAACAGCCAAATGTGAAAGGAAATTCCAATACCTATAATTTAATAGTTTAGAACTATTATTATAGTTTTTATTATTATTATTATTAATAAATAATAATAAGAAAAACTATAATAATGATTAATAAACAAAATATTTATTAAAATAGAAATTATCCAAATGTTTTTTGTTCTTCAGGAGGAGTTTCGGATTTAAAACATTTTCGAATTTCTGATTTTCAAACTTTCGTTTTTTCAAATTTTCGTTCTTTTAAAAAAAATTGTTTTCAAAATAATGTGTTAAACGGTCTTTCGAATTGCACATGTCTAGTTATAGGAGTGACTTATAGTTATAGGAGTGAGGGGACAAAAGGCAGGAAGAACCAAATTGGCAATGATATTTCAGCAGCTGCAGCTTACTGCCAAGTTGGCACCAGTGATGATGAGGTGGGGATGATGAGGTCTCTGCACATACCTTTCCTCTTCCATATAGTGAAAGAGGAAAGTGAGGGAGAGGCACATCAGGGACAGCTCACAGGGGAGTGGAGGGAGCAGCCACCCTATCCCACCAGATTTTTAGAGTGGTAAATTGATATAACTGGAACCTTAAGTAAATTATACTTTTGTGCTTGAAATCTGTTTTATTAATGCTGTGTTGATGGTATCCCTATGGGGCATCTGAGTGATATGAAGGCTGCTCCGTGCACCATTAACACAGGAAACTTGGAATGTAAAGATAGTGGTTGAATCTGAAGTGCAACACCAAAGTATAGTCCAATAGAGTCCAAAGAGAGATTTTATTCCAAACATGGTATGTGTATTATTTTGAATTGGTAATTGGTTCAGCAAACCTGAACTGAGTTGAAAGTTTACTTATGAGTACCATATGTATGAAGAGACATATGAATATTCATCTTGCAGCTCTGTGGGAGCAGCACTAGCATGCTACTATTAATAACAAAAGTGCCACACGCCTCCTCCTCATTATAACTCCTTTCCACCTCTCCCCCACCAAAATACCCTATCAAAAGTCTCAGGCAACAGGGATGACAGTATTTCAAGGGGTGTCACAGGTTTACCCAATGGCATTTCTAGTGGGGAAGAGGGTCAGCATGAGGTCACATAGTGTAGGGCTAAGCATAGGCTTCATACATGCTCTGATTCTGCCAATCCCACTCTGACATCTCCAGTTTTAACACAGAGCAGCTTTGTGATCTCCAACTGTTGGAATGTAAGAAAAAGTTCATCCCTGGTCAACCCCACGCCCAGAATCATAGTGCCATCTTGGCAAAATTGCAGGCTTTTTAGCTGCTGTCATTCCAGCTGGTGTAGTTTTCCCTCTCCCATAAATTTGCCTTTTCTGTACCACAGTGGCAGGTAGAGATGAGCCGAATGACCCCCCTTTCGGTTTACAGCAGAACTCTCAAACATCATGGAAATTCTAAAACCTATGGGGCCTCAACTGGAAAAATCAAAAGTGCCCACTTTGAGGGCTTAGATGTAAGTTATTGGGCTCACAAATGGAATGTGGGTATCATGGTTGTATCTAGGTAGTGCTCTGGGGGACATGTATCAATTAACAAAAAGTTTGTAAAAACATCACTTTTAAATGAGCAGTGATTTACTGATGCCTAAAGTGAAATCATGGAAATGAAAAATCCTTTAAATATAGTGCCTGGGGGGCCCCCTAAGTCTTCCTGAAAAGTGGAGCATCTGTACCGTGTATAAAACCTGAAGCAGCAAAGATGACATTTATAAAGCCAATAAAATGACATTTTCCCTGGATGCTTTCTTTATTTTATAAACAACAGCTTGGGGAGTCAGTCTGTATGATGACGCCAAAATATTGTGCACTCGGAACAAAATTAGAGATTTTTTGGATACATTCTACTTTGGATAGAAGTAACAGGTGCAGAAAAATTGGGCTTTGGGTGTTGGTGGTGCCTTCACACCGTAACCCTATATAGGTACCTCAGATGAAAACAAGAATTGGCCTTGCTGTAAAATTTTTTAATGATATGCACCTGTCAAACAGGTGCGGAAAAATTGGTCCTTGGCTGTTAATTGTGCCCATGAAACTAATACCAAAAAAAGTTCATGATACAAGTTCTGTTCATTGCACAGATTCTACATCCCAAAAATACTTAAACAGCAATATCAGTATCAGGGTCTTGATAGCTGCTGCTAATCCAGGAATTATTAATTTTGATAAATGTCAGCCGGTCAACAGAGTCTGTGGACAGACACACTCGTTTATCTGTCACAAAACCTCTGGCAGCACTGAATGCCAATTCAGAAAGCACGCTGGATGCAGGGCAGCCCAGCAGCTTAATTGCATACTGGGCCAATTGTCTATTCTCATGACTCTGAAACTCAATGGATCATCAACTGGAAAGCTCTCCATGTCCGTTTGTGCCCCTAGATAATTCAGACTCTGCCAATGAGATGTGGAAGCTGACAGCCCTGGCCCCGAGGACTAAAATGTATTTTTAAATGCATCACTGAGGCGGCCTCCTTCTCCACTGCTTCTCTCTTAACCAACATAAGCCTCAAAACTATGTTTTCCACCAGACTGTAACCCAGCAGAGTCAGGAAAGGCATTACCATTTTTTACAACCGCTGGTGGGGAGGATACCATTATTTATTAAGGACACCAAGCAGGTGATTACTACACTCTCCAATATCACCCCCAGGGAGGGCCTTTGGATGGTAATTGCGGATGTTTCATCCCTTTATACCATCATCCCCCATCAATTGGTCCTACAGGCGGTAGAATTGTTCCTCAATCGAGATTCTGGTCTACCCCCTATACAAATCCAATTCATTATGGAACTCTTGCAATATGCCGCCAGTCATAGCTACTTTTGGTTTGAGCACCAGTTTTATCGGCAGGATCGTGGCGTGGCCATGGGGGCCAAATATGCCCCAAGTTTGGCCAATATTTTTATGGCCAAGTGGGAGGAGGACGTTGTTGATGCCCCCAGGAGACCTGAGGTGCTCCTGTGGGTTAGATATATCGACAACGTCCTCCTCCTATGGGCTGGAGGTGAGGCTGAACTTCATGGCTTCATGGGCATCCTCAATGCCAACAATAGAGGCATCAGATTAAATTTTGAAGCCAGCCAGGACACTATCCACTTCCTGGATCTGAAGATCCAGATTGTGGAAGGACAGTTCATGACGTCTACATATTTTAAGGCAACTGACAGAAATTCTTACATCTCTGTAGACAGCTGCCATCACGAAACCTGGCTGAAGGCTATCCCTTATGGACAATTTTTGCGCCTTAGACGCAATTGTTCAGATATAGCCACCTTTGACCACCAAGCATCTATTTTGACAGAAAGATTCTTAGAAAAGGGATATGACCAGCTCTCCCTTTCTCAGGCCATGAAATTGGCAAGGGACAGGGATAGGGTGGCTCTTTTGTCTGATGCTCCCAGACCTAAGACCGATGTTGTACCATTCATTACCGCCTATTCAGTGCAGCATTGTGCGATTAAACAATTAATACAAAAGCATTGGCATGTCCTCGGCAGCAATTCAGCTCTTAATGCCATTCTACCACCGAGACCCAGAGTGATATTCAAGGGAGCAGCCTCCCTGGGGAGCAGGATAGCACCTACAGTTCAAGATCCCCCACGGGAAAATAGATCTTTTCTCCAGAATCTGACAGGGTTCTATAGGTGTGAAAAAAGCCAAGTGTGCTCTCTTAATGCTAATAGATCAAGACGTATTACGACATTCACATCCACTAGCACTGGGTGTTTACATGAAATCGAACCATTCATCACTTGTGGCTCTGAAGGGGTGGTCTATCTCCTACAATGCCCTTGCGGGCATATAGGGAGGACCAAAAGGGCCCTACGTGTTCGTTTAAACGAACACATAGGGAATATAAGAAGAGGATATGATTAAACACCCTGTTTCCAGACATTATGACCAGATCCACAGAAGAGACCCCTCCAAGACACTATTTGTAGGTATAGATAAGTACAAACCCCACTGGCGAGGCAGCTCACTTATTAGGGAGATCTCCAAGTTAGAGATGTCCTGGATATATAGGGTTAAAAGTTATGTGCCATATGGCATGAACGTCGACACAGACGTAAATGCCTTCATTAACAACGCCTAACTCAATTGATGGCTTTGCTTTTGATTCTAACACATAGTCAGTTAATTTTCTTCCCCCCCTCTCCCTTCCCTTTTTCTTTCCCCTTCCCCTCCCTCCCCTTTTTATCTTCCCTTTCCCAATATGCCAATGACGTTTAATTACGTGGTGTTTATATCGATTGAATTAATTTATTGTTAAAGTCATCGTTCTGGGTCCTCACATCTGGAGCACCGGATGAGCTCTCGTTTTTCCGACCACCTCGGATTTGTGGTTGACTCGGCATATTGTGCTAGACAATTATATACTAAGACAATCACCCCCTTTTTTTGGGGGGGGGGGAGTGTGGCAGGGAACTCCCATTAGTGGGTGATCTGCGTTCAGTTCATAATTTAATATTTTGAAATTTCACATTTCTAGTGCGAATATATTAGCCCATTTTCCATTTCCTATTTTTATTATATAATTTTTTAATATATTTTTTATATATTTTTTTTTTTATACATGTATTTACATGCACATTTATCTCTTTAAATATTGCATGTAAATTCTAGGATGGCCACTAGGGGTGTCCCTCTTTTTTATGTCCCCTTAGGCCCCATTTTCATGTTTTGTTTGTATGTGTCACGACTTAGGTCGGGCGGACTTTCAATATTGTGTTACAGCATACATTTAGAATATCCGCCCCGATGTAGACACACATCATTTGATGGAATGTGGACCCCTCGAGGATATGCATCCTTTTGATTTGACCAGGTACCATATGTAAATATGACAGACCCTTTATGAGTGACCGGTGTCTATATTTCATTTTACTGTTGCGGCCTCGGGTGCCTATGTGCACTAGATTGGCCGCCACTTTTCCGTTCCGGGTTCCATTTCATTCCATCGTTGTAGCCTCGGGTGCCCATGTGCACTTGAGTGGCCGCGATTCTTACTTCGGGTCCATCCAACTAGCCGCCTGACACAGCATCATGTGATGGAGGTCGGGATTCAGGGCGCGCATGCGCACAGGCATTCCACCAACTCTCATTCCGGGTTCGTTTAGTCAGCCGCCCGACGTATCATCATGTGATGCAGGTCGGGACTTAGGGCGCGCATGCACACATGTATTCTGTCAATGTGCGTTCCAGGCTATTGCGGAAGTTCAATGCAGGTGGAACCCAGAGTGAGGCTTCTACTGTGTTATTTAAGGGAGGTGATGTGATGTGCCGCCCGTGCCCCTGGAAGACGCAATTCTCTTGTGAAACGCAGCGTAGGGCTAAACACTGTGTCATTGCGTCACCTCCCACTATCGTTGCAACTCCAGCAGGAAGGGCTGTCTGTGAATATCTGGCCGGTGCCACAGACTGTTCTTCTTCTGAGGATGTTTTTTCCTATTTTACATGTGAGTGTTTACTATATTTTTAAATAAATACCGTTTGATTTTACACTATCAGAGCCCTCCTCTTTCTCTCTTTTATGATGATACCACTCTGCTGAGGGCCAAGTCTTTTTCCCTGTGGATCCATCCATTTGCACTACAGTCCCTGATGTCCCATTCCAGCTTCCATCTTGACTCCTTGGTGTTCCGGAGTAGCAGGATTTCACAGCCCATTTAGACCCTCTGTAACAGGGGGTCATGGGGTTCTGGTAAGCGGCCAGGCACTCGATCTATGGTGGTGGACCCATACACCTATGATTCCATACAATTGGACAATCTTGGATTGTTACATCACTTTTGGGTGTTTTTGTATATGGACTATTTTTTCACTATTTTTATTTTCCATTTGTTTATATCATACACTGTAGCCTTTTATGTTTAAGGATTTTTTTGCACCAATTTTGATATATCATTGTATATATCCTTTATATTTGCTTAAGGGGAGTTTCGATCACTTCCTCAATTTTGCATAGTGTGGTTTGTCATATATTATAACATTTTTATTCTGTATTTGGTTTTCATTAAGGTTGGGATTACCTTCCAGCCATATACACTGTAGTCTGTTTAAGCGCGAGTCACCAATTTCCCATTTTCACGTTGTGTGTTTGTGTCACATATAGGACATCGCAGCATACATTATTTTCTTTGATGCGCAGTTATTTTTCACTTTTTCTTATTACCGTACATAAACTCCTATTTAAGGTTTTCTTAAGATATTTAATCATCTTCTCCCTCTGTGAGGACGTGATGAGTTCTGAGACTTTCCCCCTGTAACAGTGGTCAAAGAGGGTTGCTAACCAATAGTGATCCTTTTCCTTGATGCCACAAATTCTTGGGTCCTTGTGCAGGCTTTAAAAAATGAGGGAGCCCATGCAACACAAGTTTGCAGAGGCATGAGAAGCAGATTCCTCTGGGTCACTGAGGATTACAGTATCTGGAACTGCCTCCTCCCAGCCACGTACTACTCTCAAGGGTTCTAGGGATGGAAAACCATCACTTAGAGTTTGACATGTCTTCCTCTGCTTAAATGCCTTCAAAACTGCCAGAATCCTCCTCCTCTTGTGTTTTCTGTGGCATCACAAGGATGGTGTCTGCATTAAAGTGGTTGTATACCTTTTTTTTTTACTTTTACCTACAGGTAAGCCTATAATAAGGCTTACCTGTAGGTTAAAAAAATATGTCCTAAACCTGTACGGTTTAGGAGATATTCCCCTCGCAATGAGCCACTGACTGCAGCGGCGCATGCGCACAGGGGATTCTCGGCAGACAGCCCGGCAAACTCCGGAGCTAGCCGGACAGAAGTCTCCCACGCGCACGCGCGGGAGTGACGACATCGCGGCTCCGGCCACTCACAGTGCCGGAGCCGCGATACCCGGAAGACACGCCGAGGGGAAATGTCAGCTCCCTCGTGTGAGATGCCGGCTCTCGTTCTAAGGTACCGTATATACTCGAGTATAAGTCGTTCTGAGTATAAGTCGAGGCCCTAATTTACCACAAAAAAATGGGAAAAACTTATTGACCCGAGTATAAGACGAGGGTGAGAAATGCACAGCTACTGTAAGTGGAAAAGAGGGTCAACAATGCCCATTTTCAGCCTCACTGTGCCCATTTGCATGCCTCACTGTGCCCATTTGCAGCCATAGGTCCCCCGAACTTCAAACTCGGTAGTTAAGGGTTCCTAGATGCCCCCTAGCTGCAGCCAAAATTTGGGGTCTCTGAACCCAAATGGCCCCAAAATGACATTGCTGCAGATGGACACAGTTGACCGAATTTGGAGCCCCATGTCTCGGGGCCACTTAGCGCTAGGAACCCCAAATTTGGTGTGCAAACTCAGTGGAACTAGCACCATAAAATATCCAAAGCTGGGGTTTTTAGCATCAAGTGTCCCCGAGATACAGGGCCCCAAATATCAGTTCAGAAAATGTCAAGCACTTTTCTGCAGCAGAGAATGACATTTTCCGAACCGATTTTGGGGCCCCGTATCTCGGGGCCACTTAGTGCTAGGAACCCCAGGAAAGGAAGTCTCTTCCTCCCGCTGCTCTGCCATGAATGCCCTGTCCATAATGTCATGCAGAGTCTGCTTCAGCGGGAACGCAAAAGGCATTTTGTCACTGATGCATGCATTGTCATGGCTCACCATCTTTGCTGTGTCCTCAAATGGTAACAGTACAGTGCATGCATCCTTTATCAGCAGCCATTGGTGTAGGGAAAAAAGCAGAGCTGGCCTGAGCCTGAGTTTTTGTGCCATACTGATACAGGTGGCGATGGTGGCATTGTGATTGAAGATGGATCTACATCAGGGGACATTGTTTTTAGGAATTGTCAAAAACTGTGTCTGTGTTTTTATTACTTTTTACACTTTTTTGGTGAATGGGTAAGGGTACAATGTACCCCATACACATTCACATAGGAAGGGGGCTGGGATCTGGGGGCCCCTTGTTAAAGGGGGCTTCCAGATTCTAATAAGTCCCCCACCCACAGACCCCCACAACCACAGCACAGGATTGTGGGGAAGAAGCCCTTGTCCCCATCAACATGGGGACAAGGTGCTTTGGGTTGGGGGGGACAGAGCCCCTTGCCCCAAATCACACACCCCCCATTTTGAGGGCATTTGGCCTGGTATGCCTGGTAGGCCAGGAAAGAGGGGGACAAATGAGCACCCCCCTTTTCTGACCTGCCAGGCTGCATGCTGGGGTAAGGGTCTGGTATTAATCTTGGAGGGGACCCCACACCATTAAAAAAAAAGTTTTTGGCCCAGCTCCTTAACAACATATTGACTGTGCACTCGGTGGGTGAACATTGCCCCGAACGTAAGAAAATGTGGGTGTTCATGCGAACACCTGAACGGGAGATGTTCGGGCAGAACTTTTGCTTGGCCCAAATGGTTCGCTCAACATTAATAGAAATGAACAGGGCATTTAAGGGTGACTCAATAGTATCATACTATAGAACATATTGAAAACTTTAATTATAAAAAAATTCAAATTTGTATTTAAAAAGACATTATTTAAAAATATTACATATCAATATAAAAATCAGAAGATATAATGGCAAGAATCCACTGGAAAATGCAGATATATAGAGTGATACAAACAGAACACTCAAAATATATATTTTTACAACTTAAAAAAAAAGCGGTTCACCTATCCCACAAGAGGAGTGGGCTGATCAATCAAATCTCCACCTACAATTATTTTAATACTTTTTACATCCAAACCTAGTCTTGCTACATCTGTTGCTGTACCTATATGAAATGAGTGAGATGATTAATTTTAAAGCATGTAGACATCTTTTAAATACAGTGTTGAATTGGAATTTTGTTAGTGATGAATCTAGATGAATAAAAAATGCATTACCATGTTTGAGACTTATGCCGCATACACACGACCGTTTTTTCCGTCAGAATAAACTCTGACGGTTTTTTTGACGGAGTTCTGACGGAGTTCCGCTGAAACGAACTTGCCTACACACGATTACACCAAAGTCCAATTGTTTAGAACGCGATGACGTACAACGGAACTAGAAAAAGGAAGTTCAAGGCGCATGCGTGGCGGTACCTAAGATGGACACTTAGTCCGGGAGCTCCGTCCCGCCTCAGCAGACCGGACCTAAATATTGGCACTTGGACCGGCGATCGACACCTGGATTAGCCCCACACAGGCTCCAGAAACCCCGGGGACATCCCCGATGTACTCGGGAGCAGTAGGGAGAAACCTAAAGCTGGCTTTTGGAGCCGTTTTGCCGCAGGCTGAGACTGCCAAGATGGTGACCGCCAGCTCCTCTCCGGCCTACCAGCCAAACTCTCCATACCTGGCTTCCCCCTCCATGCTTCAGCCAGACCCCTCTGCAGGCAATATCCCCTCGGACCCAGCCTCTCCAGCATCCACTGTTTTCCCCAATGGATGCAGGCCCTCCCCAGTCTCACCAGCTAATACAGCATGGGGATTCAGGCCTACTCCAACCGGTCTCTGTGGCGGACCTATTCACAAAGTTTGCAGAACTACTGGATAGAGGCCTTCATAATACAGCTCACAAAATAACAAGTGACATTAACCACTTGAGCCCCGGACTATTATGCTGCCTAAGGACCAGAGGTCTTTTTCCAATTTGGCACTGCGTCGCTTTAACTGCTAATTGCGCGGTCATGCAATGCTGTACCCAAACGAAATTTGCGTCCTTTTCTTCCCACAAATAGAGCTTTCTTTTGATGGTATTTGATCACCTCTGCGGTTTTTATTTTTTGCGCTATAAACGGAAAAATACCGAAAATTTTGAAAAAAAATGATATTTTCTACTTTTTGTTATAAAAAAAATCCAATAAACTAAATTTTAGTCATACATTTAGGCCAAAATGTATTCGGCCACATGTCTTTGGTAAAAAAAATGTCAATAAGCGTATATTTATTGGTTTGCGCAAAAGTTATAGCGTCTACAAACTAGGGTACATTTTCTGTAATTTACACAGCTTTTAGTTTATGACTGCCTATGTCATTTCTTGAGGTGCTAAAATGGCAGGGCAGTACAAAACCCCCCCAAATGACCCCATTTTGGAAAGTAGACACCCCAAGGAAATTGCTGAGAGGCATGTTGAACCCATTGAATATTTATTTTTTTTGTCCCAAGTGATTGAAAAATGCCAAAAAAAAAAAAAAAAAATATTTACAAAAAGTTGTCACTAAATGATATATTGCTCACACAGGCCATGGGCCTATGTGGAATTGCACCCCAAAATACATTCAGCTGCTTCTCCTGAGTATGGGGATACCACATGTGTGGGACTTTTTGGGAGCCTAGCCGCGTACGGGGCCCCGAAAACCAATCAACGCCTTCAGGATTTCTAAGGGTGTAAATTTTTGATTTCACTCTTCACTGCCTATCACAGTTTCGGAGGCCATGGAATGCCCAGGGGGCACAAAACCCACCAAAATGACCCCATTTTGGAAAGTAGACACCCCAAGCTATTTGCTGAGAGGCATATTGAGTCCATGGAATATTTTATATTTTGACACAAGTTGCGGGAAAGTGACACTTTTTTTTTTTTTTTTTTTCATAAAGTTGTCACTAAATGATATATTGCTCACACAGGCCATGGGCATATGTGGAATTGCACCCCAAAATACATTTAGCTGCTTCTCCTGAGTATAAATTTACTCCGCCCTGCAGGCGAATGATTGGCCCATCAGTGTCACACCCCACACCAGGCAGTATACTTAGGATCAGCCTCACACACACTCTTCTCTGCTACACAGCCGTGAGGAGTGTTCCTTCCCTGCAGGAATTACCTACACTGTAACACCATAGACCAGGTACGTCCACTCCAACTGCGATTGCCACTAAGATGTCTCATTGCTCTACACACCGTGCTGAGATATCACATTTTATGTTAAGGCTTTACCAGCCTAATATCTCCAATATGGGATACATATCTCCTAAAACACCTCTCTTTTTCCCTGTCTCTGATTCTGCAGGTGCTTGTGCAGTCCGCCCAGCATTGGTGGCTCTTGTGAGCCCTGGCTCGCCGTCCATGTGGGGATCTATGTCAGGGCCAGTGTCTGTAAATCCCTCCATATCTTCCCTTTTGGGTTTTATCCCCTGAAAATTATATCCAGTATCTGGATCTCTAACCGAGCGATATAACCTTTCGAGCTGTAGGAAGTGGGAGTCCTTCTCGTGATACATCTGTGTACAGTATATATGCTGAAGAGTCACATGCCCTGTGAGTATCTCTGTACAAAAATGCTTGTTCAGTCTGAGATTTTGCTCTGTCCTCATGTCTTGTCTGTAATCCAGTCTCTCATACTTTTAGACATAATGGTTTCATACCAATTGTTGGTGCTTATTACAGTGACCCACTTATACCTATATATACAAATATATCCTTTTTTCTCTTTTATAGAAAAATATCATAACTGCTTCCCGAAACTCCTGAAGAAGGAAATACACCATATAGAGAGGATACAACCTCTTTACTTTCCGAAACATGTAGAGTATTATATGCTATCGTATTTCTAGCCCAGCGGGTCATACTTGTATTTACTGGGATACTATACCTAGCATGTTAGCAGTTTGATCACCATTGTTTTTTGCCTCTTCCGCTCATGCGATTTTATATCCTAGATTTGTGTGTATCTTGTTACTTAATAAACTTTTGTTATACAACTTTTAAACCTTAACTGTGTATTTCACACATGCACCATTCATTTATTGCCCGTTGATACACTGCCCATAGTATCCCCCTTGGGGCACATCTCTTTTCCTGGTCTCCTTTCCGTATTTGGGATGTGGCAGTGATCTCCGGGCTAGCCCAAGCATTGGTTCCTTTCCGAATTGTTATCTTCTCCTGAGTATGGGGATACCACATGTGTGGGACTTTTTGGGAGCCTAGCCGCGTACGGGACCCCGAAAACCAATCACTGCCTTCAGGATTTCTAAGGGTGAAAATTTTTGATTTCACTCTTTACTGCCTATCACAGTTTCGGAGGCCATGGAATGCCCAGGTGGCACAAAACCCCCCCAAATGACCCCATTTTGGAAAGTAGACACCCCAAGCTATTTGCTGAGAGGCATGGTGAGTATTTTGCAGCTCTCATTTGTTTTTGAAAATGAAGAAAGACAAGAAAAAACATTTTTTTTTTCTTTTTTCAATTTTCAAAACTTTGTGACAAAAATTGAGGTCTGCAAAATACTCACTATACCTCTCAGCAAATAGCTTGGGGTGTCTACTTTCCAAAATGGGGTCATTTGGGGGGGGGGGTTGTGCCACCTGGGCATTCCATGGCCTCCGAAACTGTGATAGGCAGTGAAGAGTGAAATCAAAAATTCACGCCCTTAGAAAGCCTGAAGGCGGTGCTTGGTTTTCGGGGTTCCGTACGCGGCTAGGCTCCCAAAAAGTCTCACACATGTGGTATCCCCGTACTCAGGAGAAGCAGCAGAATGTATTTTGGGGTGTAATTTCACATATTTCCATGGCATGTTTGAGCAATATATCATTTAGTGACAACTTTGTGCAAAAAAAAAAAAAAAAATTTGTCTCTTTCCCGCAACTTGTGTCGCAATATAAAATATTCCATGGACTCGACATGCCTCTCAGTAAATAGCTTGGGGTGTCTACTTTCCAAAATGGGGTCATTTGGGGGGGTTTTGAACTGTCCTGGCATTTTATGCACAACATTTAGAAGCTTATGTCACACATCACCCACTCTTCTAACCACTTGAAGACAAAGCCCTTTCTGACACTTATTGTTTACATGAAAAAGTTATTTTTTTTTTGCAAAAAAATTACTTTGAACCCCCAAACATTATATATTTTTTTAAAGCAAATGCCCTACAGATTAAAATGGTGGGTGTTTCATTTTTTTTTTTCACACAGTAATTGCGCAGCGATTTTTCAAACGCATTTTTTGGGGAAAAAACACACTTTTTTAAATTTTATTGCACTAAAACACACTATATTGCCCAAATGTTTGATGAAATAAAAAAGATGATCTTAGGCCGAGTACATGGATACCAAACATGACATGCTTTAAAATTGCGCACAAACGTGCAGTGGCAACAAAATAAATACATGTTTAAAAGCCTTCAAAAGCCTTTACAGGTTACCACTTTAGATTTACAGAGGAGGTCTACTGGAAAAATTACTGCCCTCGATCTGGCCTTCGCGGTGATACCTCACATGCATGGTGCAATTGCTGTTTACGTTTGACGACAGACCGCCGCTTGCGTTCGCCTTAGCGCGAGAGCAGGGGGCGACAGGGGTGCTTTTTTTTTTTTTTTTTTTTTTTCTTTATTATTTTTTTGCTTTTGTAATCTTACTTTTAAACTGTTCCTTTCATATTTTTTTTTTTAATCATTTTTATTGTTATCTCGGGGAATGTAAATATCCCCTATCATAGCAATAGGTAGTGACAGGTACTCTTTTTTGAAAAAATTGTGGTCTATTAGACCCTAGATCTCTCCTCTGCCCTCAAAGCATCTGACCACACCAAGATCGGTGTGATAAAATGCTTCCCCAATTTCCCAATGGCGCTATTTACATCCGGCGAAATCTAAGTCATGAAATGCTCGTAGCTTCCGGTTTCTTAGGCCATAGAGATGTTTGGAGCCACTCTGGTCTCTGATTAGCTCTATGGTCAGCTGGCTGAATCACCGGCTGCATTCTCAGGTTCCCTGTTGAGACAGGAGAGCCAGAGAAAAACACGGAAGACGGTTGGGGGGGGGCATTCCATCCCACGGCTTGTAAAAGCAGTCTAGAGGCTAATTAGCCGCTAGGATTGCTTTTACATGAAAGCCGACCGCTGGCTGAAAAGAATGATACCAAGATGATACCTAAACCTGCAAGCATCATTCTGGTATAACCACTCAAATTCGTGAATGGCGTACCTGAAGACAAAAAAATGGTTAACAATGGTTAACAATAAAGCACAGTAAACAGTAAAATATAAATAATTACATACCTGAAAAACAAACATGATAAAATATAATAACAATAACAATAAAACATTGCAGAATAGAATACAGTAAAAAAGACCAGAACAATAGAGAGCGAGAATAGAGAGAGAGAACAATAAAACGACAACTATTTTTTTTTATTTCATATATTTATTTTTTTTTACACTTTTTTTGTAACTAACTTTTATAACTGTAACCGGTTCCAGGTTCGGGTCTCTCAAAATGCGAAGGCATCTTGGGAGACCCTGTGAAAGTGTGCCTAGTCTGTGCAATGCTGTACCCTACGCTAATACTCAACTAGTGTATGGTAGCGTTCAAAACATTCACCAATGCAAAGACCAGGATTGTCAGGACAGGAGGGACAATAATAGCGGGTGTCACGCCTATATCCGCACTTGCTGCAGACACAACATCTTTTTGGGGGGTTCGTTGGGTAGGGATACTCGGGAGGACATAAAGAAAATGCCTCTCATGCAGCCGACTGAATTTGGTTGGGGATGTAAATGGGGGAAGTACGGGCGCTGCAGAAGTGGTGGGTTCCCAATTAGGATTGGCGAATGCAGCAGGAAGGGCACTATGGGCACGACGGGCCTGTGTTTGTCTTCTTGGTGGCAGCGGGACACTACTTGTGCTTGCCACCTCACCAGCTTGAACTGCACTTATGGGACTCGCCACGTCACCAAGTGTTACTGCAGTGCTGGTTTGACTATGACCGGGGTGTACTACGCCGCTGGTGCTTGCCAGTTCCCCAAAACGCTACCAAAAAAACTGTTAGCGATCGCAGGGATCAGGCCTGACTCTGCAAACACTGCAGTTATGTGTTTATAGTTTTGTAAGTGACAGTGATCGATCGATACTGCACTTGGGTGGGCTGGGCCGGGTGGAGGGGCAAAACGCAGGTGCTAGCAGGTATCTGGGCTGATCCCGCTAACACTGCGTTTTTGGGAACCCTAAACTGCTGGGAACGCTAGTATAGATCTGATCGGATCAGATATTGATGCGATCAGATACTATACCACTAAGGGAGGTGTACGGTGCGTGCGTGCGTGGGTGTTAGCGGTACTGGCGCTAACTTGACGCTGCCTGGGGCTGGTGCTTGCCAGTTCAACAAAATGCTACCAAAAAAACTGTTAGCGATCGCAGGGATCAGGCCTGACTCTGCGAACGCTGCAGTTATGCGTTTAGTGTTTTGTAAGTGACGGTGATCGATCGATACTGCACTTGGGTGGGCTGGGCTCGCCTGGGCGGAGGGGCAAAACGCAGGTGCTAGCAGGTATCTGGGCTGATCCCGCTAACACTGCATTTTTGGGAACAGTAAACTGCTGGTGACGCTAGTATAGATCTGATCGGATCAGATATTGATCCGATCAGATACTATACCACTAAGGGAGGTGTACGGTGCGTGCGTGGGTGTTAGCGGTACTGGCGCTAACCTGACGCTGCCTGGGGCTGGTGCTTGCCAGTTCACCAAAACGCTACCAAAAAAACTGTTAGCGATCGCAGGGATCAGGCCTGACTCTGCGAACGCTGCAGTTATGCGTTTAGTGTTTTGTAAGTGACAGTGATCGATCGATACTGCACTTGGGTGGGCTGGGCGGAGGCGCAAAACGCAGGTGCTAGCAGGTATCTGGGCTGATCCCGCTAACACTGCGTTTTTGGGAACCCTAAACTGCTGGGGACGCTAGTATAGATCTGATCGGATCAGATATTGATCCGATCAGATACTATACCACTAAGGGAGGCGTATGCTGCGTGCGTGGGTGTTAGCGGTACTGGCGCTAATCTGACGCTGCCTGGGGCGACGCATATCACCGCCGGGCGATCGGGGGGCTAAACCTTTATTCGGTAATAAACGGCGGGTGCCCCGACACTATAAAAAATAAATGAACTAACCAGCGTCACCCGTAACGGTTATACGGTGATCAGTGGTAAAAGGGTTAACTAGGGGGCAATCAAGGGGTTAAAACATTTATTAGGTAGTATATGGGGGTCCCTGACGCTATAAAACACTGACGGCGAACCTAAATATTTACCTCACTAACTAGCGTCACCAGCGACACTAATACAGCGATCAGAAAAATGATCGCTTAGCGACACTGGTGACAGGGGGTGATCAAGGGGTTAAAACTTTATTAGGGGGGGTTAGGGGGGTACCCTAGACCTAAAGGGGGGTAAAAGTAACTGTGCTAACACAGTAACTGTCACAAACTGACATCAAGCAGTAATAGAAAAAAAAAAAAAAAACTGCTGGTGTCAGTTTGTGACAGGGGGGGGGGGGCGATCGGGGGGGAATCGGGGGGCGATCGGGGGGGGGATCGGGGTGTTTTGTATGCCTGGCATGTTCTACTGTGTGTGTGTGTGTTGGTGCACTCACTCACATGTCGTCTCTCCTCGGGCCGGAACGGAAACTACCGACCCGAGGGGAGATGACATCACTTCCTTTGCTGCTGTTTAGCATACAGCAGCAAAGGAGTGTTCCCATTGGCTGGCGGCGATCGCGAGGGGGGGGCCACGAACGGATGGCCTCCCCCTCGTCTCTGATCGCCGGGGGACAGAACGGGACCGCCTCTGGCGGCGGGGGGGGGTCCGATCGGACCCCCCACCCGCGGGAGGCAAATCACGTACATGTACGTGATTTTGCCTGCCCGTGCCGCCTTGCCGACGTACATCGGCGTGAGGCGGTCCTTAAGTGGTTAAAGCGGATCTGCAGAACATTGGCACCCGCATGGAAATTATTGAATCTAATCTGGACTCTACTATTTCCAAAACAAACCAAAATACTGCATGTATACAGACCTTGCAGGAAAAACTAGATACTACCAATGCTAAAATTGATGACCTCGAAAACCGTAATCGAAGGTACAACTTTAGGGTCAGGGGGCTCCCTGAATCCTACAAGGACATTCCTGAAACTATAAAATTGTTTATTAAGGACATACTCCCAGATACACCACAGCACAGGCTTGAGCTGGATCGGGCCCACAGAGCCTCCAGGCCTCCTAGAGCAGACGGCCTCCCCCACGACGTTGTGGTGAAACTACATTTCTTCTCAATCAAAGAAGAGGTTATGAGGAAATCAAGATCCATGTCTGAAATAGTGTTTCAAGGACACCGTCTGCAAATATTTGCTGACTTATCCTCCTCAACTATCCAAAAAAGGAGAACCCTAAAGCCACTACTTCAAATCCTGATGGACAGAGAATTCAAATACTGGTGGCTCTTCCCATTTCAACTTAAACTGCTCTTCAAAGGCAAGGCATATACCTTCGGATCCCTACAGGAAGGAGAAAGGCTTTTTCTACAATTGGGCCTCATCAACCAGGACCCGACTGCGCGCCAATCAGGACCTCAACCCAACTCAGCAAAGAGACATTTGCCCACCAGTCCCCTGAATCCAGTTTGGGAAAAGGCACGATCCAAGAAATCCAAGGAAACCAATCCTCCATGACTCTCAATCATCATTTTTTCTACGGAACTCAATTCCTTTGACATTCACTTGTTTTTTTCATCTCTTCCCTTTAGATGTTAGCTGAAGGGTCGGAGTCTCCCCATTTGTGACCCCTGAGATGAGTGTCATGTTAGGACACCCTCACGCCTCAGTTGAGGCGATCTAAGGGGACACAACTTTCGGGGAAGCTATTAACCCACGTATTTCTCAGTTCACTGACTTTGAACTGCATCATTACAACCTTTGGTCGATTCTGGTGGGGAGGAGGGAGGGCAGGTACCCATCATGTTAGACCGACTCTGGGAATTATCCCATATAAACCACGCTGATCTCGGGGGTCCCCTCCGCAGTGCTTCTCCCCAGCTAGATGGGCGTACCTCTCCCACTACCACACTTCATACCCCTAATCCTCGTTCTCTCTTGATACTCCAGGTTCATTCGTTAAGTTCTAACAATTGTTTATTAGTTGTTTTTATAGTACTCTGACTAATACACCTTCTCCTCCTGGCTTTACTTAGTGTGAAAGCATATCTTGACGGAGTGCAAAGTGTAAATGTCGGGCCAAGTGCCTTTATCCTGTTTATTTTTTTCTTATATATAACTACCATATTAGGCGGTCCCTCTGCTGGGGTGGTGTTCATGCCCCCCCTTCCTGTCTAGTGGTTTGGTATTTCAACTGCCACTGGACAGGTCCAATCCCTGCCTCCTGGAGAGATTCTTGTGTGACTTGCACCTCTTGATGGAGGACTCTGTCCCCTCCATTCTCCGGGGGTCTCTCTTGCCCCCCGTCTTTCCTCTTTGTCTTTTCTCCCCCTTCTCCAAATATATTCTAACATGCTTTTCACCACAGGAGTTGACTGGGGGGACTACCTCAGACATCAACTGATGCCCTAACCACTCTCCGCTTGTCATTTGAGGTGCCTTGGACCCCGTGGACACCAATTGGTAAGTGCTATGGACTGCCCAGCTTTGCTCCTGCCTCTGCTCGATGGCTAATGACCCACCTGTAAATACGCCCCTCAAATAGTATCCTATAATGCCCAACGTCTGAATTCCCCGTCCAAAAGATGCAAAGTCTTCCAATACTTAAATTCCCAAAAAGCAGACGTGATCCTTATGCAGGAAACTCACTTTCCCAGATGTTTCAACCCCTCATTCATCCATTCCAAATTTCCCTTCTTTAAACTGGCCAATGCTGAGGACAAAACGAAAGGGGGTGGGTATTTTTATTTCCAAACGATGCAAATTTACCCCCAAATCTGAATTCAGGGACGGGCACTACATTCTCTTAGTGGGGGACTTAGACAACCAACTATACTCTCCAATCTCGTACTACGCTCCCAATAGAGGCCAGTTAGCCTTCTTCCAAACAATGTTCACAACACTAATGCCACTGCTGGAGGGCACAGTGATCTATGGAACAGAGTGTAGATAGGGGTTGTGGCGCTCCCTTATGGGGGGTATATAAGTGAATACAGTGAATACTGATAAAGATATTATAATGAATAGTAAATACCATACGCAAAGAGTAAATTAGTGCAATAAATCTTGATGCTCATAAATTGATTAATACCATCAAAAAAATTGAAAAAAGTGAAAAAAATGAAAAAATGATTAAAACATCCCAATGGGCAAGGGTGACATATTAATCAGTTGCAGGTGCTAACCAATAGGTGCTAATAATATATATAGTGCATGTGCAACTCTGTAATTAGTCCAACGTGCCCCAAAAGTAAATGACAGATGCAAGCCAATAGGAGAAATAAATATAAAAGGAAAAAATGAGATAAAAAATCCAAATGGGGTAAAAAATACAAAAAGTCTAATCAAAGGTGATATATTCAAAAATATATATATCATAACAAAGTTCCAACTGCATTGGTGACTGTGGTGCCCACAGTGAAGGATATCTGTGACTTCTGTGCTCCCCCTTTTGGCTCCCCACTCACCGGCTCCCAATACCCCTGCAGGGGTGACAGACACTATAAGATTCCAATGCCGTCCTCTTGGTTGGTATCCTGTGGTTGCTGAAATATGGTTATCCTCTGTCCCAGGGTTCCCAGGTCAGTCATCCATAACACCTTACACCACCACGTCCAAGAAGGGGAATCGCCAGAGAAATCCTCATAAGAAAAGATGTCACTTCATAGTGTAGTATAGTTTAAAAAGCTTTATTAAAATATACTGATCCCCGAGTGGGAACAAGAATAAAAACCGCAAACACTACACCATGGGTGAAGCCGAAACCAGGAAGAGCTTTCCCGCAGCGTGCGGTCCAGCTGCGTTCCAAGCTCTCTAGCTCCGTACCCGGAAATGACGTAAGTGCGTAGCCCCGTCTTACGCATTTCATCATCGACGTTATCAAAGGCGGCGCCATCTTACTACACCTCACAGGTTATATGGTAAGCAGACATGCTGGGTCCTCCCTTCTCCCATCGCTATAGGAAATGTGATTGGATATTCAATCATAGAGCCCCCCCTCCAGGTGCAGCCCCATTAGAAGAAATACAATCCAGATCCTTTTGTCCATAGGCAAAAATTATCACGGACCCGTGCATCTCCGCTAACCCTTTCACAGATTGGCAGACATATTTCACACAGAGTGATATTGACCTCATACATCTATTAATTAATATGTAATACAGATTGAATTATCAAGGTAAGTATATCACATAGGCAGAATCCTCAGTGGTGAGTTCAGGTACTACATGTTCACCATCTTGCAAACCCAGTAACTATCTTGTAAAAGTAAAATAAAATTGAATGTAAAACTGAAGTCCCGATAAAGGTATATATACATATAGAAATAGAAAGATAAAGAAAGAAAGTTCTGAATGTATCCATTACTGTACTTTATGAGATACCAGCCTCAGATCTCCAAACAACAAGGGAAAATTTTACATCTGGGACATAAAGACTAGTGCAGACCGGTGTTTCTAAAACCATCCAAGTGTTACATACTAATAGCCACTTAAATGTAAATACAAAGGATGTCAATAAGAAGGATGTTTGTAGACATCCCTATGCTGGACCGATGTATTCCTGGGTACAAGTGTTACATAGGCATTTGTAACTACAGAAAACTATCTTCGTATGGGTAATGTCCCACATACAGAAACCTCCCAGTGGTACATTCCGGTATTGCACTCTACCCCTGCAAACCCAGATATTACTTAGCAAACCTTCTCCAATATAATACCTGCGACCCCGGGGAGGGCCCCTCCATGTGTACTGGGGTGCTAGAAAATCCTGGGACATAAAGTACATGATACCATCCTGGGGATAAAGGTTGCATGCAGGACATGAAGATTACAAAAGGAACGACCAACTTAAAGGACATTAGTAGAAAGGTATATCCATATATGGAAGCAGTATCCATATACGTAAATATTGCACATATCTGGGTATAGGTACCAACGCCTACCCCTATATATGCACATTTAGCCTATTAGTTCTGTATGTTGATGCTTCTTAGTTTATTAACTGTGTGCAAACCCATACATCAAAACCATTTAGGTCATGTCTATGGCGTTACCCACTACTGTCCCATATATCCACTATTTATCTCACAGGCCATGTATTGCAAGAGCAGTGGATTAATTACCTGGTGACATGGCATATTATCACATTGTACCCCTTTTAAGGCAAAAAGCAAACAGGCAAAAAAACAAAGAACATACACCAGAAAAAACGTGGGGGGGGTTTACACCCTAGATATTAATGATATTGATTATATTTATGAATTAGCTATAAAACAATTGAGGTCTATGTCCAAATTCAGGCCCCTGGGGGCAATAGACCCCAACCGATATATCCAACCCGTCTCATTCCTAGAGACCAATGTTTCTTTGTTGCCCCCTCTCCAGTGGTCTTTCACCTGATCAATGCCATAAAAAATAAGGCCACTTGGATCTTTTTGATGGAATTCAGCAAAAATGCCGCGATAGATGATGTTTCGGGAACCCTTTCTTGATATTTTTAATGTGTTCCCGTATTCTGACATAGAGGGGGCGGGTGGTTCTTCCCACGTACTGTAAATGACAGGGGCATTCAATAATATAGGTAACGTGGGTGCTATGACAGGTTATCAACTCCTTAATCTGATATTCTTTATGGTCCACAGTTGACCTAAACTTTTCCCTCTTTCTTGGTTGGGGTTTGCTAACTCTACAAGGTAGACATCTGCGACATCTGTAAAAACCTTTCATATCAGGTATGATATGGATTTGCTTAGGGGGGTCAATGACATTATGTACAAGATGGTTGCAAAGAGTAGGGGCTTTCCTATATACAAACTTCGGTTTAGTAGGAAGGACTTTAGCTAACACACGATCCTCTTTTAAAATGGGCCAATATTTCTTAATGATACGCTCCACATCCTTATATTGGTTATTGAACCCTGTAATAAAGGTTATCCCCGTTTGATCATTTTTGGCCCTACTTTTCTTCTTACGTAGTTGGTTTCTGTCCATGTTCTTGATCTCCTGTTTCAGCTTAGCCAGGTTCTCCTGTGGGTATCCCTTCTCTTGGAACCGCTGGATAAGGACATCTGCCTGGACCTCAAAGTCTTCAAGTGTGTTACAATTTCGCCGTATCCTTAGTAATTGGCCTTTCGGAATGTTGGATTTCCACTTCGGATGATGGCAACTTGAAGTAAGTATGTATCCGTTCCGGTCTGTACTTTTGAAAAAAGTGCGGGTATTGAGGGAATCCCCTGCTTTGAAAATTTCCAGGTCCAGATAGTCCATTGCCTGCAGGTTCCACTTGCCCATGAACGTGATCCCATACCTATTCATATTCAGCTCTTCAAGAAATTTCTCTAACATGTCTGGTGTGCCATCCCATAAGATGATTAAGTCATCAATATATCTGCGGTACATTTTAATTTGGGGGATGTTTCTATTATAGATGTATTCCTCCTCCCACATGTTCATGAACAGATTTGCAACACTTGGTGCATATCGTGCCCCCATTGCAACACCTTTAGTTTGCACAAAATATTCCTTGTTGTACCAGAAGTAATTGCATTCCATTGCCATTTGTAGGCCTTACCGAATGTAATTGATCTGCCCCTGTCTCATTGCTGTATTCTCATATAGAGCCTTTTCTACTGCAAGCAATTCATCTTTTTGTTCAATGCTTGTGTACAATGAATTGACGTCTATTGTTGCCAATACCCAGTTTTCTGTGCCCTTTATGCTTTGGAGTTCTTCAATAAGCTGTAAACTATCACGCAAGTATGATTTCCCTTGCTGTACCAAAGGTTTCAAGTATTTATGTAGATATTCCCCTAATCTTGAAAAGATCGAGTTTATACCACTAATAATGGACCTTCCAGGTGGTTTATGCAATCTTTTGTGGATTTTCGGTGTGTAATATATCACAGGGGTCTTTGTAGAGTTAGAAAATAAATATTCTGCTTCTTTAGCATTCAATATCCCCATAGCCTTCCCTTTAATGATATACTTCTTTAGTTTTTCCTCATATTTTTTCTTTGGGTTCATTTTAAGTTTCTTATACGTGTTTTCCACATTTAGTAGGTTGCCCATCTCCTCTTGATAGTCTTTTTTGTCCAAGATGACCAATCCTCCTCCTTTATCGGCCGGCTGTATAACTACCTCATGTCGTTTCCCTAAATCTTTGATGGTCCTCCAGATCCTCCAGATCCAGTGATCCTTATGCAGGAAACTCACTTTCCCAGATGTTTCAACCCCTCATTCATCCACTCCAAATTTCCCTTCTTTAAACTGGCCAATGCTGAGGACAAAACGAAAGGGGTGGGTATTTTTATTTCCAAACGATGCAAATTTACCCCCAAATCTGAATTCAGGGACCCTGACGGGTGCTACATTCTCTTAGTGGGGGACTTAGACAACCAACTATACTCTCTAATCTCGTACTACGCTCCCAATAGAGGCCAGTTAGCCTTCTTCCAAACAATGTTCACAACACTAACGCCACTGCTGGAGGGCACAGTGATCTATGGAGGTGATTCTAACTCAGCCTTTGACCAGGGCATGGACAAATCACGACCCCCAGGCAAATGCCTCACTAGACCAACCAAACAGAGCCTACGCATAGCTAAACTTTGTTTCTAGCAGGGGCTTATAGACATATGGAGGGAAGTAAATCCTACGCTGCGAGATTTCACGCATTTCTCTAACCCCCATAGGTCCTACGCGAGAATCGATCACATCCTCACAGCCTCAGAATCCATTCCACTAACGAACAGGGCATACATCAAAGACGTAGTCTGGTTGGATCACTCAGTGGTGGTCCTTGTACTTCAGCGCCCGAGGGGTCATAAACCCGTCCGGCGATGGAGGCTTAACGAGTCCATTCTGAGTGATCCGATCAGAACGAAAGAAATTGAAACTAGCATACGTAACTACTTCATCACTAACGATATACCAGACACTAGCCCCTCTTGTCTCTGGGCGGCTCATAAAGTCATAATAAGAGGTCATCTGATCCAACTAGCCTCTTAAATCAACAAGGCAAACAAAACTGACATAGAGAAGCTACATAAGGAGTATACAGCCTTAATTAAACACCACAAGGCGGATCAAAGTACTGTTCCTACCACTCAACTGGATGCAGCATGCACGGCTTTAAACCTCGCCTTAACTACTAAGGCTGAAAAATGGCTGTGGTGGAGTAGAAACAGATTCTATTGCAATGGCGATCAAATCGGCTCTATGCTTGCAGGCAAATTATCCCCGAAATTTAGATCTCCGGCCCTACCCAAGATCAGGATTCAGGGCGGCACCCTGTCCCAAAACCCTCAACGGATCATGGGGGAATTCCTAACCTTCTATAAATCCCTATACAGTGGTGGAAATGGCCCTTCTCCAGAGGCAATGGACCTCTTCCTAAACAGCATACAGATTCCCAAATTAGAAGCTAGACGCCGTCAAAAACTAGACTCTCCTATTTCAGCTGAGGAAGTTTGTGTGGTCATTAAAAACCTGAAATCACATTCAGCACCAGGCCCAGATGGTTTCTCCATACCATATTACAAATCATTCTCTACTTTGCTCGCCCCTTATATGGCTAGATTCTTCAATGCTCTCAGAAAGAGGGATCCACTCGACACCTCACTTAACACGGCCTACATTACGGTCCTCCCTAAGCCAGATAAAGACACCAGCTCGGTCAGCAATTATAGACCGATATCTCTCATCAACAATGATCTAAAGATCCTGACTAAGATCCTTGCAGACCACCTGGCCTCCTTCATTCGCCTATACATTAATAAAGACCAAGTGGGCTTCATACCGGGGAGACAGGGACCCGATCAAATTCGAAGAGCGATTGATATAATATCCCTTATTAATTCCAACTGGGATGGGGGCCCATCCAGGCAGGGTTGTCTACTCTCTCTGGACCTACAAAAAGCATTTGATGCTGTCCAATGGCCCTACATATTCAAGGTTCTTCAAAAATGGGGATTTGGGAATTCTTTTCTCAATGTCATTCACGCCCTGTATTCAACTCCCTTGGCTCAGGTGCGTCTGCAGGGGTTTTACTCTGAATCTTTCCCCATATCTAGAGGCACAAGACAAGGATGTCCACTCTCCCCGTTGATCTTCGCCATAGCAATCGAATCCCTGGCGATAGCCATCAGAAACAACCCAAACATTCAAGGCATTTAAAGTGGCTCCAGGTGTCATAAATGCGCATTATTTGCCGATGACAGCTTACTATTTGTATCTTCCCCACTGACATCGCTCCCCAATGTATGCCGCCTCCTGGATGACTTTGGGAAGGTCTCGGGCCTCAGGGTCAATTACGACAAATCCCAGGTGCTTAATGTTAATATTCCGGACCCTCTCCTAGCCAGAATCAGGGACAGCTTTCAGTTTTCATGGAGCGACTCATCCATTTCATATTTAGGGATCCAGCTGACTACTAAGATTGACTTCCTAAATCAAGCCAATTACCCTCCTCTTTACAAAAAAACTGGAGGAGGACCTCTCTCGTTGGTCCAAGCTGTCCCTGGCCTGGCTAGGTAGAATCAACACGGTCAAGATGACCCTACTTCCCCGCATCCTTTACTATTTTAGAGCTCTTTCAATACCAGTCGTTAATAATTGCCTAAAACGCTTCCAGGCCACCATTGTTAAATAAATACTTATGGGGCAAAGGGGGTCACAGGTTTTCCAAAGCGATCCTGTTTAGACCTAGGTCTGAAGGAGGCATGGGTCTTCCGAACCTAATTTGGTACCTTCAAGCAGCACAACTAGCCCAGATATCTACAGTCTACTCTTGTTGGGAACAACCTGATTGGGTCCACATAGAGAGGCAAGCGGTCCCCCTCCACACCTTAGACTACCTCCTCTGGAGCCCAAGGAAACTCAGACCCCCCATACTTTCCCCAACATTGTCGCATTCCTTTGCATTATGGGACAGACTAAAAGGCAATAACCGCTTGACATCCCCTACGGCACCACTACAGCACTTATTCCACAACCCCGAATTCCCCCCAGGTCTTAACATTTCAGATTTTAAATGGTGGCTCGACAAAGGGCTGTACGGAATAGGACACTTCCTTAGACCTTTAGGCCCACTTTCTAAAGCTTTTTGTGTCAGTAATCTCGATATGCCGAGTTCTGAATTCTTTAGATTCTCTCAAATCTCAAGCTTCTTACACAATAAGTGTAGGACTCTCCCGAATGGACCCCAAATGACTCCTTATGAAATGTGGTGTGGTCAGGCCAGTGAGCAGAAGGGGGTCATCTCGGTAATTTATAAGGCTCTATCTTCTGCGCAGTGCAAGGCACATTACATGCTAGCCTGGGAAGAGGATCTGTCTCAAAGCTGGAAGCTGGAAGCTGGAAACTTGGCACAGGAACTTTTCCCAATCTTACAAAGGCATTCTAAACACTGGGCTAATAGAAGCTAGCTTGAAAGTGCTAACTAGATGGTACTTGGTCCCCTCAAAAATAGCTTGCTTTTACCCATCGGCCTCTCCCCTCTGTTTTCGGGGATGTGGCCTTAAAGGTGACATGCTTCATACATGGTGGACCTGCCCCAGAATCAGACAATTCTGGCACAAGATTTTCACTTGGATTAGTAAGATTGCCGAAATACCTGTTCAAATGTCCCCTCTAGTGGCACTCCTCAATTTCCCAGTAAGGGAGGTTTCCAGGGTCACACAACGCCTTATCTTCTTTATCATTATAGGAGCTAAGCTCACCCTAGCCAAAGCCTGGAATAAAACATCAGTCTCAACAATCCTAGCCAAAAGAAAGATTTCTTGGTTTATGAACCAAGAAAAAATGGCAAGTGTGATCCTGGAACGCTCAGCTGAATTCAAACAAATTTGGGAACCCTGGGCAGCCTTCATTGGGGTCACGCTTTGACTCTTCCTCAGAGCTACCACCCCTCGACATGTCTTTCCCCCCAGTCAACTCTTACGCATATCCTTCAACTCTTATCTCCTCTACTCTTCCTCCCCTCCTTCCTCCTCTTCTTCTCTCCCTACTTCTCTCTTCCCCTTCTCTTCCCACTTTCCCTCCTTGGGCATCAGCCTGTACTCAAATGGTCATAACCTGGGCCTCGGATGGGAGTCATCCTGATTTTGGCTCCGACCCTGGCCTAGCATAGAACTGACATATTGGTGTCCCTATTCCCTGTTTTCTATATCGTTTGCTTTTATATTTAATTATCTAGATACTAATGTTAAACAGTTTATGAAGTTGCTCCTTAGAATTCAGGAGACATTGGACCAGTTCATACATCTATTGTTTTGAGCATAGATTTGGTAACCTTGTGTAATCTCACCTTCTTTCTTCTTAGAGACTCAACAACACTTCACTTTCTTTTGTTGGCGGGGTGTTGGGGGTGGGGAAGCTCCGCCACAGTGTGTCCCCAATTGGGGTGGCGGATCTCTCCCTCCCAATATCTCATTTAAAATCTACAATATCTGATTTCATAGTTATCACATGGTTACCGCGCTCAATGCACTTGACTGGCTTTGTTTATTCTATACTATGATGTTTTGTACACCAAATCTTCATTAAGTTGTTCGTCATGCAACCGTGTTGGTAATCTGTATAATGCTGACTCAAGATGTACTTATGACATGTAATGCTCTCCCTGCATCCCCTTTCCTTTTCTTTTTTGAAAATAAAAATATATTGAAATGAAAAAGGAAGTTCAATAGTCAGAAGCAGGGATGAGCCAAACACCCCCCGGTTCGGTTCGCACTAGAACCTGCGAACGGACCGAAAGTTTGCACGAACGTTAGAACCCCATTGACGTCTATGGGACTCGAACGTTCTAAATCAAAAGTGCTCATTTTAAAGGCTAATTTGCATGGTATTGTCCTAAAAAGGGTTTGGGGACCCGGGTCCTACCCCAGGGGACATGTATCAATGCAAAAAAAAACTTTTAAAAATGTCCGTTTTTTCGGGAGCAGTGATTTTAATGTTGCTTAAAGTAAAAAAAAAAAAAGTGAAATATTCCTTTAAATATCGTACCTGGGGGGTGTCTATAGTATGCCTGTAAAGTGACGCGTGTTTCCCGTGTTTAGAACAGTCCCTGCACCAAATGTCATTTTTAAAGGAAAAAATCTAATTCAAAACTGCTTGCGGGTTTAATGTAATGTCGGGTCATGGCAATATGGATGAAAATCAGTGAGACAAACGGCATGGGTACCCCCCAGTCCATTACCAGGCCCTTTGGGTCTTGTATGGATATTAAGGGGAACCCCGCACCCAAATTAAAATAAGGAAAGGTGTGGGGCCACCAGGCCCTATATACTCTGAACAGCAGTATACAGGCAGTGCAAACAAGACAGGGACTGTAGGTTTGTTGTTAAGTAGAATCTGTTTGTAATTTTGAACGGGTACATTTTTAACGTGTTTAGCTCCAGCCAAAAAATCTTTTTTAAGCTTTTTGGAAAACATAGGGAAGGGTTATCACCCCTGTGACATTTGTTTTGCTGTCTTTCCTCCTCTTCAGAAGATTTCACCTCACTTTTTGTCCCAATGAAAAATGTTTTTTGAAAATTTGGGTTTTTTTGTGGAACAAGGATTGGAAAGCATCAGTGGAAAGGAGAATTTTTTTCCCATATTAACTCTTACAGGAGAGAATTTCCCTTCCTAGGGGTAGATTTCATCTCACTTCCTGTTGTCTCCATCCGTTTGTAAGTTAGATGTTTGAAAGTAGGGTCCTGCCCTATATACTCAGCAGAAATTTGGGCCTTAGGTGTTGCTGTGGCCACAACACTGTAAGCCCTCACAGGGCCCTGCTGTGAAATATTAGATCAAGAATTGTAATTACATGCCCCTGTTAAACAGGAGCTGAAAAATTAGGCCTTAGGCACTGGTGCTGGTGCCACAATACTGCAACCCCTCACAGACACTCTAGTTGGAACGCAGGAACGAGCCCTGCTGCAAAGTATTGCATCAAAAATTGTAATTACACGCCCCTGTTAAACAAGGGCTGAAAAATTGGGCCTTAGGCACTGGTGCTGGTGCCACAACACTGCAACCCCTCACAGACACTCTAGTTGGAACGCAGGAACGAGCCCTGCTGCAAAGTATTGCATCAAAAATTGTAATTACACGCCCCTGTTAGACAGGAGCAGAAAAATTGGGCCTTGGGCACTGGTGCTGGTGCCACAACACTGCAACCCCTCACAGACACTCTAGTTGGAATGCAGGAATGAGCCCTGCTGCAAAGTATTACATCAAAAATTGTAATTACACGCCCCTGTTAAACAGGGGCTGAAAAATTGTGCCTTAGGCACTGGTGGTGGTGCCCAGAACCAAAAATGTTCTTACAAGCTATCAGCGTGATGATTGAGGAGGAAGAGGATAATTACTCAGGGATAGTCACTCAGCATCAGCATAGGCAGTCTTTGAAGGGATCTGAGATTTCAAAAAAAAATATTCGGTTACATCAGCATCAGGTGCTTGGTAGCTGGTGGTGATCCAAGACTGATTCATTTTTATGAAGGTCAGTCGATCGACCGAGTCGGTGGACAGACGCACCCTGTGATCGGTTACCACGCCTCCAGCAGCCCTGAATGTGCGTTCCGAAAGAACGCTGGATGCAGGACAGGCCAGTAGCTCAATTGCATACTGTGCAAGCTCTGGCTAGTGATCCATCCTCAAGACCCAGTAACCCACGGGATTTTCGGTGGGAAAGGTGCCCAAGTCTGATCTTGCCCCTAGGTATTCCTGCACCATGTAAAACAGACGCTGGCGATGGTTGCTGGAACCGATCATACCTTGGGGCTGCGGACCAAAAAATTGTCTGAACGCATCGGTCAGACGTCCACCTTCTCCACCGCTCCTTCTTTGACTGACCGAAGCCTCAGCAACACGTTGTCCAGAAACAGGAGTTTGTAACCTCCCAGTCTCTGGGAACGCGTTGCACAGACCTTTCTGCAAGGCCTCCCGAAGATGTTTCATCCTCTGCTCCCTCTGCGATGGCAAGATAAGGTCCGCAACCTTACCCTTGCAACGTGGATCAAGGAGGGTTGCCAGCCAGTATTGGTCCTTCTCCTTGATACCACGAATACGAGGATCCTTGCGCAGGCTTTGCAGGATCAGGGAGGCCATGCAGCGTAGGTTTGCTGAGGCATTCGGTCCGGAGTCCTCTGGGTCACTAAGGACGACATGGTCCGCAGCCACCTCCTCCCAGCCACGTACAAGTCCATGTGTTTCTTGGGACTGATCCCTTAAAGACTGCTGCTGATGCTGAGTGCCAGGCTCCACCTCCATACTGACACAATCTTCCTCCTCCTCGTCCTCTTCCTGTGTGATCGGCGGGCATGCAGGAACACTGTCTGGATAAAGGGGGCCTTGAGAGCTAAGGAAGTCCTCCTCTTCCTGCCTCTGTTCTGCCTCGAGTGCCCTGTCCATTATTCCACGCAGCGTGTGCTCCAACAGGTGGACAAGGGGGACAGTGTCACTGATGCATGCACTGTCACTGCTTGCCATCCTCGTGGCCTCCTCAAATGGTGACAGGACAGTGCATGCATCCCTGATCATGGCCCACTGGCGTGGGTAAAAAAAAAACAAGCTCCCCTGACCCTGTCCTGGTGCCATAGTCGCACAGGTACTCATTGATGGCCCTCTGCTGCGTGTGCAGCCGCTGCAGCATGGCCAACGTTGAGTTCCACCTGGTGGGCATGTCACAGATTAGGCGGTTCTTGGGCAGGTTAAACTCCTTTTGGAGGTCCGTCAGCCAAGCACTGGCGGAAATGCACACAGACTTTCCTGGCCTGCCTCAGGACATCCTGTGAGCCCGGGTACCTGCCCAAGAACCGCTGCACCACCAAGTTAAGGACGTGAGCCAAACAGGGCACATGGGTCATTTGTCCCTGTCGGAGGGCAGAGAGGAGGTTGGTGCCATTGTCGCAAACCACCGTTCCTGCCTTAAGTTGGCGTGGCGTCAACCACCTCTGAACCTGCCCCTGCAGAGCTGACAGAACCTCTGCCCCAGTGTGGCTCCTGTCCCCCAAGCACACCAGCTCAAGCACCGCATGGCATCTTTTGGCCTGCGTACTTGCGTAGCCCCTTGAACGACTACGGAGCACAGCTGGTTCCGAGGAAGAGGCCATGGAGGAAGAAGAAGAGGAGGGGGTGGAGGAGAGAGGTGTGTCACAATCATTAGCATTTTGGAGGCGTGGTGGCGGAACAACCTCCAACACTACTGCACCTTGTCCTGCATCCTTCCCAGCTGCCAGCAGAGTCACCCAATGCGCCGTGAAACTTAGGTAACGTCCCTGTCCATGCCTGCTGGACCATGAGTCAGCGGTAATATGCACCTTACCGCTGACCGCCCTGTCCAGCGAGGCATGGACATTGCCTTCCACATGCCGGTAGAGAGCCGGAATCGCCTTCCGTGAGAAAAAGTGGCGTTTGGGTACCTGCCACTGAGGAACCGCACATTCTACAAACTCACGGAAGGGGGCATAGTCTACCAACTGAAAAGGCAGCAGTTGAAGTGCTAGCAATTTTGCCAAGCTAGCATTCAACCGCTGGGCATGTGTATGGCTGGGAGCAAACTTCTTTCGGCAGTGCAGCAGCTGAGGCAGGGAAATTTTCCTGGTACAATCTGACGTCGGTGTACCAAAAGCAGATTGCCCACAAGTACTTGGCTGTGACACACCTAATTCTACACCTTCATTCCTCTCAGTGCAGGTCTCAGAGAGGATTGAAGGTCTAGTGGGGTTGGAAATCTCAGCTGATGAGGAGCAAGGAGAGGTCCTCTTTGTTCTTTGGTGTGGGTCTTTTAGATGCGCTTGCCAACGAACTGCATGGCAGGTCAACATATGTCTGGTCAAGCATGTGGTACCCAAGTGGCCACGTGAGATACGCTTGAGACATATGTTGCAAATGGCAGCGGTGCGATCTGATGCACTCGTCTCAAAAAAGGCCCACACCAAAGAACTTTTTGAATAACGCGCAGAGACTGCAGCGCCCTGCACATGTGATGCAGTCAATGTGCTGCCCTTAGGCTGGCCCCTGGAGGGCATCCTGCTTCGTTGGTGATGTGCCTCCTCCTCCTCCTCCTCCTCCTCCTCTCTCCTATCAGGCACCCACGTTGAGTCAGTGACCTCATCATCCCCTCCCTCCTCATCACTGGAGCAAACCTGGCAGTATGCTGCAGCAGGGGGAGCATGACTGCCAGATTGCTGTCCTTCTTGGGCACCCCCTCTGCCGGGGTCATGTTACTGCCTTCATCGAGCTCAGTATCATCATCAGAGCAATCCAAACGCTGGGCATCCTCCTGGAGCATGTACCCAACACTGTGGTCAAACAGTTCGAGGGACTCCTCAGGAGGACATGGTGGAGCTAGGGAAGGAGTCACTGATGACATTGAGCCGAGGGAAGAGGCCGCTGCTTTGCCAGACAAAGCACCCTGGGCATGGGTGAGAGAGGATGAGGAGGATGAGGACGGCTTGGTCATCCACTCGACCAAGTCTTCCGCATGTTGCGGCTCAACACGGCCAGCTGCCGAAAAAAAGCCCAAGCGTGTCCCATGGCCACGTGCTGATGAGGATGCACCGTCTCCACGACCAGCACTAGACACAGAGCCTGCTTGCCCTCTCTTATTGGCTTGTGACTGTCTGCCTCTCCTTCTTGGCCTTCCAGACATACTAATGGCCTGTAGCTGCACTAAGCTGGGATATATATATATATATATATATATATACACTACCGTTCAAAAGTTTGGGGTCACCCAAACAATTTTGTGTTTTCCATGAAAAGTCACACTTATTCACCACCATACGTTGTGAAATGAATAGAAAATAGAGTCAAGACATTGACAAGGTTAGAAATAATGATTTGTATTTGAAATAACATTGTTTTTACATCAAACTTTGCTTTCATCAAAGAATCCTCCTTTTGCAGCAATTACAGCATTGCACACCTTTGGCATTCTAGCTGTTAATTTATTGAGGTAAGCTGGAGAAATTGCACCCCATGCTTCTAGAAGCAGCTCCCACAAGTTGGATTGGTTGGATGGGCACTTCTGGCGTACCATACGGTCAAGCTGCTCCCACAACAGCTCAATGGGGTTCAGATCTGGTGACTGTGCTGGCCACTCCATTACCGATAGAATACCAGCTGCCTGCTTCTGCTGTAAATAGTTCTTGCACAATTTGGAGGTGTGTTTAGGGTCATTGTCCTGTTGTAGGATGAAATTGGCTCCAATCAAGCGCTGTCCACTGGGTATGGCATGGCGTTGCAAAATGGAGTGATAGCCTTCCTTATTCAGAATCCCTTTTACCCTGTACAAAGCTCCCACCTTACCAGCACCAAAGCAACCCCAGACCATCACATTACCTCCACCATGCTTAACAGATGGCGTCAGGCATTCTTCCAGCATCTTTTCATTTGTTCTGCGTCTCACAAACGTTCTTCTTTGTGATCCAAACACCTCAAACTTGGATTCATCCGTCCACAACACTTTTTTCCAGTCTTCCTCTGTCCAATGTCTGTGTTCTTTTGCCCATCTTAATCTTTTTCTTTTATTGGCCAGTCTCAGATATGGCTTTTTCTTTGCCACTCTGCCCTGAAGCCCAAAATCCCGCAGCTGCCTCTTCACTGTAGATGTTGACACTGGTGTTTTGCGGGTACTATTTAATGAAGATGCCAGTTGGGGACCTGTGAGACGTCTGTTTCTCAAACTAGAGACTCTAATGTGCTTATCTTCTTGCTTAGTTGTGCAACGTGGCCTCCCACTTCTTTTTCTACTCTGGTTAGAGCCTGTTTGTGCTGTCCTCTGAAGGGAGTAGTACCCACCGTTGTAGGAAATCTTCAATTTCTTTGCAATTTCTCGCATGGAATAGCCTTCATTTCTAAGAACAAGAATAGACTGTCGAGTTTCAGATGAAAGTTCTCTTTTTCTGGCCATTTTGAGCGTTTAATTGACCCCACAAATGTGATGCTCCAGAAACTCAATCTGCTCACAGGAAGGTCAGTTTTGTAGCTTCTGGAAGGAGCTAGACTGTTTTTAGATGTGTGAACATGATTGCACAAGGGTTTGCTAATCATCAATTAGCCTTCTGAGCCAATGAGCAAACACATTGTACCATTAGAACACTGGAGTGATAGTTGCTGGAAATGGGCCTCTATACACCTATGTAGATATTGCACCAAAAACTAGACATTTGCAGTTAGAATAGTCATTTACCACATTAGCAATGTATAGAGTATATTTGTTTAAAGTTAGGACTAGTTTAAAGTTAGCTTCATTTAAAAGTACAGTGCTTTTCCTTCAAAAATAAGGACATTTCAATGTGACCCCAAACTTTTGAACGGTAGTGTATATATATATATATAGATATATATATATATACTGCAGCTAGCAAAATCAACTGCCCGCCTGTAGTATGAGAACACCACCAACCTTCTACAGGTAGCTTTAGCTGAACACTGTGAGGTGGACGCACCCCACTAACTTGTAGGTTTAGCTGAACACTGTGAGTAGGACGCACTGCACTAACTGTAAATAGTCTAGCTGCCTGACCGTGGTACTAATAGGATCAAAAGAACACCAGTAATTTTCTTCAGGTAGCTTTATATACTGTAACAAGACAAGCCTGCCTGTCAGTAGGAAGATAACAGGAACGGATCTAGCTGAACACTGTGAGCAGGACGCACTGTACTAAATGTAAATAGTCTAGCTGCCTGACCGTGGTACTAATAGGATCAAAAGAACACCAGTAATTTTCTTTAGGTAGCTGTAAATACTTTAACAAGACAAGCCTGCCTGTCAGCAGGAAGATAACAGGAACGGATCTAGCTGAACACTGTGAGCAGGACGCACTGCACTAAATGTAAATAGTCTAGCTGCCTGACCGTGGTACTAATAGGATCAAAAGAACACCAGTAATTTTCTTCAGGTAGCTTTATATACTGTAACAAGACAAGCCTGCCTGTCAGTAGGAAGATAACAGGAACGGATCTAGCTGAACACTGTGAGCAGGACGCACTGCACTAAAAGTAAATAGTCTAGCTGCCTGACCGTGGTACTAATAGGATCAAAAGAACACCAGTAATTTTCTTCAGGTAGCTGTAAATACTGTAACAAGACAAGCCTGCCTGTCAGTAGGAAGATAACAGGAACGGATCTAGCTGAACACTGTGAGCAGGACGCACTGTACTAAATGTAAATAGTCTAGCTGCCTGACCGTGGTACTAATAGGATCAAAAGAACACCAGTAATTTTCTTCAGGTAGCTTTATATACTGTAACAAGACAAGCCTGCCTGTCAGTAGGAAGATAACAGGAACGGATCTAGCTGAACACTGTGAGCAGGACGCACTGCACTAAATGTAAATAGTCTAGCTGCCTGACCGTGGTACTAATAGGATCAAAAGAACACCAGTAATTTTCTTCAGGTAGCTTTATATACTGTAACAAGACAAGCCTGCCTGTCAGTAGGAAGATAACAGAATCGGATCTAGCTGAACACTGTGAGCAGGACGCACTGCACTAAATGTAAATAGTCTAGCTGCCTGACCGTGGTACTAATAGGATCAAAAGAACACCAGTAATTTTCTTTAGGTAGCTGTAAATACTGTAACAAGACAAGCCTGCCTGTCAGTAGGAAGATAACAGGAACGGATCTAGCTGAACACTGTGAGCAGGACGCACTGCACTAAATGTAAATATGCAAACCTTTCTATTGCTTACAAATAATCCTAGGCTATATTAGTACTTGCAAGACAGAAAAAGTGGCGCTAAATAGCGGTGTAGCTCCTAGCTGAAGTGCAAAGCGATGATCTAGTGTTCCAACAAATAATCTGTGTACATCAAATAAAACATACATGGAAAATCACATCAGCGTGAGAAAATAAACATTCAAAATCCCTGTACAGGTGTATCAAACACACAGCACTATAAATAATATAAAAGTCGTGAACTCTAAATAATAGTCCATAAATATTCCCAAGGCAGGACACCGTGCAGGAAAGGTGAGGTTTCTGGAAACAATCCACCAATTCACTCAGTGTTAGTGATTCCTCTCCCCTTGAATTCCACACTCACCAGCTCCATATGCCTCACACTCTCGTGTTTTGGCAATCAGGCATAAATGTAAGGTTGGTCAGTGGAGGGTCAAAGGATCCAGATTCTTTAATAATCCGGGTGTTACCTCAATTCACAAAGAGAACTCAAGATAGTGTGATACCGTAAAATATGTAAAATTTATTCAACTTAAAACTTCAATCATTGCACTCACATAAACAACTCTTGATAAAAGCCAAACTGACACTGCAAAGCAACTCCAAACCAAAACCGAATCCTCCTCTGTGAAACGCCCAGCACCACTGTGAGAATGAAGGTCACGGCGGACCTCAAGAAGCAGCGATGGATAAGTTCTCACCCCTCTCCGCTGACAATCTAAAGATGTGGATCACCTGCTGGCGACACAGCCCAAGGGGCAGCTCCTCCGAAGCGTTTGAAGGCTCCCGCCGATGCACGGAGATCCACAGCCCAGTCCCGTCCGTCACTACTGCTTACTGATAGGTGCCGTACAGCCACGCCCCGACATGCCTCGTCACATCAGACTTCCTCATGGGATCCCATGAGGAAGTCTGATGTGACGAGGCATGTCGGGGCGTGGCTGTACGGCACCTATCAGTAAGCAGTAGTGACGGACGGGACTGGGCTGTGGATCTCCGTGCATCGGCGGGAGCCTTCAAACGCTTCGGAGGAGCTGCCCGTTGGGCTGTGTCGCCAGCAGGTGATCCACATCTTTAGATTGTCAGCGGAGAGGGGTGAGAACTTATCCATCGCTGCTTCTTGAGGTCCGCCGTGACCTTCATTCTCACAGTGGTGCTGGGCGTTTCACAGAGGAGGATTCGGTTTTGGTTTGGAGTTGCTTTGCAGTGTCAGTTTGGCTTTTATCAAGAGTTGTTTATGTGAGTGCAATGATTGAAGTTTTAAGTTGAATAAATTTTACATATTTTACGGTATCACACTATCTTGAGTTCTCTTTGTGAATTGAGGTAACACCCGGATTATTAAAGAATCTGGATCCTTTGACCCTCCACTGACCAACCTTACATTTATGCCTGATTGCCAAAACACGAGAGTGTGAGGCATATGGAGCTGGTGAGTGTGGAATTCAAGGGGAGAGGAATCACTAACACTGAGTGAATTGGTGGATTGTTTCCAGAAACCTCACCTTTCCTGCACGGTGTCCTGCCTTGGGAATATTTATGGACTATTATTTAGAGTTCACGACTTTTATATTATTTATAGTGCTGTGTGTTTGATACACCTGTACAGGGATTTTGAATGTTTATTTTCTCACGCTGATGTGATTTTCCATGTATGTTTTATTTGATGTACACAGATTATTTGTTGGAACACTAGATCATCGCTTTGCACTTCAGCTAGGAGCTACACCGCTATTTAGCGCCACTTTTTCTGTCTTGCAAGTACTAATATAGCCTAGGATTATTTGTAAGCAATAGAAAGGTTTGCATAGTTCACATATTTTAAAGTGGCAGCTCTATAGTCATTGCATTAGGACTTTTCTCCTGTGTAGGGGATAAGCACCCCTCCACCTGGCATTTGAGCGCAGTGGTGAAGACTCAAGAGGGGCGCGTATATCTGAGTTTTCTCATTTGTCACACTAAATGTAAATAGTCTAGCTGCCTGACCGTGGTACTAATAGGATCAAAAGAACACCAGTAATTTTCTTCAGGTAGCTTTATATACTGTAACAAGACAAGCCTGCCTGTCAGTAGGAAGATAACAGGAACGGATCTAGCTGAACACTGTGAGCAGGACGCACTGCACTAAATGTAAATAGTCTAGCTGCCTGACCGTGGTACTAATAGGATCAAAAGAACACCAGTAATTTTCTTCAGGTAGCTTTATATACTGTAACAAGACAAGCCTGCCTGTCAGTAGGAAGATAACAGGAACGGATCTAGCTGAACACTGTGAGTAGGACGCACTGTACTAACTGTAAATAGTCTAGCTGCCTGACCGTGGTACTAATAGGATCAAAAGAACACCAGTAATTTTCTTTAGGTAGCTGTAAATACTGTAACAAGACAAGCCTGCCTGTCAGTAGGAAGATAACAGGAACGGATCTAGCTGAACACTGTGAGCAGGACGCACTGCACTAAATGTAAATAGTCTAGAAGATAACAGGAACGGATCTAGCTAAACTGAATACAGTGTATATATATATATATGCAACACCTGGGATGCATATATATACACAATACACTTTAAGTGCAGCTAACTGACTGACTGTCCTGTCTAATCTAGCTAACTCAAATGAAATGACACTGTCTCTCTCTCTCTCTAAGCACACCGGAACACACTGCACAGGGCCGCCGTGCAGGCGGCCTTATATAGTGTGGGGCGTGTACTAAATCCCCTGAGCCATAATTGGCCAAAGCCTCCTTGGCTTTGGCCAATTACGGCTCTCTGTTCAGGCGGCGCTGTGATTGGCCAAGCATGCGGGTCATAGTGCATGCTTGGCCAATCATCAGCAAGCAATGCACTGCGATGCCGCAGTGAATTATGGGCCGTGACGCGCCACACGAATTTGGCGCGAACGGCCCATATCGTTCGCAATTCGGCGAACGACCAAACAGCCGATGTTCGAATCGAACATGGGTTCGACTCGAACACGAAGCTCATCCCTAGTCAGAAGCCAATTGCTGCCCTTGCGTCGTTTCTGGTCCGACGAAATGGCATACAGACAAACGGTTTTCCCGATACCCTGTTTCCCCGAAAATAAGACCTAGCGTGATTGTCAGTGATGGCTGCAATCTAAGCCCTACCCCCCAAATAATCCCTACCCTGTTTCCCCGAAAATAAGCCCTACCCTGAAAAGAAGACCTACATGGACTTTAACTAGGGCTTATTTGGGGGGTAGGGCTTATACTGCAGCCATCGCCGACATTCACGCTAGGTCTTATTTTTGGGGAAACAGGGAATTGATTCCATCGGAAAGATTTGAAACATGTTCTATTTTTAGGTCTATCAGAATTTTCAAAAGGAAAATTCTGATGAAGCCCACACATGATCGGAATATCCGACCCCTATATTGTCTGAACTAAACAGAAATTTTCTGTTTCTAAAAAAAATCACCCCAGATTTAAAAAACTACTAATATTAGAAATAATTCAAGCAAAACAGTGCTTTTTTAAATAAACTTTTGTTTTGGCAATTAGGATGCCATACACCAGCACAGAAAACAATCTTCAATGTTGCCAAGAAACTGTGACCAGATGATCATATCTTTATTTACTCTAATGTAAAATGAGGGAGATTTCATGGAAAGGTATAAACATCTGGAAAAGATGCACCCAACTTGAAGAATTCTAGAAGAAAAAGTTAGGAGACCCAAAAGAGGCTGCTTCTTTTCACCTTTTTTGTTCTAATAAAATTAAAGGGAAGAAACTTTGATCTAATGATCTTAAACTTAGGTACCCTAATATTCATGTTAAGCACGCTGATAGTAATACCTAAGAAATCAATGCAGGTTGCGAGAAAAACTGATATTTCCTGGGCTAAGGGGATGTTAAAATCCATACAAATATCTATTAAATAAAATACATTTTGACATTATTTAAGAAGCTGTACCCATAAAAAAAAAAATCATCCAAATAATGTATAATAAAAATAACCTGATCTGCCCTTTACCACCCATTCAACGAAATTGGAGAAGGCCCTAAAATAAGAACAATATAGTGACCATCCCATCGAAGGGAACATTCAAAAAAAAATGTATCAAAATAAAAACGAAAGGAATGACAGGAAAAAGGGGTAAAAGGTTTCAATAACCCCTTTTTCCTCATGGGAGAGTGGCAGGATGGGGCAGTTTCAAGGCTCCCCCAAGGGGAGCCAGCTGAGGCTCCCAGGTGGACACCTGGTGCTCACATGGCCTTGAGGAGTAGTACATGTGACTCTCCCGGGCTTTTTTGAAGTACTAGGGATAGAACTGGTTAAATCCGGTTGAATCCAGTAAGAATAGGGCTATATAAACAGGGTTCCGTCCAGTCAGGGTCATTCGCCTCAGAAGACAGGAGCTGTGGTGTTCTAGGAGTTTACTCCATTGAGCAAACAGAGTCTTCTGAGGCCGGAAGATGAGCCTGATGCGGCGGCTGATCGAGAGGGCTGGAGAAGAAGGAGGAGAAGCCTGGATCCGGCAATGCCTAGACCTACCTCGGGCTCCGTGTCAAGAGGCTCCGGTGGGAGCCACAACGGCCATAGGAGGTCCGGGGAGCTCGGCGGCCGAAGTCCGGATGGCGGTGGCGGAACCCATCCCCAATGAGCCGGCGTCGCGTCAAGAGGAAGAAGACGCTGGACAGAGGGAGGAAGATCCGTGTCACATGATTCGTGACCTTTCAGCATCCAGGAGCGGAGCGAAGAGGCGGCGCATCCCTCGCCGACGTCACTCCCCTTCACCACCAGCGGCCAGCAGCATGGAGAGAGCGGCTTCGGGAGGAGGCGGCACATCAAGAGGCGTGGCCAGAGGCGCGGCTAGAGCGTCATCTGACGCCAGAGTAAGTAGGAGCTCGGCAGCAGGTTCGGCCGGAGGACTAACAAGCGGCGTGTCAAGAGGCGGAGCTAGGGGCGGAGCTTCAGCTAGGCAAACCTTCATTCCTCCACAGGAGGATTCATTACTATGGCAACAGTTAGCACAGCCTGAGGTCAGTAATAGAGATACGTTTGAGTTGACTGGCAATCCTTCTACCATTAGTCAAGCACACAGAGAATTTGAGGAAGAAGGCTTAATGATTTCTCAGGATGGTCAGCACACACAGATACAAGGGAAGGGTGAGTTAAATACTGTTCCTAGTTTAGTAAACATAGCTGAGCTTTTGGCTAAATTAGCTAAAGATATTTCTGTAGCTTCCAGTCAGGCTCGAGCTCCTCCAACACAGGAAAATTCTCTTATGGGAGTTTGGGCGCCATCTAGTGGTTTGTTAGCTAATGAGCAGTCTTCAGATTCTAATGCTTTTTATCATTTAGCTAGATCACAGAATTTACCTGAAACGTGCTTAAAAGAACCCATGGCTTGTACAATTTCTCCGTTAGGTTATCATTTGTCTATTACAGTTAAAGATAAAATTTGGAGAGGAGAATTTTTAGATATATTATCTTTACTCCCTTCTGCCAAAGAATTTCTTATTAAAGACAAAAAAGAGGAGGATGACAGAAGGAGGCCAGTAGCACGGTCATTTAATAATTGGTTACAGGCTTTTTGCATTTTTTCGGGAATTATGTGTGAGAAATTTCCGGAAAAAAGCGTTGGGCTTTTTCAACATTTGGACATTGTTTTAGAGGCTTTTAAGAACTTTGGCGGTACTGCATGGTTTAATTATGACGAGGCGTTCCGACAAAAATTGTCGGTACATCCAACATTGAATTGGGGAGTGAAGGACGTGGGCCTTTGGCTCAATCTTTTTCTTCCCCAAAGACCGAGTTCTGTTAGACAGATCCAAGGTTCTCAGCCAACAAACAGTTCCAATTATAGAAAAGGCATCTGTTTCAACTTCAACGATGGTCAGTGCAAATGGCCAAACTCGTGCAAATATCGACACGAGTGTGCTTTTTGCACAGGAACACATCCAATTTCGAAATGTTTCAAGAAGATGTCAGCAAATAACCAGCAATCAGGGATGTTTCAAAAAAGCAATTACACCAGTGAAGCTGCAAAATATGCTCCCTTGGCTCAGAATGTTTCCAGACAAGTTGACGGCTCAGCTGTTAATTGAAGGTTTTAGTGATGGATTCTGGTTACCTAAATTTTCAGGTATGGGGTGTACACTAGTTAATAATCTTAAATCTGTAGATCAATTTTCTGATGTAGTCTATTCAAAGATTTTTAAAGAAATTTCAGAAGGTAGGATTGCAGGTCCTTTTAGTTCTCCTCCTTTTGAGAATTTCAGAATTTCCCCTTTAGGTATTGTACCAAAAAAAGAAAAAAATTCTTTTAGATTAATACATCATTTGTCATTCCCTAAGGGCCAATCTCTTAATGATCAGATTGATTCTAATCTGTCATCAGTCACCTATGCCTCGTTTGAAGACGCTTTGTCAAAACTGAGATATTTAGGCAAAGGGGCCCTCATGGCAAAAGCTGATATAAAATCGGCATTTCGCCTTCTTCCCATTAACCCAGAATGTTTTAATTCCTTAGGTTTCTTTTTTGATAAACAATTTTATTTTGATAAATGTTTACCAATGGGTTGTTCCTTGTCCTGTTTTTATTTTGAATCGTTTTCATCTTTTTTAGAGTGGGTTGTTAGTGTAAAGTCTGATTCTCAATTTTTACTTCACTATTTAGATGATTTTTTATTTCTAGGTTTAGCTAATTCTTTGCATTGTACGTTTTTATTGGACACATTTTTCAGGATCTGTAGCGATTTTGGTATTCCACTTGCACAGGAAAAAACAGCTGGGCCCTCAACTTGTCTTGAATTTTTAGGTATTACCATTGATACAGAATTAATGGAATTTAGGCTGCCGGAAGAAAAAATTAATAAACTTTCGGCGTTATTATTTATTATAATAAGAAAGAAAAAAGTATGTTTAAAAGAAATGCAGTCGCTATTAGGTTTGTTAGCATTTGCTTCTAGAGTTATGCCAATCGGCAAAGTTTTTTCTAGAAAATTGTATATGTCTATATCAGGGTTAAAATCACCCTTTTCTCATGTCAGAATAACTCATGATATGAGAGAGGATTTACTAGTTTGGTTACAATTCCTTACACATTTTAATGGGAAATCCGTATGGCAAGAGGAGTTTATTTTGGATAAAGACTTTTTTCTGTTCACTGATGCTGCTGGTTCTTGTGGTTTTGCTGCAATTTGGCAAGCTCATTGGTGCGCAGATAGTTGGAATCCAAAATGGCAACAGAAGGGTCTTTTAAAAAATATAGTCCTTTTAGAGTTGTTCCCGATAATTGTAGCACTTGAAATTTGGGGTCACTATTTTAAAAATAAGCGTATTTTAATTAGGACTGATAATAAAGGAGTAATGTATGCGATTAATTGTCTAACATCTAAATCTCCGCCGGTCATTGTCCTATTGCGTTACTTGATTTTCAAATGTCTACATTTGAACATTTGGTTGAAAGCAATTCATGTGTCAGGTAAGGACAATGACTTGGCGGACTCCTTATCTCGATTTCAGATGGATCGATTTTTTCAGCTGCTTCCAGATGCGGACAGAGTAGGAATACGGTGTCCTCCCATATTATGGGATCTGGTTTGAGACCAATATCGGAGTATATAGAAAACTCGATTGCTCCCTCAACGCTGGCTGGATATCAATCGGCCTGGCTGTTTTGGCTCTCTTTCTTAAATTCAATCCGAGCACCTGCTGGTTCTTTTTCGGAAGGTTTAGTTCTGTTATTTTTGAATGGTTTATTTGAAAAGGGTTATTCATGGTCGTATGTGCAAAGAACCCTTTCGGGAATTTCATTTTTTCTTAAACTTCAGAATTTACCTTCTTGCTTGCAATTTTTCTCAGTACGTCAAGCACTGAAGGGTTATAAGAAAAAGAATTTTACTTGGGATAAGCGTAAACCTATTACTCCTAGTGTTTTAAATGACCTTTGTTCAACCACGGAACAAGTTTGTTTTTCCGCCTTTGAGGCAATATTATTTAAAGCGGTTTTTTCTATTTCGTTTTTTGGTGCGTTTAGAGTGTCAGAATTATTTTTTATTCAAGTTAATGACATTATTATCTCTGACTCAATGTTACAAATTTTTATTAGAAGATCTAAAACCGACCAGCTAGGTAAAGGTATTTGGATTACTTTATATGCGTGTAATAGCTCTCCTGTTTGCCCTGTTCGGTTAATGAAAGCATATTGTTGTGTTAGACCTGTCATGTATGACAAATTTTTCATACATGAGTCTGGTTCTCCGTTAACCAAATATCAATTCAATTGGGTGTTTAAACGATGCTTAGAACGATTAAATTTAAAGGATTCACATCTTACTTCACACTCTTTTAGAATAGGAGCAGCTACGGAGGCAGCTAGGTTAGGATTAGATTCTGAATTAATAAAGAAAGTTGGTAGATGGAAATCTAACAGTTACCTTTTATATATTCGTCCTAATCAATCTTTTTGATTCATTTCAGGTAAATGCAGGAGAATATGGATTATTGGACATTCATATGTTTTCTGGGCACATCGGAGAGCTAAGAATAGAGTGTATACTAGTAATTTAGGTTTGGATCCTTCTCAGTATAAAGTTTTTTGGTTTGGTAAAAGAGGTATGGTTTGGGAGAATTTAATGCCTGTAATAGGTAAACTTATTCAGCGTTTTTCTCCTCCAGATGTGTTAATTATTCATCTGGGGGGGAATGATATCGGAAAGCAAAAAACTTTAGACATAATTTTCGGTATTAGAGATGACTTACACAGGATTCAATTGTCTTTTCCCAACACTGTTATTGTTTTTTCAGAAATCGTGCAAAGGTTGAGATGGCTTTCTCCACCTTCTATGCGTCATGGGGAAAAGATCAGAAAAAGAGTGAACAGGGCGGTAGCGAAAATTTTACAGGATTTGGGTATAATTTCATTTAGGCATATGGAGTTGGAAGGAAATATCACAGGTCTATATAGAGAGGATGGAATTCATCTCTCTGACATAGGTTTAGATATTTTTAATACAAATTTAAGCACTTGTGTTGACATGGCCGCGGTGTGGGGTGTTGGTGACAGGTGGTTTTGAATCCACCTGTCTTTTGGATAATGTTGGTTTCTGATAATTTTAATGCAGCCTGAGCCGTAGTAGCTAGGTTGTTTTGAGTTTATTTGAGTTAGTGTTGTTATATTAAATATAACATTGTATTTAAACCAATAATAAAGCAGCCGCGGCCATATTTATCCAATACTTGTCTCAGTTTATTATTATAAAATTATAGTTATTAGTTATTAAGTATTCCTGCCTACTATCCCATGACAGGAAAAAGGGGTAAAAGGTTTCAATAACCCCTTTTTCCTCATGGGAGAGTGGCAGGATGGGGCAGTTTCAAGGCTCCCCCAAGGGGAGCCAGCTGAGGCTCCCAGGTGGACACCTGGTGCTCACATGGCCTTGAGGAGTAGTACATGTGACTCTCCCGGGCTTTTTTGAAGTACTAGGGATAGAACTGGTTAAATCCGGTTGAATCCAGTAAGAATAGGGCTATATAAACAGGGTTCCGTCCAGTCAGGGTCATTCGCCTCAGAAGACAGGAGCTGTGGTGTTCCCCTCCCCCCCCTCCCAAATTTTTTATTTTTATGTCGCGGCTGTACATTATGTGGTGGTGTCACCTTTGTAAAAAAAAAAAAAAAAAAAAAAAAACTAATAAAATAAATGATACAAAGGGGGACTAATCTGTTTTTGAAGTTATTGATGTTGATTTATGATGTGGATAATGTTGGTTTCTGATAATTTTAATGCAGCCTGAGCCGTAGTAGCTAGGTTGTTTTGAGTTTATTTGAGTTAGTGTTGTTATATTAAATATAACATTGTATTTAAACCAATAATAAAGCAGCCGCGGCCATATTTATCCAATACTTGTCTCAGTTTATTATTATAAAATTATAGTTATTAGTTATTAAGTATTCCTGCCTACTATCCCATTAAATGACAGAAGATTTATTGAAAGAAGCTTGAAAGCTGATGTTATACCTGGTATGGCTAAAAGAGTTCCAAAACCTAAAGCTCTTATTTTTTGTTCTACTTGTTCAAAAGTTACAGAAAAGTGACATTGTTTTTCCTGTGACATGCATAGCGCAGCCCATTGATTTCCTTGTCAAAAGAAGTTTATTGAGTATACAATATTATAAAGATACATAAAGTAAGTTTACAAGGATCTATAAAGTAAGCTCATTGTTTTACAGTAGGGTTTATATAGGTAAATATCATGAAATTTCAAATATTAAACCTTGGGTTCACGTAAACCTAAATTAAAGATATATATAATTTCCTTAGATACTTTTGTAGGTATTTAAATGATTTATACCTACTATACATATTGTTTACAGGTAGAGTGTATATAGGTCAAATAAATTCTGATAATGAGCTTTAATCGTAAGGTGGAGAAAAGGAAAGTGAAAGAAGAAAAAGGGTAGAAAGGCAGAGGTATGGTCCACAAGGTTGTCCCGCTCGTCAGTTTATTATTCTTTTTAGTTCTCTTTGAAGCCTTGGAATGGGTGTCTCTGTAAGTCATTTAATCCGTTACCATGGCAACAGGACAGAGTCATTGAAATTTGACAGGAACTGTTGTTTTATCCAAGGATGCCAAAGTTTTTCACATTTTGGAATTTGATTTTGATCGATGGCTACCATCTTAGCATGGGACATTGTATTATTCATTCTGTGAATTGTTTCTGCTAGTACCAATGTAGGAGATTTCCATGCCTTGGCCACTGTTTGTTTTGCAGCCATTATTAGTTGGATCATAAGTTTGAATTGACAGAGTGTTATCCATTCCGGTTTTAGATTAAGTAAAGTTATATATGGATCTGGTTGTATTATTTTTTTAAATATTTTAGATGCAATCACGAAGACTTCCTTCCAGAAGGTTTGGATTACTGGGCACGTCCACCATATGTGTAAATGTGTGCCTATTTCTGGGCATCCTCGAAAACAAAGAGCTGAGGTATTAGGTGAATATTTTGCCACTCTAGCAGGTACAAGGTACCAGCGAGTTAGGACTTTATAATTTGTCTCCAGTGCTAAGATGTTGGGTGAAGATGACTTAGATGTGAGCCATATGTTAGACCAGTCCGTGTCTTCTAAAGTTCGTCCCAGGTCCTCCTCCCACCTCTGAACGTAAGAGGGTCTATTAAGATTTACTACTCCATATAATTGATTATAAAGTGATGAAATTGTACCTTTAGCAAATGGATCTTTTGTACAGATTGATTCAAAAATGGATAATTGGGATAATGGTGTATCCCCCTTTAGGAATGGTGTATAGAAATTTTTTATTTGGAGATATCTAAATATCTCAGAGTTTGGTAGATCATATTTTTCTCTAAGCGATGGGAATGAAAGGAATGATTTAGATGCTATGAAGTCATTTAGTGTCTGAATGCCTGATGTTGTCCAAGCTTTAAAAGAATTTGGGTAGATCCATGCTGGATAAAAGGCCGGATTTCTGATAAAAGAAAGGAGAGGATTGTGTGGAGATTGTAACTGATATTTGGTTTTTAGTTTATCCCAGAGAGATAAGAAGTGTTTAGTTATGGGATTATGAATTTTAAAGCGGTCTTTAGGATCAAGCCATAACAAGTTTGATATTAATAGAGGGCCATTTTCTGAAGCCTCTATAAATACCCATAATGGGATTTCCTGTTTTGCATGGTATTTGGACAGACTGGCCAAATGTGCTGCTCTGTAGTAGTTAGTAAAATTAGGGTATCTCAGGCCTCCTTTTTTTTTGGGAAGATGTACTGTGTGTATAGGTATACGTGGTTTAGAAGAGCCCCATATAAACGAAGTTGCTCTTTTTTGTACTATTCTCAAAAAATAGGAAGGAATTGGAATAGGGAGGACTCTGAATAGATAAAGCAATTTGGGTAGAATAGTCATTTTGATTGCATTAATCTTCCCTATCCAGGATAAAGGAAGTTGCGACCATTGTTTTATTAGATTTGTGATCTGTCTTAATACAGGAGGATAATTGGTTGAGAATAAGTCAGAATGAGATGCTGTTAAATGAATTCCAAGATATGGGATTGATTTTTCTGCCCATGTGAATGGGAGTGCAGCCCTAGCCGGGATCAATTCCATGTTTGTGAGCGAAATACTAAGCACTAGGCATTTCTTAGGATAATTCATAAGGCCGGATAGGGCTGCAAATCCATCAAGAGCTGGTATTAAGTTAGGACCAGAGACCTGTGGTGATGATAGAAAAGGGTAATATATCGTCTGCAAATATACATAATTTGTGTGTAATACCTCCTACTTCAATGCCAGTTATAGTTTGGTTTGTTCTGATGTATTGGGCCATGGGTTCGAGTATAAGGGCAAATAATAAGGGAGATAATGGGCAACCCTGTCGGGTACCTCTTTCGATATTAAAGGCATCAGATTTGTATCCAGCATATTTTATATAGGCTTTGGGTTTATTATATAATGCTTTGATCCATGTTAAAAAAGGGGGGTCCAAAACGCCATTTTTGTAATGAATATTGCATATATTGCCAGGATACTGTGTCAAATGCCCTCTTAATATCGAGAGATAGAAAACATAAAGGGATTTTCCGTTTTTTAGCAATATGTGCCAATAACACTGCCCTGCGTATATTATCGCCTGCCTGTCTATTTCGCATGAAGCCTACTTGATCTCTATGTATTAATTTTCCTATAATGCTATTCAGGCGTTTTGCTATTATTTTTGCTAATAATTTAATATCAGAGAGATAGGCCGATAATTCATACAGGAAGTATCATCAGAAAGGGGTTTTGGGATCATACAAACAATTGCCATTAGTGTTTCTTGCCGAAAAGAATGTCCTTCTAGAAGTTAGTTAAAAGTTTCAGTGAGAATGGGAGAGAGTATTTCTGAGAATGTTTTATAGTATAAACCAAGTAGCCGTCTGGGCCTGGTCTTTTGTTAAGTTTTAGGTCTTTTATGGCGTTAGTAACTTCATCTATAGTTATAGGCTCATCCAAACTGCTTTTATGATTCTGAGACAACTCAGGTAAGGTTATTTTTGAGAAGAAGAATTCAGTCTCTGTAGGATTAAATTCATTGTTTGTCTTGTATAAAGTTGCGAGATGTGAGTGAAATTTATGGACTATTTTAACTGGATTACAAGTATAAACATTTTTTGATAATTTCAAACGTATTGGTTTGAAAGATTTGTTAGTTGAATTTAATGCCCGAGCCAAATATGTACCTGGTTTGTTTGTATTCATGTAGAAATTGTGTTTGGAGCGTTTGAGGGATTTATCAACTGACTCAGTGAGAAATAGATCGTATTCCAATCTAGATTTTTCCAGATGAGATTTTGTACTCTGAGATGGATTATGTTGGAATGATATGTAGGCTGCATTAAAATTGAGTTCTAGTTTTTTTGCTAGATTTTTGCGTTCCCGTTTAAATAGTGCCATTTGTCTTTGTATTGTACCACGCAAGACAGGCTTATGAGCTTCCCACAGTGTTATTGGGGAAATGTCTGTTGTATTATTAATTGATATGTATTCCTTTAAAGCTTATTCAATGGCCATCTGATGTAGTGGGTGTTTGAGCATTATGTCCGGTATGTACCACGTTAGGTCATGCGCTTTTGGTATGGCTGAGGCTATAGTAGTGTATACTGCATTATGGTCAGACCACGGAATCGGAATTATATCTGATACAATAATTTCTGGTATCATTCCTATTGTTAGAAAAATATGATCTATTCTGGTGAAGGTTTGATGAGGGTGCGAGAAATAAGTGAATTTCTTTTTCATTGGGTTACTTTCTCTCCACGAATCTACCAGATTGTATTTGGAAAGAAGTTGAGAAAAAGGTAATCTAGAGGTTATTTTGGATGGTGTAAAAGGTGATTTATCTAGAAATGGGAGGAGGACCTGGTTCGAATCCCCGCACATTATCACTGTTCCTATTTTGTGTGTATTAATCACTTGTAATATATGTGAGAGGAATGGTGTAGGTTGTTTGTTAGGAGCGTAGTAGGAAATCACCGTGATTGCTGTATCCATTATATAACCCATGAGTATCAGGTATCTACCTTCTGGGTCTTTAATTTCTGATGATAAGGTGAATGGTGTGGATCAGTGCAATTAGAGTACCCCTTTGTTTGGTACAGGCAGAAGCCGTGTAAATTTGTTGATAAAAAGGAGAAATATATTTTGGAGTAGAATCTTTGGTGAAGTGTGTTTCTTGGAGGCATACTATGTGAGCCTTCTTGTTATGGAAAGTACGGAAGGCTTTGGTCCTTTTTTGAGGGACATTTATTCCCTGAACATTCAGGGAAAGTATATTCAGTGGTGCCATGGCAACAGATCAAATAGTTTTGACTTACTTTTTGTTATGCAGAGCTGACTGCGCAGATCAACCTGTGTGGACTGAAGAGATGAAAAGAAAGAAAAGAAACTAGTGAATTCTGGAGTAAAGAGTAAACAAAAAACATATGAGATTAGATGATACATTGTATAAATTATTTTTTGCAAGTAATCACAATTTACCCGTGAAAGAGAATAAATATCTCTCTCAGGGGAATAAGTGCCTTCGTCACACTCCCACATAATATGGTTGGGAGAATGAGGAGGGCTAATGGGGGTACACGGATCTTCCGCTTACAGGAGAGAAGTGCTATGTCAAAAGACATCAAAATGATGATTCATTAATTGGAGTGCAGAATATAGTTTTTGTTGAAATTATTTATTCCAGAGTGGTTGTATATGGTTAGTCTTGCCCTAGGTTAAATAATTCAGTTAGAAAGGTACTGTTAATAACTTTGGTATTGATGAAGATAGTTTGAATTATTTTGGGATTTTAACCCTTTTAGAGTAAACAATTACATATTTTATTCATATGTAACTGTTTAGATATGTTAACTCATAAAATTGAGGTTGTATTGCTTCAGATTAGAATAAACAAAAACATAGTTCTAGGAACTAGTTAGGTAATAATATATTTGTTTTAAGAAAAGAAAGAAAAAGCTTCCATTACTTCTGGATTATTGAACATATTTGTCCTAAAAAGTAATAAATCTATTGTTATTACCTGGAAATATATAACTGAACAAGAATTTCCTTATTTCACTTATATATTCTAAGGCTATATGAATCAGAAGTAATAAGAAATATAACAGGAATGTAACATGATCCCACACAGTGTGTGACTATCAGAATGCAGTTACATTCAGTTATAAATACAGGTTTTTTATAGAGAACCATCTTTTAGTATAATAAATGAAGAGATATCAGGAATTAGGATGTCAATCCACTGAATCTTCTTGGTCCATGGATGATGTGGCATAACGGCCTCTTTTGTGAGAATGATGATTCCCATTTTTGTTCTGAAATTTTCTGGGTGCTGCCTGAAGGTGAAGATGATGCCATTCTTCTGCGTGTGGGAGAGTTGCTGCTTGTGGGTTCTGTCAGATTTAATTTTAAAAGGGTTTGTTGTAGTTCATCTGCTGATCTGCTTCCGTAAATTGTACCTTGGTAGTTAAATCTGACTGAAAAGGGGAAGCCCCATTGATACATAATGTTGTGGCGTTGCAGTTCCATTAGTTGGGGTTTCATGGATCGCCTTTTAGTAATAGTAAGTTGGGATAGGTCAGCAAAAATTTGATAATTGTGTCCTTGAAAAATAAGTTCCTTTTTTTCTCCTGCAGCAATTAGTATTTGTTCTTTCGTTCTGTAATAATGAAATTTTGTAATTATATTACGTGGGGGTCCATCTTTCTTTTTGGCTGTGAGGGCTCTGTGTACTCTGTCCAGTTCTAAACGTTCAATAGGGATATCTGGCTTTAGTTCTTGTAATAGAGCAGTAATAGTAGATTGCAGGTCTGTCACAGTTTTAGGTATTCCCCTTATGCGCAAGTTTGAACGTCTGGCTCTATTTTCGTAATCTTTGAGCTTAGTTTGAAGTATTAAATTCTCTTCTTTTAATTGTTCCAATTCTGTTATATTTTCTTGGGTTGTAATTTCAATTTCATCCATTTTTATTTCTAAGGCTGCGGTGCGGTTTCCCAGCTCTCTTATTTCTTTGGTTAGGCTGTTTGTTATTTGGTCTGAGGTTTGTTTTAAAGCCTTATGAAGCATCTTTTCAAATTGTAATAATATTACTGGGGATGCTGAGGAGGCTTGTGGAGAAGTTTGTGAGAGGATTTGTTCTGTATCTGACTCAAATGGAGAGTCTTGCTGTGACATTTTCTGTCTGTGAGAGCGCCCTGATGCTGTATGTTGTGAGGTGACTGGAGCTGCTTTAGTTGCAGTGAGTGCCTGTGAGCTCTTTGTGAGGTGCTTTTTATTTCTGCCACAGCTTCCTCCCAGTACCATATTTCCTGCCCAAACTTTCACAGTTTGTTCCCTGGGGCAAAAAGGTTCAAATGGATACCTTTTGAGCCTGCAGGCTCCGCTTTGTCCTTCTCTTCTCTCCTCAGCAGGGCGGAGCTCTATCAATGCATGTCTGCGCCGCTAGACTCCCCCCTCCTCCCCCCCAGCCCATTGATTTCAATGTGCTGCCTTACATCCAGCAAAGTAGCCCATGAGACATTTTGGCGTATTGCAGTTTGCACATTTTTTACTGTGTGCTTTGCTGCATTTGACACTTATTTTTCATGCGTCTAAAATGTTTCTGTTGTCTGTGGGACACGATTAACAATTAATGGCACTGAAAGTGTGACTAGTTATTTTAAAGTTTAAAGGTGGCCATACACTATACAATCTGATTGTACAATTTTGTTTAGATTTACCAAAACTATGAAAAAGAAGGGCCCACCAATCTATCCATTAATACTGTATCCAATCAGGCAGGCCCTAATGCCCCGTACACACGGTCGGATTTTCCGATGGAAAATGTCCGATCAGAGAGTGTTGTCGGAAATTCCGACCATGTGTGGGCTCCATCGGACATTTTCCTTCGGATTTTCCGACACACAAAGTTGGAGAGCAGGAGATAAAATTTTCCGACAACAAAATCCGATCGCGTCAATTCCGACCGTGTGTGGCCTGTTCCGACGCACAAAGTGCCACGCATGCTCAGAAGAAATTCCAAGACGGAACAGCTCGTTCTGGTAATCTTAGCATTCGCAATGGATACAACACTTTCGTCACGCTGCAATGTTAAAAATGGTTTAATACAGCGCACTCTCTTCTTCTTTATAATGTGACAAGAATGAAGTAGTTTTGCTGCTCATATTCACACACACTGTTCACAAAGTTTTATTTTTGTTTTTTATTGGGATTCCCTCAATATATTGTTATTAGTTGTCACATCTGACAGAATTTTTTTATTTTTTTTTTGGGGGGATTTTAAGGCTTTTTTTTTTTAATGTTTGAATTTTTTCAAAGGCTGATCTTTGTTCAATGTTATTTGTATTTTTACTACAGAATATTTTTGTGTGTGTTTTGTGTGTCAAGTTACCCCAACACCATTGATATCTTTTATTATTTAATCTCAAGGAGATTGTTTGTTGTTGGTGTCCCTTGTTCATTTCACATTGTATATTTGAAATGTACCTGAATCCTCACAAACAAACTGTCATTTTTGAAGTAAAACACATAGGAGAGTATAATTCAAAACAAAAATCCTTTATTAAGGGCTCAGAACCAAACAAAGAGGAAGGCAACACTGGATCAACATGAGAAATTAGCGAAGCCTGGGACCCCCACGGCAAACATCATTTCTTCAACATCAAAATTGGTGGCCTGAGGAGTCCATATGTAAGGGAGGGCAGTCTGGTCCAGAATTCGCAGAGATCCGGAAAGCAGCAGATGACATCTGTGTCCCCAGGATGTGGTACCACAAGAGGTTGCATCTTTTGGCCGACCAGACTGGATCCAGGGTCCTCACTTTCTGGTCTTCCTTTCATGATTCCTTCCGGGCTGTGGCTGTGCAGTTGGAGATGTGGCAGGAGGAGGAGTAGGACCTGGAGGAGGACTGGGAGGACCTGGAGGAGAGGGAGGACGAGGAGGAGGACCTGCAGGAGGAGGAGGAGGACCATCGCAAAGGTGTGTCTGAGCTGTCATTTGGCCCCTCATACCTTTGTTAAGAGCCTCCAATATGAGCGCCTCACACAAGACTTGTTGGCCCTCCTCCATCCTCTGCATTTTATATGCAATGACGGCAGCAATGTCCTCCTCCACGGTCTGTCATGCTCCCAGGACCTCTGTAGCCCTTCAAAAGAGTCCTCCGGTAGCCTCCTCTAGGCCACTCCTCCTACTGCCACTTTCTCTTTTCAGTGGGGGTGGAGGGACCTGCAGATCAGCCAGCCGGCATGGCCCGGCCACCTCCTGGCTGAGACTTCCCTGTGTATGAAAAAGGGACATGGTTTTAGTTGTTGCTTCATCAATCACAATCCTAAATTAGTACTCCCAACTGACATCTAGTTAACATCATTGATTGGACAACCAGCAATATTTAGAGGAATGCTATACCTGGCTCAATCTGGGCTCCTCCACATGTGGCCTGGAAGGCCCAGGTTGGGCGTCAGAAGCCTCAGCCAGGGGGGAAGGAAGCGTGGAAGGAAGACTGGAGAGGGATGGCCTGGGTTCAGTCTGGCCTGCCAGAAAATGCAGCCTGTCATAGTACAACATCCTGGGGACATAGATGTCATCTGCTGCTCCGGATCTCTGTGAATCCAGGACCTTCTTGCGCTCCCTTAGATATGTACTCCTCAGGCCACCAATGAAGATCTTTAAATAGGTGATGTCTGCCGTGGGGATCACCTGCTTCACAAGTTCACACAATTGCACTAGTGCTGCCTTCCTCTTTGCTTGATATATGAAAAAAATGCGCCGCGCCTAGGGGTGTAACTGAATAACTGTAAATCTAAGTACAAATCATAGATAATAAAGCATGCAAATCAAATAGAGCCTAAAGCTCTGATCACTTACTAAGATCACCTGGATTCACACAGCAGGTGATCTTAGTAAGTGATCAGAGCTTTAGGATTCACACAGCAGGTGATCTTAGTAAGTGATCAGAGCTTTAGGCTCTATTTGATTTGCACGCTTTATTATCTATGATTTGTACTTAGATTTACAGTTATTCAGTTACACCCCTAGGCGCGGCGCATTTTTTTCATATATCATTTATCGCACGATCATGAATACGCGATCTGCGCCTGCAGCCGGGTAGCTGTTTGGTTGAATTTCCATTAAGGCACTGGATAATTGTGGCTCGCAAGATTTTTTTCCATAATTCCTCTTTGCTTGGTTCTTGAAATGGCGGTGGTTAATCTCCCACAGACAGGGCAGCTCCCTTACCTTCGTTCTTACGATCGGCGCGTCCAATGCTCCTTCCTCCTCTCACAGATCGTACGTAATACGCATGCGTGTTACGCTTTATACACACTGCGCATGCGTGTAACTCCGCCCGCCCCTGACGTTCTTTCTAATCTATTCCCCACCCCTTTTCGTTCGGCGCAGTGGGTGAAGAGCACATGGCGGAGTCAGAGCAGGTACGTGCTAATTATAGCAACGAGGAGGAGGAGGAGGAGGAGGAGGAAAGCCCGGATCCGGACACATCCCGATCCAGAAGGAGACGTTTTAAGGCCACAAATATGTCCTTTGGGGAGATGTTGGAGATGGTGGACATCATGAAGAAGTCCGACTATGACGGAAAGTATGGGCCTTACCCCAACCCCAATATACGAAAGGCCAAGATCATGGCGAAAGTGATCAAAAGTCTGCACAGGAATTTCGGGGTACGACGATCGAAAGATCAGCTCAGGAAGCGGTGGTCGGACCTGAAATTGAGAGAGCCAGAGCAGTACCGAAAGATCCGGACACTGCTGCAAAAAAGTAAGTAGTTGTGCTGTGTGCTGTGTTCCTATTCTTTCTGTCTTTATTGCGTTTGTGCTGCTCCATATGCTTTTATTAATTGTAACGTTTAAAAGGGCAACTTTAATGTTCGTGGGCCCATTACTCTTTCGGCCTCTAAAACACCATTGTTTAGGCCATATGCATTTTCCCACATTTTTTTTGGGCCTACTTGGATGCCAAATAGTTGTTTGTGTAGATTGGTTTGTTACTAGAATGAAATGCCAACTAGATTGTGTGTAAGGAGAGGACACTGAGCAGCTGTTTTCACATCTGGACACTGGAGCACTAGTGTGGGACACCAGAACAACATTTTTATTAGGGGGCCACACAGGTGCTCCAGTGTATACTATAGGGGGGTCTCCATCTGTGAAGCTTGTACTAAACAGGTAAAGTATTGCAGCTTGACAAAGGGCAATAAAAAAAGACATCTTGGAACTCGGCTAAAATTGACAATTGTACCCCACTTCCAAGCAATGTTTCCTATTTCTAGTTCTGCCATCAAATATCTGTGTGCTAATTATACCATTTTTGTTTTACATAGGGGAGAAAAGACTCGGAGGACACCCCTCATCCGAGGAGACCACAGACCCCCCACCTCTGGAAGAAGGTGAAATACCCCAAACACAAGAAGAGCAGGAGGAAGAAGAAGATGTGGTGGAGATTGGCACCACAACAGGTGAGTGTCTGCGACCACAGGCTCAGGTAAAAGAGATGGATGGTGGCAGATTTTTGATAACTGTTTTTGTTTTGTTTCTCTCTTTTTAGGTGATTGTGATCCAGAACGATTCACATCAGAAAGTGCCCAGATCCTGATCGGGGAGATCATGGGGTGTAATGTAAAACTGCAAAACATACAGCAAAAAATCAATTATGTTATTAAAAAAAATAATAACATCATTGATGTTTTGGGGTGAATTTAAAACCCCACAAAATCACTTTTTGTATTGTGGTCCAATCTTTTAAAACTTTTTGCAATGTTTTGAAAAAACCAAATTTGGAGGATGCACACAGTGTGTCAACATGTGCTATCTGCCATCACGGGAGATCAATGGACGCGTTTTGGGGGTGCAACCCCTTTCTCAATTATAAAGTAGCGTTGAGGAAGGGCTTGCTCCCCCAAAACACGTCCCTTGATCCCCCCTGAAGGCAGATAGCACATGTTGACATTCGTAAATTGGTGTGCATCTTCCAAATTTGGCTTTTGCTGGGGTGATTTCCCCCCATCTGAACGCTATATCAAACCCAGTTCCTAAATACTGATGTCTGATATAGCCTTCAGGTTTTACCATATGTGAACTTTGTAAGTTCAAGTTTTTTGGCTTTCTTGTTGGTTTTACACAGGCCTGTTTTATCTGAAATGGACATTTCGATTTTTGATAATGCTACTGCAAAAATTGTTATACAACAAACATGTTGGTTTGTTTTAAAAACCTTTGGTAAATGCACATGTGATTATGCAGGTATAAAAAAGCTGATTACTCAAGACTGTGTGGATTATTGTCTCAACACTACAATAAAACACTTTTGGGGTGATGTAATTGCTGTTTTCAGCAAAAATGGGGGTTATTTCCTAAGGGCAAATCCTCTTTGCACTACAAGTGCAGTTTCAGTGCAGTTGCAAGTGCACTTGTAGTGAAATGTGTTTTTGCATTTAGGAAATAACAGCCAACAGTGCTTTGTATAAGGTTACACAATCACGACATTTTCTGGACTCAACACATTTCTGTCAGGGTCAGCTAAAACAAACACAAGCAGTAAATGTCCACCAAGAATTTCTTTTTTTTTTTATTATAAAAAGGCTTCACAGATTGTCTGGCATATTGATAGCCCCCCTACCCGCAAAGAACTCCAGGTAGCGTAACCGGACATCACGGGTACTCAGGGAGGGCAAGCCAGGACGGCCACGTTCAAGCGCCGTCAGTGTGGTTTGATGTAGGATTCCGGCCTCAGGCCCAACTGAGCCAGCATAGTTGGCCGAATGTTTCCTTATGGAGAACACAGCACGAAAGTATAATATGGTTCAGTTTATACTCCGCCATATGGATGGGTGTCAGAAATAGTCGGAACCGGCTGGCCAGGATTCCAAATGTGTTCTCCACCACTCTTCGGGCTCTGGCCAGCCGGTAATTAAAAACCCTCTGTTCCGGGGTGAGGGTCCTCATTGGGAATGGCCGCATCAGGTGGTCCCCCAGCACAAACGCTTCATCAGCAACGAACACAAATGGGAGTCCTTCAACATTGTCCTCTGGAGCTGGCAAGTCCAAGCTGTCATTTTGGAGACGCCTGTAGAACTCCGTCTGGGCGATGACTCCACCATCGGACATCCGGCCATTCTTCCCCACTTCCATATACAAGAAGTCGTAATTAGCCAACACCACCGCCAACATCACTATACTATTAAACCCCTTGTAATTATAATAGTACAACCCCAAGTTGGGTGGTGGGACGATGTGGACGTGTTTCCCATCAATTGCCAATCCGCAGTTAGGAAAGTCCCACCGCTCGGCAAAGTGGGAGGCCACAGACTGCCATTCCTGTGGCGTGGAAGGAAACTGTTGAGAAAAAAACAATAAACATTACTATTTTTACTCTGAAACATGGCAAGCAGATTATACACAAACATTATGGGGCAACCTCCAGATAGAATTTACTAAGGGGAATTTCACAACGCCAAAGTATAAGGTACACCTATCATATTCCCCCTCCCCCCCTTTCATGGGCCATTTCTAACATTATAGGGGGTGTGTGTAAATCTTGGACAGGTAACTCTCTTCACTTCATTGAGAGATGAATGCCTAAATAATGTGTATTACTTTGAACAGACCCTCCTTAGTTACACTATTGGCAGACCACTGGACAGGTAAGAAGTGTCATAATATCAAGATATAAATACACATTGTACACATTTGAGGACATTTGGACATTCTGCTATTACCTATCAAGATAATAATAGGATCCACGGGGGCGTGACCGGAAGCCGACCTTAATGGACGCTTGAACCCACAGCTCCTTCAGCCCACAGCATTAAAGGCACTTTGGGAGACGATTTGCAGCACCCACATGGGCAAATCGAGGACCACCCGATCCTCCAAACAAAGGGGCTCATCACAACCCCCTCCAGGAGCGTCCACGGACCTCCGCACCTTCTTCCTCCAGACGGACATGTCTCAGGGCGGGGGAGACAAGATGGCGCCGGACACTCAGGCGCGCGGACGACGGAGCTTTCCACAGCCCAAGCCGCCTCTCGCCACTCAGCAGCACCATCCGCCTAACTCCCCACTGACGGAGACAGGCCCAGGGATCCCACCATACCACGAGGGAGCGGTGAGTCCGTCGTCCCCCCCCCCGATCCCTAGTCTATGCAGACACGCGGGCCGCAGCCCTCCATGCTGCCGGCCACCACACAGCACTACACGCAGTGCTCAGCAGCATTTCCGCGCCTTCTCAGAGCGGCTTCAGACCCTTACATGCAGGGAACAGCTCCGCTCTCCCCAGCATCCTCAATCCTCTCACAGGACTACCCACCATTACCTGCCCCGGCCCATCCTCCTATGCAGAGGCACCAGGACCTGGAGGCTGACAGTGATAGTCCCTGGGCCATGACTGTATCGTCCCCCCCACCAAAGGCACAGAGACTGTCCAGACCTAGAGACCCCAGTGTCTCTAAGCAGCAACAAGCCTTTAACCCCTCATATGCTCAGAAAGCCAGCACCCCTCCTTGTACATCATCAGACAGCCACCTCAGGAGGCCCCCCCAGCTAACACAGGCCTTGCCGTGGTCTGAACAGTGGGAGCCCCCGCTGTCTGGACCCCCCGTGCCATCTGAAGCTGGTTCACTTAGTCCACGCTCCCCGCCTCCAGCTCCATCCCCACCGTGCCAGCAATTTGGACCGATGCAACCCCCACATATGCCACCTCAATGGCATACATATCTTCAGGCCATGCCCACTAAGGAGGACTTCAGACAACTAATAGAAGATGTGAAATCCACATGCCACACAGAAATTCAAGCTCTCCAAACAGGCCTTAAACACTTGGCAGACAGAGTAGAAATGGCGGAAGAAGAGATCCAGGAAACAAAATTGGCAGTTCACAGATCACAACTTCAGGGAGCAGAACATAGATCACTCCTCAGAGACATGCAGAGGCACGTGGAGGATTTGGACAACAGGGGGCGCCGCAACAACATTCGGGTGAGGGGTATTCCAGAATCGGAAGGTAGCGAGAACTTGCAAACCACCCTACAAACCATCTTCAACAACCTCCACGGCGAACCCCCCACAAAACATATAGAGATGGACAGAGCACACCGAGCCTTGCGACCTAAAGGAGCAGCATCCAAGCCAAGGGATGTTATTTGTAGAATCACCTCTTACCCCCTCAAGGAGGGAATCATGAAACAAGCACGCCTGGCACGCAAAATTATTTTTGAAGGGACTCAGTTACAACTATACCCTGATCTCTCCTGGATCACTCTGCAAAAACGCAGACTCCTCCAACCGTTGCTGCAATTACTGCAGACCAAGACAATCCCCTACCGGTGGGGCTTCCCCTTCACTCTCACTGCGAAGCACCAAGGCACAACTGCTGTCCTGGTATATCCGGAGGACCTCCGCACATTCTGTAACATCCTGGACATTCAACCTCCACAGCTCCCAGATTGGGACCTAGTAGCCACCCCTCCAATACCACCTACAGTCTGGCAGAAGGTCCCCACCTCCAATCGGCCCAGAAACCCGGAAGCATCACACAAATCTGCCAAGCACAAGAATGGATAAGCTTCACTGCTCCATGAAGGCCTGCACTTCCGATTGGATCACTACTATTCAGGATCATTGGTTCTACCTACTCGGGACTAAAATGCCCACTATATTTCTAGATTATAGTCTCCTAAATTGCCCCTACACCATAGAATGGCTAACTACAAGGGCTTACCTAGATCGAGCTTTGAGAGCGTGGACACTCACTCGATCGCCCCTCACCCCCCCTGTTCTTTTTTGATTCATAGTTTAGCGAATCATAAAGTTTGATTGTATAACTATATTAGAGGCGGGCTCCCTGGTGCCTTCTCCTGGCTGATCCCCTTGGGTTGGCGGGGGGGAGACATCTGGGAATCCGTGATTGTCAAGGCCTGTTGGCCAGAAAAGCACTTAAGATAATGTATGCAACATGTTACCACTTGGTCTTAATCTCTTATCTCTTTCTTCACCTCTCTTCCCTCTCTCTCCCCCTTAGTCGTTCTCAGGTGTACACAAAAGTGAGGTCGAGGTGTCCTGGTCCCCTCCCGGAGAATGCCGGCCCCTGGCTTTTGCCCACAGACCCTGGTGCATCTTCAGTAAGTAAGCTCACACACACTCACCCACACGTAGACAGATGGCAAAGATACTATCATTAAATGTCCATGGACTAAATTCTAACAAAAAAAGGCATTTGGCGCTGAGGGAGTTCGGGCAGTCGGGGGCTGATATTGTACTGGTGCAGGAAACACATTTCAATAAAGAGGGCTCATTCGCGTTCGCCTCCAGATATTTCCCTCAAATATATTTATCATCTAGCACTCAAAAAAAAGCGGGTGTGGCTATACTTATTAAAAAGGGAGCCCCCTTCACGTGTGAAAACCACTATGCTGATCCTAAAGGTCACTTCATTATCCTACAGGGTACATGGCACGCACAACCAATCACGTTATGCGCCCTATACGCACCGAACACCAAACAATACAACTTTCTCTCCAAAGTATACTCCCGCATCTTTAAATCAAACCCAGGGGTTTTGGTGGTGGGGGGGGATTTCAATCTTGTCCAATCAGCTACTGCGGACCGTCAGGTGGTGGGCACCCGGGCGTCATCCACAGGAGTCCTTAGGGACTCTAGACTCTTCCGACAAATCTCTAGACGATATGCGCTCTTTGACGCATGGAGGGCCCTTCACCCAGGCGATCGGCAGTACACATTCTACTCCGCCCCCCACCGCATTCACTCAAGAATAGATTACTTCTTCGTCAACAATCTTACGCTCAAACTAACACAAGCAGCTCAAATATTCCCCATCTCATGGTCAGATCATGCCCCCATCCTACTTAGGCTGAACTTAGACACCCCTAACCACAGATCCTATAACTGGAGACTTAACACATTCCTCCTCCAACACCTGCCCTCTCAACTGGAGCTACAATCCACCCTTAAACACTACTTTATAGAAAATGCCTCCTCAGAGATTTCATTATCAACACTATGGGAAGCCCATAAGGCGGTCCTACGCGGTAAATGTATGGCACTGTCCTCCGCAATGAAGAAAGATAAACTAGCAGCGAAATTAAACGCGGAGAGGGATCTCAGAGTGTTGGAGTGTAAGCTCCAAGATACCCCCACAATACCCCTTCTCCGGAAAATAATTAGTCTCCGCTCTACCCTTAAAGAACTCGCACTAGGCCAAGTGGAAAAGGCACTGATTAGATTGAAACAAATATTCTATGATAAAGGAAATAAGGCGCATTCCCTTTTAGCCAACAAATTACGAGATAGATCCCATATGCAAACACCACATCAAATTAAAAATAAATTGGGACAAATGGTATCCCACCCCACGGAGATTGCCCATGCTTTTGCAGACTTTTACAAAAACCTATATAACAACCCAGACATACCCAGTAACCCCCCCTCGCAGGACTTATCCCACAAACTGCGACAGTATCTGGAATCCAGCAGAATCCCCCACTTGACGTCAGCTGACTTGCTGTCACTGAATGCACAGATCACAGACGAGGAAATAGAAATGACTGTTAAAAGTTTGCCTTCACATAAAGCCCCAGGTCCAGACGGATTCCCATACGAATACTACAAAACGTTCCTCCCCACTTTACTCCCACATATGCGCAGGTTATTTCAAGCCTTCCTTTAAGACACCCCCATACCTCCAGACATGCAACGTTCCTTTATTACGCTTATACCTAAACCGGATAAAGACCCCTCCATATGCGCCAGTTACAGACCCATTGCATTACTGAACTCTGACCTAAAAATCTTTACCAAACTCCTTTCTAACCACCTCAATCAGATCCTCCCCTCCCTGGTCCATAAAAACCAGGTGGGATTTGTCCCGCTTAGACAAGCGGGTGATAATACCAGAAAGGTTATAGATCTGGTGGAGGTGGCGAACAAGGAAGGCCAGGCATCCTTGCTGCTAAGCCTGGACGCGGAAAAAGCATTTGATCGGTTGGGATGGCCTTTTCTATTTGCAACCTTACAATTTATGGGAGTTCGGGGACCTTTCCTGCGGGCAATCAAACACTTATACACTGATCCCTCATCCCAAGTTAGAACCCCCTTTGCACTCTCTCCAACATTTTCTGTGGTGAACGGGACTAGACAGGGATGCCCACTCTCGCCCCTTCTATTCGCACTCTGTGTAGAACCCCTAGCAGCATCCATCAGGAACAACCCAGATATTAAAGGAATTTCGGTCAGAGGTAGAGAATTTAAGATCTCCCTCTTCGCTGATGATATTATACTCACACTAACTCAACCTCATACTACCCTTCCGATCCTCCATACAGAGCTAACCCGCTTCAGAGCCCTTTCAGGATATAAAATTAACGAATCAAAATCAGAAGCACTCCCAATTAATATCCTGGCCACCGAGGTCACACTTTTAAAATCCAACTTCCCGTTTACATGGAAAACAACATCCCTGAAGTATCTGGGGACATACATCACCCCCAAATTTAACACCCTGTACCAGGAGAACTTCCCCCCATTATTTCGCTCAATTAGATCCTCATTGCTCCAATGGAAAAAGCACCATATTTCTTTACTAGGTCGAATAGCTTCACTTAAAATGACTATCCTTCCGAAACTCCTTTATCTTTTTCAAACACTACCCATACCAATTCCGCTCCACCAATTGAAAAAACTCCAGTCTGAACTCCTACAATTTGTCTGGAATTATAAAAGACACAGGATACCGAGATCAGTGTTGATGGCATCGCGCAATGAAGGGGGACTGGCTTTCCCTAATATTATTAAATACTACTACGCAGCTCAATTACGCGCAATAGCATCGTGGTTCACCCACAAGTCCTACAATAAATGGACAGAAATTGAAAAGTTATGGCTAGCTCCCACACATCCAAATAACCTATTATGGAGTGCGAACGCGGATGTGGCCCCTGAACGTATGCTAGGTCCCATGTCCCTCCTGCGGAGGGTATGGCGTAAACTGGCTTCCACTCATGGACTATCATCAGAGAGATCGCTCCTGACCTCTTTTGTCTGTAACCCCAAAGTGCCGGATAGCCTTACTTATCAAATGTCACACCCCTGGACCTCCCGGAATCTATTCCATTTTGGAAACCTGGTGGATCCTAGGACACGGAAACTTTTGCCATTTACTGATCTACAAAAAAAAACATGAACTCCCTAGACAGGCGTTTTATGGGTATTTACAAATTAGACATTATGCACTTACTATAACACCCAACCTACAATTCTCACCTACCTCCCCATTCGAAACTATGATTCTGGCAGGCAACGCCCAGAGAGGGCTCATATCAGGCATATATAAGATCCTAAATACATTCTCCCAGGATGGGCAGGGCAAACATTCCTATATGACTAAATGGGAAAGGATCCTAGGTGAGGACATTCCTTTGACACAGTGGCAGACCATTTGGTCCCAAGCAGCAAAGAGCTCAATATGCTCATTGTATAAGGAAAACTCCTATAAAATTCTCCTACTGTGGTACATGACCCCAGAGGTGCTCCATACTATCTTCCCGAATACCTCCGATAGATGCTGGCGCTGCCAAGAAGCAAAGGGCACCTTCCTACATATATATTGGAGCTGCCCGCTGCTGGCTCCTTACTGGTCCACAGTTCAGAGATTACTAGATCGCCTTTTGGACACACAGGTCCAGGCATCCCCGAAGTTCTTTTTATTAGGTCTATCACCACTCAAACTCTCCACCCCATATAAGAAATTAGTGCGTCATGTCCTAACGGCAGCAAGATGCCTCATAGCTTTACACTGGAAACGCTCCACCCCACCAACTGCTGAAGATCTCTATGCCAGAATTAAGAACATGGAAGTGATGGAAAAAATGACAGCCAGAATACAAGACAGACTGGAGGCACATAACAGGGTCTGGGAGCCATGGCACCTCCGGGAGGACCCACCTTGACCAGGTAACACCACCATCTCAACGACTTCTATATCCCCCCTCCCCCTTCTTTTTTTCTTTTCTAAATTTCATTCCTTCTCTCCTCTCCTTCTCCTCCTCCTTCTTCTTCACCTCCCCCTCTCCCCCACTACCCACCTTTAATTTCTCCTACTGCATAGTCTTATGACTTCTACAGTTTTGGCACATATAACCACAGCTTTGCAGTGGTGAAACATATACTCCAATAACGTGCTTTAACAAATGAAACACTAGAGGACAAATATTGGACTACTGAAGGCACCTAGTAATACTTTTGTCTATGAGTATAGAAGTTTAGCATCAGCAAATTATATGTTAACTTAAGGTTATGTAATGCTATTGCACATACTGTTTTCACTGCAATGTATTGCACATGTGTTTGAAAATAAAAACGCTATTTGAAAAAAAAAAAAATAATAGGATCCAAAAACTTTAAACAGTACCACTGGAAAGTATACAGGCAGGCCCTTGCACTACATGATTTGGGGAATTCATCCATAAATCAGAGCACAAAAGAGATGGGTATAGCGTGTATGGGTTTGGCAAAGTCAGCAGATAGATGATTGAGGATAGATAGAGAATTGGGATCAGCTGACTTAGCAGTTGGGGGAGGGAGGGTTACTAAAAATTATTTGGGGACACCACAAAAAAAAGCCTCTGCCACTCTGCCTGAATTTAAATAAAAACATTTCCAAACATTTTAGGGAGTGTTTGGGGTAAAGCACTACTATGAAGCTGATAAAATACATTGTTAAGTGACTACATGAGGTGAATATAGGGCAGGAGACACCATGCTGGGGAGGTTAGTGAAGGGCAAATATGCATGAAGGACCTAAAATAATAATTACATAAAAATCCAGCATGCATGAGAATAAAGGGGACATTCACAGCATATTACAATCATGGTAATTAGGGAATGGGGAAAGAAATACAATATATTAGCATACATTATATACAATAAAATGTTACATTAAAGTATAAAAATCTTACCTTCATATACTCCTTCTGTAGGACCTGTATGATGGCAGAACAGGTCTCTGGGATAATGATCCCCAGAGCCTGGGGGGAGATGGCTGTTGAGAACTTCAAGTCCTGCAGACTTCTCCCTGTGGCCAAATACCGCAGGGTAGCGACCAACCTCTGCTCCGGAGTGATGGCTTGCCTCATGCAGGTATCCTGCCTGCTGATATAGGGGGTCAGCGAAGCCAACAAACGGTGAAACACAGGGTCCGTCATCCTGAGAAAGTTCCTGAAATCATCAGGATTATTCTCACGGATCTCACGGAGCAAAGGCATATGAGAGAACTGGTCACGCTGAAGCAATTGAATTCTTGGTCCATGAACTCCTCCCCACCCTGTTCATGGACTGGACTTGTGTCAAGGTCAGGACCCCAACACCAAGCCCCCGCACAGCACGAACTCTACGAGGAGTACGCATACGAAACATGGCTAGAAAACGGTTGGCTGCTCAGAACGAAGTAACAGAACGCACTGAAGAACAGCAAGGCCTGTAAAGAGCGACCTAAAAAACAGTAACGAACGAACAAGAATACAATGACTACCTAAAGTCACGCGGAACTTGCTGCATGCACTGAAGAGCAGATACAAACCCACAAGCACAAACTGAACGGCAGAAAACGATCTGAAAGCCACGAGTCTGAAAAAGCGCGAATCGTCTCTCACCAAACTTTTACTAACACGAGATTAGGAAAAGGAGCCCAAAGGGTGCTGCGCTTGGTTCTGAACCGGCCTTTTCTAGTCTCATCGTACGTGGTGTACGTAACCGCGTGGTTGGCGATCGGAAATTCCGATAACTTTGTGCGACCGTGTGTAGACAAAAAAAGTTTGAGCCAACATCCATCGGAAAAAATCCTAGGATTTTGTTGTCGGAATGTCCGAACAAAGTCCGACCGTGTGTACGCCCTATTACACTACATCAGGGATATCCAACCTATGGCCTGTGGGCCACATGCGGCCCCAGAGAGTTTAGCTTGTGGCCCAGGCCTGTCTGGAGGGACGCTGGGGATGCCATGCAAACATAGCTGCTACGGCAGCCTATATTGTAAAGCTGGAGGGATGCCGTGCAAACTTAGCAGATGGGTGCAGGGTGTGTGTGCTAATGAGGACAGCTGATCAACTGCTTCCCAAGCCTTAGGCTAATTGCACACATATGCATTTTGAACCGCATCCAATTCATAGTTACATAGTCAGGTTGAAAAAAAAGTCCATCTAGTTCAACCAATAATAAAAACAGGGAGTGACGTCACGCAACTCCAGCCAGTCACAGAGCCGGAGTTCGTGGTCTGAAGGAAGAGGGGTGAAGATGGACGCTTGCTGCTAGTGGGGACAACGGTGACATCGCATGCTTCGGTGTCAGGTAAGTGACACATAATGGGCTACTATGCGATACATAGTAGCCCATTATGCTTTACCTTTGGATGGAAATAAAGAGGAAGTAAAACCCATCAGGGTTTACTTCCTCTTTAAGCTTATGATCAACCAAAACCCCCAGATCCTTCTCTACTATGGATTCCCCCAGTTGTACTCCCCCTAGTATGTATGATGCATGCATATTCTTAGCCTCCAAGTGCATAACTTTACATTTATCAACATTAAACCTTATTTGCCACAGTTACCCAATTAAACAGTGCATTGAGGTCGGCTTGTAAGCTGGACACATCTTGTAAGGACGTTATTCCACTGCATACACTGCATACACTACACTGTCATCTGCAAACACTGAAATGGTACTTTTACTTTTAGTCCCAACATAATTTATAAAAGGTATTAAAAAAGTAAGGGTCCCAACACCGAAACTTGGGGTACACCCAGGGGAGGGCTGGCAGCCTTAGGCCTGGGAGGCAAGTTTAGTCAAGTGGCCCATAGAGCCAGTGGTGGCAAAGTGTTGGATCAGGGAAAACAGTCTAAGGTTTTCCATGATCACAAAGGTGAGAGCGGGAGACTGCGCCACATTGCCCTCAGAGAGAGACTATTCCATGTTGCCCTCACAGAGAGAGAGAGACAGAGACTGCGCCACATTGCCCTCACAGAGAGAGAGACTGCCCCACATTGCCCACACAGAAAGAGAACGTTCCACATTGCCCGCTGTTGGAAGATTTTAAGTTTATTATTATTTTAAGTGATAAAAGTTTCTGAAAAAAAATATGAAACACATGAATGTTATATGTAATTAGTGATGGCTTCTGAAGTTTATATGTTGGAGGACAAAAGACAGAGAGGAGTGGTTTAGCTAGGTAGATATTTCTATTTTGAGTTGCTATGTCAGGACAATGGGTGGAGTAATGCTACTTATCTTTAGACTATAGCCATTTAAAGTATATATTCAAATATGGGTGTTACTAGGATATGCTGACATAACATTATGAAACCGTATAAGAGTGCACGAGATTTGTGGTAGTGAGGGTTGGAGAGGTGGAAGGGAGATGGGAAGTAACCCTACACTATGGAGAATGTAACATCAAGATGTCTCCTTCTACTCCTTCTGAGACCATCACCATGCCACATGTTACCAATGTTAGTCTTGTCTTTACTTATCTTTCTGAACAATAAATAACCTTTCTGGAAGCATCGTATGAATGAAGGATTCTTCAATTTCTACTAAGAAACTAATTCCTAAAAGTTAGTTGGAAATGCGGCCTTGGACAAAGTACAGAAACATATCTCCTATACAGCCTACCCTCTAGGAGAGAGGACACTGATATATATATATAACATATAACACAAAGACATTGCTATACATCCAGAAATGCCCCTGAGAATGATAATATCTAGAATTATAGATATTATACTATTTTTCAATGGCAAGCCAGTTAAAGTGGTAAATTTTTCCTCACTCCTTGACAAAGGGGGGAGATGAACACAATTTTGTGATTGATCAAGTCTCGGGAAAAAACGATCAAAGAACCTAGAAGGAGGCGTTTGCGTCAGATGTGGACAACAGTTCAGTAAAGTCAAGGGTGAGTTTTTCTTTGTCTGTTTTCTCACCTCTAGCCAAAGTTTGTAACTTTGAAAAAAAAAAGAGGAAGACCCAGCCTATGAAGTTGATTGACAAGGCCAGATGGATGGTATAAAATAAAATAGCGTTTCACCAGGCCTGCAGAAACCACTACTCAGCGCCAAACACCCTAAAGAGCCCAAGATGTAGATAGAATTAAGAAGAATAATTAGAAATGGTTACCATAAATAAACATCAGTAAACACTTACAAACTGAAAATCAATGATTGAACTCTGCTGTGTCTGTTTAAGCAGAGAAACAATCTACTAAGCAGCAGCTGTCTCATACCAAAAGAACAAGGTAAAAAATACACATAAAAACAGTGTTATAAAATAATCCACATTTAGACTAAATTATTCCACTAGACAGCGCTAGTGTTGAGCAATTGAAACTTGTGGCCAACAACACATATGGACAATTTTAAAACAGAAAAGAGTCCTTTAACAGAAATCCCTTGTAAAGGGAAGTGATGAAAGTCCAGGGTGTGATACAGAAAATCTGCAGGTAATCTTAAGAGAGAATCCTCCACATGCACCTTCCACCGATCACTTGTAAAATCCACCCGGTGACAAGCACTCACCCCCTAGGGTGATGAAGATGGATGGTATGCTTTAAGTTATTTTTGGAAATCCAGGACTTTGTTTGTGAAAACGTAACGTTACGTACGTGAAGATTTCTGCCAAGATTTCCTAAGAAGGTGAGAAAGTCTCACATAAGAAAATATTGGGGAGTTGCCCAAGAAGAAAAAATGTTGAATCAGGAACTGAGACTTCACGTTATTTGAAAAAGCTACCATTGTGTACAACAGGCAGAGGTACTTATTGGGTGAGCTAAGATGAAAGTCGAATTTTGATGTTTGAAGATGGATTGTCCAAGAAAAAGGCAAAGAAAAATCAACAGGCAAGCACACTACAGCATACTACAGCACACTACAGCACACAATACAAGGAACAAGGCAAAAAAGCTACAAGAAAATTATTCTTCCAAGAAAAAGCAACGTACGAAAAAAAAAAAGCAACAAACGAAAGAAGAAGCAATGAACGAAAGAAAAAGCAACGAACGAAAGAAAAGGCAAGGAACAACAAAGTTAAAGGACATTGTTCATCTCTTGTTTTTTTTTTAAGTGCACACAGGACTATCATACTAAACAAGGGGTGAGTGTGTTTGTTTATATAAAATGGTAACATAGGATGGTTAACATCTCAAGGCTCAGAAGTATGTGTCCCTGTACCATCAGGAAATTGATACATTCCATATATATGGAATGCAGGAATACATGCAGTAGTAAGGTAATTAATTAATGCAAGAGTGTAAAGAAGTTATTTAATAAGGTAACTAAGTTTAATGCTGCATGTAAATGTTTATTAATATTTTAGCCCTGAAAAACAGAAATGTGTGTTATTACACATGGTCATTTTAAAACACATATATAGGGGGCAGAAAAAATTTTCAGAGAAAAAAGGATTGATTAAGATTGTGGAAAGAACTGTTTGAAATTGAGATTATGGAAAACAACATGGTATTTAGTGTTTTACAAAAATCCTACAGATTTGGTTGCAGGAAATAATAAGTTAAGGATTGAAAAATTTTTACAAAAATTCCAAACTTGGATTTGGTTATTAAATTAAAAGTAATAGATTGTTCCCAGAGAGCTACCCAGAGAAAATATTAAAATATGAAATCTTTGTTCAATCTAAATTTTTTTTTAAAATAACAGTTGTTAAAAGTCTTTGTAAATGAGTATTTCTGGTAAAAGTAAGGACTTTGATTGAGGGAGGAGTTTTCTCGGGGAAATGGCCAATCTCAGTTTTTGGGCAGGACCCAATCTGTGAGTTTCACGAGATTGTCCTCTAAACAATTTTTTTGTCATTATTATAATCAGGAAAGTTATATAACATAGTGTACATGATTTCTGGCAGATGCACAAACAAAATATGTTTAAAAAGTGGTAAAAAGGTTAAACATTTTAAAAAACGAAAAACTAGATTGTTACCGAATTGTACAGTGTATTGTATACAAAGCATGTTAGCTAAGACTGACAGTAACAGATCATTCTCTGAAGAGTTTGTGACATGCGAGGAGTGTATTACCAACAGAGAAATGCAGATCAAGTTACACAGACTAGTCGTCATGCCATGACATTTTTCACTTTTGTGGATCAAAGCCCAACACATTTTTGTGTTAAGTCTTCCAAATATCTGGAAGAGGATTCATTGATGAGAAAAATGTATTTTTAAAAAGGTATTATTACTTACTAAAGTAATTGTTTTTAAAAAATAAGATTTTTTGGGCCTTAATAACCTTTCTCGAGAGTTCATTGAGATTTTTGCAGACAAAGTATCTGTCTGAATGAATTTTAATGAATTATATAGGCTTACTGTAGGGCAAATATTTTTTAATAACAAAAGATAACTTATATATAATAATTTGAAGATCTAAAGAAAGCCCTTATTAATTTAGTATTTTTGATAAATATAGAGATCTCTCGGCCATTTTACATTCAAGTGTATGTGGATGATTAGACAATTTCATTGGTGTTTATAAAAAAAAAGTGTTAGGAGTGCATTGTCCAATGCTACAGATCTGAGACATTGTGGGTTTTGCACCATTTGTTTTGAAAAACATCTTATGTTACACTAAAGGTGTTATTACAAGGAAAACAGAAGGTGTCAACACACACAGCTTTGTCTAGTGGCAACTGGATGTTAAAAAGATCAGTTGTAGTGGTATATAAATACATGGTGACTAAAAAAACTAAAAATTTATGCAGTGTGATAGAGCCACAGTTCTGTAAATTAATCATGAAAAAGTCACCTTTTCAACATTTAGTGGACATTTATTAGGAAAGAATTTCCTGTGCTTATATAGATAGCGCTAAATATATTGGCACAAAGGAATGACAATATTAAACTTTCTGTATATGTGTCTGCATTAAAAGCTGAACTTAAGACTGCCATGTGTTAAGCAGTCAGAGTGACAGGCATGTGTGGCTCATTCAATCATATTGTATGAGAGGAATGTTTTTGGTTCTGAAAAGAAACTTCAACATGATCAAATTTCTTTCAGAAATAGAATATTTAGGAAAGCCCAACCTAAATTAGTGTTATTTTACAAGAAAAAAATATGTCAGTGTAAAGAAAAAATACAATAATCTGGTAAGATTATTCTTTTACACAATTTAATATTAGTCACAGGATAAAGAGGGGGACTATGACATTTTGTCTTAATTAGAGTCAGTACACATTGATTATGGAGATAAAATTTATGGTAAAAAAATAATCGATTCCAACAATAATGGATAGAGTTACTTTTAAATGAAAATATTTCTTTTTGCATATCCAGGTACCTGACTGACTGCTTGATTGATTGATTGATTGATTGATTGATTTATTGATTGATTTTTTGTTTAAGTTAATGAAAGAAATTCTGAGCTACTCATTTTAGAACACTGTCATCAAACTTCTGAATATTGTTTTATTTGTTTATAGAACAATCCAAAAGGAAAGAGTAACCTAATACTACAAAGTATTGAGGAATTTTGGAAAATCTATATAGATTGATTATATTAGTTTTTTTTTCCTGCTTAAGAGGGATACAAGGATGTTGTTTTTTTAGTTAATGTTTCTTTTTGATAAATTAATTGAGGTTATTCTAGAAAAATAATATTTTTAACAAAAGCTAAGTTGTTGTGAACTTATGTCATATTCCATTGGGGTTGGATTTCAAACCATGGAATCACATAATGATTTAAAATTTTGTAGGACATGTATGCAATTTTAGGTTTTTAGTCAAGTTTTTGTTTCTTATCATCTTAAGTACTCAGGTATTGTAGAACGTATGAATAGTATTATAAAGTCTAAATAGGGTAATATTATTCAAAAATAAGGTAAAGATTGGGTGACTTATTTACCTACTACAGTTTTAGTTTAAAAACTTTATTTTCTAAACATAGGGTTTGTTAACTTTTTGAGTTAATGACAGGATGTCTTTTGAGATTAGCATACTCTGTTATATTTATATGATCTGTTGTATATAAAGTAATGTGGTTGCAAACTTTGCAAACAACAGGTGCAGGTATTTCAGAAGTTTGTTCACAAAACATGGCTAGGCCTTTGCTAAATTTAAATAGAAATTATGTCTTGAATGAGATTTCTACTTCTAATGAGTATGTTTAGTAATTTATTCCAGTAGCTAAAGTTATGGTTAAGAATTATAGATCTGAAGGTACCAGGGATGCCAACAGAAATGCCAACTGAGATATCAATTGGGATGCCAATTGGAAAGATTATTTTGTTAATTTTAAGGTACATTGGAATTATAATTTTTTGTTTCTAAAGAATTGGTAATAAAATAAATAAAAATAATTGGTAAAAATAAGAATAAAATGGGTAAACACAGAAAGGATTATCAGTCTAGAATGGTTTATATTAAATAATGAAAATTACTTAGGAAACCATATTTATTTTTATAAGAATTTGATACTTGTTTTCATTTTCTTTTATAGATATGTCTTTCATTTCTAAATTTAAAGAACATGATTAGATAGATAAATAAATAAGAAAAATAAATAGAAAGATAGAATATATAAAATATGACAATCAAATAATGGGAAAGTTTTATGTTTTTTATGTATCTACAGCTGAGTAGAGTATTTATTATGTTTATAATTGTTCAGTGTCAAGGATAATGTATAAAAACTTATATTGTAGAAGTTATTTAGTTATTGAAATTTCCAGGAATGAAAGAAATTGTATTTATTGAATAATAATTTATATTACACAGCAATATAATTAGATTTTTTCAAAGATATTTATTTCTTTTTTATATTAAAATAGTTAAGTTATATGGTTAAAGTCATAAGAGTTTCACAGGAAGTTAAATAAATTTATGAAGTTGAAGGAAGAAAATCTTTAATCTTACATGATTTAGATGGAGAATTAAAATTAATAAATAATATAATAATTTAATTTTTCTCAATGGAATTAAATAGTTAAATATTTTTCATAGGGATATCTGAGTTTTGGAAAATGTTTATGTACAATATCTGACACACTAAATTTATTTAATATTATTTAGGGTGAATGCACTTATTATATCTGTTGATTATAGTGCATTGAGGGGGAATTGTTAGAAGATTTTAAGTTTATTATTATTTTAAGTGATAAAAGTTTCTAAAAAAATGAAATGAAAAATGAAACACATGAATGTTATATGTAATTAGTGATGGTTTCTGAAGGTTATAGGATGGAGGACAAAAGACAAAGAGGAGTGGCTTAGCTGGGTAGATATTTCTATTTTGAGTTGCTATGTCAGGACAATGGGTGGAGTAATGCTACTTATCTATAGACTATAGCCATTTAAAGTATATATGCAAATATGGGTGTTACTAGGATATGCTGACATAACATTATGAAACCGTATAAGAGTGCACAAGATTTATGGTAGTGAGGGTTGGAGAGATGGAAGGGAGATGGGAAGTAACCCTACACTTTGGAGAATGTAACATCAAGATGTCTCCTCCTCCTTCTGAGACCATCACCATGCCACATGTTACAGATGTTAGTCTTTGTAACAAGCCCCTTGCTCGCTCGGTTCCACTCTCCCGACACTCCTCTGCTGCTATAGATTCAGATTGCAGATCGCGACATCTGATTGCTCGGTCATCCAATGCTCCGGGATTAGAACTACAGCTATGTGCCGTTCTAACCCAGTTGTGATAGCTCAGAACAAACACCAGGCAGGCTGTCTGTAAGTTCAACCAGGAAATCTCCTTTATTCAAAAATACAGGCTCTTTTATACACTAACAGTGGAGGCATACCTCCTGCTCATACTACTTTAACAATACACCTGTAACCTAATTAGCCTAATTAACATGGGCTAATTAACTAATTCCTTTAGACAGCCTAGATGACTCAGACATGAACTTTAGGCCAGACTGGCCGTCTTGTAGCTTAGAACCCCCAATCAACATTATCACAATAGCAGAGTAAATTAAACACAAACAACAATGGGGATCTAATGACTCTTAGATCCCATACTAGAGACTTATTTACAATACACATTTTAGCAGACAACAGACAGGTAGCTGGAATTGATGACATTAGCATTTAACAGTAGGAATGCCAACGGTATGAATCAGTCACTATTCCAATATGGCAAATCCAGGGTTCCCAGAGTCTGTGTGTCCTGGGGGACCAGGACCCGAATCCACAGTAAAATCCCTTAAGGGTCCCCAGGCATACAGCTCACAAAGAGCACCGTTCCCCCAAATGCCAGGGCCCACGATCGATCGGCAATAGGCTAGCATACAGTCCCCTCCAAAAGTCTCTCTCCCGGCTAGGTCTGTCACAGTCTTGTCTTTGCTTATCTTTCTGAACAATAAACAACCTTTCTGGAAGCATCGTATGAACGAAGGATTCTTCAATTTCTACTAAGAAACTAATTCCTAAAAGTAACTTGGAAATGCGGCCTTGGACAAAGTACAGAAACATATCTCCTATACAGCCTACCCTCTAGGAGAGAGGACACTGATATATATATAACATATAACACAAAGACATTGCTATAGATCCAGAAACGCTCCTGAGAATGATAATATATAGAATTATAGATATTATACTTTTTTTCACCCGCACAGAAAGAGAAAATTCCACATTGCCCGCCCAGAAAGAGAACATTCCACATTGCCCACACAGAAAGAGACCACTCCACATTGCCCGCACAGAAAGAGAACGTTCCACATTGCCCTCACAGAAGGAGACCACTCCACATTGCCCATGCAGAGACTGCAAATTGCCCCCACTGAGAGAGATTACAATGATTGTGAAGCAGCCTCTTTCTGTTGGCACCAAACCACTGCTTCTGAGTAAGCACCACACCACTGGGCAAGCAAAACAAACAGAGTAGCAAAGAGAAACAGGGAGGGCAGCAGTCTAAATGAGAAAGTCCCGTTATCTCCCTAGGCATGACCACCAGATTCCCCAGGAAAAGCGCATGCAAGCATGCACCAGGGGACTTGCCCCCAGGGCCTGATTAAGGGCATTGTGGACATGATGCTGCAGTGGAGCAGATCTATAAGTGGCAGGGATAAAAGGTAAGTAATGTCATATCCCAGCTCTCCTCCTTACTGGCCACCCTCCTGTGTTTCTATGAGCATGTGCTGGCTTGTGCCCAGACTTGGGCGCAGCTGCACAGATGTAACTCTAGGTAAGTCTGGCATTTGATTTACCAAGCTTCTGTAAGGGCTGTGTGTTGGTGTGTGTTCTGAGGTGAATGTTTCCCAGCCATCAGAATATAGTGATCACTGCTGACAGCTATAGCAGCCAGCAGTGATCGACAGAAAAACCCCAACAAGCTGGATGTACTGCAGTCAACTGATCGAATTCCGTACAAACATTTTGCACATAGATTTAAATTCTCCTGGCTCAGCAGAAATTGTGATTTGACTATGGTGACTTAAAGTGTAGTTCCACCCAAAAAGTGAACCTTCCGCTTATCTGATTCCTCCCCCCTCCGGTGCCACCTTTGGCACCTTTCGGGGGGGGCAGATACCAGTCTTTGACAGGTATTCCGCGGTGAATTACGTCAGCAGCTCAGTCCCCCTCCTCCTCCCTCTCCTTCTGCTGGGCCAGTGAAAGAGTGCAGCATGCTTTGCGCATGCGCAGTAGGGTCCCGGCCGTGAAGCATTCCCATAGACTTCTTTTAGATTGTGCATTTTGCTATGTTTTCTGAAAGTGCACCAAAGATGCCACACTTTTTGTGCACTTTCAAAAAATGCGTAAAAAATGCAACCTAATAGAAGTCTATGGGACCGGGGGTAACATGCAGGAAGACTGCCAGTACACCTGCACTGCAGCTAAACTGCAGCATATCAGTGTGAGCCCACTTCATTGCATTCAGGGCAAGGTACTGTACAGGCTGCTTTAAGAAAACTTTAGCGGAAGAAGAATGAGGTGGAAGGGGGAGAGAGAGCAGGAAGGGATAGAAGAAGGAGGAGGGAGAGGCCAGTCACAGCTCACTTACTTGGACATCCCAGGGGGCTCAATGGCTCAGTCATCAGCTTAATTTTAGGATGTGGCTGCTGACTGTTCAGTTTTAACTTTCTCGCTCACACATCCTTCCCAGTCACAGCACATGGGCTGCCCGTAGTGTGAGCGGGCACAGGAGAAGAAAGGCAAGAGGTGGCAGAGTTAATTCACCATGCCATTTGTGTGAAGGAGGGGAGGGCTGTACTGGCTGGGCTCTGTATGGGATGTAGACTGTGAGCCCTGTGATAGGTGCAGCCAACATCCATTGGCTGTCACAAAACACTTTGCCAATTCGCAACACGGGATCCAGCCATGCCTGCCACTTGAGCAGTAGTACCCAGCCAGCTCCTGAACTGCACATGTGCATTTCTGAGCCAGAAAAACAGCGGCCTTTGTGCAGGACATTAGAGCGGCTGGGGGGAAATTGCCACTCTGCCCCCTGGCTCAGTCAACCCCTGGGTACACCACTGATAACCTTAGCCCATTTAGAGTAAGAATCATTACCCACTACTCTCTCAATTCTGTCTTTTAGTCAGTTTTCTATCCATTTACATACTGATCTTTCCAAGCCTGTAGAATTTACCTTACACATGACCTGTGTGTGGGAAACTGTGTCAAACACTTTTGCAATTCCAAGTATACCACATCCACAGCCACCCCTCTGTCCAAGGTTTTATTTACATCCTCATAAAAAGAAATCAGGTTTGTTTGACAACTTCTGTCTTTCATTAATCCATGCTGTCTGTTGCTTAAAATATTTTTTTCCAGCAAGAACTCATCTATATGGTCTTTTATTAAACTCTCCAGTATCTTCCTGACTATAGAAGTTAAACTAACAGGTCTATAGTTACTTGGGAAAGACTTTAAAACCCTTTTTTTAAATATGGGCACCACATTGGTCCTACGCCAATCCAGTGGTAGCATTCCAGTCATTAGCGAGTCCTTAAAAATTAGAAACAATGGCTTTGAAATGACAGAGCTCAATTCTTTAAGGATCTGTGTGTGGATGCCATCTGGTCCAGGTGCTTTATCTCCTTTATTCTGTCTAAATATTTCTGGACCATATCACTTTTGAGACTCTGGGGGTTATTTACGAAAGGCAAATCCACTGCAAGTGCACTTGGAATTGCAGTTGCTCTAAGTCTAAGTGATAGATCTGAAATGAGTGGAAGCTCTGCTGATTTTTTCATCCAATCATGTGCAAGCTAAAATGCTGTTTTTTATTTTCCTTGCATGTCCCCCTCAGATCTACGGCGACTTTACTTCCAAGTGCACTTTCAGTGCACTTTCAAGTGCACTTGCAGTGCAAAGTGGATTTTCCTTTAGTAAATAACCAGCACTGTGTATCATTTGGGGCTGTGTCAATACCATCCCCATTATGGTCATAGTTGTATGCTCTTTTGTATACACAGAGCTGAAGAAGGTATTTCTCTTTGTCCCCAATCACCCACTCTAGATTGGTTTGTAAAGGGCCTACATGCTCAGACCTGACCTTTTTACTATTAATATATTTAAACATTTTTTGGGAGGTTTGTCCTACTATCTTTTGCAATCTTTCGTTCATTTTGAATTTTTGTGTCCTTGATTTCCTTTTTACATATTCTGTTATATTCTTTGGAACATTTAAACATTTAAATGATATTAGTGTTCCTTCATTTTTATATTTTTTAAACCTGCAATGGCCGAGTCAATCCCCTGATCTCAACGCAATTGAGCATGCATTTCACTTGCTGAAGGCAAAACTAAAGGCAGAAAGACCCAGAAACAAAGAACAACTGAAGACAGCTGCAGTTAGAGCTTTGCAAAGCATCAGAAAGGCAGAAACCCAGTCGTTGGTGATGTCCATGGGATCCAGACTTCAGGCAGTCATTGTCAGTAAAGGATTCTCAACAAAATATTAAAAATGAAAATGTTATTTATGATTGTTTTCATATGTCCAATTACAGTTGAGCCCCTGAAAATGGGCTGACTGTGTTTAAAAATGGTTGCAGTCCCTAAAATGTGTACTTGGTAATTATGTTCAACCCCTTGAATTAAAGGGGTTGCAAACCCTTGTGTTTTTTCACCTTAATGCATCCTATGCATTAGGTGAAAAAAATTCTGACACTGACTAGCCCCCCAGCCCCCCATTTTACTCACCTGAGCCCTTCGAACTCTTGGTGGAGATGCGCTTTTCCTCTCTGCCCGGGGTTCTCGGCTCTTGATTGGATAGATTGATAGCAGCACAGCCATTGGCTCCCACTGCTGTCAATCAAATCCAATGACGTGGGTGCCGAGGGCAGGGTCAGGTCAGGCATTCTGTGTCAATAGACGCAAATGCTAGACTCAGTAGCGCGCCCGTAAGGTAACCCCCGGGAGAGCTCTTCTCCCAGGAGGTTTACCAATGCGCGGAAGAGCCGCTAGAGTCACTGGGGGACCCCAGAAGACAGTGATCATGGCCACACCGTGCAAAACAAACTGCACAGTGGAGGTAAGTATGACATGTTTGTCATTTAAAAAAAAAACAAAAAAACAAGGGTTTACAAACCCTTTAAAGCTGAAAGTATTCACTTCAAATTCACTTGGATTGTTTTGTTTAAATTTTATTCTGGTGGCATACAGAGCCAAAAGTATGAAAATTTTGCCTGTGTCCAAATATATATAGACCCAACTGTATTTTGCAAAAAAAAAAGGGGGGGCAAAAATGGCACTCTCTAGATATGCAAAGCTGGTAGAGACTTACTCAAAAAGACTTGCAGCTGTTATTGCAGGTGAAAGGTGGTTCTACAAAGTATTGAGTCATTTTTCTTCCACTTCACAATTATGTGCCACTTTGTGTTGATCTATCACATATAATCCCAAAAAACTACATTTATGTTCTTGGTTGTAACATGACAAAATGTGGAAAATGTCAAGGGGTATGAATACTTTTTCAAGGAACTGTAAAAAGACTATAGCCACTTGTTAAATGTTCTTTATGGGTCTACATCTATCCTCATCTGTTCTATCTTCTTTCTTCTCATATTTGTGCAAACATTCCTTTGAAGAAGAAAGAAGTGATAATAAATTAAAATATTTCCCCTGGCAAATCTTCTGTTCAAAGTGGGAGTAAACTCCCATCTCTGACTTTTACCTAAAGGTAAGCCTATAATATGACCATTTAGGAAATATTTACTGTACATGCAGCCAGTGACATCACCGGTGCATGCGTTCTGAAGGAACGGCCACCCAGGCCTCCCTGGATCAACCGTTTGGATAAATACTGTAACAGACAGCTAAATATACTTTAAACTGTCATAACTGTATCAAGCTATCACCACACAATATATAATACGTATCTGGTAAAGTCCTCGTGACCAACACAAGCATAAGGAAAGGAGGACAATACATCTGGGCAGCACAGTGGTGTAGTGGTTAGCACTTTCACCTTGCAGCAATAGGGTTGCTGGTTCAAATCCCGACCATGACACCTTCTGCATGGAGTTTGTATGTTCTCCCTGTCCCTGTGTGGGTTTCCTCCAGGTACTCTGGTTTCCTCCCACACTCCAAAGACTTGCTGGTAGGTTAATTAGATCCTGTTGAAAATTTGCCCAAATATGTGTATGTGTTTGAAAGCGTGTCAGGACCCCATGGGGCAAAGTACTGGGCAATACTGCAGATGGACACCGGTGGCAAAAGGCGCTCAGAGGTGATTCAGTTAGCATAGGTAGCACTATACAAGTCATTCATTCATCTACCAAGGAATTCACATATGTGGAACTCTACGGTTGAATAAAAACTGGAAAACAGCACAATACAAAAAATTTACCTTCACCTAACCAATAGTTAAAATAGAGACAGCATTGTCTTTAATCAGGATACATACCTATACACACAACCAATCATTCTGCAACAATTGAATATATAGGTATGTGGAATCCAGAGGTAGAAGTTGCATTGTTCCTCAACTGCAGTCATCTTGTAAAGGTTATAATTAGCCACTGAAAACAAACTTCATATATCACTGGTCCAATATTTGATCAATAGCTGAGTGTTAGAGGTGTAAAAGTGTGTCAGATGAAAGCAGGCAGGTAAGAGGAGTTACTTGGAAAGGCCCTCCCTGGATAAAGGATTCAAAAATAAGTATGATTGCAGTCCAATAGCAAGTAATTCCTCCGCCAGGAGAAAAGGGGGGCTTTAACTCCTATACTGTAGGTAAGGTGAATTAAAGCTGAAGGCCAGTCACATTACCCTCTCTGTGCAGTCAAAGTGGGTTGGGTCCTGGTCATGATATGAATAGTGCGGGTATGGGAGGGTTCATATAGGGGGTCTCTCACCACCTCATATGCTTTACCGTCTCCTGATCCGTACTGATGTATTCCGTCGTTCAGATACACTCACGCCCACTGAGCACCGGCATCTGGCAAACCCTTGGTTCAAATTGAATGCAGCGACAGCCTCACCCTCTGCACATGCCCGCAAGCTGCGATCCTGAGAGAGATGCCACGCTGATGTGTTTTCTTAGTCAATCAACACTAACTTCCTCAGAGCTCAGAAAGATCCTAGAGGTCAGCTGACAGGACACAGTCTCCCTCAAGGTGTTACAGCTGATTGCAAAGGGGAGTTGTGAAGCTGCCAGCTGCTACAATTCCATGGGGCTGAGGGGCCTTAACATCCCCCCTATTCTTTTCATTCTCTGCAAAAAGGCATCTTGCAGCAGCTGCTCATTTCTGTATAGCACAGGGGGAGAGACACAGACAGATAGAGGCAGAACATCCACAGCACAGCACCTATTTTCTGCTGAATGGCATCCTGCAGCTGCTGGTTTCTGTACAGTGGAGTGTAAATTAGATGGCTGAATTCAAGAAGATTGAGTCAGTCAAATGTGAGCAGCAAGTCAAAGTCCAATACTTTACTAAACTTGTCAGTGTCCTAAGCTACTGGTAAACACTAGCACCAGAATTTTCAACAGTGGAGGAGGGTGCAGGGATTAACAGGTTATCAGTTAATTGGATGGGGGTTACTCCACTGACACTGCCAACAGACCAAACAAACCAGGAACAAAACATCCCAATGCTGGGAGGTGTAGCTTCCTAGTGACCAGAATAGAGAAGTTGAAATATGCAGGTCTCTCTGTCCATATACAACAGGGAGTTCAGAAGTAAGCCCACTAATATACACATTTTCAGATAATTAAACATCCACCAAAGGCAAATTCACTGCATTAAAAATGCAGCATAAGTTGCAAAAAAATGTGTTGCAGATCCTGGTAAATAAAGGAATTGTAATGTGCCTAGACACGTGTTAGGAATCCTATCAATTTCAGAATATTCCATGGATACACAAATTAGTCTCTTGTTCAAAAACAAAACAAAAAAAAAAGTTTACATTTTAAATGTAAACAATTTTATTGTTTATTCCACAAAACATCATTGCACATAATGCGCAAAATAAAATATTGTAAACCTGACTTGTTTATTTAAAAGAATACATAAAAAAACAGATACAATTAAATCATATCGAGGATATGTTATGGGCATGGCTAGAGTATGACAAGGTGTTTAAAAATTAAAATTAGCATCATAAAAAAATGTTCCTATTAGGTGTGGTGCTTTTATTTATTTACTTTTGCATACCTGCATGCATATGAATTGGACCCCGACATTAGTTTACAAGGATTACCACCTACTGTTCCTCTTTAAAGGGTAAGTAGATGTCATATATTCTACCCTTCCTTGCTGACACCTCCTGGACCCTCCTAGGTAGTGAAAAAACAAACAGTGCTGGGTACTCAGTTCTTTAAGAAAAAGCATTCTACTAATGCTATAGGGCATGCAGTCTGGTATTAACATGGAATGGAGCAGTGAGCATGTTTACCACTTGCGGCGGTGGTTTCTTTACCTCCATAGGCACACATAGAGGACTTTTAAGTAACAATTTATTTTGAATATACTTTACTTTGTTGCAGAAGCTCTATAGATCTATCCTTTATGCCGCGTACACACGGTTGGACTTTTCGTCTACAAAAGTCAGACGGACGCCGACGGACTAAAGCTGGCTGACAATCCGATCGTGTGTGGGCTTCCCCGGACTTTCAGCAGACTTTTCCAGCCACAAATCTGACAGACTTTAGATTTGAAACATGCTTCAAATCTTTACGTCGTAACTACGCCGGACCCAGAAATCCACTCGTCTGTATGCTAGTCCGACGGACAAAAAAACGTTGCATGCTCATAAGCAAAAACTAAACGGAAGCACTCAGTCTAGTAAAACTAGTGTTCATATTGTAGGTAGCACATTCCTCACGCTGCAAATTCTGTGATCATTTAATGCAGCGCATTAATGTCTTCTTTAATAATGCTATAAGAACGAAGATGTTTTGCTGTTCATATTCAAACAGAGTTCTCCCAAACTGATTTCTGGATTCTTTTTCTCTTTGATCTCATGAATGATATAGTATTATTTTGAAAAACAATGTCTCCATACTAATAATAATTTTTACACTTGTTTTTTTTGGGGAGTCATCTTTTATTTTAGATTTTCTCCAGATGTTTATTTTATGATTGTTGTCAAACTTATTTTATCTTTATCTACCTTTTTTTTTTTTTTTGGGGTTTGTAAAGTTACCACAAAGAACCATTTTATTTATTTATTTATTTTTTGGGGGGTTGTAAAGTTACCACAAAGAACCATTTATTTTTTTTTTTATTTTTTTTTTTTTATTTATTTATTTATTTATTTTTTTGTATTTCTTAAATTGAACACAAATACATTTTTATTTCATTTTTGTTTGTTTTTAATGTTGTTTGTTTTAACTTACCACAAAGAACCATTTTTTTGTTTATTGTGATTTTTTCTTTTGTATATAAAGTTAACAGAAAGAACCGTTTTGGGTTATGTATAAATTTTTGTAATTTAAGTTACCACTAGAACATTATTTTATTTATTTTTTTGTGTGTTTTTGCAACCTCAAGGAGATTGTTGTCCCTTGTTAATTTGACATTGTGTCTAAATCAATGATTTAAATTAAAACACATAAAGTCTTTTCATAAACTCAAATATCCATTTATTCATGATCTAAAGAAAATAAAGAGGAAGTCAACGCTGGAAAAAGTCTGTGGACAAGAAAATTGGGATCTTGAGGAGTCCATATAAGAGGGAGCACAATCTGGTCCAGGAATCCCATAGATCAACAGCAGCAGCAGATGATATAGATGTCCCCAGACTGTGGTACTACAACAGCCTGCATCTTCTGTCAGACCAGACTGAACACAGGTCATCACTTTTTTCTCTTCCCTGCAGCCTTTCCTCCACGCTGCCCTGCAGCCTTCCCTGCAGCCTACTTTGGAGGCTGTGGCTCTGGTGTTTGAGTTGTGGCAGGAGGAGAAGGAGGAGGAGGAGGAGGAGGGAGGGCTGCCTCATGTAGTTGTGTGCTGCTGGTTAGTGCGCCCTGCAGCCCCTTGTGTATTGTTTCCCCAAACAGTCTCTCACAAATAAGGCGTTGGCCCCACTCCATTTTAAAAAGCCTGCTGGCTAAGTAGCACCCATAGGCCTCTTCAGCTTCGGGGGGGCTCCTTAAAAAATTGGTGGCCTCTCGCATGAGGCGCAGGGATGCCTCCTGTGTCACCGTCCCCTTCCTGGCCCTTTTTTTTGGAAGGCGGAGGGGAGGCACTTGTGATTGTGTCAGGTTCCTACTGGGCCCAGCCACCTCCTGCCTGACACTGGGTCCGGCCTCCTCCTGCCTGACACTGGGTCCGGCCTCCTCCAGGATGACACTGGGTCCGGCCTCCTCCAGGATGATGCTGTATCCAGCCTCCTCCAGGCTGTCCATGGGCCTGGTCTCCTCCTGCCTGCCACTTTCCCTACATTCCTCCTGGCTGCCCTCATCCTGTGTATAAAAAAGGGACATAGTTTTAGTTTTTTTTTGGGGTTCATCAATGACACACAATTTGCTTCTCATGACTAGCAAATTCAATGTGAATACATCTCTTAATAAAAGAGTCTAGAAATCAGACACCCTAATTTTTTGAAGCAGGTGACAAACATATTTCGCCACTACTGTCAATCGATATGTATACATCATTTTCAGGCGAAAATTATTTGAATCAATTCTAACATCCAGTTAACATCATTAATATTAGGACAGTAAATATTTGTGAAATTAATTTACCTGACTCCAGATAGTCACATCCGGTTCATCCGGGATGGAAGACCCAGCTTGGTCCTCATCAGCCTCTGCTGGGGTGGAGGGAAGGGTGCATGGAAGAGTGCATGGAAGAGTGGAGGGAAGGGTTGAAAGTGATGCCCTGGCTTCAGTCTGGTCATCAAGAAACAGTAGTTTATTGTAGTACCACAGCCTGGGTACATATACATCATCTGCTGATGCTCCTGATCTCATGGATTCCTGGATCTTGTTATGCTCCCTCTTATACATGTTCCTCAAGATCCCAATTTTGTTTAACAACGTCTCCATCGTTGCTTAAGGGATGGTCGTCTGGACAAATGTCAGAAGTCTCTCCAGCATTGACTTCCTGACATGCTTTAAATAATATTGAGGGTGTTTGACCTCCCACAGATTCCTCATCTCTCTAGATTTGTCTATGAAAGCTGACAAAAATTCTGGATCTTTAAATTGGGCATTCATAATGACTGTAAAAGATAAACACACAAGACAAAAACACTTATGTTTCTGCTAAACCCTCATCATCTTATCCCTACGTAGGCCTCATCAATCTGTCAAGCCATATAGGCTGCTTGCTACAAAGTTTTGACCAAATTTTTAAATTTAAAATTACCTTTGTTTTGTAGCGTCCCGGTCCACTATCACCTACGCACAGAACGTACGTACAACACAATACGTAACAACGTTTTATACACTGCACATGCATAATACTCCACCTGCTTGGCCCGCCCCTGATGTTCTTTTTCTTTATGCATATACCCCGCCCTTGACTCTATGCACAGAACGTACGTACGTACGACACGTGCTCAAGACCCTCTTTATACACTGCGCATGTGTGAAACTCTGCCTGCGTCGCCCGCCCCTGACGTTCAATTTTAACTTATATTCTCTGCCCCTTAACTCTACGCACAGAACGTACGTACGACACATGTGCAAGACCCCTCTTTATACACTGCGCATGTGTGAAACTCCGCCTGCGTCGCCCACCCCTGACGTTCAATTTTAACTCATTTTCTCCACCCATTCTTTCTACGGTGCGTAGTGGGGTGAATAATGGCGGAGACACATCAGGTGTGTACTACCTCAGGTAGCAACGAAAGCCCGGAGGCCGGAACGTCACGATCTGGGAAGCCGAGATTTAAGGCCTCCAATATGTCCTTTAAAGAGATGGTGGAAATGGTGGCAATTCTTAAAAAAGAGGACTATGATGGGAAGTATGGACCGTACGCCCGGCCAAATTTGAGAAAAGCCAAAATAATGGTGAAGGTGGTGAAGACATTACATGTTTCTTTTGGGGTACAGCGCTCGAAAGATCAGATTCGGAAAAGATGGTCCGACCTCAAACTCCGGGAGCCGGATCAGTACAGATGGATCCGTAAAGTGCTGAAAAAAAGTAAGTACTTGTCGTGTGTTCATCTTCTGTTTATTACCTTGTACCCTGCTCCATGTGCTTTTCTTTACCATACGAGTTTTGCATCGTTTGAAACGATCTTTTAATAAACCTTGTTACATATATACAGAGAGAGAGAGAGAGAGAGAGAGAGAGAGAGAGAGAGAGAGAGAGAGAGAAACCGAAGGAAGATAGGAGATAGAAGCTAGAAGAAAGAAGATAGAAGATAGAAGAAAGAAGAAGCATTTAAATAAAGGAATTTTCAAAAACTGTCTCTTGTCATTTTTAACATTTTTGACAGTTTTTGTGAAATGGTAGGAGTAATTTTGTACCCCCTTACCATTTCACACAGGAGGGAGGGCTGGGATCTGGGGTCCCCTTGTTAAAGGGGGCTTCCAGATTCCAACAAGCTCCCCGCCCACAGACCCCCACAACCACCGGGCAAGGGTTGTGGGGATGAGGCCCTTGTCCCCATCAACATGGGGACAAGGTGTTTTGGGGGGCTACCCCAAAGCACCCTCCCAATGTTGAGGGCATGTGGCCTGGATTACACATTGAAGGCCCTGGAGCACCAGGAAAATGGAATTACCCACAATGACCCCATTTTGGAAAGAAAACACCCCAATGTATATTCTATGTGGAATAATGAGTTTTTTTGAACATGTCATTTTTTTACCACAAGTTTTTGAAAAATGTGGAAAGAAAAAGTAATTTCTAACACATAGCATGTACATAGCAAAAGTTACACCCCAAAATACATTCTGCTACTTGTCCTGAGTATGGCGATACCCCATGTGTGAGACTTTTCCACAGCCTGGCCACATACAGAGGCCCATTATCCAAGTAGCAACGTCAGGCGTTCTAAAGGCATAAATTACACATTTCATTTCCTGAGTCCCTATCACATTTTTGAAGGCCCTGGAGCACCAGGACAATGGAATTACCCACAAAATGACATGACATTTTGTTCTAACACATAACATGTACATACCGAGTTACACCCCAAAAGACATTCTGCTACTTGTCCCATGTGTGAGACTTTTTCACAGCCTGGCCACGTACTGAGGCCCAACATTCAAATAGCACCGTCAGGCATTCTAAAGGCATAAATTACACATTTCATTTACGATTTATCACATTTTTGAAGGCCCTGGAGCACCAGGACAATGGAATTACCCACAAAATGACCCCATTTTGGAAAGAAAACACCCCAATGTATATTCTATGAGGCATAATGAGCCTTTTGATCATGTCATTTTTTGAAAAATGTGGAGAAAAAAATGAAAACTTATTTTTTCACAAAGTCGTCAATTTCTAAAATATTTCTAACACATAACATGTACATACCAAGAATGACACCCTAAAATACATTATGCTACTCCTCCTGAGTATGGCGATACCACATGTGTGAGACTTTTTCACAGCCTGGCCACATACATAGGCCCAACATGCAAGTAGCACATTCAGGCTTCTTACACATACCATGTACATACCAAGAATTACACTACAAAATATATTCTGCTGAGCAAAGGGTAAGAAAAAAAGATTATCTGTGGTTTTAGCAGGCAGGAATACTGTCCCAGCACAGGCAAAGTATTGGTCCAGAAAGCCAAAGGAAGTGTCTAGGAATGGTCCAGGCAGCAGGCAGAGATATGCCAATGTATTGGTCCTGGCAGTAGGCAAGAACATAGTCTATAAGCAGACAGTTCAGGTAGCAGGCATAGGCATGGCCAGTTCAGGTGCAAGGCAGAGGATTAGCCAGTTCAGGTGGCATGCAAAGGCATGGCCAGTTCAGGTGGCAGCAGGCAGCACTATAATGCCCCGTAAACACGGTCGGATTTTCCGACGGAAAATGTGTGATAGGACCTTGTTGTCGGAAATTTCGACCATGTGTAGGCTCCATCACACATTTTCCATCGGATTTTCCAACACACAAAGTTTGAGAGCAGGCTATAAAATTTTCCGACAACAAAATCCGTTGTCGGAATTTCCGATCGTGTGTACACAAATCCGGCGTACAAAGTGCCACACATGCTCAGAATAAATAAAGAGATGAAAGCTATTGGCTACTGCCCCGTTTATAGTCCCGATGTACGCGTTTTACGTCAGCGCGTTCAGAATGATCGGATTTTCCAACAACTTTGTGTGACTGTGTGTATGCAAGACAAGTTTGAGCCAACATCCGTCTGAAAAAATCCTAGGATTTTGTTGTCGTAATGTCCGATCAATGTCTGATCAATGTCCAACCGTGTGTACGGGGCATAAGAATTAGGGCCTCAGTCAGGTAAGACCTGAGGACAGGGGTAGAGGCTTCTTCCCACCCAAATCTCTTCAAAGCCTCTGAGTCTCCAGACCCTAATCCGAAAAAACAAAAACCCGGAGCAAAAAGTTTTCTCCACTCGGGAAAACTATTCTGGAGCCCCTCACATATGTGGGACCACTGTGCTGTCTTAAATCCCACTAATACAGTGGCAGAACAAACGATCAGTTCAAGAGGCAGGCAAAAAGCATGGTCATTTAACAGGCCAGGGTCAATTTAATGGAAGGCAGAAACATGGTTGGCAGAGGCATAGTCAAGAAACAGTCCAGGTCATACATAGACATAGTGGAAACTGGAAAAATATCTTCACTTCACAGTCAATAATCAGTTTGGGTCATACACAGAAATAGCAGATAGTGGAAACTGGAAAAATATCTTCATGTCACATATACTTCACTAATAGTGTAGTGAAGTGTGATAGACTCGATAGCTCTCCAATAGGGATGAGCTTCGAGTTTGAGTCGAACTCATGTTCGACTCGAACATTGGCTGTTCGCAAGTTCGCCGAACAGCGAACAAATTCGAATGCCGCGGAACACCCTTTAAAAGTCTATGGGAGAAATCAAAAGTGCTAATTTTAAAGGCTTATATGCAAGTTATTGTCATAAAAAGTGTTTGGGGACCTGGGTCCTGCCCCAGGGGACATGGATCAATGCAAAAAAAAGTTTTAAAAACGGCCGTTTTTTAAGGAGCAGTGATTTTAATAATGCTTAAAGTCAAACAATAAAAGTGTAATATCCCTTTAAATTTCGTACCTGGGGGGTGTCTATAGTATGCCTGTAAAGGGGCGCATGTTTCCCGTGTTTAGAACAGTCTGACAGCAAAATGACATTTCGAAAAAAAAAACCCATTTTAAATTACCCGTGGCTATTGCATTGCCGACAATACACATAGAAGTTCATTGATAAAAACGGCATGGGAATTCCCCACAGGGGAACCCCGAACCAAAATTAAAAAAAAAAAAATGACGTGGGGGTCCCCCTAAATTCCATACCAGGCCCTTCAGGTCTGACTTGATGGTGACTTGACGGGACTTCCCTGTGACGTCACGGGGAATGCCACAGGGAAGTCCCGTCATGTCCCGTGTGTCAGAGGGGGGTGGGGTCACCAGGTGGCCCCGCCCCCGTTATTTAAGAACCGTCAGACGAGGAGACGCCGTCACACAGCGGGAGCCTCCCTCCATGCCAGCATGGATGCAGAGCGGAGAAGAAAATGAAGAAGAGAAGAAAAGAAGAAGAGAAGAGCGGGAGCCTTCCCCCATGCCATGGGTGCGGAGCGGCCTGAGGAAAAGAAGATAGAAGACGCCGCGGAGGAGATGCTGGACGAGAACGCCGGAGGAAGAACCAGAAGAGCCAGAAGAACCAGAAGAAGAAGATGAAGGAAGATAGAAGAAAGAAGAAGCATTTAAATAAAGGAATTGTCAAAAACTGTCTCTTGTCATTTTTAACATCTTTGACAGTTTTTTTGTGAAATGGTAGGGGTAAGTTCCCCCTTACCATTTCACACAGGGGGGGTGTGATTTGGGGGTCCCCTTGTTAAAGGGGGCTTCCAGATTCCGATAAGCCCCCCACCCGCAGACCCCCACAACCACTGGCCAGGGTTGTGGGGATGAGGCCCTTGTCCTCATCAACATGGGGACAAAGTGTTTTGGGGGGCTACCCCAAAGCACCCTCCCAATGTTGAGGGCATGTGGCCTGGTACGGTTCAGGGGGGGCACTCTCGTCCCCCCCTATTTTCCCTCGGCCTGCCAGGTTGCATGCTCGGATAAGGGTCTGGTATGGATTTTTGGGGGGACCCCACGCCGTTTTTTTTTTTTTGGCGCGGGGTTCCCCTTAAAATCCATACCAGACCTGAAGGGCCTGGTATGGAATTTAGGGGGACTCCCACGTCATTTTTTAAAAAAAATTTTGGTTCGGGGTTCCCCTGTGGGGAATTCCTATGCCGTTTATCAATGAACTTCTATGTGTATTGTCGGCAATGCAATAGCCACGAGTAGTTTTAAATGTGTTTTTTTCCTTCAAAATGTCATTTTGCTGTCAGACTGTTCTAAACACGGGAAACATGCGCCCCTTTACAGGCATACTATAGACACCCCCCAGCTACGAAATTTAAAGGGATATTACACTTTTAGTGTTTGACTTTAAGCATTATTAAAATCACTGCTCCTGAAAAAACTTATTTTTGCATTGATCCAAATCCCCTGGGGCAGGACCCAGGTCCCCAAACACTTTTTATGACAATAACTTGCCTATAAGCCTTTAAAATTAGCACTTTTAAATATTCATGTTCGTGTCCCATAGACTTTAACGGTGTTCGCGTGTTCGAACAAACTTTTTTCCTGTTCGCATGTTCTGGTGCAAACCGAACAGGGGGGTGTTCGGCTCATCCCTGCTCTCCAATACAGAGGAATGGCTGGGAGGGACATTGGGCACAGTAGTATCGGGTGTCATGGTGAACTCCTCTATTTGAACATACGTGACATTTTTTGGGGGGTTTGCGGCCTGTTTGGGTAACAGGGAGGATATCGGGGAAGTGACTTTCATGAAGTCTGGCTAATGTATCGGAGTGGATTTGTTCAGGGGCTTGGCCAAGGGGATAGAGAAGGAATGTAATAATGTCTTCCTTGAAATTTTAGATAGGATCTTTGGGTGTACTTGGAAAAAATAACATATGAATTGAACAGGGCTAGTTGAATCAAATGAATAGCAACTTTCTTATACCAAAATAGTGATGATCTGGTGGCCAAGTAGGGCTGCATCAGCTGGTTGTTCATATTCACCCTCCATGAATAGGTTATATTCATGGACACATTTTGGCTTTTGGACAGGACCTCGTCTTGATTGAAGTTCCACCAAGGTGTCATGCTGCATTGTGGAAAGGATGTAGACATCTCTTTTATCTCTCCACTTTAGCACTAGTACCTCTTGATTCCGCACACTGGCTTTTTCCCCCCCATTTCAATTTATTGGTGACCAATCTCTGTGGGCCTTTGCAGTTGGCCTGTGCTGTTCCACTGGCCACAGTCTTCTTTAGGTATAAATGGCGGAAAAGTGGGAGATTTGTGTAGAAATTTTCTACATATAGGTGGTAACCCTTCCCAAACAGTGGTTCTATCAGCTGCCAGATAATTTTGCCACTTGTCGCCATATCGATAGGCCATCCAGGGGTATTTAGCTGGCTGTCCTTTCCCTCATAAATTTTTAAATTGTAGGTATAACCCTTGACCCTGTTGCATGCCTTGTAAAATTTGACACAATATTTGGTTCATTTACTGGGGAGGTATTGCTTGATGCCAAGTCTTCTGGTGAAGTGGACTAGGGATTCATCTACACAAATATATATATCGGGGGGATAAACATTTGCTTGAAGCTAGAGCAAAAAATATTGATTAGGGGCCAAATTTTGAATAATTTATCATAATCAGGATTATTTTGCGAGAGGCACTAGGCATAGTTGTTGAAATGTAAAAATCTTATGATAATTTCATAATGGGTTCTGGGCATCAAAGAAGAGTACACTGGCATATGGTGGATAGGCTGGGTAGACCAGTAGCCATGTTGAGGGTTAGTCCAAGGAAAATTTTTAATTCTTCCATGGTGAGGGGTTTCCAAACAAAAGGGCGGGCATAGGAAGAATGGATTGCTGGCAATATGTTGGTTGGCGTAAATATTACACTGCTCCACAATAGAATGTCTGGAAGGCTAGTATGGGCCCTGCTTTGTTGTGTATGCCCCGTTACTAACTTCTGGCCTATCCTCTAGGAATGTTGCCCTGCTTGTGCTTGCCATTGCACAAGGACTTGCAGAACAGCTGGTGGATGCCTGCCTATTATCCTGGAGTGCTGTGCTGCTGGTGGATGCCTCAGGATTTATTGCACTGATGGTGGATGCCTCAGAATGTATTGCGCTGCTGGTGGATGCCTGTGCCTTCTCAAATCTCCTGAGCCTCTTTGTTAGGATTCTGTCCTCCTCAGTTTCCATTTCAGAGTCACTTCTTTCTACTGGCTCATACTCTCTATCCAAGTCTGACGGGGAGAGTTCCCCGCTACTTTCGTCATACTCTGGAGTATATAGAAAGCCTCCTTGTTGCTGAATATTTTTTTAGCCATGTGGGCAGATGTACACAGAAGATCACTGAGACAGATGTGTCAGATGTGTGACAGATATTGATCACTGTGTGATCACTGGGATGTAGCAGATGATCATGGACAGATATGACAGATGATCAGAGAGATGTAGCAGATGATCACAGACAGATGTGGCAGATCACAAACAGATGTGGCAGATGATCACAGATAGATATGGCAGATGATCACAGGCAAATTGTGGCAGCTGATCATGAACAGATGTGCACCAGATGTGCACAGATGATCACGGACAGATGTGCCAGATGATCACGGACAGATCTGGCAGATGGCAAAATAATACTGGGAGTATGCTATAGGCCCCCTAACCTGAGGGAGGAAGTGGAGACGGATCTCCTATCACAAATTGGATTAGCAGCAAGGATGGGAAGTGGTATCATAATGGGGAATTTTAATTATCCAGACATAGACTGGGCGGAGGGAACCGCGCATTCATTTAAGGCTCGCCAGTTCCTTAGTGTCTTGCAGGACAATTTTATGGGTCAGATGGTAGACGCATTAACTAGAAATAAAACCTTACTAGATCTACTGATTACCAACAATACAGACCTGATAACAGATGTGGAAATACGGGGCAATTTAGGTAACAGCGATCACAGGTCAATTAGTTTCAGTATAAATCACACAAATAGGAAACATGAAGGGAACACAAAGACACTGAATTTCAAAAGAGCCAACTTCCCTAAACTACAAACCTTGCTAAAAGGCAAAAATTGGGATAAAATATTAGGAACAAAGAATACGGAGGAGAGATGGGTTTGCTTTAAGAGCATATTAAATAAGGGCATTAGCCAATGTATCCCATTGGGTAATAAATTTAAAAGAGCGAACAAACATCCTGGATGGCTTAACTCCAATGTAAAAATGCATATAAAAGCAAAGGAGAAGGCCTTCAAAAAATACAAGGTTGAGGGATCATCCACAGCATTCAGAATTTATAAAGAATGCAATAAGAAATGTAAGGGTGCAATTAGGATGGCTAAGATAGAACATGAAAGACACATAGCGGAGGAGAGCAAAAAAAATCCTAAGAAATTCTTTAAGTATGTAAACAGTAAAAAAGGGAGGACAGACCATATTGGCCCCATAAAGAATGAGGAAGGACATCTGGTTACAAAGGATGGGGAGATGGCAAAGGTATTGAATTTATTCTTCTCCTCAGTCTTCACGAGTGAATCGGGGGGCTTCAGTAACCAAAACTGCAGTGTTTATCCTCATGACACAACACAGGAAGCACCTACATGGTTAACAGAGGACGGAATTAAAATTAGACTTGAGAAACTTAACATTAATAAATCACCGGGACCAGATGTCTTGCATCCGAGGGTACTTAGGGAACTCAGTCAGGTGATTGCCAGACCGTTGTTCCTAATTTTTACAGACAGTCTATTGACTGGAATGGTACCAGCTGATTGGAGAAAAGCCAATGTAGCACCAATATTTAAAAAGGGCCCAAAAAACATCCCTGGGAATTACAGACCAGTTAGCCTAACATCAATAGTATGTAAACTCTTGGAGGGGATGATAAGGGACTATATACAAGATTTTAGTAATAAGAATGATATCATTAGCAGTAATCAGCATGGATTCATGAAGAATCATTCTTGCCAAACCAATCTATTAACCTTCTATGAGGAGGTGAGTTGCCATCTAGATAAAGGAAGGCCCGTAGACGTGGTGTATCTGGATTTTGCAAAAGCATTTGACACAGTTCCCCATAAACAATTACTGTACAAAATAAGGTGCGTTGGCATGGACCATAGGGTGAGTACATGGATTGAAAACTGGCTACAAGGGTGTGTTCAGAGGGTGGTGATAAATGGGGAGTACTCAGAATGGTCAGGGGTGGGTAGTGGGGTTCCCCAAGGTTCTGTGCTGGGACCAATCCTATTTAATTTGTTCATAAACGACCTGGAGGATGGGATAAACAGTTCAATCTCTGTATTTGCAGACGATACTAAGCTAAGCAGGGCAATAACTTCTCCGCAGGATGTGGAAATCTTGCAAAAAGACCTGAACAAATTAATGGGGTGGGCGACTACATGGCAAATGAGGTTCAATGTAGAAAAATGTAAAATAATGCATTTGGGTGGCAAAAATATGAATGCAATCTATACACTGGGGGGGAGAACCTCTGGGGGAATCTAGGATGGAAAAGGACCTGGGGGTCCTAGTGGATGATAGGCTAAGCAATGGCATGCAATGCCAAGCTGCTGCTAATAAAGCAAACAGAATATTGGCATTCATTAAAAGGGGGATCAACTGCAGAGATAAAACAATAATTCTCCCGCTCTACAAGACTCTGGTCCGCCCGCACCTGGAGTATGCTGTCCAGTTCTGGGCACCAGTCCTCAGGAGGGACGTACTGGAAATGGAGCGAGCACAAAGAAGGGCAACAAAGCTAATAAAGGGTCTGGAGGATCTTAGTTATGAGGAAAGGTTGCGAGCACTGAACTTATTCTCTCTGGAGAAGAGACGCTTGAGAGGGGATATGATTTCAATTTACAAATACTGTACTGGTGACCCCACAATAGGGATAAAACTTTTTTGCAGAAGAGAGTTTAATAAGACTCGTGGCCACTCATTAAAATGAGAAGAAAAGAGGTTTAACCTTAAACTACGTAGAGGGTTCTTTACTGTAAGAGTGGCAAGGATGTGGAATTCCCTTCCACAGGCGGTGGTCTCAGCGGGGAGCATTGTTAGCTTCAAGAAACTATTAGATAATCACCTGAATTACCGCAATATACAGGGATATGTAATGTAATACTGACACATAATCACACACATAGGTTGGACTTGATGGACTTGTGTCTTTTTTCAACCTCACCTACTATGTAACTATGTAACTATGTTACAGATGTTGATCACTGTGTGATCACTAAAATGTGGCAGATGATCACTGACAGATGTGGCAAATCACGGACATATGTGGCAGGTGATCATGGAGAAATGTGGCAGATGATCATAGACAGATGTGCGCCAGATGTGGAAGATGATCACAGACAGATGTTCCAGAGTATCACGGACAGATGTGGCAGATTATCATGGACAGATCTGCGTCAGATGTGGCAGATGATCACAGACAGATGTGCCAGATGATTATGGACAGATGTGGCAGATGATCACGGACAGATGTGCAAGATAATTATGGGCAGATGTGACAGATGTGCCAGATGTTCCCTGGGACAAATGTAGGACAAATGTGGGATCACACTCTGTGATCATCTGTGTTTGGGACACTGTGACAGGATACTGTTTGAGGACACTAGCTGGGTGATCAGTGTTTAAAAAGCAGTAAAAACAGCTTAAGGCTCACTGATCCCTCGCTGGCAGCACAGACCGTCTCTTCTTCTCCTCACTGACAGGCTCTGTGTGAGGAGAAGCAGAGTCGATGGCCGTTACAACGGCTGTGTTTACATTACATGATGGCTCTGATTGGCCACGGCCATCATGTGATCAAGAGGGCCAATCACAGAGCCCTCCTGCCAAGCGGTATTGTGATGTGTCTGGGTGACACAAGCACACCAGTATCACGCTGCTGTGTGGGCACGCAGACGCACAATCCCGCTTCTACTGATGGACATTAAGGAGTGTCCACTCAGGAGGAAATGCCCACCCAGCCATTTATATGCAGTGGCCAGGTTTGAGGAGGTTTATTTATATGCCCCCAATTAGGGCCAATTTACTTTTTTGTGGGCTTTAGTGAAGAGAGTAAAATACATTTGTAAAGGGAAGCTCCTTTTGGACAGCTCCAACCCCTCCTCTTTATTGAGGTCCACATTCAAAACACTTTTACCACCTCTATAAAAATCTCATCCCTGTCCTGCCCCATCCTAGCTACTTCTGTCTACAACACTTCACTGTCATTCTCCCTGGACTCACTGGCCCCACCCACTGCTCTCAGATTTAGGCCCTGACCCCTACAACCTTGGAAAACAGATAACACCAGAAGTCTGAAAAAAATGCAGCTGCACTCTTGAGCGCCTGTGGCATACGACTAAGTCTCAGACTTCAACCAATATAAATCTGTTTCTTTTTTCCCTATTCATGCTTACCTAAGTGGATGCAGCATCGGTCCAATGCTGCATGTGTCCCCCGGTGCCTCTGCACTGAAAACCGAGCGATCGAACACCGCCGATCTCCCAGTTTTTAGGGCTCCGTGAGCAGAGAGCTGTAGACTATAAGTCACAGCTCTCTGCTCATTTTCCTCCATGCTCATTGGAGTTCTGAGCTGTGGTGGGGTGAAGCTGGCCGTCTCAGGCTCTCAGTGGCTGGCAGAGAGGCTGAGACAGATGTCAAGTCCAGGCACCTGGTGGATCCAGACTTCCATTGTCTGGATGACACGGTGCCTGGACTGACATTGGTGAGGTCAGCAGAGAGCGGACTTCAATCCGCTCTCTGCTGAAAACGGGTCATAGGGATGCAAAACGGATTGCACTCCTGTGATCCATAGGAGAATCCCAGCCAAACTAGCTTTGGCTGGACTTCTTTAACAACTTATCATTTTGTCCCCATCAACTATTATTTACCTTTAACTCTCTACTTCATCTTCCACTACCTCCACCCACTAACTCACTCACTGCCTCATTCCACTGTACAGATACCTTCCCCACTTAACACTTACTTCCCTCATCCAACCCCACCATAATGATGACGTTGCTAATCTTTTTTTCTTTTTTTTAACCATAATTTTTTATTGATTTTCACATTGTACAATACAGTATAGGTTGCCATTAGTACAAAATATTAGTTGTAAAAAGTATTAACACAAGAGAGGGTTACAATGTTGAAACACAGCTTATTACATGCCAGCCTCTTCTAATGCACTAGATAGTGGTTATGCTTTGAGCTACAGCCTGTCACCCCATCTAGGTTCACATTGTGAGCAGGCTTTTGTTCACACATTAGGAAGGGGCCTCTGGAGCAGGGCTCTGACGCTCGGTCACATCACTGCTGCTTGTGCTTAGTGGTATTTGTTGAGAAGCAAATATATAAACATAAAACTCATGCTTAGGCTGTAGAGCTATACACATTGTCCAGCAATTCTCAACTCATATAGTCATACTGTCGCCTCTAGAAAGCTGAAGATATTATCAATCAGTACTACCAATGGAGGGTGAACCCTTTTCCGTTTACATCAGTTATTATTATTCTTTGGTTGAATAACTCCTACATCATAAATGTGAAGAGGCTTTTGGAGAGTTTCTTCAGATATCCCAATATTTATGAAATCCCAATGCTCTCCTTTCTTTATATGCAAACAACTTTTCCATTGTGTATTCATTCTGGAGATTACCTCCTCAATTTTTGGGTATGTCTTGGAGCACCATTCTTTCGCTAGTGTGATACGTGTGGCAAAGAGTATATGAATGACCACCTTTCTCATTAGAGGGGGGAATTGCTCAACCCCCAAGCTCAGTAAGGCTAATGATGGGGTTAAGGTACATATGTGCCCTGTAGTTTCTTGGATAAAGGACAACACCTCACCCCAGAAGGGACGTATCACTACACAAGTCCAGAGAGTATGAAGGAGATTGCCAGTACCATAGCAATCTCGCCAGCATAACGGTGAGGTATTTGGGTTCATTTTGTTTATACGTAAAGGTGTGAGGCTCCACCTGTGGAGTATTTTCTGGGTGTTGTCCCAGTGATCTACACCTGCTGAGGATTTACTGCTATAATGCATAGCTAACTGCCATTGGTGTAATGTAAATTCTTCTTGCAGTTCTCGTTCCCACGTTACCATGTTTGGTAGTTTAGCTTGTATGCATAGGGAGAGGCAGCTTTATAAAACAAGGAGATCCCTTTGATTTTACTTGTATTTTTGTTCCTTAAGTAGTTCCATATTAATAGAGGTAACTCTAAGGGGTGGGCTTGGTTCAAGGCTATGTAGTACTGTATTTGATAAATTTTGTATCTGTCCAGTGCGTCCGGATCTGATATGTCAGCTGTGGAGAAGTGCGCCCCCTTTTTTGCCCAGGATTGAGTGGATATCCCCAGGATTAGGTATTCATATGATGCTAAGGGTATCGTAAGTTTACAGACTGATGTGTCAGCAAATATTTGTCTCATTGAGGACCTTGTTGCTTTAGTGGCTTGTATGGTCAAGTAAGGAGGAATTGATGGGCTATGGTGCAGACTAGCTGCCATTGCTAAAGCTGGAAGGTTATGTCCCGGCTTAATTTCCTTTTCTAGTTGAGTCCACCTATTATCTGTTTGGCAAGAGAACCAGTGTTTCGTTTGGTCTAGTATTGCAGCGTTGTAGTATTCTTGCGCATTAGGAAGGCCTACCCCTCCAAGGCGTTTAGACTTATACAGACTCGTCAGTGCTATTCTAGGTTTTTTTCCCTGCCCAGATGTATTTCCTCAGGCATGCCGTTAGTTGTGAGAAGAATATCTGAGCGATAGGGATAGGTAGGGTCCTGAAATAGTATAATAATTTGGGTAATACTTGCATTTGGTATGCAGCAATTCTTCCAAGCCACGACCGGTGGAGTTTGCTGATCTGATTTAGTTCCTCTTCCACTTTGGTGAGCAGAGGAGGGTAATTACTGGAATAAAGTTTAGAGGACGATGATGTTAGCTGTATACCTAGGTAAGTGATCATGGAGGACTCCCAATTACAGGGTAATTTCTTTTTGAGTTTACTAATTGTTTTCTTTGGTATATTTAGAGTAAGGGCAAAACATTTAGTCATGTTGACCTTATAAAAAGGAGACCTTTCCAAATTTGTTCAGTAAGGATTGAATTTGGATGGATGACTCTGGTGTGGTTATGGTCAATATGATATTGTCAGCAAAGAAACCTAATTTGTGGTTTCAGTGCCAATTTTGATACCTTGTATTGTCTTATGGGATCTTATATATTCCGCTAGTGGTTCTATAACAAGTGAGAAAATTATCGGGGATAGTGGGCAGCCTTGACAGGTCCCGTTTGAAAGCATAAAATGGGTCAGAGAGTTTGCTGGAGGTATAGACTCGGGCAGTGGGGTTGGAGTATAGTGACAGGGGGATAAAGCCAGATATACTAGTGATAGGGGATAAAGCCAGATATACTGAATTTATGAAGAGTCTTGGACAGGTATCCCCAGTGGACCCTGTCAAATGCTTTTTCTGCATCCAGTGCTAGGAATACACTGGATTCTTTGGTAACTTGCAGTAGATTGATCATTCTACTAGGCCGTCAGGTGCCTGTCTGCCCTTTACAAACCCAACTTGGTCTAGACCTATGAGGGATGGAGTGATTTCCATTAACCTATTTGCTAAGATTTTGGCATAAGTTTTAAGATCTGTGTTAGGGAAAGATATGGGCCTAAAATTTTGGGGAAGTGGCGGGTCCTTGCCTGGTTTGGGCATAGTGACAATGACCGCTCGGAGCATTTTCGCTTGGGAAGAAGTCTTTGTCGTCGAGTTGAAGACCTTGACTAGTTTGGGGGTAAGGAGAGTGGTGAAAGCCTTATAGTATTCAGTGGAAAATCCGAATGCTCTGGGATTTGTGTATAGGAAGAGTTTTTATAACTATACAAAGATAATGAGAGGGGACTTTGGACTTTTTAGGCACAGTAATACAAAGTAATTTACAAAAAAGTTTTTTATTGGTTGAAAAAACATATAAAATGCAATTATTAAAAACCACAGAACAATCTTGATGCATAGATATTCAATCAAGTTTGCCACTGTACAAAGCCATACAAATATATACAAAACCCGGAAAACTGGACAGCAATTCAAAGTAAGTAGAAATCCGAGGGTGTGGCTGGACAGTGGACATACGATAATTGTTTCAACTAGAAACTATGCTCAACATGTTGCGCGTGTCTTCATGCTTCTTCAGGAGCAAAGATTATTGTGGCTAGGCAAAAATAGATAAAAGCATATAATCAATATACAGTAAGCTAGTAAATAGAAAACATATAACATCAGTCAACATAGCTATGAGGCCCATAAAGACCAGACTGTATCAGCAAAGAGTGAGACAAGGAGGGGCAGAACAGGCGGTCAGCACAGGGGCGTGCAAAACATTATTAAACAATATAATATGATAGAAAAAGTGGATAAGCAAAATACGTTATTATCCCATAGAAATAGCAGTGCATCTAGAACTCCCTCCAAATGAAATACTCATGCAAAACAAGTAGTACTTACTACATAGTGTAGCTCAAGATATCAATATTAAGTAAAATATAGTTATTGGGACAGGGACAGCCTTGGAGTTTTTATAACTGTCTCAACTTCTGCATTAGTAATGGGGGAATTAAGTTTCTGTAGAGTGGTGTCATCTATCGAGGGTGGTTGGATGCCATGAAGGAAATCATTGATTTCTGTGTCTGTGGGTTAGTGAGTGTCTGGGTATGTGTTAAGATTGTAGAGGGAGTAATAAAAATCCTTAAACGTGTTAGCTATGTCTTTTGGGTTGCGTAGAGTGGCTTTAGTTTGGTTGTGTTTTATCTGGGTGAGGTTAGAGTGTGCTTGGCGCTTTTTGAGTTGGGATGCTAATAGTTTCACTGCCTTGTTGTTTTGTGAGTACAATGACATTTTCAGTCTTTTAAAAAAGGTGTCATATTCCTCCCTAAGCTCTTACCGTATTTCCTCATGACAGGAGTTAAGGTTTTTTAGTATGTGTTGTGCTTCTAACTCCGCTATCGACTTGTGCAGTTCCGTAACGCGCTGTAGTTTCTCTTTCTTTTCCCTGGAAGCAATCTGTATAAGGTTTCCTCTGGTGACCACTTTATGAGCACACCAAACTGCCGTGGGGGAACACTCTCCAGTGTCATTAGTTTGGAAATATGTCTGTATTTTTCCTTCAATCTCATCCCTTAATTTGGGGTGCGATAGAAGGAAGGCATTGTTTTGCCACAGGGGTTTGTGGGATACAGTGTTCATATCCACAACCTCAATAGTTACCGGGCGTGTGGTCCGACCATGTGATGTTGTGGATATCAGCTTTACATATAGTCTGCAAGGTGTACACATCTGTGAGAAAGAAATCTATTCTTGAATAGTTGTTATGAGCCATTGAATAGTACGTGTAGTCCTTCTCGGTGGTTTGAGGGATACACTGCGTTGGGTCATAGAGTCCCTCTTCTAGGCATAGAGATCCAAAGTAGGCCTCCGCCTCTGAGGAGGAGTCAAGATCATTGTTTAAGATTACATTGAAATCATCACACAGTAATAAATTACCCTTCTGCAATTGCTTAGCAGTCTTAATGACGTTACGTATAAACTTCAGGGGTTTGAGGTTGGGTGCGTACATATTCACCAGAGTGTAGGTTTTATGATTAAATTTTGCAATCAGTATGATAAATTAACCCTTAGGATCAATATGCTTTTGCAAAAGGGGAAAGGATATAGAGTCTTTGATAGCAATTATTACTCCATTGCGTTTGGCTGAGTTATTGTCTGTAAAGATGTGTGGAAACTTTACATTTGAGCATTTCGGCGGAGGGTTGGCACTGGAAAAGTGCATCTCCTGCGCACAGAGGATGTCACATTGTAAGTCCATTGCTGTCTTCCAGAGAGATCTGCACTTGTATGAGCTACTCAAGCCTTTCACATTGAATGTCATTATTTTAAGATTCATTTGAGTAGTAAGGAGTGCTTTGTTGCCATCCAGTGGTAGATTTTGGTATGAGAAGTAATGGAACTTCAATGCTGGAAATATGCATGTGCTGAAGATATTTATTTGGTATACCCATTAAGGAACATAGTGTAAAAAGACTAATCCAAACTGGGATAGTCAGGAACTTGAAAACCGTAGGTGTCAACATTTGTAGAAAACAGAATACGAATACATCACGTATATGAAAGTGGGGCTAGAAACAGAACGTGTATCAGCCGAACAAGGGGCAATATTTTAGGTGTCACAGAGACATGTGGGAAACCAGAAAAGCAATCAGGTTTAAGGCACACTGATGAGGGTAGTAACGCTCGTATGAAAGTGGTGCAGCTCGTGCGGTGGAGCTTTATCCAACCCTCCTGTTTTGGCAATGGTTTTGACGCTGTTCTAGGAAGGATTCAGGTTCTGCAGGGTTTCCTTTCATAGGGAGTAGGCGCCATTTCTGGAGGAGTTCCATGCCTCTATCCAGTGAAGTGATGGAGTGTGATTCATTAAGCATTTCTACCAGAAGTTTGGCTGGGAAACCTCACTTGTATAAGATTTTATGGTTTTGCAGGATTTTTGTAATTGGAACCAAGTTGTGTCTCGCCATCATGGCAGCTTGCGACAAGTCGGCGTATAGTGCGATTCCTGAAAAGGGGCCTGGGAGTGCAGGGTGTTGTCTTGAGTAGCACATCAGTTGGTCCTTTACATGGAAGAAATGGATTCTGGCTATTACGTCTCTGGGGTTTTTTTCAGGAAGGTATGAAGGTTTAGCTAGTCTATGGGCTCTGTCTATAATAGCGTCAGCAGGCCCAAGAGATGGGAGAGCGGTGGTCATAAGCTTCTGTAGGTATGAGTGCAAGTCAGCCGGTTTGATGGATTCGGGGATCCCCCTGAATTTGACATTATTCCTGCGTGACTGGTCCTCGATATCTGCCATTTTGAGGCGCATGGTTTTGATATCGGTTTCTATATCAAAGTGAGCATCTGCTACCTCATTGTGTGCCAGGGTAAATTCCTCCATTTTTCTCTCCACATATCCCACCCTGTTGCTGACTACTAACATCTCTCTGTTAGTGGATTTCATGAAAGCTGCCATGCCTTGCTGGAGGGCCGCCTTAATGTCTGCAGCATTTCCTTCATGGTAGTGTCCATAATGGGCTGCTCTAAGGTGGGGAATGCATCTAGATGCTGGCTGTATGAGGCCGCTTCCTCCATTTCTTGCCCCTCTGCTCCTGTATCATCATGCACACCTCCCTCCTCCTCCAGCCTCTGTTTTTGTTTAACAGGGTTGCTGAATGCTGAGGATGGCAGTGGATGGCCTGTAACAGGCGAATCACCCTCGGATGGCAGTGGATAGCTGAGGATAGGCACTAATGATGAGGGAGAGCAGGTCTCGGCGCTGGTGCCATCTTGGATCAGCTGACCCACCACGGGGGGAAGAATTCTGTCAACTTCCTCAGTCCCTCTCTCTCCTTTTGTTTATTCATCCTGCTCAAGGTGATCTCCGCCGTCTCCCCTTGCTGTTAGCTGTGAGCCGCTGGATTATGCCCATTGTGGCAGACCTAACCTCTCACACCACCATTCGCTCTGGCCGCCGGCTCCATCCTCTCGCTAATCTTTTTTCTAATGTCCACCTAACCACCTGCCCCCTGGACCCTGTTCCCTTGCAAATGCTATGGTCACCCTCTGGCTCTATCCTACACCCTCTAGCTCACATCTTTAATCTCTCCCTCTCTTCTTTCTTCTTCTCCAACTCTCTAAAACATGCACCAGTCCCCCCCCATACTTTAAAAAGCCCTCACTGGACCCCATCAATCTCAACAACCTGCACCCCATCTCCTTACTTCCTTTTTTATCCAAACTCCTTGAACGTCTAGTCTACAACCGACTGAGTGACCATCTCATTGAGAATAACCTTCTTGATCCCCTTCAGTCTGGATTTTGCCTGCAGCACTCCACAGAAACTGCTCTCCTAAACTCACTAACGATCTGCTGATGGCTAAATCCAATAGATATTATTCTGTACTCCTACTCCTGAACCTCTCTGCTGCCTTTGACACAGTGGACCAACCCCTCCTCCTCAAAAAACTCCATGCCTTTGTTCTCCAAGACTGTACTCTTTGCTGGTTCTCATTGTACTTATCCAAACACACCTTTATCATTACTTACAATTCTACTTCCTCCTCTCCTCTTCCTTTCATTGTTGGGGTCCCCACAAGGTTTTGTTCTTGCACTTCTCCTATTCTCAATCTACATTTCCTAGGTCAGCTGACAGCCTATAATGGCTTCCAATACCATTTCTATGCTGACGACACACAAATTTATCTCTCTATCCCTTAGCTCACTCCTTCAGTTTCCTCGCGTATCACTAATTTACTAACAAACATATCAGCTTGGATGTCACATCACTTCCTCGAACTCAATCTATCCAAAACCAAGCTCATAATATTTCCATTTCCTCTGATTTCTTCTGCCAAGATTGGTGACACAACTATCAACCCATCCCCGCATGTCGAGGTTCTAGGTGAAATGCTAGACTTTGAACTGTTTGACCCCACATCCAATCATTGTCTAAATCTTGCCACCTCAACCTACGCAACATCAGTTAGAGCACTAGCGTGCGAACATTATTATGCTAACCTATATAATCTCTCGGCCACCGATACGTACATATCCAAACCCACTCCCAGATCCACACTTATACGGAACTTCCTGGAAAAACACTGCCCCAAGCTAATTACCTCAGACAACCCCACAGATCTAGAACACCCAATCACCACACAAGAATGGGACAAGTCCCTTAAAAACATGAAACCAGGCAAGAGTCCAGGTCCAGATGGACTATCAGCAGTTTACTATAGAACTTTCTCGGAAGTTCTTTTGACCCACTTTCTCAAAGCGTTCAACTCCCTATCAGCCTCCACCCCACTCTCCCCAAGCTTACTGGAAGCACACATTTCAGTTATACCGAAAGATGGAAAGGACCCCACCCAAATGGTAAATTACAGACCAATCTCCGTACTAAATGTAGACATCAAATTATTCGCCAAAATACTAGCCAACCGCTTACTCCCCCTCCTCCCCCATACTATCTCCAAGTTGGCTTTATCCCTGGAAGGGAACCCAGGGACAATGCGTTTAAAGCGATCAACCTGCACCACCTTCTAACCTTCTCCAAGCAAACCATTTTTTTCTTATCCCTTGATGCAGAGAAGGCATTAGACAGGGTGGCCTGGGACTACATGGAAGCAGTTCTTAGATTCATGGGTTTAGGTAATTGCCTATTAAGCTACATAATGGCCCTATACACCAATCCCATAGCACGGGTCTGGGTCAACGGCTTCCTGTCGAATGCCTTCCCTATCCATAACGGAATGAGACAGGGTTGCCCCCTCTCCCCGTTACTGTTTACACTCACCCTAGAACCCCTTCTACGCTGCCTTAAAGCCAACCCAAACATTAGAGGGATACATACAGCTGATAAAGAATACAAACTAGCGGCCTTCACCAATGACACACTTCTCTTTTTTACTGAACCGCACATTTCTCTCCCCAACCTATTGACAGAATTCTGCCATTTTAGACTAATCTCCAATCTCAAGATCAATTTTTCCAAATCATGAGCCTTAAACATATCTCTACCCAAACACACAGTCACCCAATGTCAAAGAAACTTCCCCTTCCACTGGAAGGATGATGCAATAACCTATCTAGGAATCCAACTCCCGACACCTTTCCAATCTTTACAGCAAACTACCCACGCATCTTACAAAATCTCACCACTGATTTAAAATGCTGGACCAAGCCCGTCTTCCCATGGTCCGGCAGAGCGGCCATACTAAAAATGAACGCCCTACCTCGCTTACTCTACATACTGCAAATGGTCCCAATGCACATCCCTGCTACTTTTTTCAATAACTACAAAAGTCTATGTTCTAAATTCCTCTGGGGAAATAAAAGACCAATAATTAGCTACCAGCACCTCTCTCTACCAAAACAGAAAGGATGGATTGGACTCCCAGACCTAAAAAAATATTACACTGCCTGTCACCTTTCCAGAGTTCTTGACTGGAACATCCACCACAAATACAAAGACTGGGTTACCCTTGAAGCCTTATTCACCTCCTGCCCTCCTCAATCTATTACCCTGGAACATCCCAAAGCACATACTGCCCGAAATTCGGAATCATCGCTTAATCGGCCCAATAATCAAATGCTTCCACAACACCTGCAAGTCAACCACCCTGTCCTCTACACCAGGCCCCCTCACCTCCCTCCATCTTAATCCTGACTCTCCCCCCCCCCCCGGGAATGCACAATAACTTCCTAAATTACATCTGGCCATACAGAAACGTTCAGATACACCACTTCTTCTCACAAGGCAAGCTTCTGTAACGTGAGAAGCTACCAAAGGACGATGGCAACTATGTCTCCCCATGGAATCACACACTACTCTCACGCTACTTACTTGCACTTGACAGGAAATTCAAGGTCTCCAGACCCCTCTCCCCCTTCAAAACATTATGCACAAAACAATTCCTTCAAAGTCACCTGATCTCCATATTGCACACCTTTTATTCTCCGAAGTTCCCTCCAACAGTGGTTGGGCTTGTAAAACATGGGGAAAACAAACTTTCCTTGACCCTGTCGCCGGAAGAATGGGAAAGAGTCTAGCTGAGCATCCACAAAGGATCCATAAACATTTCCACACAGGAAAACGGATACAAAATTCAAACACGTTGGTACGGGACACCTTCCCTTATCCACAAATTCAACCCAGACATTCCAGATGTATGCTGGAAATGCAAACGGATGAAGGAACCCTCCTGCACATTTGGTGTAGCTGTCCCCCATTCAAACTTTCTGGAGCAAAGTCCACCAAATTATAAAGAAAGTCACTACCTACACACTGAACTTCTCTCCAGCGCAATTTCTCTTACACATTACCACCCTAATGAACAACACTTACTTTAAATCCCTAGCCATGCACATGGTAAATGCAGCAAAACTGTGCATCCCAGTACACTGGGGCACCACACATGCCCCATCAATCAAAGAATGGCTAAACAGAGTCTCCAGGATAGCTGAAATGGAACATCTCATCAGCATTGCTTACGACACACCAGTTAAATTGTCAACCAAGTGGGCATGCTGTACCCACTTCCAGACAGACAACAACAGACTACAAAGACCTCACCATCAGCATCACACAACCCGTCTGAAATTCTTTCCCCACATCCACGCAAACCCAGACTCGACTTGGACAAACCCTCACAACTAGTTATAATAACACAAATAATGATCTATCCCCACTAGTCACAATCACATAACAATCATCAGTCCCCCTACTTCCCCCCACCGGAAGAAATGACCCACCTTTCCCTCCTCACCCCCTTCTACACTGGAGGAAATGACCCGTCTTTCCCCCTACCCCACCTCCCTACTCTCTTCACCCCCTATACCCCTCACCGAAACGATACCCCCCACCATATACACACTCTTCTTCCTAGACCCTCAAAACACCATCATAGACAGACAGAAACCCATACGCTGATCCCATCCTGAAATTTTTCACACAATCTGAATCTTTCTTAAGACACCTCTGCTTAACCTGAACATACCTAATATTTCTATAACAGCTATCATATTGACTCGGATCTACACACCCACAAGTCCTACCAAAATCCAAGAAACCCACATGTCCTACCAAAATCCAAGAAACCCAATCGGTTTCAATCCCCACTAATTTAAGGTTCACTCCCTTCAGCGTAACTATAATTGACATCTTGAAGTTCAAAGTCTATACGTTTAGCTGTTAATATACCCTGTCAACTGATTTGTATTGTGTTTCTGTTATACTCTCCATTTGCTTGTACTCTTTTACTTCTAATAAAAACCTTATAAAGGGAAAAAAAAAAGGAAGAAGAGAAATCCAATTTTAGTCAATGAGAGCTGTCTTAATTAACACTAGTGAAGTTGCTCTGACTTTAGAAACTTTTCCTGTACTACTTCAAGGTGGCTTCTATCTGACTTGTGCCCATAGACATTAAAGCATAGGATGCATTAAGGTAAAGAAACCCCTTTAAGGAGGGTTTGTGAAAAAAATGCTTATGCTCAAAAAAGCTCATTACAAATGTGCACAAATGCACAAAAAAAAGGGAAAGCTTCTTCAAGCTGAATTAAAATCTCAAATGCCTGTAAAAGCAGCTCTTTTTTTTTAGCTGCAGTGTGCATGAGCTCTAGTCAGATCCTCATCCTAAATTATGTAATTTGGATCTGACATTACAGAAAGATTACCCGGGCATTCCCTGAAGTTGCCTCAGAGTCACCTTGAAGTCACATTTGTAATGCCCTGTACACACAATCGGACTTTCCGACGGAAAATGTGCGATCGGAGCTTGTTGTCGAAATTCCGACCGACAACAAAATCCGTTAGCGTAAATTCCGATCATGTGTAGACAAAGCGCCACGCACGCTCAGAATCAAGCAGAAGAGCAGCACTGGCTATTAAACTTTTGTCTTGGCTCGTCGTACGTGTTGTACGTCACCGCGCTCTTGACGTTCGGAATTTCTGACCAACTTTGTGTGACCATGTGTATGCAAGACAAGTTTGAGCCAACATCTGTCGTAAAAAATCCGATGGATTTTGTTGTCGGAATGTCCGATCATGTGTACAGGGCATAAACTTTTCCGACAACAAAATCCGTTTGTGTAAATTCCGATCGTGTGTAGACAATTCCAACACACAAAGTGCCACGCATGCTCGGAATCAAACAGAAGAGCAGCACTGGCTATTGAACTTCATTTTTCTTGGCTCGTTGTATGTGTTGTATGTCACCGCGTTCTTGACGTTTGGAATTTCCGACCAACTTTGTGTGACCGTGTGTATGCAAGACAAGTTTGAGCCAACATCCATCAGAAAAAATCTGATGGATTTTGTTGTCGGAATGTGCGATCATGTGTACAGGGCATAAGGGCTTACCTAGGTTGGAGTCTATGATGCAGAGATGTATGCTCACCCTTGCAAATACACACAGCCCACGGTAACAGGGTAAAAAGCTACCTGGGCTGTGAATCTGTGCATGGGGGCTTGAAAGGAATTTGCCAAAGGATAGTGAGGTAAAGCCGTAGTCAGAGATTCCAGAAGACAGAATAAACGATAAGCAGATCCAGGGTCAGAAGCAGGAGTCAGTCTTGGAATGCTGTAACAGGAACACAGGAACACAGGAACACAGGAACCTTTGGCAAAACAGGAAACAAAAGACAATGAACTGACAAAGCCCTCAGAGTAAGGCAGTGATTTATACCTAGCTGATTGGATAAACTGCCTCAGCTGAACCAGAAGTGACAGGTACAGAGTATCACCCTCAGTACTTCATGCAGAACTAGGCGTAGCTGGAAAGCAGGCTGAAAGGAACTGAGGTGTGGCTCAGAGGCAAAGTAACAGGAGCACTAAACAGCCAGTCATGGGTTCCATACCTTCTTGAGCCACTTGGGGAGTGACCACACCTGGCCGTCTGCTTGGCACGATAGGGACTGTGACGGTTCCCCCTTTAGAGATGCCCTCTGGGCGTAAACAGGAAGTTCTTCATAGGCATAGTTTTCTAGGTCTAAACCACACCAGAGTAGTCAAGCATATTGTCTGGTAGGGGGAATGTTCTGCCATAGGCATCCATGCCATATATACAGTCTTCATCAAAGACACGGGTAAACAAAGCATACACCGCAGTGTTAGAAGACTTTTTCTTTTTGGTCTTTGTTGTTTTAGAAGTTTTTGTAAGAGGTACATTCGCCGGTTGCAAAGCTTTTTCAAACATTACCAGATCTTGCTCACGGACCATGGTGCCATTCGAGGCATACGTACAGTCAGGTGGTAGAACTTCAAGTGGGGAAACTGGCACCAGAACTTCAAGCGGGGATACAGACACGGAACTTCGAGTGGGGACACGAGCACCGGAACTTCAAGCAGGGACACAAGCACCGGAACTTCAATTGGGGACACAGGCACTGGAACTTCAATTGGGGACACAGGAACTTCAAGTGGGGACACCGGCACCGGAACTTCACACGGGGACACCAGCACCGGAGATAGTTTGGACCAGATGGTCCTGATCTCCATGGGTTCCACATCTTCCAGGGTAGGTATGTGTGTATCCTCAGGAACGTCTAGGCTATGTGGGGTTAGAGCTACATAGCTTGGCATGTACTGGGATGGCTTGAAGTCATATCTGTACCTGGTGTTCCTGTCCCTGGATACCCGTAGGCCACGTGAACAGAGAGCAGACTTAGGAACACTGGTTTTCTTAGAAACAGGAATGTAAGAGTCCAGAGCAAACATGAATGCTTCCCAGCTGTCCAAGACTGGACTCCTTTCCTATAAAAGCTGATGAGCCCATGTTTTGCATTGTACAGTGAGCAGGTTGATGGAAGCGCAAATCTTATATAGTCGGTGGCATAGGTCCTAGGCTTAAGAGCAAACAACAGCTCACAATCCATCTTAAAGCCTTTAAATTCAACTAGCATCATGGGAAAAAAGACTGAGGATGCAGGCTACTCACATTCTCATTACCATCATTTTTTCATATTTTCATATTTAGAACTACAAAATAAACAAACTACTACACTCCCTCTAGTCATAGAACTGCAGACATGAAGAAATTAGCTTAAGCAACTCCTAATGTACTGTATGAATATGAAAAAGATAGCAAAAGAATGAAAGAGAAGTATTATTCCCCGGGGTAATAAAGCTTGTAAGTTACTTCCTGTCCAACTCCAATCACAGCAAGCCAAAGCTATATTGTCTCATAGAGACAGGCTTTGTTTTGCAGCAGAACTCCCGAACAGGGGAAAAGTTCTGACCCGAACGGTGAACGCCATTGAAGTCTATGGGAGCCGAACAGGAAAAATCAAAAGTTTCCCTTTTGGAGGCTTTTATGCAAGTAATTGGCCATAAAAGGGGTATGGGGTTCTGGATACTACCCTGGGGGACATGTTTTAAAAAAGGATAGTTTTTAAAGGAGCAGTGATTTTAATAATACTTAAAGTGCAATAATAAAAATGAAAAACTCCTTTAAATATAGTTCCTGGGGGGTCCCCCTAGTCTGCCTGTAAGGTGACACATCTGTAGCATGTGTAGAATATGCTGCAGCAAAAATGAAATTTCTTAGAAAAAAAATTAAAAAATGAGTCAAATCACATTTCAGCTGACTCGCGGTTGCAATTGCTGACACCCAGTTATTTAGAAATAATAAAGAAAAAAATGCGTGGGGTCCCCCCCAGTCCATACTGACCCAGCATGCCCCGGCCTGTGATGTCATAAGGGGGGCAGTGCCACCAAGTGATGTTGCCAGGGTTTGAGCGGTGTGGCGTAATTGATGATGGATTTACATCGGGGGACACTGGTTTTTATGTTTTATTTTTTAATAAAGAAATTGTCAAAAAAAACTGTCTCTGTGTTGTTTTTTTTATACTTTTTTGGTGAACTACCCCATAATCCCACCCTCAAATTTTCCACTTGCCTACTCGCATTTTGCTATGGAGTGTTAACCCAGTTGTTTAGGCTTCGGGTAAATATTAATTAGTCTGACATAAATGTAATAGAAGATAAAAGGTTGGTGAAGATAAGTTGGCATTTGGAGCTCTTAAAGAAGAACCACAGTATATCTGAGTTAAAATTGTTCTGGGGGGGGGGGGGCAAGTCTCCAGGCATAATCAAGCAGCCTAAGAGGCTTCACAGGGTACTATGTAATCAAGAATTAGGGGGTAAGAAATTTTGTAGAAACAGAAGTGGGATTCAGGGTTAACCCTCCATGTAAGTCTTAGTTATGAAAAATGCTAAATATAAAACAAATGCATGCTATAAATGGAGACTGGCCCATATGCATCATTAAGGCATTGCATTATATGTTTAAGCATTAGCAGAGAATATGGGTGATGCAGGGAGATTCCAGCTTTGGCTGAATTGGAACGTAATTGAAAGCATGTCATTCGTTTTCAAGATGTAGGTTCATACCTTTTTAACTGAAGCCTGCTCACATTATTTGTTTGAATAGATTTGCCATTTTGAAGCTTCCCTCCAACCACTTTGCATTTTATTTTACATATACTGTGATTCTATACTTGCCAAATGTGCTGCAGAAATCTCCCTCCACTAAGTATGGCTGCATCTGTTTTAACTGTGGGCAGCTGAATGTGCTGCCTGTTCACTTCCTGGTTTTACATAGACACACAAAAGCACACCTCCAGCTCTGCAGCCCTGCAGCTCTTATTGGCCCTCCTGTAACTCACCCCCCCTTCCTGGCAAACTCTCACAAGAGAGAGAGAGAGCGCTGTGTATGATGTCATACGCCTAAGATAATGACCAGACAAGAAACAGGAAGTGGGTTGGGCAGATTGTTGGGTATGGGTATGTGAGGTACCACTTGTCTTATGGTTGGAATCTTTTCTTTCTGTTATATATACCCTTATTTAATTTGCTTTCTTCTTATACTCATTGTGAGACGCTGGGGGTTATTAACTAATTAATTAATAAATAAAAAATAAAAAAAATAAAATAAAAGGGGGTTATACTGTGTTCCCAAGCCAAGTAGTTAGGTTAATCAATGACTCAGGAAATGCTAGATTATTTATACAATCTGCGGTGCATGCACTTATGATGGTACTCAAGGTAAATTGTTGTATTGAATATAATTGTAATGTCGGTATGTTTTTATATGTTTTTTCTCAATAAAAACTTGTTTTCGGATAAAAAAAAAGAAACAGGAAGTGGGCTGTATAAGGTATTTACTGGCAGAAAAAATATTTTTTACTATCCAAAGCTAAAATAACAAGGGCAGAGGATTTAATAGATGGAAAGATGAAAAAATGACTGAAGGTCCGCTTTAAGATACCTTGCGAGAATACCTGCATTGTTCATTAGGCAGTACCTGGGGGTAACATAGATTATGGTGTATCCATAAACTTTGGTTGTGCCAAAAGGAGTCATTATGTGTATATTCTGTACTAATATATGTAAGTGAGTTATATTTGGATAGATGGTTAAATCAATCAAGGTAAGTATGTTTAATACCAATAATGGAGGCGCATGCGCGGCAGCCCCATGAACGGTCGCTCGTTCTGAGAGCTCCGCTCCACTCCGGCCTACGATCCCTGCCACAGCCACAAATAGCGGCGGAACCGGACCTTTGGACCCTCTCCTCAACTCTTGGAGTCCTGGGGGACCCCCTTTGCATGACCGGGGGCTCGGCAAGATGGGACCTATCCCGATTCCTATACTCCGGCCCGCGGATTGCGCCCTCCACAAAAATGGCGGCGGTCGGCGCCACACGAGGCTCCTCAGGGAATCCGGAGGCATCCTTGGAAGACTTTCCACCCCTGCCCTCCCCCAGTGCCATGATGAAACCGCAAACTGTGAGTAATTCCCAGGATGGGTTATTAACAGGATCCCACACGAACTCCTTAGGCTGTAGCCCCATGGAAGTACCCCCCCTATCCCAGATGGAGGAGAGCTGCCCCCCACCCAGCCCTCAGGATGACCCCTCTGCTCCCATCCCTGCTGACTTTGCAGCCCTAACGAACACTTTCTCTAATATGCTTACAAGAGGTTTGGCACACAATGCCTCACAAATCACCACGACTATACAGGCTGACCTGCAGCAGCTGGGTGCACGCATTGAAGCAATCGAATCAAAGACTGATCAAATTGCTGCAGTTTCCAACCAGAACACTGACAGGATCCAAGAATTACATGACCAACTGGATATGGCATACTCAAAACTTGATGACCTCGAGAACAGGTCTCGCAGATACAACTTCAGACTAAGAGGCCTTCCAGAATCCTTTAAGGTCAGAGATAAAATCGTTTGTTCTTTTATCAAACATTTAATTCCGGATATACCAGATTACAGGCTGGAACTAGACCGGGCACATAGGGCCTTGCAACCTCCACGCCAAGATGGCCTACCCAGAGATATTGTGGTTAAACCCCATTTCTTCAGAGTCAAAGAAAAAGTCATGCAAAGAGCGAGAGAATCTGAAAATCTCTCCTTCCAGGGACACTCGATTCAAATTTTTGCGGACCTTTCCCCCTTCACGATTCAGAGACGGAGATCATTAAAGCCTCTATTGAGCATCCTATCGCAAAAATCGATCGCCTACAGATGGTCATTCCCCTTTCGCCTCAACTTTGCCTACCTAAACAAGTCTTACAGCTTCACAAATTTCGGAGATGGGGAACGTTTGCTGCTACAACTGGGCCTTATATCTCACTCGCCAACATCATCTACTGCCATGGATTCCAGAACACCTCAGTCTGAGAAGAGACCACCACCCTCGAGCCCCATCCAACCCTTATGGCATAAACAACAATCCAAGAGATCCAAAGATGGACGCCCTCCTTAATGGAAATGCTATCAACAGTGCCTTCTCCTCTCCAGGATTCCCTGGGGCAACCTTCAGGCTATGGGACGCTGACATCCCAAGCACCCATTCTCTTCTGCCTGGCTTTTAGCCAGACCCTGTTTGGATGCTGAGACATTTGCTTTGTTTTTTCTGTTGCTCCATTTCTCTCAGGACTCCTACAGGTTTGCTTTTACGGTTCTACTTTTTGTTTTTCTCTATGGCGGTTTGGCCGGAATGGCTGCACTTCATCCCCACGAGTTCCTGAGTGGTATTTTCCCCCACTCAGAAACACCTTCATAACCCCTTTTTCGGGGTTCCCGTTTTTGGGAAAAACCTTTTTAGGGGGTGGCTGACTGCCCTCCCCCCTGTTAGGGTTCTTAGATTGTTATTTAGATACACTAAGTATGTCTGATCATTTATATCATTTGTTTTACTTTGTTTTTGACATGACCTGTCTCTCTTTCTCAGGGTAGATCCTCCCCCACTTTCTCCCCTCCTCATCTCACCTACTCCCGGAGTCTCTCAGAGGCCTAACCATGTTGCTACATCCCGGATTCCAAAACCTTCAGGCAGCGGAGGCTTGGACACGAGCACAAATTTTGATGTCTCAGGTAGGCTCTTGTTGTGTGATGCGCACATCCCCCCCTCTGATTCATGCTCCCTGACACACACGTTCCTCCTCCCCAAATCTGTATAGCCACGCATAATGTACAAGGCATGAACTCTCCTATCAAACGACGCAAATTATTTAATCACTACAAATCACAAAAAATCGCAGTTCTCCTATTGCAAGAAACTCACTTCCCAGCCTCATACAACCCCTCCTTTTTACACGGTAACTACACTCAGTTTTTTCTTTCCAATGCTGAAAACAAGTCTAAAGGGGTAGCCATCTGTTTTGCAAAACACCTTAAATTTTCCCCCTCCGAAGTTATTAAAGACCAGGCGGGCAGGTTTCTACTGATAAAAGGGACGATTGAGGGTTTATTATACCCCTTATTCTCTTACTACGTCCCAAACAAAGGCCAGGCTTCCTTTTTCTCCACAATGTTGTCCACTCTAGGCCCAAAACTCGAGGGGAAAATAATAATGGGAGGAGACACGAACCTCCCTTTCGATACTTCCCTAGACAAATCGGGGTCGGGACCTTCTCGCTCCAGAAAACCCCCAAAACAAAGTACTAAAATAGCTTCCACTCTGCATTCTCTAGGCCTGGTGGACATATGGAGAGAAATGAACCCTAGGTCCAAAGACTTTACCCATTATTCCGCCCCACATCACCTCTACTCCAGAATCAACCACATTTTTATACAATCACATAACATCCCCAGGGCTAACAAAGCAGTTATTAGAGACTCCCCCATTTCGGACCACTCCTTGGTTCTCCTATATCTGCAACAATCTCCTAACCTGGGAAATAAATTCATGTGGCGCCTTAATGAAGGGCTCCTTAGTGACCCAATACAATGCTCGATTCTAGCTAAAGAAATTCAGGAAAATTTTCGTTTAAATGACACGGGAGAAGTTTCTCCGGAAACGCTGTGGGCGGCCCATGAGGCAGTACTCAGAGGGAAGATTATTCAAATCTCCTCCAACATTAAAAAGGAACGTACGGCTGACACTAATAACCTTGGTTAAGATTTCAATCCCTGTCTAGAGCCCATAAGAGGAATCCCACTAAGGTTTCTCTAGAGGCGCTGGAAAATGCGTGGACTTATTTAAACCTGGCCCTCACCTCCGAGGCTGAGAAACAGCTCCGGTGGTCAGGCGCACGCTTTTACCACCAGACTGACAAAATAGGAACTAAATTAGCCACCAAATTGTCTCCAAGACCTCGATCGGCTGCCTTCCCCAAAATTCGCACTCTTTCCGGCGAACTTTCTCAAAACCCAAAAAGTATAATGGAAACATTCCATAATTTTTATACATCATTATACAAACAAGAACAATCAACACCTGACCATTCTACATCGGATTTCCTGAATTGCTTACCCCTCCCCAAATTATCGTCTGAGCATTCAGACCTTCTGGACGATCCCATATCAGAAGTAGAAGTACTCGGGGTGAATAAACACCTGAAACAAAACTCGGCCCCGGGACCTGACGGCTTTTCCGCGGGTTATTACAAAAAATTCGGACCTATCTTAACTCCGTATTTGGTCAAATTCTTTAACTCTCTCAGGTCTGGCTCTCCCATGGATAAAGCCCTCAATCTTGCCTTCATCTCGGTCATTCCAAAACCTGGCAAAGACACGACTATGGTCTCCAATTACCGTCCTATTTCCTTAATTAACAATGATCTAAAAATATTAACTAAAGTTTTTTCCAACCGGTTAGCTTCCTGCATAGCAGTTTATATCAACAAGGACCAAGTGGGCTTTATCCTGGGGAGACAAGGACCTGACCAGATCAGAAGAGCAATTAACATTATCTCTCTTCTTAAATCTCAATGGGATGGAGGCCCCCCGCAACACGGCTATTTGTTATCCATCGATTTTCAAAAAGCTTTTGACACAGTCACCTGGCCCTACTTATTCCATGTACTAGAACGCTGGGGTTTTGGTCAACATTTCATGAACATCCTCAGAGCCCTGTACTCCGGCCCCACTGCACAGGTCAGATTACAGGGCTACTATTCTGAACCTTTTACTATAGAAAGGGGTACTAGACAGGGGTGCCTGCTCTCCCCCCTTCTGTTTGCCATAGCCATGGAATCCCTGGCTATTGCAGTTAGAACTCCCCCTGACATCAAAGGGGTGGTGTGTGGTAAACACGAGCACAAATGCGCCCTCTTTGCCGACGACTTGTTACTCTTCATGACCTCCCCCCTAGCCTCTACTCCTAATATCTTCACTTTGCTAGATAAGTTTGGGGAGATATCGGGTCTACGAGTCAACGTAGCCAAATCTTCTGCCCTGAACATCTCGGTCCCTCCTAATGTTCTAGGTAGCCTTCAAAACCACTTTCTGTTTTCCTGGAATGAGGTCTCACTTCCATACCTAGGGGTCAATCTCACAGCAAATATAGCTTCTCTCTACTCTTCCAACTACCCTGCCACCTTTCGTAAATTGATTTTGGACCTATCCAATTGGGATAACCATAACTTATCTTGGCTAGGCCATATTAATGCAGTCAAAATGACCCTCCTACCCCATATTCTTTACTTATTCAGATCCTTGCCCATCCCTATCCATAAATCACAAGTTCACCTACTCCAATCCAAAATCATAAAATTAATTTGGGGATCAAGGGGAAGTCGCTGCTCACAACACATCCTATTCCGCCCCAAATCACAAGGGGGTCTAGCTCTACCCAACATTTGGTGGTATTATCAGGCTGCCCAGCTGGCCCAGATCTCCATTGTATATTCAAAGGGCCAGAAACCTGATTGGGTATCAATGGAACATCTTGCAGTCCCTCACCACACGATTGATTTTTTACTTTGGTCTCCCTCTAAATTGAGACCACCCATTCTAGCCCCCACATTATCACACTCTCTTGCATTATGTGACCGACTCTATAAAAATCCCTCCCTGATTTCCCCCCTTAAACCCCTGACACATATTTTTCATAACCCTGACTTCCCGCCGGGAATGAACATTTTAGCGTTTAGTTGGTGGTTGAATAAAGTATTACTCAGAATAGGGAACTATTTCTCCTCCACAGGCCCACTTTCCTTGGCCTTCTGTACAAGTAAGCTTGAAATGCCCCCTGCGGAAAGTTTTCTCTTTATGCAGATCCAACATTTCCTTCATTCCATTTGGCCAAACAAACCAGAGCCCCCTTTAATAACTAATTATGAATCATGGTGTGCGGGTGCAGTGGATCAGAGAGGGGGGATCTCCATCATATATGCTTCACTTGCCTCTGCGGTGTCCAAGCCTCCATACACCTTGTCCTGGGAAAAAGACCTTGATATCTCATGGCAAAGTGATCAATGGTTCTACTGCTTTCATCGCTCATTTAAGGGAATCCTTAATGTTTCCCTCATGGAGGGCAGCATTAAGGTGCTCATGAGATGGTACAGGGTACCCTATCTTCTGGCTAAGATATATCCTGATGCTTCCCCGCTGTGCTTCCGTGGTTGCAACCACATAGGGACTCTGCCCCACGTATGGTGGACATGTCCACGGATAAGGGGCTTATGGAACAAAGTATTCTCTGTGATCCGCAAAATATCCACCACTCAGATCCCTTAAATTCCAGAGATTGCCCTATTGAATCTGAAAGTAGATAAGGTTGATAAATATATCCAACAACTGATCTTCTTCCTTCTACTGGGCACCAAAATAACAATAGCCTCTTGCTGGAAAAAACACAGAGTCCCATTCACAGCGGTGAAGCATAAAATTTCCTGGATTATGGCACAAGAAAAGATAGTGAGCATTATCCAAGATAAAGTTAGTAAGTTTGAGTTAACCTGGGAACCTTGGGCCAACTTTTGTCATATTTCCTTACGCCCTGGCATTAGCCTACCAGGGCAACAGGCTCTCTGAGAGACTCCGCCGTTATTCCTCATCAAGTGCGATGGTCTTCCCCCCCCCTGCTTCCCACTCCACTAGTCTACCTGACTACCCTCTCCCTTTAGTACCTCAGACTCTCTGATTGTTCTCTATGTAAACTGTTCAACCCTGATATTTATTTAATTATTTGTGTACTTCTCTTTTACCCTTTTTCGGAGGGACATGGTAATACCCTAACAACCTCTGGCTCCATGGCCCCAGGGCTATCCCGATTGATTAAATAACTCCCTCTATGAGGATATCTATGGCCCTATGTTAGTTTGACCACTCGTATATAACCATTAACGGGGTAGGACATTTCTCATTGCCACATTTAGATATTGATATTGGGCTACCCCATATAGATAAGACTCGACCGAGGTTGGGGTTCTGGGAGGGGGGAGTGGCCTCAAACCCGCAGTGAGTTCCCATAGGGGCGGGTGGCGGGCGTCTCTCCTGATCCCTGATCCCTTGCAAATAATGGAATAAAGTCTGCCTTATTCTTTACAACCACTCCTCACTTAACCCGGTAAATGAGTTATACCTGACTCCTGTAGGTTTTTGTTCCGGCAGAATACACATCCTTTGTTGTCCTATCGCCAGAGACATGTCTATTTTAGTTTATAATTTTGATATACTTTAAACTGTAACTCAGAAATTTGCTGGTTGGACCTTTCATTTTACATCTTGCATTGAGAGGTTTTTCCTCGAATTAATTTGCTTCTTATGTATCTTCATATCTTCTTACCATGTAATGCCTTATACATAGGTTCTGTAAAAAATGTTTTGCTACTATTAATAAAAATTTATTGAAAATAAATACCAATAATGTTATTGGATACAAAAAAGAGCATTAGTGAATAAATAGTAGAAACACATAGGTAAATAGTGAAAAAACACAAATAAATATAAACTCAGTGATCTTGCTCAAAAAAGATCAAATTCATCATAACTCAAAAAATAATTCAAAAAATATTCTTTCCATAAATAGCTAGAAAAATAAAGATAATGAGAGTGAATTGTGTCCATTCATAAAAAGTTCAGTGAAGATACTCCAATCGCATGAAGAGGGATCACGTATCCACAGTTCGTTTAGCGCAGGCCCATATAGATGAGAAGGGAGGGAGAAGTGTGAAGGAGAGTCTTAACAACCGGTGACTTCAAGAGATAATAAGGATGGACCCTTACCAGACACGGTGGACCTCCTTAATAGCAAGGTCTTGTGAGCATGCAGATACAGCCCTCTGTAGGGACAGATGGATGACGGCGCCTGGATCCTCGTTTTGACAGGAGGCAGTCTCAGCGTGTCAGTTTGGAAAGAAGCACTTGCATGGTATCAGATGCCTCCTGCAAGGGGAAGAAGCTTTCCCTCTGCTCCTCTCCATAGACACCGTCCACCATAGAGTTCAAGACTATTGTGCATTTATCTTTTTCAGTAGTCAAAAAGAGAATCAAAGTGTATCACTATATTCTTATCTTTTCCCAATTTTATGAAAAACCTTTTACAGTCCTCCGGAATGAAGCCCTCCACCTCTATAGAATAACCAGGTTTGAGGATTATCTGCCATCCTGCTTCCTAATCAGACAAACCCCAAGTTTGTCTGATTAGGAAGCAGGATGGCAGATAATCCTCAAACCTGGTCATTCTATAGAGGTGGAGGGCTTCATTCACCCCGTGACGTCAGAAGGGGCGGGGTTACACAACAGGTGACCCTGCCCCCTCTGACATCATGGGGAATGCCACAGGAAAGTCCCCGTGCGTCAGAGGGGGCGGGGTCACCAGGTGGCCCCCCACTATTTAAGAACCGCCATAAGAGGAGAAGCGTCACACAGCAGGAGCCTCCCTCCATGCCATCATGGATGTGGAGCGGCCCGAGGAGAAGAAGGGAAGAAGACGCCGTGGAGGAAGATGCCGGATGAGAACACCCGAAGAAGAACCAGAAGAAGAAGAAGATAGAGGAAGAAACCGAAGGAAGATAGAAGAAAGAAGAAGCATTTAAATAAAGGAATTGTCTTTTGTCATTTTTAACATTTTTTTTTTGTGACATGGTAGGGGTACTTTTGTACCACCTTACCATTTCACACAGGGGGGAGGGCCAGGATCTGGGGGTCCCCTTGTTAAAGGGGGCTTCCAGATTCCGATAAGCCCCCGCCCACAGACCCCCACAACCACAAGGCAAGGGTTGTAGGGATGAGGGCCTTGTCCCCATCAACATGGGGACAAGGTGTTTTGGGGGCTACCCCAAAGCACCCTCCCAATGTTGAGGGCATGTGGCTTGGTACGGTTCAGGAGGGGGGGCACTCTCTCATCCCCCCCTCTTTTCCTGTGGCCTGCCAGGTTGCATGCTCGGATAAGGGTCTGCTATGGATTTTTGGGGGGACCCCACGCCATTTTTTTTTCATTTTGGCTGGGGTTCCCCTTAATATCCATACCAGACCTGAAGGATCTGGTAAGCATTTTGAGGGTGACCCCACGCCATTTAAAAAAAAAAATTGGCCGGGGTTCCCTTAATATCCATACCAGACCTGAAGGGCCTGGTGTGGAATTTAGGGGGACCCCCACGTCATTTTTTTTTTGGTTTGGAGTTCCCCTGTGGGGAATTCCCATGCCGTTTTTATCAATTAACTTTTATGTGTATTGTCGGACCGGCAATTCATTAATAGCCGCAAGTAGTTTTAAATGACTTTTTTCCTTTGAAATGTCATTTTGCTGTCAGACTGTTCTAAACATGGGAAACATGCGCCCCTTTACAGGCATACTATAGACACTCCCCAGGTACGAAATTTAAAGGAATATTACACTTTTATTGTTTCACTTTAAGCATTATTAAAATCACTGCTCCCGAAAAAACATCAGTTTTTAAAACTTTTTTTTGCATTGATCCTTGTCCCCTGGGGCAGGACCCAGGTCCCCAAACACTTTTTATGACAATACCATGCATATAAGCCTTTAAAATTAGCACTTTTGATTTCTCCCATAGACTTTTAAAGGGTGTTCCGCGGCTTTCGAATTTGCCGCAAACACCCCAAATTGTTCGCTGTTCGGCGAACTGCGAACAGCCGATGTTCGAGTTGAACATGAGTTTGACTCGAACTCGAAGCTCATCCCTATTTGAGACAATTGAGTACTATCCGTGATAATTTTTTTATTTTCACTAACATACAAAATTTCAGGACAGGCTTTCGGGTATGTCCCCTTCTTCAAGGTCCCAACAGGACTTCTTTAAGTTTAACATTAACAATGCATCTCATTACATCCTTTGGGGGATCTGCATCTCTGCTTCTAGGCCACAGGGCATGATGGAGATGCTCTATTTCAATCTGGGTGTCTAAGGGTCTTCTAAGTAAATAATTGAAGATGACTAGGGTTGCTTGGGAGAGTTGAGCAAGTTCTACTGTCTCAGGCAGACCTCTTATCCTGATATTATGCCTACAACCTCTGTTATCAAGATCTTCTAGTTGTCTGTAAAGACCTCTGAGTTGAGTGGTGTGAGCATTTAAGGTCTGTTGTGCCTCATGGATGGCAGTGTCTTGGCGGTCGGTCATTTCTTCTATTTCATCCAGCCTGAATACTAATGCCTGCATATCTTGGTGGAGGTCTGATATTGCAGCTGATGAAAAGAATTGTACACCTTGACGACCACCCTGGTTCATGCAGGCAGACCACCGGGACCCTTGGATCCATGAGAGACCAAATGAGACATGGGAAACAGGCTTGAGTGTGTGTTCATAAGATATCTGACTTTATTGAATACAACAGTAGTTTATATACCAGTACAAATACATGTATAAGGGTTTTTACAAACGTACACTCAGTACTTTCTTATCAAGAGTTTAGGCTGTTGACTAGAAAACAAGAAATAGCTGATGACTTGCTGATACAGATTCAGTTAGCCACAATATCTCATAGGGTGTGGTTCTATGCAAACTTTTAAGCTGATTATGGCAAAACTAACACACACAAAAAGTTTACTTTTATGTAAAATGGAAGAGAATCTAAGATGGAGGTTCTCGTAGGGCTCCTGCTCAATGCTCTGGAAGTACCTGAGGCCTGTGCAGAAGATGTCACTTGCCAGGATTAAGATCTGAAGATCTCAAGAACCAGAGAAAATTAATGCGCAAAACCAAGGCGAGCCAAAGACGCTAAAGAGGACTAAGAAGCCGCCACACATACAGCAGTGTTCCCACACAGAAAAACAATAAGGTAAATAGAGATATGTGGCGCTAACTCAAAGTGCATAAATGTGATAAAATAAATATAATCCAATTCTTCAAGTAAAGTACATATGCGTAAAGAGCAAAATCACATAAATAAAGTGACTAAACATCCATTAAATTCATAAAAAGTGACATTGGATAAATAACAGTGAAATTAATGAAATATGACATCAAATAAAGAAACAATTCAAATGAAGGTGAATAAATCCAAAAATAGTCTAAAAGTGCATCAAGATAAAAAAATTGAAAAAAATTGCAGGAGATTAAAAAAAAATTGCATGCAATAACAAAAATCGCATAAAGTGCAAAAAAGTGCAGAAACGCTATAAAAATAGCCACAAGTCAATCCAATGAATGTAATACAGTTCCAACTTGAACAAAGTGAGTCTTTATAAAACAGTTTGTGCAAAAAATAGATGAAAAAAGTGCAAGTGCAAACCATACTCCGTGGTGCGCCACATGTTTCCCCCAGCCTCTCACCTCTAGCAAAGACCCCTAGGGTCAAGTTGAACCTGCAATCAGGAAGTGGATGAAACACCATCAATCGATCTGTCTCCTCCAATCCTCACAGGTCTGGCAAATCTCCAAATGGAAGGCGTCAAATTCGGCAAGTTGGGTGGAGGCATGCAATAGAAAGGAGTATCCCCATTGTGTAGTGTTCAAAACAGGTTTTTTTCAAAACAACATAGTACCTTACATGTACAGCACAAAATGAACAGCACAGATCCCAGTACTTCCGATCTCGGCCGCAGCCGGTAGTGATGACACCTGACTCTTCCCTGACGTGTATCGTCACTGCCCACATGACTTTATCAAAGGGTAATGGAGTCAGGCATCAGGTGTCTATTTATATAGTCTGTTCTTAGTCAGCAAAGTGGATTTGGAATACTAATAGGTGTATCCTCACTAAGTAGATTGGATTGGAATACTAATAGGTGTATCCTCACTCAGTAGACACCATACATAACCATATGAAGTCTAAGAAATTATAATAAAAAGACCCTCTAATAACAGATCCAAATAAAAAATATAAAAATGTAAAAAATAAAACAAAAAAAGGAAAATAAAAAGCATATAATAAATACTACACAATGGGGATACTCCTTTCTATTGCATGCTTCCACCCAACTTGCCAAACTTGAGGCCTTCCATTTGAAGATTTGCCAGACCTGTGACGATTGGAGGAGACAGATCGATTGATGATGTTTCATCCACTTCCTGATTGCAGGCTCGACTTGACCCTAGGGGTCTTTGCTAGAGGTGAGAGGCTGGGGGAAATGTGTGATGCACCACGGAGTACGGTTATTAAGAGGAATCTGTCACCTATCATCGTTTGCACTTGCACTTTTTTCATCTATTTTTAGCATGAACTGTTTTATGAAGACTCACTTTGTTCACGTTGGAACTGTATTACATTCATTGGATTGACTTGTGGCTATTTTTATAGCGTTTCTGCACTTCTTTGCACTTTATGCGATTTTTGTTATTGCTTGCGATTTATTTATCTCATGCAATTTTTTTCAATTTTTTCTAAATTTATGATTTTTTTCATCTTGATGCACTTTTAGACTATTTTTGGATTTATTCACCTCCATTTGAATTGTCTATTTATTTATTTGATGTCATATTTCATGAATTTCACTGTTATTTATCCAATGTCACTTTTTATGAATTTAATGAATGTTTAGTCACTTTATTTATGTGATTTTGCTCTTTACGCATATGTACTTTACTTGAAAAATTGGATTATATTTATTTCATCACATTTATGCACTTTGAGTTAGCGCCACATATCTCTCTTTACCTTATTGTTTTTCTGTGTGGGAACACTGCCGTATGTGTGGCGGCTTATTAGTCCTCTTTAGCTGCTTTGGCTGGCCTTGGTTTTACGCATTCGTTTTCTTCTCTGTTTCTTTATTTATATCTATTTTTACTGGTGCTGCAAACCATGGAAGTGTTTGGATTTTTAGAAAATAGAACTCTTAACCTTGATGAGATTTTTGAGAAACCAGAAACAAACAATATAGGAGATATTGAGAATTGTTTTAGGAAAATGGGCCACCTGATGGAAAAAAAGATTAATGCATGGTGGGATATAGCAACCCATGAGAAGCATATAAAAGATAAGCTAGTACCAAGAAGACTTCGATGGGATGTACCTATGAATGATGGACTGGTAGATAAAGAATCCACAGATGAATAGTTCAACTTTTTTAATGATAGGGGACTAGAATTGCTAGATTTTTTAGTGAAGAGAAAGCAAAAGAAGATTAGAATCCTCAACAGATCTATAGATGAACTACGAGCTACCTTGGAATCATCCAAGGAACTTCCAGAATTTATTGCCCTGTCCCAACAATTTAGTAGGGACATGGAACAGAAGGACAAAGAAACTTCTATGAGAAAGAAAAGAAAATACCAAAGAGATATCAAAGATTTTGAAGATGACCTTGTATTTAAATGGCAGAAAAAAATGGAAGAAACAGTGATAAAATCAAATAATAGCTCTCCAGAGAAAGAAGTAAGAATAATCGATAATCAAAATGAAGGGAGGAATGAAGGGCCTATGCCTATGTCCAACATACAAGGAAACATTAATTCATACAACACTCCGAATCAAAAACAGAGATGGAATGGTAACAATAACTGGAAAAAACCTTTCTGGAAAAATAATGGACAAAATAATAATTACAATTACCAGACAAAACCTTACTATCAATCCCCTTATATGAGGAGAAGATCTCCTTGGAGGAATCAATATCAACCCAATGAAGTAAGAAGAGATGAAAGAATAAGAGGAGATAATAGGTATCATCAGGATATAAGAAGGGATAGACCAGCTTATAATAACTATTATAATGTCCCCGTATTTAATAGATTTGAACAATTAAGAATATATGAAGAGGGAGGAAGATCTCCACGTTACCAACAAGAAGGCTACAGACGTGAAAGAACTCCTCATCATTTTTTAGAGAGAAGACACCGGGAGTCTCCGAGACGGTATCAACCGGAACGGGACCCCCGGAGGGACACCAGACACACCCCAGATCACAAATCCAAAAGAAACACAAAAAGATGGGAGGAGAGGAATCCAAAACCACAGGAAGATCGAGAGAGAGAGGAACGTCAGAGAAGAACCCCAAGAAGATCTGTAGAGAAAAGAATAGGAAGAAACGAAAAACAAGAAGAGGATGTCGAGCAGGGGTAAAAAAACAAACGAAAAAGAGAATAGTAGGGGAGGGGATTATAAACATTAGTGGAGTTGAATTGACAAGAGACAAAATCAAAGTGCTGGACAAAGGGCTAAAATTCGCCCCTAAAAAGAATCTCAATAAGTTTAATGCATATGTGGATATCAATAAATTTACTAGAAGCTTACACATAAAGAAATATATGTTGAGTAATCCAGGAGATGGTAGGGGAAAATATATTTCAGATACCAATGGCATATTATTCAGTAGTCTTCGCAACAAATCTCTCTTTAACCCCCCTCCAGTAGGGATGAGCCGAACACCCCCCCGGATCGGTTCGCACCAGAACCTGCGAACGGACCGAAAGTTCGCATGAACGTTAGAACCCCATTGACGTCTATGGGACTCGAACGTTCGAAATCAAAAGTGCTCATTTTAAAGGCTAATTTGCATGGTATTTTCCTAAAAAGGGTTTGGGGACGCGTGTTTCCCGTGTTTAGAACCGTCCCTGCACCAAATGTCATTTTTAAAGGAAAAAATCTCATTTAAAACTGCTTGCGGGTTTAATGTAATGTTGGGTCCTGGCAATATGGATGAAAATCAGTGAGACAAATGGCATGGGTACCCCCTAGTCCATTACCAGGCCCTTTGGGTCTTGTATGGATATTAAGGGGAACCCCGCACCCAAATTAAAATAAGGAAAGGTGTGGGGCCACCAGGCCCTATATACTCTGAACAGCAGTATACAGGCGGTGCAAACAAGACAGGGACTGTAGGTTTGTTGTTACGTAGAATCTGTTTGTCATTTTGAACGGGTACATTTTTAACGTGTTTAGCTCCAGCCAAAAAATCTTTTTTAAGCTTTTTGGAAAACATAGGGAAGGGTTATCACCCCTGTGACATTTGTTTTGCTGTCTTTCCTCCTCTTTAGAAGATTTCACCTCACTTTTTGTCCCAATGACAAATGTTTTTTGAGAATTTGGGGTTTTTTGTGGAACAAGGATTGGAAAGCATCAGTGGAAAGGAGAAATGTTTTTCCCATATTAACTCTTACAGGAGAGAATTTCCCTTCCTAGGGGTAGATTTCATCTCACTTCCTGTTGTCTCCTTCCATTTGCAAGTAGGAGTCGTTTTTAAGTTAGATGTTTGAAAGTAGGGGCCTGCCCTATATACTCAGCAGAAATTTGGGCCTTAGGTGTTGTTGTGGCCACAACACTGTAAGCCCTCACAGAGCCCTGCTGTGAAATATTTGATCAAGAATTGTAATTACATGCCCCAGTTGAACAGGGGCAGAAAAACTGGGCCTTTGGTGGTGGTGGTGCTGGTGCCACAACACTGTAAGTCCTCACTCGCTCTTGGTGGGTGCAGAAATGGGCCCTGCTGTGAAATATTAGACTAAGAATTGTAATTACATGCCCCTGTTGAACAGGGGCAGAAAAATTGGGCCTTTGGTGGTGCTGGTGCTGGTGCCACAACACTGCAACCCCTCACAGACACTCTAGTTGGAATGCAGGAACGAGCCCTGCTGCAAAGTATTGCATCAAAAATTTTAATTACACGCCCCTGTTAAACAGGGGCAGAAAAATTGGGCCTTAGGCACTGGTGCTGGTGCCACAACACTGCAACCCCTCACAGACACTCTAGTTGGAATGCAGGAACGAGCCCTGCTGCAAAGTATTGCATCAAAAATTGTAGTTACACACCCCTGTTAAACAGGGGATAAAAATTGGGCCTTAGGCACTGGTGGTGGCACCCAGAACCAAAAATGTTCTTACAAGCTATCAGCGTGATGATTGAGGAGGAAGATGATAATTACTCAGGGATAGTCACTCAGCATCAGCATAGGCAGTCTTTGAAGGGATCTGAGATTTCAAAAAAAAATATTCGGTTACATCAGCATCAGGTGCTTGGTAGCTGGTGGTGATCCAAGACTGATTCATTTTTATGAAGGTGGACAGACGCACCCTGTGATCAGTTACCACGCCTCCAGCAGCACTGAATGTGCGTTCCGAAAGAACGCTGGATGCAGGACAGGCCAGTAGCTCAATTGCATACTGTGCAAGCTCTGGCCAGTGATCCATCCTCAAGACCCAGTAACCCAGAGGATTTTCGGTGGGAAAGGTGTCCAAGTCTGATCTTGTCCCTAGGTATTCCTGAACCATGTAAAACAGACGCTGGCGATGGTTGCTGGAACCGATCAAACCTTGGGGCTGCGGACCAAAAAATTGTCTGAACGCATCCGTCAGACGGCCACCTTCTCCACCGCTCCTTCTTTGACTGACCGAAGCCTCAGCAACACGTTGTCCAGAAACAGGAGTTTGTCTCCCAGTCTCTGGGAACGCGATGCACAGACCTTTTTGCAAGGCCTCCTGAAGATGTTTCATCCTCTGCTCCTTCTGCGATGGCAAGATAAGGTCCGCAACCTTACCCTTGTAACGTGGATCAAGGAGGGTTGCCAGCCAGTATTGGTCCTTCTCCTTGATACCACGAATACAAGGATCCTTACACAGGCTTCAGGGAGGCCATGCAGTGTAGGTTTGCTGAGGCATTCGGTCCGGAGTCCTCTGGGTCACTAAGGACGACATGGTCCGCAGCCACCTCCTCCCAGCCACGTACAAGTCCATGTGTTTCTTGGGACTGATCCCTTAAAGACTGCTGCTGATGCTGAGTGCCAGGCTTCACCTCCATACTGACACAATCTTCCTCCTCCTCCTCCTCATCCTCTTCCTGTGTGATCGGCGGGCATGCAGGAACACTGTCTGGATAAAGGGGGCCTTGAGAGCTAAGGAAGTCCTCTTCCTGCCTCTGTTCTGCCTCGAGTGCCCTGTCCATTATTCCACGCAGCGTGTGCTCTAACAGGTGGACAAGGGGGACAGTGTCACTGATGCATGCACTGTCACTGCTCGCCATCCTCGTGGCCTCCTCAAATGGTGACAGGACAGTGCATGCATCCCTGATCATGGCCCACTGGTGTGGGTAAAAAAAAACAAGCTCCCCTGACCCTGTCCTGGTGCCATAGTCGCACAGGTACTCATTGATGGCCCTCTGCTGCGTGTGCAGCCGCTGCAGCATAGCCAACGTTGAGTTCCACCTGGTAGGCATGTCACAGATTAGGCGGTTCTTGGGCAGGTTAAACTCCTTTTGGAGGTCCGTCAGCCAAGCACTGGCGGAAATGCACACAGACTTTCCTGGCCTGCCTCAGGACATCCTGTAAGCCCGGGTACCTGCCCAAGAACCGCTGCACCACCAAGTTAAGGACGTGAGCCAAACAGGGCACATGGGTCATTTGTCCCTGTCGGAGGGCAGAGAGGAGGTTGGTGCCATTGTTGCAAACCACCATTCCTGCCTTAAGTTGGCGTGGCATCAACCACTCTGAACCTGCCCCTGCAGAGCTGACAGAACCTCTGCCCCAGTGTGGCTCCTGTCCCCCAAGCACACCAGCTCAAGCACCGCATGGCATCTTTTGGCCTGCGTACTTGCGTAGCCCCTTGAACGACTACGGAGCACCGCTGGTTCTGAGGACAAAGCACAGGAAGAGGCCACGGAGGAAGAAGAAGAGAGGTGTGTCACAATCATTAGCATTTTGGAGGCGTGGTGGCGGAACAACCTCCAACACTACTGCACCTTGTCCTGCATCCTTCCCAGCTGCCAGCAGAGTCACCCAGTGCGCCGTGAAACTTAGGTAATGTCCCTGTCCATGCCTGCTGGACCATGAGTCAGCGGTAATATGCACCTTACCACTGACCGCCCTGTCCAGCGAGGCATGGACATTGCCTTCCACATGCCGGTAGAGAGCCGGAATCGCCTTCCGTGAGAAAAAGTGGCGTTTGGGTACCTGCCACTGAGGAACCGCACATTCCACAAACTCACAGAAGGGGGCAGAGTCTACCAACTGAAAAGGCAGCAGTTGAAGTGCTAGCAATTTTGCCAAGCTAGCATTCAACCGCTGGGCATGTGGATGGCTGGGAGCAAACTTCTTTCGGCGATGCAGCAGCTGGGGCAGGGAAATTTGCCTGGTACAATCTGACGTTGGTGTACCAAAAGCAGATTGTCCACAAGTACTTGGCTGTGACACACCTAATTCTACACCTTCATTCCTCTCAGAGAGGACTGAAGGTCTAGTGGGGTTGGAAATCTCAGCTGATGAGGAGCAAGGAGAGGTCCTCTTTGTTCTTTGGGGTGGGTCTTTTAGATACGCTTGCCAACGAACTGCATGGCAGGTCAACATATGTCTGGTCAAGCATGTGGTACCCAAGCGGGAGATGTTTTGGCCACGCGAGATACGCTTGAGACATATGTTGCAAATAGCAGCGGTGCGATCTGATGCACTCATCTCAAAAAAAGGCCCACACCAAAGAACTTTTTGAATAACGCGCAGAGACTGCAGCGCCCTGCACATGTGGAGCTTTGGGGTGTGATGCAGTCAATGTGCTGCCCTTAGGCTGGCCCCTGGAGGGCATCCTGCCTCGTTGGTGATGTGCCGCTTCCTCCTCCTCCTCCTCCTCCTCTCTCCTATCAGGCACCCACGTTGAGTCAGTGACCTCATCATTCCCTCCCTCCTCATCATTGGAGCAAAATTGGCAGTATGCTGCAGCAGGGGGAGCATGACTGCCAGATTGCTGTCCTTCTTGGGCACCAACTCTGTCCGTGCTCATGTTACTGCCTTCATCGAGCTCAGTATCATCATCAGAGCCTTCCAAACGCTGGGCATCCTCCTGGAGCATGTACCCAACACTGTGGTCAAATAGTTCGAGGGACTCCTCAGGAGGACATGGTGGGGCTAGGGAAGGAGTCACTGATGACATTGAGCCGAGGGAAGAGGCCGCTGCTTTGCCAGACAAAGTACCCTGGGCATGGGTGAGAAAGGATGAGGAGGATGAGGACGGCTTGGTCATCCACTCGACCAAGTCTTCCGCATGTTGCGGCTCAACACGGCCAGCTGCCGAAAAAAAGGCCAAGCGTGTCCCACGGCCACGTGCTGATGAGGATGCACCGTCTCCATGACCAGCACTAGACACAGAGCCTGCTTGCCCTCTCTTATTGGCTTGTGACTGTCTGCCTCTCCTTCTTGGCCTTCCAGACATACTAATGGCCTGTAGCTGCACTAAGCTGGGATATATGTATATATATATATATATATATATATATATATATATATATATATATATATATATATATATATGTGTACTGATAGTGCAGCTAGCAAAATCAACTGCCTGCCTGTAGTATGAGAACACCACCAACCTTCTACAGGTAGCTTTAGCTGAACACTGTGCAGAGCTCGCAAAAAACTAACTTGTAGCTTTTTTAGCTGCCTGCGGTAGTGATAGGATCAGGAAAACACCACCAACCTTCTACAGGTAGCTTTAGGTGAACACTGTGCAGAGCTCGCAAAAAATAATTTGTAGGTTTAGCTGAACACTGTGAGGTGGACGCACCACACTAACTTGTAGTTTTAGCTGAACACTGTGAGCAGGACGCACAGCACTAACTTGTAGTTTTAGCTGAACACTGTGAGCAGGACGCACTGCACTAACTTGTAGCTTTAGATGAACACTGTGCAGAGGTCTCACTACACCAACTTGTAGGTTTAGCTGAACATTGTGAGCAGGACGCACAGCACTAACTTGTATTTTTAGCTGAACACTGTGAGCAGGACGCACAGCACTAACTTGTAGTTTTAGCTGAACACTGTGAGCAGGACGCACTGCACTAACTTGTAGCTTTAGATGAACACTGTGCAGAGGTCTCACTACACCAACTTGTAGGTTTAGCTGAACACTGTGAACAGGACGCACCGCACTAACTTGTAGGTTTAGCTGAACACTGTGAGGTGGACGCACCACACTAACTTGTAGTTTTAGCTGAACACTGTGAGCAGGACGCACCCCACTAACTTGTAGGTTTAGCTGAACACTGTGAGCAGGACGCACTGCACTTACTGTAAATAGTCTAGCTGCCTGACTGTGGTACTAATAGGATCAAAATAACACCAGCAATTTTATTCAGGTAGCTGTAAATACTGTAACAAGACAAGCCTGCCTGTCAGTAAGAAGATAACAGGAACGGATCTAGCTGAACACTGTGAGCAGGACGCACTGTACTAACTTGTAGCTTTAGATGAACACTGTGCAGAGGTCTCACTACACCAACTTGTAGGTTTAGCTGAACACTGTGAGCAGGATGCACAGCACTAACTTGTAGTTTTAGCTGAACACTGTGAGCAGGATGCACAGCACTAACTTATAGTTTTAGCTGAACACTGTGAGCAGGACGCACTGCACTAACTTGTAGCTTTAGATGAACACTGTGCAGAGGTCTCACTACACCAACTTGTAGGTTTAGCTGAACACTGTGAGCAGGATGCACTGCACTAACTGTAAATAGTCTAGTTGCCTGACTGTGGTACTAATAGGATCAAAAGAACACCAGCAATTTTATTCAGGTAGCTGTAAATACTGTAACAAGACAAGCCTGCCTGTCAGTAAGAAGATAACAGGAACGGATCTAGCTGAACACTGTGAGCAGGACGCACTGCACTAACTTGTAGCTTTAGATGAACACTGTGCAGAGGTCTCACTACACCAAATTGTAGGTTTAGCTGCACACTGTGAGCAGGACGCACCCCACTAACTTGTAGGTTTAGCTGAACACTGTGAGCAGGACGCACCTCACTAACTTGTAGGTTTAGCTGAACACTGTGAGCAGGACGCACCGCACTAACTTGTAGGTTTAGCTGAACACTGTGAGGTGGATGCACCACACTAACTTGTAGGTTTAGCTGAACACTGTGAGCAGGACGCACCCCACTAACTTGTAGGTTTAGCTGAACACTGTGAGCAGGATGCACTGCACTAACTGTAAATAGTCTAGGTGCCTGACTGTGGTACTAATAGGATCAAAAGAACACCAGTAATTTTCTTCAGGTAGCTGTATATACTGAAACAAGACAAGCCTGTCTGTCACTAAGAAGATAACAGCAATGGATCTAGCTGAACACTGTGAGCAGGACGCACTGCACTAACTGTAAATAGTCTAGCTGCCTGACTGTGGTACTAATAGGATCAAAAGAACACCAGTAATTTTCTTCAGGTAGCTGTATATACTGTAACAAGACAAGCCTGCCTGTCAGTAGGAAGATAACAGGAACGGATCTAGCTGAACACTGTGAGCAGGACGCACTGCACTAACTGTAAATAGTCTAGCTGCCTGACTGTGGTACTAATAGGATCAGAAGAACACCAGCAATTTTTTTCAGGTAGCTGTAAACAAGACAAGCCTGCCTGTCAGTAGGAACGGATCTAGCTAAACTGAATACAGTGTATATATATATATATATATATATATATATATATATATGCAACACCTGGGATGCATATATATACACAATACACTGTAAGTGCAGCTAAAATGACTGACTGTTCTGCCTAATCTATCTAACTCAAATCAAATGTCACCGTCTGTCTCTCTCTCTCAATGAATGCCGGAACACCCTACACAGGTCCGCCCTGCAGGCGGCCTTATATAGTGTGGGGCGTGTACTAAATCCCCTGAGCCATAATTGGCCAAAGCCTCCTTGGCTTTGGCCAATTATGGCTCTCTGTTCAGACGGCGCTGTGATTGGCCAAAAATGCGGGTCATAGTGCATGCTTGGCCAATCATCAGCCAGCAATGCACTGTGATGCCGCAGTGAATTATGGGCCGTGACATGCCACACGAATTTGGCGTGAACGGCCCATATCGTTCGCAATTCGGCGAATGGGCGAACAGATGATGTTTGAGTCGAACATGGGTTTGACTCGAACACGAAGCTCATCCCTACCCTCCAGGGAAAGATGGCAATATTGAAGTCTTCAAAAAAATGATTCTGAAAGATATTGAGGATTTGAAAATACAGAAGGCTTATGATCCCGGAGATATAAAAAGTGGAATAAAAAAATTGGAAGCAAGAAAAGAGATTGTGATAAGGCAGGCGGACAAGGGAGGAGCTATAGTTATCCAATCTAAGGATGCCTATAAAGAAGAGCTTAATAAGAAACTGAGTGATATAGATACCTATCAGAAACTGCCTAGTAACCCCACAATGAGATATAGGAAAGAACTGGCCAGAGTGGTACATAAAAGGTTGCCAAAAAGGTTTACTTAATAAAAAAGAAGAAAAATACCTTCAACCAAATACATGTAGAATCCCTGTAATTTACACATTATCAAAGATCCATATGGATAAAAATAAACCTCCAGGAAGACCCATCGTTAATGGGATACAATCTGTTGGTGCGAGGATCGGAGAATATATTGACTGGTTTTTACAGCCAGTGGTGAAAAAAAACAGATCTTATTTGAGGGACACTAAGCACCTCATTCAATTATTAAAAATGATGTCACCTTGACCAAAGAGCCTATTTACATGGTAACAGTGGACGTTACATCACTATATACGATCATCAATCATGAAGAGGCTATTCAAGCTACTAATTGGGCCCTGAGAGGCCTAAGTGATTTAAAATGTGTACAACGAAGATTTATTTTGGATTGTTTGAGGTATAGTTTAGACTCCAACTATTTCTGGTATGAGAATTCCTTTTTTAAACAGATATGCGGCATTGCTATGGGCGCAAAATATGCGCCGAGCATAGCTAATTTATTCATGTCAGAATGGGAAGAAGAGGCTTTATACAAAAAATTTCCACCTCAGCTTATTTTATTCAAACGTTATATTGATGATATCATTGTTGTTTGGGGTGGAGACAGAGAAAGTCTTTTGGACTTCCTATTTGGCCTAAACGATAATGATAGAAATATAAAACTTACCTGGGAGATAAGCGTTGAAGCAATCCATTTCTTGGATTTAGTAATTAAGAAAGAAGAAGGAAAATTTACTACCCAGACCTTTTTTAAATCTGTTGACAGAAATAGTTACTTGCCTTTAGATAGCTGTCATTATACACCATGGTTAGACAACATACCAAAGGGCCAATTTATTCGATTGAGACAAAACTGTACAACAAAAGAAATGTTTATGAAGCAAGCAAAATTAGTTGGAGAGAGATTTGTGCAAAATGGTTACTGTCCGGAAGTCATTGATGAAAGAATAAGAGATGTGGCGACGGTGGACAGAGAGAAGTTAATACAAGACACAATTAGAAATACAGAAAATAATAATACTTTATCTCTTGTTATGGACTTCAATGCCCAACACAAACAAGTCGAAAGAATTATTAGATAATATTGGGACATTATTAAGGCAGACCGCCATCTCGGTGCTATCCTTCCCGAGAAGTAGGGATGAGCCGAACACCCCCCGGTTCGGTTCGCACCAGAACCCGCGAACGGACCGCAAGTTCGCACGAACGTTAGAACCCCATTGACGTCTATGGGACTCGAACGTTCAAAATCAAAAGTGCTCATTTTAAAGGCTAATTTGCATGGTATTGTCCTAAAAAGGGTGTGGGGACCCGGGTCCTACCCCAGGGGACATTTATCAATGCAAAAAAAACTTTTAAAAACGGCCGTTTTTTCGGGAGCAGTGATTTTAATGATGCTTAAAGTAAAAAAAAAAAAGTGAAATATTCCTTTAAATATCGTACCTGGGGGGTGTCTATAGTATGCCTGTAAAGTGACGCGTGTTTCCCATGTTTAGAACAGTCCCTGCACCAAATGTCATTTTTAAAGGAAAAAATCTCATTTAAAACTGCTTGCGGGTTTAATGTCATGTCGGGTCATGGCAATATGGATGAAAATCAGTGAGACAAACGGCATGGGTACCCCCCAGTCCATTACCAGGCCCTTTGGGTCTTGTATGGATATTAAGGGGAACCCCGCACCCAAATTAAAATAAGGAAAGGTCCCTATATACTCTGAACAGCAGTATACAGGCGGTGCAAACAAGACAGGGACTGTAGGTTTGTTGTTAAGTAGAATCTGTTTGTAATTTTGAACATTTTTAACGTGTTTAGCTCCAGCCAAAAAATCTTTTCTAAGCTTTTTGGAAAACATAGGGAAGGGTTATCACCCCTGTGACATTTGTTTTGCGTCTTTCCTCCTCTTCAGAAGATTTCACCTCACTTTTTTGTCCCAATGAAAAATGTTTTTTGAAAATTTGGGTTTTTTTGTGGAACAAGGATTGGAAAGCATCAGTGGAAAGGAGAAATTGTTTTCCCATATTAACTCTTACAGGAGAGAATTTCCCTTCCTAGGGGTAGATTTCATCTCACTTCCTGTTGTCTCCTTCCGTTTGCAAGTAGGAGTCGTTTGTAAGTTAGATGTTTGAAAGTAGGGTCCTGCCCTATATACTCAGCAGAAATTTGGGCCTTAGGTGTTGCTGTGGCCAAAACACTGTAAGCCCTCACAGGGCCCTGCTGTGAAATATTAGATCAAGAATTGTAATTACATGCCCCTGTTGAACAGGAGCTGAAAAATTAGGCCTTAGGCACTGGTGCTGGTGCCACAACACTGCAACCCCTCACAGACACTCTAGTTGGAACGCAGGAACGAGCCCTGCTGCAAAGTATTGCATCAAAAATTGTAATTACACGCCCCTGTTAGACAGGGGCAGAAAAATTGGGCCTTAGGCACTGGTGCTGGTGCCACAACACTGCAACCCCTCACAGACACTCTAGTTGGAACGCAGGAACGAGCCCTGCTGCAAAGTATTGCATCAAAAATTGTAATTACATGCCCCTGTTAGACAGGGGCAGAAAAATTGGGTCTTAGGCACTGGTGCTGGTGCCACAACACTGCAACCCCTCACAGACACTCTAGTTGGAACGCAGGAACGAGCCCTGCTGCAAAGTATTGCATCAAAAATTGTAATTACACGCCCCTGTTAGACAGGGGCAGAAAAATTGGGCCTTAGGCACTGGTGCTGGTGCCACAACACTGCAACCCCTCACAGACACTCTAGTTGGAACGCAGGAACGAGCCCTGCTGCAAAGTATTGCATCAAAAATTGTAATTACATGCCCCTGTTAGACAGGGGCAGAAAAATTGGGTCTTAGGCACTGGTGCTGGTGCCACAACACTGCAACCCCTCACAGACACTCTAGTTGGAACGCAGGAACGAGCCCTGCTGCAAAGTATTGCATCAAAAATTGTAATTACACGCCCCTGTTAGACAGGGGCAGAAAAATTGGGCCTTAGGCACTGGTGCTGGTGCCACAACACTGCAACCCCTCACAGTCACTCTAGTTGGAATGCAGGAACGAGCCCTGCTGCAAAGTATTACATCAAAAATTGTAATTACACGCCCCTGTTAAACAGGGGCTGAAAAATTGTGCCTTAGGCACTGGTGGTGGCGCCTAGAACCAAAAATGTTCTTACAAGCTATCAGCGTGATGATTGAGGAGGAAGAGGATAATTACTCAGGGATAGTCACTCAGCATCAGCATAGGCAGTCTTTGAAGGGATCTGAAAAAAATTATTCAGTTACATCAGCATCAGGTGCTTGGTAGCTGGTGGTGATCCAAGACTGATTCATTTTTATGAAGGTCAGCCGATCGACCGAGTCAGTGGACAGACGCACCCTGTGATCGGTTACCACGCCTCCAGCAGCACTGAATGTGCGTTCCGAAAGAACGCTGGATGCAGGACAGGCCAGTAGCTCAATTGCATACTGTGCAAGCTCTGGCCAGTGATCCATCCTCAAGACCCAGTAACCCAGAGGATTTTCGGTGGGAAAGGTGTCCAAGTCTGATCTTGCCCCTAGGTATTCCTGCACCATGTAAAACAGACGCTGGCGATGGTTGCTGGAACCGATCATACCTTGGGGCTGCGGACCAAAAAATTGTCTGAACGCATCGGTCAGACGGCCACCTTCTCCACCGCTCCTTCTTTGACTGACCGAAGCCTCAGCAACACGTTGTCCAGAAACAGGAGTTTGTAACCTCCCAGTCTCTGGGAACGCGTTGCACAGACCTTTCTGCAAGGCCTCCCGAAGATGTTTCATCCTCTGCTCCCTCTGCGATGGCAAGATAAGGTCCGCAACCTTACCCTTGTAACGTGGATCAAGGAGGGTTGCCAGCCAGTATTGGTCCTTCTCCTTGATACCACGAATACGAGGATCCTTACGCAGGCTTTGCAGGATCAGGGAGGCCATGCAGCGTAGGTTTGCTGAGGCATTCGGTCCGGAGTCCTCTGGGTCACTAAGGACAACAACGTCCGCAGCCACCTCCTCCCAGCCACGTACAAGTCCATGTGTTCCTTGGGACTGATCCCTTAAAGACTGCTGATGCTGAGTGCCAGGCTCCACCTCCATACTGACACAATCTTCCTCCTCCTCCTCCTCCTCCTCCTCCTCGTCCTCTTCCTGTGTGATCGGCGGGCACGCAGGAACACTGTCTGGATAAAGGGGGCCTTGAGAGCTAAGGAAGTCCTCCTCTTCCTGCCTCTGTTCTGCCTCAAGTGCCCTGTCCATTATTCCACGCAGCGTGTGCTCCAACAGGTGGACAAGGGGGACAGTGTCACTGATGCATGCACTGTCAGTGCTCACCATCCTCGTGGCCTCCTCGAATGGTGACAGGACAGTGCATGCATCCCTGATCATGGCCCACTGGCGTGGGGAAAAAAAACCAAGGTCCCCTGACCCTGTCCTGGTGCCATAGTCGCACAGGTACTCATTGATGGCCCTCTGCTGCGTGTGCAGCCGCTGCAGCATGGCCAATGTCGAGTTCCACCTGGTGGGCATGTCACAGATTAGGCGGTTCTTGGGCAGGTTAAACTCCTTTTGGAGGTCCGTCAGCCGAGCACTGGCATTATATGACCGGCGGAAATGCACACAGACTTTCCTGGCCTGCCTCAGGACATCCTGTAAGCCCGGGTACCTGCCCAAGAACCGCTGCACCACCAAGTTAAGGACGTGAGCCAAACAGGGCACATGGGTCAGTTGTCCCTGTCGGAGGGCAGAGAGGAGGTTGGTGCCATTGTCGCAAACCACCATTCCTGCCTTAAGTTGGCGTGGCGTCAACCACCTCTGAACCTGCCCCTGCAGAGCTGACAGAAACTCTGCCCCAGTGTGGCTCCTGTCCCCCAAGCACACCAGCTCAAGCACCGCATGGCATCTTTTGGCCTGCGTACTTGCGTAGCCCCTTGAACGCCTACGGAGCACCGCTGGTTCCGAGGAAGAGGCCATGGAGGAAGAAGAAGAGGAGGGGGTGGAGGAGAGAGGTGTGTCACAATCAGCATTTTGGAGGCGTGGTGGCGGAACAACCTCCAACACTACTGCACCTTGTCCTGCATCCTTCCCAGCTGCCAGCAGAGTCACCCAATGCGCCGTGAAACTTAAGTAACGTCCCTGTCCATGCCTGCTGGACCATGAGTCAGCAGTAATATGCACCTTATCGCTGACCGCCCTGTCCAGCGAGGCATGGACATTGCCTTCCACATGCCGGTAGAGAGCCGGAATCGCCTTCCGTGAGAAAAAGTGGCGTTTGGGTACCTGCCACTGAGGAACCGCACATTCCACAAACTCACGGAAGGGGGCAGAGTCTACCAACTGAAAAGGCAGCAGTTGAAGTGCTAGCAATTTTGCCAAGCTAGCATTCAACCGCTGGGCATGTGGATGGCTGGGAGCAAACTTCTTTCGGCGGTGCAGCAGCTGGGGCAGGGAAATTTGCCTGGTACAATCTGACGTCGGTGTACCAAAAGCAGATTGCCCACAAGTACTTGGCTGTGACACACCTAATTCTACACCTTCATTCCTCTCACTGCAGGTCTCAGAGAGGACTGAAGGTCTAGTGGGGTTGGAAATCTCAGCTGATGAGGAGCAAGGAGAGATCCTCTTTGTTCTTTGGTGTGGGTCTTTTAGATATGCTTGCCAACGAACTGCATGGCAGGTCAACATATGTCTGGTCAAGCATGTGGTACCCAAGCGGGAGATGTTTTGGCCACGCGAGATACGCTTGAGACATATGTTGCAAATAGCAGCGGTGCGATCTGATGCACTCGTCTCAAAAAAGGCCCACACCAAAGAACTTTTTGAATAACGCGCAGAGACTGCAGCGCCCTGCACATGTGGAGCTTTGGGGTGTGATGCAGTCAATGTGCTGCCCTTAGGCTGGCCCCTGGAGGGCATCCTGCCTCGTTGGTGATGTGCCGCCTCCTCCTCCTCCTCCTCCTCCTCTCTCCTATCAGGCACCCACGTTGAGTCAGTGACCTCATCATCCCCTCCCTCCTCATCACTGGAGCAAACCTGGCAGTATGCTGCAGCAGGGGGAGCATGACTGCCAGATTGCTGTCCTTCTTGGGCACCCCCTCTGTCCGTGCTCATGTTAATGCCTTCATCGAGCTCAGTATCATCATCAGAGCCTTCCAAACGCTGGGCATCCTCCTGGAGCATGTACCCAACACTGTGGTCAAACAGTTCGAGGGAATCCTCAGGAGGACATGGTGGAGCTAGGGAAGGAGTCACTGATGACATTGGGCTGAGGGAAGAGGCCGCTGCTTTGCCAGACAAAGCACCCTGGGCATGGGTGAGAGAGGATGAGGAGGATGAGGACGTCTTGGTCATCCACTCGACCAAGTTTTCTGCATGTTGCGGCTCAACACGGCCAGCTGCCGAAAAAAAGGCCAAGCGTGTCCCATGGCCACGGGCTGATGAGGATGCACCGTCTCCACGACCAGCACTAGACACAGAGCCTGCTTGCCCTCTCTTATTGGCTTGTGACTGTCTGCCTCTCCTTCTTGGCATTCCAGACATACTAATGGCCTGTAGCTGCACTAAGCTGGGATAGAACACCTGTAATTTTCTTCAGGTAGCTTTATATACTGTAACCAGACAAGCCTGCCTGTCAGTAGGAAGATAACAGGAACGGATCTAGCTGAACACTGTGAGCAGGACGCACTGACTGCACTAAATGTAAATAGCAGGAACAGATCTAGCTGAACACTGTGAGCAGGATGCACTGACTGCACTAAATGTAAATAGCAGGAACGGATCTAGCTGAACACTGTGAGCAGGACGCACTGACTGCACTAAATGTAAATAGCAGGAACGGATCTAGCTGAACACTGTGAGCAGGACGCACTGCACTAAATGTAAATAGCAGGAACAGATCTAGCTGAACACTGTGAGCAGGACGCACTGCACTAAATGTAAATAGCAGGAACGGATCTAGCTGAACACTGTGAGCAGGACGCACTGCACTAAATGTAAATAGCAGGAACAGATCTAGCTGAACACTGTGAGCAGGACGCACTGCACTAAATGTAAATAGCAGGAACGGATCTAGCTGAACACTGTGAGCAGGACGCACTGCACTAAATGTAAATAGCAGGAACGGATCTAGCTGAACACTGTGAGCAGGACGCACTGCACTAAATGTAAATAGCAGGAACAGATCTAGCTGAACACTGTGAGCAGGACGCACTGCACTAAATGTAAATAGCAGGAACGGATCTAGCTGAACACTGTGAGCAGGACGCACTGACTGCACTAAATGTAAATAGCAGGAACAGATCTAGCTGAACACTGTGAGCAGGACGCACTGACTGCACTAAATGTAAATAGCAGGAACGGATCTAGCTGAACACTGTGAGCAGGACGCACTGACTACACTAAATGTAAATAGCAGGAACGGATCTAGCTGAACACTGTGAGCAGGACGCACTGACTGCACTAAATGTAAATAGCAGGAACGGATCTAGCTGAACACTGTGAGCAGGACGCACTGACTGCGCTAAATGTAAATAGCAGGAACGGATCTAGCTGAACACTGTGAGCAGGACGCACTGCACTAAATGTAAATAGCAGGAACAGATCTAGCTGAACACTGTGAGCAGGACGCACTGCACTAAATGTAAATAGCAGGAACAGATCTAGCTGAACACTGTGAGCAGGACGCACTGCACTAAATGTAAATAGCAGGAACAGATCTAGCTGAACACTGTGAGCAGGACGCACTGCACTAAATGTAAATAGCAGGAACAGATCTAGCTGAACACTGTGAGCAGGACGCACTGACTGCACTAAATGTAAATAGCAGGAACAGATCTAGCTGAACACTGTGAGCAGGACGCACTGCACTCAATGTAAATAGCAGGAACGGATCTAGCTGAACACTGTGAGCAGGACGAACTGCACTAAATGTAAATAGCAGGAACAGATCTAGCTGAACACTGTGAGCAGGACGCACTGCACTAAATGTAAATAGCAGGAACGGATCTAGCTGAACACTGTGAGCAGGACGCACTGACTGCACTAAATGTAAATAGCAGGAACGGATCTAGCTGAACACTGTGAGCAGGACGCACTGCATTAAATGTAAATAGCAGGAACAGATCTAGCCTAATCTAGCTAACTCAAATCAAATGACACTGTCTGTCTCTCTCTCTATCAGCACACCGGAACACACTACACAGGGCCGCCGTGCAGGCGGCCTTATATAGTGTGGGGCATGTACTAAATCCCCTGGCTTTGGCCAATTACAGCTCTCTCTACTGACGGCGCTGTGATTGGCCAAGCATGCGGGCCATAGTGCATGCTTGGCCAATCATCAGCCAGCAATGCACTGCGATGCCGCAGTGAATTATGGGCGTGACGCGCCACACGAATTTGGCGCGAACGGCCCATAACGTTCGCAATTCGACGGACGGTCGAACAGCCGATGTTCGAGTCGAACATGGGTTCGACTCGAACACGAAGCTCATCCCTACCGAGAAGCCCAGGTTTACCTACCCGAGGGCTCCAACCCTCAGAGACCACCTAGCAAGAAATGTGCTTGATCCACCTACCAAGAAAAACTTTTCCTTTTTTGAAGGGAAAGGTTACTATCCCTGTAAAAAATGTTACACTTGCCATCACACTAAAGAAAGTAAGAAAAAGAAGTTAAGCTTTACCTCTACAGTGACGTCAAAAGAGTATCCAATAGAGGATTTCATATCATGTAGGACTGAGGGGGTGGTTTATTTATTAGAATGCCTGTGCCAAATCCAGTATATTGGTAGAACGAAAAGGAAACTTTGGGGGAGATTGAGGGAGCATGTCCAGAATATTAAAAAGGGGTTTGTTAAACACAGCCTGTCAAGACATTATGCAGAATTTCACAATAAAGACCCCTCATCCCTTTTGGTTTGTGGCATTGAAAAATATAAACCCCATTGGAGAGGAGACAACAAAGTGATTAAAGTTAGCCAGCTTGAGTCAAAATGGATACATGAAATACGGACTCTGACTCCTTTGGGTCATAACGTTGAATTTGACCTCAACTGTTTTATTTCAAATTAGTAATTTTCCATTTTCTACTTTTTTATATTACTTATTTATACTGTTTTTTTTTTTACATCAAAAAAGTTTATTTAGAAGTGGATTGTCAGTACAAATCAGATATGTCAACATGAAAACACGCAGCCAGACATAAGTAGCAATAAATTGACCTGAGTTTACATCTTATCTATAGATATATTGTGTAGAACAAAACATAAAGGTAGATTCTGTATTGTCAGTTGTGACCATCAATATAATGCTTTCTCAGTATTAATAAACCTTTGCTATCACAGCTCACCTTGTCTATTCCTATTCATCTCATATGTGGGTTGGTAAATTTGACCTTCTGATTTGTTAGCTAAATCAGAGAAAGAAAGAGAGGAAAACCGTAGAAAAGAGGAAAAGGTAGAATTTATGACCAGTTTATATTCTAAATTACTACAGTAGGAGGCCATCCACGTTGTCCAGCCAATCCGTTCCAGTGCAACTCTGTTGTTGCACTTACACAAGATCTAGCAATAATCTAGTTCTGGAGTCTGTGCATTGATAATATTGGTGAAAGCTTTGGAATATTTAAAAACATTCCAGGGGTGCCAAGTTTCATGAAAACTTTCGACCTGTTCATTCGCTTGAGCCAGGGTGTCTTCTTGGAATGAGAGAGCCAGGGTGTCTTCTTGGAATGAGAGATTTGGCAGCATTCAACAAATGTCTTGTGAGAGAACGCTTGTATTTCTTTAAAGACCAGCTTGATATGTGCAGTAGACACCATGCTGCATCCAGTATTAGAGTCGTCTCTGTGATTGATTTGATAAGTTCTCGAACTGCATCCCAATAATGGGCAATCAAGGGGCATTGCCACCAGATATGTAACAGAGAACCACTATCTCCCATGCATCTCCAACAGCTGTCTGATGCCTGGGGATACCATTTATTTAATTTCACTGGTGCTAGATACCATTGAGTCAGCAATTTGTATGCTGTCTCTTGTACTTTGGAGCTGATAGAGCACTTGTGTGATAAAATGTAAGCGTTCTTCCATTGTTTAGGAGTTATGTTTACCTGTAAAATATCAGACCACCGCCTTCTGAGTCTGTCATCCAAGGGAGCCTTTGCATTCTGTAGCCATGCATAAATAATTGAAGTTGTTCTACTGACCGGGTCGCCTGCGTGGCACACCGACTCAAAATCCGTCAGAGGTCTGGAGAATTCACCTGTCTTGTGATTGCTGCTAATATAGCTTCTGACTTGTAAGTAAGTGCAGAAGGGTACGTTAGTCACATTGTCATTCTGTTTTAGAGCCTGGAAATCTTTTATTTTGGTCTGTTGATAATAATCCCCTGCCAAAAGAGGTCTATCATTGAGAGGTGACTTGAGATGAGAATTGCCCACCCCGGGATGAACTCCGGGTTGTCCCTCAATGGGGTTAATGGGCCTACTGCGGATGTAATCCCTGTGCCTTTAGGTATTTCATGAATCAGTTTTAAAGTGGTTCCTGTTAAAGGGTGTTGCTTTAGATCGTCAGGGTAAGAGTTCCATTGTCGCTAGGGGGCAAAAGTGAGTGGGATGGAGTTAAGATCCATTTCTAGCTTCACCCAGTCTTTAATGTCTCGATGACAGTGCCACTCTATGACCCTTGTTAAGTGCGAGGCTTTATAGTAGTCCCTTAAGTTGGGTACTCCCAACCCCCCAGATACTTTCACTCTCTGTAGGGTTTCAAATTTGATTCTTGGTTTTTTATGTGCCCAAATGAATTTCAGAAACATTGCTCTCAGAGTCCTAAACATGTTGGCTGGTAATTTGATCGGCAGTATACGCATTAAATATAAGAGCCTGGGCAGAACGGCCATTTTGATAATGGCCACTCTTCCGAACCACGAAAAGGTTCCAGTGTGCTATTTGCGTAGGTCACTGTCTATGTTTTTTTAGTAGTGGGGGAAAATTTTGGTCGTAAATTGAAGAGATCTGTGGAGTCAAATTCACTCCTAAGTATTTCAGTCTATTATGATCCCATTTGAAAGGGGAATTCTCCATCACTGAGGTAAGTGAATGGTTGGAAAGAGATAAATTCATGGCTTCTGATTTAGAGTAATTTATCTTTAAATTGGAGACATAACCATAATGTTCAAAAGCTCTCATTAGGTTGGGGAGCGTGATATGTGGTCTAGATATTAAGAATAGCAAGTCGCCGGCATAGGCGGCTACCTTGAACTCCCGATCCCCCACCTGAAGTCCTCTTACCGAGGTGTTTGCATTGATCTGTCTGATAAATGGCTCCAGGGATAATATGAATAAGAGAGGGGACAAAGGACATCCCTGTCTTGTGCCATTCGCAATTTGTACCTGTTCAGACAGAGTACCGTTTATTTTTAATCTTGCTGTGGGGTTTTGATAAAGAGCTGAAATTCATGCCAACATCCTTGAGCCCAGTCCAACATGTCTACAAGTGGCCAGCATGTAATCCCATGCCACTCGGTCGAAGGCCTTCTCCACATCTGTGGACAGGAGAAGGCCCTCTGTGTCCCTGGATCTAGTTTTGTGAATTAGTAACAATGATTTGATGACATTGTCTTTGGCCTCGCGGTCAGGCATGAAGCTGACCTGCTCCGGGCCAATTAGTTTTTGCAGGAAGGGTCTCAGTCTGTTGGCAAGTAATTTTGCGAAAATTTTTACGTCCAAATTCAGCAAGGATATAGGATGGTAGCTGGCACAGTCAGAAGGGTCCTTACCTGCTTTTGGTATGACCGTTATGAAAGCTGAAAGTAAGTCTAGTGTCGTATTCCTGGAATCAGACATGGAGTTCAAGGCCGTCGCCAGGGGGTCAGCCAGTAAGTCTACGAACATTTTATAATAAATAGCTGTGTACCCGTCTGGTCCAGGACTCTTACCTAATTTCAGATTTTTAATGGCAAGTCTAATTTCAGTCGTGCCTATTGGGCATTCGAGGGTGTTAGCTTCTATAGTATCAAGGAAAGGGAGACCACTCTTATCTAAGTAGTCTCGTATAACCTGGGATCTGTCCCCTATCATTCCCGGCTGTTTGTGCTGTTGCGGTAAATTATAGAGATCAGAGTAGAATGTGTGGAAATGTTTTGCAATCGCCTCCGTGGAAACATTCATCTTTCCATTTTTCCATCTAATGCCTAGAATGTTATTACTATGAGTGTGTACTCGTAGTGCCCTAGCCAATGTCTTACCAGGTTTGTTACCCTCCTCATAGTACAGTAGATCTTTTTCTTGAAAAATAAAAAACGTTTGGCCTTTGCATAAAAAAGTTTCTGCAGATGTTTTCTGGTATCTAGCAGTTCCGTGGCAGTATCAACCGAAAGAGCCTGTTTGTGTAGAGATTCTAGCTTATGAATGCGATCAATCAGATTTTTAACCTCCCTTTCCCTTTCTTTTTTCCGTCGGGCACCTATCGAGGTCAGTTCCCCTTTCAATGTGCACTTATGGGCCTCCCATATCACCAGTGGATCCATACCCGGGGTGTTGTTGTGATCAAAGAAATCTTTCAGCGACTCCCTGAGTTTAGGTAAATGGATAGGATCTGAGATTATTGAGGAGTTAAGTCTCCATGTCTGGGTTTTTGGTGGCAATTTCGTCAAGTCTAGTGTTAATGCTATTGGAGCGTGATCCGAGGTAGATTGTGAGCCTATGCAGGCTTCTGCTAGGACAGAGAGATCATTTTGGGTTATAAAGAGATAATCTATCCGTGTATATTTCCCGTGGGGGGCTGAATAGAACGTGGATTGAGAAATCTCCATGAATCTATTAGCCTGAGAGAACGGAGAAGGTTTTTAATGCCTTTCAGGGTCCTGTACCTAATACTGGTGTTTCCGTTTGAAGTATCTGTCAGGGGATTCAAAGGAATGATGTTTACAGAATATTAGGTGGGCCTTATTCGGGAAATATACATTTGCTATGGTGATGGGTACTCCCCCATATTTCCCCTTTAGGAAAATGTATCTGCCGTCAGTGTCTGTCATTTGTTCTGTCAAGTCAGAGGGGGGGGTGCTTACTAACAAGAATTGAAACCCCTTTAGTTTTAGCATGGTCATTTGTGGCGTGATACACCCTAGTGAATGTTAAATCGGTGAGCCTAGGCACATGCCCAGTCTTAAAATGAGTCTCCTGCAGCATTATAAAATGCGGCTTACCTTTTTTGATTTCTCTGAGTAGTGTAGTTCGCTTTTCAGGAATATTCAACCCCTGCACGTTGTGCAAAATTACCGTGGGGTTGCATCCTAGGAAGGAATAGGCCATGGTGCAGACTCAGAAGTGGTGCAGTACTCTGGCGATCTGAAATAAACACTAAAAGACAGTTAGAGTATTCTTATAGGCGGACAAGGTGAATGGTCAAAAGTTTAGGAAGAGGTAAGAGAAAAAGGAAGAGTGAGAGAATTTAGTTCAACCTCTAGATAGGGCCCTATCTAGAGAACTATAGTGAGTCTGGAGTGCTACGTGCAAGACCAGATCACTTGTGGGGTAGGGGGAGGCGGCCGCCTGGTATGAGAACAAATAAATGCAGTAAACTAAGTTTAAAATTTAAACTTGAAAAATATAACTGGCAAACCGTGCCTCCAAATAACACACAGCCTAAAATAGAATTTCTTTTATCTGAAATATGATTAATCCACCCTATCGGTCAAGGGATCTTCCCAACTCTCTAACCAAGGAGCCAAGAATCCCCGACCACCACTATCCCAGTGAAATTAGTCACTCCACATGGTCACCACCTCTAAAGTGTCGTGACCACTTGAGTTCCCTCTCCCCATAAGGCACCGTTATCATTATCATTAGGTCTCAAAACCAAATGCCGGATAGTATTAACATCATTCGGATAATATGTGTATATCCTCCAGCAAATAGTATGAGTCAAAAGGGTAAGGAAAATAATAAAAAGAAAAAAAAAGGTTTATAAAAAAGACAAAAACGGCACCGTCCATGGGCAATTACTCGTAACCTGGCCACAGTGGGTGATTTTAGAATGTTCAGCCGATCCTTAGTCCTCTGCGCGATCTTGGTCCCACATAGATCTTGGATTCGGAGTGCCTGATTTGGAGCCTCCTGTTTTGCCATGCCTTATCTTCTTAGGGAATCTTTTTTCTGACGTGGAGAATTGTGATCGAATTGGACTCCTGTCATGTGGTTGTAGTGCAAAGTCTGCGTACCACTTAGGAAGGTCCACTAAGTCCAGGCCAAGTCCTGCACAAAAATACGGAAGGTCCAGTGGGGTGCGCAGTACATGTTGATGTCCATTTGCTGATACGACAAGTGCAAAGGGGAAGCTCCAAGTGTACCTGAGCTCTTTTATCTCTGAGCTTATCAGTCTACGGTTTTTAAGAGTGATCTGGGATAAATCTTGAAACAACATTATGGTTTCCCCATTAAAGATGATCCTTTCACTTCTTCTTGCTCTACACATTATGTCCTCCTTCAATTGGAAGCTCTGGAGGCAACAGATTATGTCACGCGTTGGTGCAGTGTCAGGACCTCTAGGCCTAAGTGCCCTGTGGGCTCAAATGAATTCAATTTCTGTCTCCTCTTGCCTGTTCAAAAGGCTGTTGAAGACTCTCTGGAGTGCTGGGGCTATTTGGTCTGCCTCCACAGTTTCAGGGATCCCTCGCACCCTGATATTATTCCTCCTGCCCCTGTTGTAGAGGTCCTCCAGGTGTCTATTTATGTCTATGAAGTGCTGCGCATGAGAAACTGAGATCTTGTCCAGCCTGTCAAGAGCTTTATCCCTCTGCCTCCCTGCATGCTCCGTTGCTGCCAATTTCTCAGTGAGAACTACAAGGTTCGTTTTCAGATCGGTAATTGCAGCCGAGAATGCAGATTTGATGTCCGCTGTGAAACCGGACATATCAGCATAGGTCAGGGGTTTATTTAGTCTGGATTTCCCCCTACCTGTGTCCTCAGTATATTCAGAATCGCCACTGAGGTCCTCCTCGTGGAGCTCTGCCTGTTGCGTCGGCGCCATCTTGAGTTCGGCCTTGCTGCTCTCTGCCGCTGGCTTTTGTCTTAACAAATCCACTATATTCCTGGCGGCAGATGGCATCAGCCCTCTGCGGGAACGAGTTTGTGGGTGCTGTGAAGCTTTCTGCCCGGCTTTGAAAGTTCTCTGAAAGGGTGTAAGGCTGTGTGTCTGAAGAAGCTTCTCTAATGTGCAGCCATCCAAGCCGCGTGCCAAGCCACTCCCCTATACTGCTTTTTTATTCCCCTCCTCTTTGCTGTTACATGCTTCTGCCCTGTTGATGATTTTTTATGCAATTTTTTTTTTATGCAATTATTACTAGGGTATACCCTATCTGGTTTCCTGTACTTACCTCCTTTTGTTTGTGTTATATGCTTTTATTTCCTCACATTTACCTATAGTGTGGAATTTTTTATCAATATCACTATTTATCCACAAGATGGCAATATAGGCAAATTAGAACAAGTATCTTTGCTTATGAATATGTTTCCTTTACGAGATTCCATTTTCTTACCACTAGATGTCATCTGTCTGCCGGGTTTTAAGGTGTTTCTTGATTAATCACCACTAGATGGCGTTGTCCTATGGAGATTTTATATAGACTAGTTTATATGCTTTTTATTTTCCTTTTTTTGTTTTATTTTTTACATTTTTATATTTTTTATTCGGATCTGTTATTAGGGGGTCTTTTTATTATAATTGCTTAGACTTCATATGGTTATGTATGGTGTCTACTGAGTGAGGATACACCTATTAGTATTCCAATCCAATCTACTGAGTGAGGATACACCTATTAGTATTCCAAATCCACTTTGCTGATTAAGAACGGACTATATAAATAGACACCTGATGCCTGACTCCATTACCCTTTGATAAAGTCACGTGGGCAGTGACGATACACGTCAGGGAAGAGTCAGGTGTCATCACTTCCGGCCGCGGCCGAGACCGGAAGTACTGGGATCTGTGCTGTTCATTTTGTGCTGTACATGTAAGGTACTATGTTGTTTTGAATAAACCTGTTTTGAATACTACACAATGGGGATACTCCTTTCTATTTCATGCCTCCACCCAACTTGCCGAACTTGAGGCTTCCATTTGGAGATTTGCCAGACCTGTGACGATTGGAGGAGACAGATTGATTGATGGTGTTTCATCCGCTTCCTGATTGCAGGCTCGATTTGACCCTAGGGGTCTTTGCTAGAGGTGAGAGGCTGGGGGAAATGTGTGGTGCACCACGGAGTATGGTTATTAAGAGGAATCTGTCACCTATCATCATTTGCACTTGCACTTTTTTCATCTATTTTTTGCAAGAACTGTTTTATGAAGACCCACTTTGTTCACGTTGGAACTGTATTACATTCATTGGATTGACTTGTGGCTATTTTGATAACGTTTCTGCACTTTTTTGCACTTTATGCGATTTTTATTATTGCATACAATTTTTTTTTTATCTCATGCGATTTTTTTCAATTTTTTCTAAATTTGTGATTTTTTTTCATCTTGATGCACTTTAGACTATTTTTGTATTTATTCACCTTCATTTGAATTGTTTATTTATTTGATGTCATATTTTATGAATTTCACTGTTATTTATCCGATGTCACTTTTTATGAATTTAATGGATGTTTAGTCACGTTATTCATGTGATTTTGCTCTTTACGCATATGCACTTTACTTGAAGAATTGGATTATATTTATTTTATCACATTTATGCACTTTGAGTTAGCGCCACATATCTCTATTTACCTTAATGATCTCAAGAATGTTTCTGCTTAGCTGCGTGCCCATGTCCTGGGGTGAGCGGGAACTGGTAGCAGAGGGATTGTGCTTAGGTTTCCCCTATATTAGGTGAGTTTTTCTCCCTCAAGGGCTGTAGTAAGGACCACTGACTATTGGAACAAGGAGTTTAAGTCACCTTCTTCTTCAGCATCCAGGCTACACCCCTCTGAACCTTGCGATTTGAATAAAATCCAGAAGAAAGTTGCTCAACCCTTACTACAAAGAAGAATTTTATGTAGTGTATCCTATTGCATGTTGGAGACAGCATTCACTGTCTCAAACATGCATTACTGCTGACCAATTTTACTATTTTTAATAAGGATTATATGAAGATGTTACAGTACATGCTTGTGCACTGTTTGCTCTATAGCCTTCAGAGAAAGTCATAACACATGCATAGTGTAGAGGCAGGTGGTAAATCGGTGAATAATGGGATCCAGAAAAGCAGGACTGAAGTCATGAGAGGTAAGGTTCAAGGCAAAAACAAGGCTAGAGAGCAGTGTCAGAAGACAAATCCTACAACTAGAAATAGGAATAAAAGACTTATGCCACATACACAAGATCAGAATTTCGTCCCGCAAAAGACAGATGAGAGTTTTTCGTTGGAAAATGTGACCATGTGTATGCTCCATCGGACTTTTGCTGGTTGAATTCCAGCCAGCAAAAGATTGAGAGCATGTTCTCAATTTTTCGGTTGCGAAAATGCGATCGTCTGTGGCAATTCCGACGCGCAAAATTCATACGTATGCTCGGAAACAATTCGACGCATGCTCGAAAGCATTGAACTTCATTTTCTTGGCTCGTCATAGTGTTGTATGTCACCGCATTCTTGTTGGTGGTAATTTCAGCAAGTGTATGCAAGGCAAACTTGAGCGGAATCCCATCGGAAAAGCCATCATATCTTTTTCCGACGAGAAGTCTGATCGTGTGTACACAGCATTAGGCTTTAGCCTAAATACAGAAGTTATAGGATTCACACAAGTACAGAAAATTTCATAGAATGCACAATTAGTAAAAATGAATCCAGTCTAACAGGTAATAGATGAAGATCAGGAAAAACAAATGCAAAGTTGTACACTGGCTACTTTGTTGATTGCTAAAGAGAGAGAGACAGTACACAAAGAAAAATGCCATAGATCAAATAAAGCCATACATCTTACAATGACATTCAGGGGGCAGGAATTTACAAAATTACCTAGCAACCAGTAATATCATAATTATTGAATACATATTTTCCCTATTTTGTCTTTCAGGACAGCACACTTGAGAGACCTCGGCTCCTCCCTTCTTAGGAAACACCGCCTCCACCAGACCTTTAAGTCACCCCTTCCCTCCAGCCCGTCAGTTTTGGTGTTTCCTCCAGCAAGGAGACATCGCTAGGAACCTGGGCTATTTCAGCTGGGGAGGCTGAGGTCGGTATAATCCTGGTAGAGACAGAGGTCTCATACACAGCAGTACGGATGGGGAGTCTGGTTACCTGCAGTGGCATTGCGCTTCCTGTCCTCCCTTGGGGAATGTGGAGGCCTGGGCGTTTGTTTCTCCGCTGCCTGGGGAGGGCGATGCGGAGGTGTCCAGATCCCCCTCACTCTGGGGCGGTCAGCATGGAGCTCAAGGCTGAGTCAGATGAGGGGTGACGTCATTTCCGGCGGGGAGGGCACTTCTGTTTGACCCGCGGCTTCCGGTTCCGGCCTGCGGAAAGTAAAATGAACGGCGCAACGGCTGGTGTGGGCTCCATTAAGGCTGTAGTGACAGCCAGAGGAGCATCCTGAGGCAGACCAGTCCTCTGGCCAGAGGGATGTCAGAGACTGATGGTTCCCGTTTTGTGCCGGGTGACGCCAGCACCAGCCACACTAAGGTAAGTGGAACCCTGGGGTGGTGTTCCCTTACCATGTTCCCACTTAGCTCCATGGGTGAACCCCTTTCTTAGTGGTCAGAGGGGAGGAGAGGCATGTTTGGGACCCTGGTGGTGGTTGGTCCTGGGGGGTGCACTCATAGTTACATAGTTACATAGTTAGTAAGGTTGAATAAAGACACCAGTCCATCCAGTTCAACCTGAGTGAGTGTGTGTCTACAACCCTGACCCTTGTCCCTAACCCTGTACATCGCACACTCACATCAGTCCCTACCCTCAATCCAAGGTCCCCATTCATATACTAGGGCCAATTTTGGACAGGATCCAATTAACCTACCAGCATGTCTTTGGAGTGTGGGAGGAAACCGGAGTACCCGGAGGAAACCCACGCAGGCACAGGGAGAACATGCAAACTCCAGGCAGGTAGTGTCGTGGTTGGGATTCGAACCAGCGACCCTTTTTACTGCTAGGCGAGAGTGCTAACCACTGCACCACTGTGCCACTCCTGGTTTTGTCACATGATTTTTATTTTTTAAAGACTGTTGCTGATGCTGGCAGGGCTTGTTTTGTTGTTTCAGGACAAATCTGCAGAAAAAAACAAGCCCTTGCATGTGTCCAAAAGCAAGTGCCTATCATATAGGAGTACATTAGGGGAGTCCAGGGGGAAGGTTTTGTGCAATAAATGCATTGAAGGCTTAGTCAAGGAACACTCTATGGAACAGAGCTCTGACCTGGCAGCTTCTGTTAAGGAGCTTTCCAGCACTTTTCAATCTTTTAAAGCATTGTTTGAAAATTTTCAGCCTATACAGCCCCCCGCCGGTCCTCTGCCAGCGCAGCAAGATGTCGCACCTGGTCCTTCAGGTCCCTCCGTCAGTGAGGAGTTACCAGGGGGCTCCAGAGAGGTTTTGGAGGATGAACCAGATAGTGCATCCTCACGAGAATCAGACGGAGAGAAGGTGGACGGCGAGTCCTCCAGAACCTCCCGATATAAACTCTCCTTGGAGGAAGTGGAAGAGCTCTTGGGAGCAATCCACACCACCCTAGGTATCCAAGAGGAGAAGAAATCTCTGTCTCTACATGACCGAATGTACATGGGTCTTGGAGAGCAGAAGAAAAAGGTCTTTCCGGTACATGAGGTCCTAGTAGACACCATTAAAAAGGAATGGCGGGACCCAGAAAGGAAACCTTTCTTTTCTAGAGCCTTAAAGCGCAGATTCCCTTTTTCAGAGGATGAAGCTGCTGTTTGGAACAAGTCACCTAGACTGGATGCAGCCTTCTCTCAGGTATCCAGAAAAACAGACTTGGTGTTTGAAGATATGGGGGTTGCTTGCAGACCCCATTGACAAGCGGATGGATTCTCTATTTAAAAAATCCAGCCTGTCACTGTAAAACTGTAGAGTCACTTATTTTACATTAACACATTTTAGCAGAGTTTAAAATATCAAAAAAATGGAAACTAAGGAATGTTTTAGAACAAGCAACTATCTCCTTGACTAGGATGTTCATTTTGGCTAGTAGAGGAGAATGAAGAAATTAATCATAAATAGCAGGAAATACCACAGTGAAACTGAAAAATAATGTATACAGTAACTAAAAATGCTGATAATTATTCCAGAAAACTGTTAAATAAAACAAGTCTCCCAATGTCTACCTGATCCTTCCCATCAGATATATATAATTATCAAATTTAGGTTTTCAACATGGACCATGAAATTTTGAAGCAATTGTTTGACTTTATATATGAGAATGTATCCATCTATTAATTTAGAAGAATGGTCAGTCAATGAAAATCATTACATTTTTACAATAAAATAATTATTTACTAATAAATATCTGCAAAATTCATCAAGTTCCATAAGGGAGTTATCATTTACTTTAAATGAACTATCTTTCATAGGTTTAAAGAGAAAAATGCTATTAAATGTAAAATTAGAACATTATTTCTACAATTCAGACACACAGAGAAGCTTGCATCAGCTTGATTACTTTAAAACAGATTTTTTTCAGCCTCTCAGTAAGTGAATAAGTAATTAGTATAATCAGAGCAATGAATCAAATACATTTTCCATTCAAGGTTTGAGTTGCAATCGCAACTTGTGGCATAATTAAAATGGACAGATATTAGAAATACATGGTAACATTTCTTCTGCAAGTATTTGCTTTGAATACATCAAGGTTATAAAAATGAAGGACATTGCACAGATCAAAAGCCACTACTGTGCTCTTAAACACAGTGTTAATAGAATTAAATCTCTTATCTAAATACAACCATGCCGAGGGGAACTCTCACTGATTATCCTGATATACAAATTCGAATTGTGTCCCAGTCTGTTGGGTGATACAAGGTGACCCATAGGAGAAGGGTGTTTTCGAACAAAAGTAAAAACTGTGTGGAAATCTGAAGGATTACAAATGATACAATTGTGTGAAATACATATTTGTTTATCAAACATGTATGCTTTATAAAAAGAAACTCAAAAACAAACATATTTTAGAAATAAGGTAAGATAAATGTCTAAAAAGACAAATGCAATGTTCATTGGAGATTTCACTATTTACCATTCATGGGTCAAGAAGGATTATTACACATTATAATTTGTGAGTTGATTTGTGCTTGCTTTTTGAAAGTTTAAACTCAGCAATTTTTGTTTTATAAACTGTCAAGTTAAAGTGATACTAAAGTCTTGTTTTTTTTAAAAAACTAAAAATAACAATCATGTTATACTTTCCTGCTCTGTGTAATGTATTTGCACAAATCAGCCTCAATCCCCCTATTCTCAGGTCCCCCGCCGGTGCTCCTGGTCCCTCTTCCTGTGGAGTGCCTCCACAGCAAGCAGCTTACTATTGAGGTACCCAAGCCTAGCTGCAGCTCAGTGTATCCATTTAGACACTGAGCCGTGGCCCACCCCACCCCCTTTATTATCTCTGTCAGGGATGTGCTGGTCCTGTCCAGGGGTATATGCATGCGCGAATGCACACGTGGGGCCTTTCCGGGAATTATGCAGCAGAATTTGCCCACTGGTGTGCGCCGGCGCGCTCCCTGGGCGCGTGTACGCACCCATGCAAGTTAGCGCTGTTTGGCGCCAAGGAGCCTTTAAGAGTGTTACAGCTGCACTCACGCGGTGCTGTTTGTCTGTAGCTCTGTACCTGTGTTCCTGAATCTGTTGCTGATTGTTTGCTGTTGTTACCGACCCGGCTCTGTCTGACTCCTCTACATCTCCAATCCTACCCGGCCTGCCTGACTCTGCCATCTCTGCTGTTACCGTTGCCGAAATCCTGCTTGTCCGACTACTCTGCTAATTGCCTATTGAACTCATCTGCCTGCTCTCCTGCCAACCCGGACTGTCTGACTCTGCCTTCTGACTATTGCCTTGTGTTGCTGCATTCCCAACCTTCTCATCCAGCTCCAGGTGCCGCTGTTACTGCATCTCCTGCCTTCCAGCTTGCTGATCCTCTTCTGCTTGTCGTCATCTGCAGCTCAGCCATCCCTGGAGGATCTCTACTCAGTTCCTGTGCCGGCCACTGCAACTTCCATCAGGCACTCCTACCCACTGTGCTCACAAGACCACTGTTCCCACTCCAGTGGCTCCTGAACCAGTGCTGTAGAGGGGTCTTCTCCTACAAGTCAGGCTCAACTACCAGGTACCTACCAATCTCATTGGCTGAGTGACTTTGATTGACAGCAGCATTAGCCAATGGCGCCACGCTGCTGTCTCAGACAATAAGGGGGACTGAGAGGGGCTGCTGCACAGAGAAGGCATACAGTATGTAAAAAGGAAAATAATATTTTAACATCAACAATGTGTTTATTCACTTAGAAGTACAATTTTTTAAATGTCCAGATAAGGCTCCTGCAGGCCTGGACTAGACCTGGGGGAGCTGTGTCAAAGGGTAGAAGTCTGTAATCGGTCACTCTGGCAACATCATTGTGCACCACATTTTACAAGAGAGATTTTTGTGGGGGGGTGAGGGTCAGGGAAAGAAAGGGGAAAGAAAAGGAAGGCGAGAGAAGGAAAAGAGGGAGAAGGGTGAAGGAAAGTAAAAGAAATAATAAGAAAAATATAAAATACATGTGTGTGAAATTAGGGGGCAGGGAGAAGGAGGCCATGAAGAGGGTGGTTGGGGAAGCGATCCTGGGAGGCAAAGTGCAAATATAAACTTGCACATGCTTATAGTATTCATCGGAGAATGGAAATAAATCCCGGTAGAACCACCTAGTCTTGTGTTCCTCAAATTTATTCCGAAGGGCAGAGGTCAAATGTTCCATGCACTGTATGTCGTTCACCCTGGCAAGCAATTGAGTGACAGTTGATGGAGACTGCTGCTTCCACATGTAAGGGATTCAAGCTCTTGCTGCATTTAGCAAGTATTTAGGTAAGGATTGTGTTTTTTTTTTTTTTGGATAAAGGCATTAGGTTTAAAAGGACTGCGTAGGGTCATCAAGGAGGGAGATGTTTGTGAATTTGTGAATGAGCTGGAGGACTTGCTGCCAGAAAGGGTGTATATGTGGGCACTCATAATAAAAATATGTAGGAGTGTGTCCTTGTGGGTCTTACAGTACATCTCCAACACTGGCCACTTTGTTGTGGGAATAGTTTGTCAAGAACTGAAATAGTCCTATAAACATTCATTTTTCTTGTGTTTGATCTGTTAACTATTTATTTTGCAAAGTCCCCTTGAGAGCCACCTGGACATATATATTGATTAAAAAAATGGGTGAATGCAGGTGAATGTGGTCCTACCGCAAGATAAGGGAGCTTTGTTACTTTGAAAATTCCAACCTGTGTCTAGAGAAATAAACTCTAATGCCGCGTACACACGGTCGGTCTACAAAAGTCCGACAGCCCGTCCAACAGACTTTTGGCGGACTTGCGGCGGACTTGCGGCAGACTTTCTAATGAACGGACTTGCCTACACACGATCACACAAAAGTTCGACAGCCTAGTACGCGGTGACGTACACCAAGTCCGACGAGACTATAAAATGGAAGTTCAATAGCCCGTACGACACCCTTTGGGCTCCTTCTGCTAATCTCGTGTTTATCTCGTGTTAGTAGAAGTTTGGTGAGAGACGATTCGCACTTGTGAGACTGAACTTTTTTTATTTTTCAGTTCGTTTTAACTGTTGTTCAGTCTATGCTTGTGAGGTTTGTATCTGCTTTTCAGTGCGTTTGGTCAGTTGGCATTGAGAAATCTTTGTTTTATTGTCCGCTCGTTCCTGATTTTCAGGTCGCTCTTCACAGGCCTTGCTGTTCTTCAGTGCGTTCTGTTAAGTGCGTTCTGACCAGCCGACCATTTTGAAGCCATGTTACCTGTACGTACTCATCGTCAAGCTCGTGCATTGTATGTGCTTGGTGCTGTAGTTCATTCTTCAGCCCAAGACCAGTCCATGAACAGGGCAAGGAGGAGTTGATGGACCAAGAATTGGTTGCTCCAGCGTGACCAGTTCTGTCACATGCCATTGCTCCGTGAGAATAATCCTGAGGATTTCAGGAACTTTTTACAGATGACGGACCCTGTTTTTGACCGTTTGTTGGCTTTGCTGACCCCCTATATCAGCAGGCAGGATACCTGCATGAGGCAAGCCATCACTCTGGAGCAGAGGCTAGTTGCCACGTTGCGGTACTTGGTGACAGGGAGAAGCCTGCAGGACCTCAAGTTCTCGACAGGCATCTCCCCCCAGGCTCTGGGGATCATTATCCCAGAGACCTGTTCTGCCATCATCCAGGTCCTGTAGAAGGACTATATTAAGGTAAGATTTTTTTCTTTTATTAGCATCAAATGTTATTTTATTTATTCTTTGATAATGTAATGTATTTCTTAACTCAAACACTACTTACCATCATTGCAATATAGTGTGAATGTCCCCTTTTTCTCCTCACGCATGCAGGAATTTTTTCCTGTTCTTTTTTGTCATGCATGTATATTTGCCTTCACTAAACTCCCCAGCATACAATGCTGGGCACATATCCACCTAGTCTACTCAGTTTGAATGTATTTAGTCAGCTGCATTGTATTTTGTTTCCCCTAAACTCCATCCAAATAGTGTGCGTGTCATAAACTAGATTTCCAACCCCCCCCCTAAACTCTATCCAAATAGTGTGCGTGTCATAAACTAGATTTCCAACCCCTCCCCCTAAACTCTATCCAAATAGTGTGCGTGTCATAAACTAGATTTCCAACCCCCCCCTAAACTCCATCCAAACAGTGTGCGTGTAATTAACTTGATTTCCAAACCCCTCCCCCCCACCTAAACTCCATCCAAATAGTGTGCGTGTAATTAACTTGATTTCCAAACCCCTCCCCCCACCTAAACTCCATCCAAATAGTGTGCGTGTAATTAACTTGATTTCCAAATCCCTCCCCCCACCTAAACTCCATCCAAATAGTGTGCGTGTAATTAACTTGATTTCCAAACCCCCCCTAATAATTTGCTATAATGTTCTGTGGTGTTGTTTTTTACAAAGCAAATATATGTTGCACTTTGCAAAATGCATTTGCACTCTGCAAGTGCATTTGCTCCAGTGCTTTAGTAAATGAGCATAAGCTCTGCTGATTTCTATCATCCAATATATGTTCAAGAGACCCACCTAATACCATCAGATATCTCCCTATGCACCAACGGCCAGTTTCCACACATCTTTCACGCCACCCACACTACTAAATCCAAAGGAGTCATGGTAGCAATCAAGGACATGGTGGATTTCCACACATCTAATGTGTTACTGGATCCTGCAGGACGATATATAATTCTAACATGTACCATCAATAGAGTACAGTATACTCTTATTAATGTCTATGCCCTAAACTCCCACCAACTGAAATTTTTACGTAAAGTATTACGCATCGCCAAACCAATACGAATAGGTAATTTACTACTTTGTGGAGACTTTAACCTAGTCCCTGACGCCAACATGGATTCCTCAAAAACCACGAGGCGGGACTCCCCTCTGAAAAAATTTTTCTCTACACATGATTTATTTGATGTTTGGAGTTGCCATCATGGATCTGAAAGAGACTTTACCTACTACTTCCCAAGGCACAATTCATACTCGAGAATCAACTTGTTCTTAATGGAGAAATGGCTGCTACAAAAAAATCTGTAAATCTGTGATCCATGCCGCGACATGGTCAGACCATGCTCCAATTTCAATTATGATAGAAGACTCTAAGTTACAGCAAAATACTTATCTCTGGCGCGCTAATAATTATATACTACAACACGAAAATTACTCATCAGAGATCTCTGACCATCTCGCAGAATTCTTCACACTAAACAAAGGCTCAGTGTCTGATACTGGCGTGGTATGGAGCACACATAAAGCTTATATAAGAGGTCTACTGATAAAACTAAGTTCTCTTCACAAAAAGAGGAGGACGCAGCGTTTAGATGAGCTGACATCCCAAATAGCAACCCTAGAACGGCAACATAAAGCCAACCCACAGACCCCTCAGACAGACAAATTACTGTCCCTCAGACAAGAACTGAAAACCTTGCTCCTCCATTCTTTTGATCTTCTCCAACGTAAACTAAAAGCCACTACTTACTACACTTCAAATGCGGCAGGGAAGAGTTTAGCACAACGCCTCAAAGGCATACGATCAAAAACCAAAAGATCAAAGATACTCCAGCTAATTCACCCCAACACAAAACTCCCCCTGACAGACCCACAAGACATAGCCAACGCATTTAGCGACTACTACAGGGACCTATACAATCTGAACCAAGATCTCCAAACTCCACAACCCTCTCCAGACGAGATTCACCAATTTCTCCAATCCATTCACTTACCATCCCTGACAGGAAACCAACTAGAAACCCTCAATGCCCCATTTACAGAACTGGAAATTAAAGTATCAATAAACTCTCTCCCCAATGGGAAAGCTCCAGGACCGGACGGTCTAACAGGTGAATACTATAAACAGTTCTCAGCAAACCTGATCCCACATATCGCGGAAGTCTTCAATAAGGCTGCTTCCTCCTCTAAATTCCATAATGAATACCTTAATGCACTGATAATAACGTTACCGAAGCCAGGGAAGGAACCAAACGCCCCTCAAAATTTCCGCCCTATATCCCTACTCAACCTTGATCTCAAAATGTATGCTAAAACTATTGCAGCACAATTGATCATGCCCACCCTCATACATAGAGATCAGACAGGGTTCACTAAGGGCGAACGCTACCCGAAGAATGATCAACTTGATCCACCATGCTGAATCCAACGGAACGCCTTCTCTGCTCCTATCTTTAGATGCAGAGAAGGCGTTCGACAGGGTACACTGGTCTTACCTCAAAATGGTTCTTCAGAAATTTGGATTTCGAAACCACATTCTTAGAGCCATTATGGCATTCTACTCTACCCCTTCGGCCCAAGTGTTCTCAGGAGACATGCTCTCAAAACCATTTTCCATTACAAACGGCACGCGCCCAGGCTGCCCATTGCCCCCGCTTATCTTCAGTTTGCTCATGGAGCCTCTAGCGCAACACATCCGATCCAATCCCACTATATCAGGCTTTCAGATTGGCAACGTTTCCCACAAAATTAGTCTCTTCGTGGACGATGTAATACTAAGCATTACTAACCCAACATCCTCCCTGGCAGAGGTACAAACCATATTAAACTGGTTCAGGGTTGGGGCATGACCGGATGTGGGAGTGAGAGGGTGTGTGTGTGATCTCCTCTCCCCCAGCTCTAACCGGCAAGCATACAGCTGAGGAAATGCTAGCCGACCCGGCAGCAGGAGAAAGCAGCTGACTTCAGCCCTAGAGACAGACACCTTCACCAGCACAAGTACATACCTAGTCCCGGTGAGAGCGGAGTCAAGGAGGACAGCGGAGAGCATGACAGGGGAGGAGGTGTGAGAGGTCTCCCTGACCTGCTGGCGCTCGGTGAGAAAACCGGCTTTAAGAGCAACAACAGCGCCGGTGTGAGGGACGGAGCGAACGCTTGGTGAGAGGAACCAGAGGGGTAGCGTGAAAGGCTCCCATCTGAGACGTCAGCAGCTGAGTAACGAATTGGCCTCAGTAACTGGGGCTGTGGGGAGTGAAGCGGTGAGCGGTTGTTAAGAACATAAGGTAATGCTGAAAACCAACAGACATGTGTGAAGACGTCTGATGCAGGTGAAAGTTTTTCCTATTTGTCTCGAATCACATATCTGCCACATATGCTTATTTAAGCTTAGCCCATAGCAGAAGAAACATAAATATAAATTTATTGCACTCTTACTTGGAACCTTCTCTGAGCTGATTCTACTGCTTAGCGGTTATTATTAAAGACTCTATACATATAAAATTCATAAGGTAACATTGGAGATTGACTATCATGTGTGAAGATGTCTGATGCAGGTGAAAGCTCTTCCTACTGTTTTCAACCTACATATCTGCCATGTATGTTTGTTTATCCTGAATGTATAGCTGAAACTAATAGAAACTTTCAGCTGGAACTGGGGCTGAGCTGAATCCATTGCTGCCTTTCTTTATTTAACCCCTGCCGTCAAAGACATTATATCTGCGATTCAGAAAGATGCAATTCTGGTCCCGGGTGTGAGACAGAAGGGGAGCAGGCTGGGGAGGCCAACTAAACCAAACAGCAATAGTACAAATCAATATAAACAGAGGAATGGTGTTTAAAAGCTGGCTGTTATGACTAAAGTGGCAATTTAAAGTGCAGTATTTCACCGCCTACTATTTAATCTCAGGCTCAGTTGAGCAGGATGACATTGTAAACTCTGGACATATGTAAAGGGACAGTGTTTCCCCTTTTTTTTTTTGTCGTTCTTTTTGAGTCCAACAGGAATTAATAGGGTGAAATAACAAGTGTTGATGCAACACTGGGCAATGCTTTGAAACAATGTGTAAACTGGTTAATCCTTAAAGGAGAAGGAGAAAGGAGGAAAACAACATGGTGGGGAAACGAGCTGCTGAGGAGAAAGTAAACCAGCCACAACAGCCACAACAAGAAGGATCCCAAGTCACACGCTCTACAAAAAAATCAGACAAATCAAGCAAAAGCTGCAGCAGCAACTGCAGTTGCAGCAGCAACTAAGCTAGAGCGATTTGCTAGGACATCTCTTTCACCAGCTAAATCTACACAGCTAACTCACACAGTTCCATCAGGGACTAGGAAAAGTTCAAGCAGCGGACCAGTGCCGGTGGTGCCAAGCCCGACGACTGCCTTGCATATAAAGGAACAAGAAGCAGGGAAAGTGGATACCTCAAGCGGTGACAGAGCAACTAGAAAGCTCTCTAACATAACAGAGGCAGATATGGAGGGAGAACAAAGGGGAAGAGCAGAAGAACCCACAATGAGGGACCTCCTATATGCAATAATCGCATGCAAGGAATCAATCGCAGGGGTGGATGCCCAATTGAAAGGCATAAAGGAGGAAATCGCAGTGATAGGCGGCAAGCTGAAGGAGATGGAGGAAAGAACAACGGCTTTAGAAGAAAGATTAAGTGCAGTAGAAGACACGTTATCTCCACTCAAACAGGAAGTAATTGAGATGAAAAAATGCATAAAAGAGTAAGCAGCCAAAATGGACGAATTAGAAAATAGAAATCAAAGAAACAACGTAAGAATAATTGGCATGCCTGAGCGGAGTGAGGGGTCTAACCCCTTAGAGTTCTTGGAGGAATGGGCCAAAGAAATATTTGGGGCTGCGACTTTTTCTCCTTTTTTTGGCATTGAGCGTGCACACCGAATCCCCTCTAGACCTCGTCAGGGAAAAGAATATCCAAGGCCCATAATCATAAAACTGTTCAACTTTAGAAACAAAATATGGTTGCTCCAGAAGGCAAGAGAAATGAGAGAGATTCTATACAAGGGGGCCAAAATTTTATTATTTCAGGACTTTTCTCCAGAGCTACAAAAGCGCCGAGCGGCATACATACCAATCAAACGTATGCTACAGCAAATCCAGATGGACTATGCACTGCTATACCCAGCCCGATTGAGAGTGACTAATATAAATGGTATACACTTTTTTGATTCCCCACGGAGTGTTGAAGAGTGGTTGAAGGACAACGGGAAAACAGCAACTCCCCCCCCCCCTTCTTTTTTTTTTTTTTTATATAGGGGTAGTGGGAAGGAAAGGGGAAGAAAAGGGATCACAGATAATAATTAATTAAAAAATAAAAGAAGGGTGGGAAGGTTTGGGAGGGAGTGGGGTGGAGAGGAGGGAGGGGAGGGGGGGTAGGGTAGGCACGAGAAGGGGCATATTTATGCAATTAAGAAAGGGAAGTTATCACAAGTATAAGTTTTGCCACAAATATTTTTTGTATCACACAACTGACAAATGGGGGGAAAAAATAAAGTTATGTAGAAATGTATTGTATGCTGGCAGGGTCCATGAAATGGTTAAAACCCAGAAGGCCAACGGTGTTATGATTTACTATTTATGTAGCTGTTTTCGATTCTATGAGTGCAGAAAATAGAAAGCTATCATTTATGAGTAAAGGGGGGAAAAAAAAGGGTATTTTATTAATGACATGGAATGTAAGGGGGCTGGGGGATAGGGATAAGAGAAGTGCAATGTTTAAATATTTTGATAAAATGAAACCCCAGATAACTTGTTTGCAAGAAACACATATGCGGCCTGACTCTCTACATTTATTGCGCTCAAGGAGATACCCGATACAGTTTCATTCTATGCATACCTCATATTCAAGGGGGGTTAGTATTGTGATCTCCTCGGATATCTCCTTTGAGTGCTTGCAACAGAGAGTGGATAAGGAGGGAAAGTTTGTTTTTCTACTATGTAAGCTTAATGGACTAACGTGTATAATAGCTTCCATATACATTCTTCCGCCTTTTTCAGCAGTTCCCCTTGGGTGCCTATCGCAGTTCATGGCTCTGCATCCGGGGGTCCTGGTGTTAGCAGTAGGAGACTACAATATAATCTTGGATAATTCCCTGGACAGAATGTCTTTGACATCCAAAAATATGAGACATACCTCTGGAAGGACGGCTTTTGCCGCCCTCCTCGAGGAATTGGGACTTAGGGATGTATGGAGGGAGAGACATGACAAGGATAGATGTTACTCCTGTTACTCTGCAACACATGATGGTTTCTCACGTATTGATTTGGGCCTGAGGAATGAGTCACTTTTTCAGTGGGTAGAGGACTCTGCATATGAGCCGCGCCTTCTGTCTGACCACTCCCCATTTTGGGTACGGCTGGGCATTATTGGTACCTCGAGACAACCACTGTGGAAAATGAACCCATATTGGTTGACTCTGCTTCCACAGGCAGATAGAACGGGAGAGGTTTTATGGGAATTTTTACAATTAAATGGGGGCTCAGCCAGTAAAGCGGTAGTCTGGGATACACTCAAAGCATTCTTGAGGGGTTGCCTCATTAAAGAAATTGCGGGAGTTAAATCCCGATCCAGAGAGTGGGAAACCAGGGTACGGGAAGAACTGAAAGAAAGGGAGCAGGCCTTAATAATTGACTCATCACAATCCAATCAAGAGCTATGGAGAGAGGCGCAGGCAGTACACAATGCAGCGTGGCTATTTGCAGCAGAGAAGAGAAGATATTTTCAGCAAAAGAGTTATTTCGAAGAGGGGGAAAATACTGGCCACCTATTAGCTCTAATAGCTAGAGAGCAACGGGAATCTACAAATATCTTAGCTATAGGGACTGAAACTGGAGAGAAGTTAACTCTCAGCTCAGACATAATAAATAGTTTTCAGCAGTTCTACAGGGATTTGTACTCTAGTAAAACCAGGTATAAACCATCGGACTTGGAACAGTTCCTACAAACCTGTCCTTTTCCGCGGTTAACGGAGGAGGAGAGGGAAACTCTGAATTCCCCAATTTCACTGGCTGAATAAACGGAAGCATTAGAGGGGGCAATGCATCATAAATCCCCAGGCCCAGATGGAATATCGGTAGAGGTATACTCCCATTATAGGGAGGTCCTCGTCATTGTAGCAGACAATAGAGGAGGCTGGGGAAGTGGGAAGGTTACCAGATAGTATGCAAGAAGTAATAATTACAGTTCTTTTGAAACCAGGAAAAGATAGACTTATAATGGATTCATACCGTCCAATTTCGTTATTGAATGCAGACGTTAAGTTGCTGGCCAGTGTTTTGGCTAAGAGGCTCTCTCAGGTAATTGGCAAACTGGTTCATTGTGACCAGTCTGGCTTTATACCAACGCGCTCTACGTCTGATAATATAAGGAGGTTATACATGATTTTGCAGATGCCAGTGGACAATCCGGGGGGTAGGGCCATTCTGTCACTTGACGCGACTAAGGCATTTGATAGTGTGGAGTGGCCCTACCTCATGGAAATACTGGAAAGATTCGGAGTGGGAGGTGAATTCATATCCTGGGTAAGAGTACTGTATTCCAAACCTAGAGCCAGGTTGCGCATCAATGAGATCCTCTCCCCCCCATTTGGATTATATAGGGGGACTAGACAGGGATGCCCGCTGTTTTCATTACTGTTCGCCTTGGCGATTGAACCCCTGGCTATACTGATCCGGAACTCACCTGAGGTAGTGGGGTTCCGTAGATTTCAGAGAGAGGAAAAAATATCTTTATACGCAGATGATGCATTTATATATCTAGGGGATATGTTCTCTTCTTTGCGGGCAGTGATGGAGATAGTGGGAAACTTTGGCAGCTTTTCGGGCTTTGCAATTAATTGGTCGAAATCAACTATAATGCCATTAGATCAGATGAGGGAGGGACTCCCAGAGGGGGCTGAACAAATTGCTATTGTTAATTGCTTTAAATATTTGGGAGTGATGGTGTCCCCAGAGCCAGCCGAGTATCTTCAACTGAATTTGGGGCCATTGCTCACCAGACAGAAAGAAAATGTAACAGTTGGTGTAGGCTCACATTGTCAGTCGTAGGGGGGGCAAATCTAGTAAAGATGATCTGGGCCCCACAGCAATTGTATATCCTCCACAATTCACCAATATGGATTTCAAAGAAGTGGTTCAGACTAATTGACACATTAATGAGAGAATTGATATGGAAAAAAAGGTGCCTAGAATTAGCTTGGAAACACTGCAATATGAAAAAGATAAAGGAGGGCTGTCAATACCCCACCTCAGGTTATATTTCTTGGCATCACAGTTGCAACAAATGGCAGGATGGGGTAGAGTGAGAAATGAGGACCCTATATGTAGATTGGTGACCATCTCGGAACCCACATTGGCGGCGGCCTCCCATTTAGAAATAGATCTACCAAGTATGAAGGGATTAGAACCTATGAGTTCTCTTTTTAAAAGGGTTTGGGGGGAAACTCGGAAAATATTGAAAATAACAGGCGTGCTCCCATTAACACCAATATGGCACAATAAAAGATATACTGAGGTTCAGGAGTTGCGAGGTTTCTCACACTGGAAAGAAAGGGGGATTTGGTTCTTCTCACAAATCTATGAGGGGGGCGTATTAAAGTCATATGAACAACTATGTAGGGAATTCCATTTGCACCCTAGGGGCTTCTACCAATATCTTCAAATCCGCCATGCGCTACAGGCACAACAAACAACCCACTCCTTAGGAGTAAAAACAATCCCAATACTGAATGAAGTTTTGAAAGCAGACACAAGGAAAGGACTAATAACAAAAATATACAGGGAATTATTGATTAGGACCCAAGACCATACATCATTAAAGTGTCGGAAAAAATGGGTAGAGGATGTAGGCGAGATAGACGATAATCAGTGGGAAGTGGCACTCAAAGCTATCCCAGTGGTCTCGTTATCTGCATTATTATTAACTATTTATTTTACACAGTGCCTACAGGACACCAGTGCAACTCCACAGGTGGGGAGGTAGGGATTCTTCTGCGTGCCCCAAGTGCGGAGTGCACAGGGGGGACTTTATTCACCTAATGTGGAGGTGCCCAAAGTTGCATAGGTACTTGGAAGAGGTATCCAGACCCATTTCTGGGTTGGCGCAAATCCATATTCCCTTGAATCCGACGGTTTATTTGCTTGGCGCCATTGAGGCAGAAATGTTCCCTGGAGGAAAGTATCTTATGATAACTAGATTGATGTATTTAGCTAGAAAATTTATTGCAAGATACTGGATGGCTCCTACGGTGCCCACTGGGAAGCAATGGATCTCATATGTAAACTCCCTCCTTCCAAGAGAAAGACTGGCCTACAACCATAGAAACGATAAGGGGAAATTTGACAAAATATGGCAACCCTGGTTGAGGGAGGCGGAAGTGGCCCCCCATCAACTGGTAGTGGAAAAGCTCCAGATGTAGAGCAGAGGGAATTGCGTAGAAAGGAAAGAACAGGCAAAAAAAAAAGTCGGAAAAGGAAGAAGCAAAAGGAGGGGAAAGGAAAGGGGAGAAGAAGGAGTAAGATAGCGAGTGGACCCAAGGGGGTGATAACTACACAACAAAGAATAGGTTGGGGGGGAAGCCAGCAGCAAATGAGGGAGTGGCAATTAAAATAAAATAAAGCAACCCTACAGTGACAATTGACAGGTAGATGTGAGGGTGGGAGGGGGGAGGGCTTGGGGCGGGTAAGGGATAAGATATGATATTGAGAATATGATAGAGACTTTGTATAATTTTATAGAAATTGTATTATTATATATTATGTATAACTGCTTTGTGAAGTGTATGTATTAAATTAAAATAAAATAAATTTTATGATAAAAAAAAAAAATGGTTCAGTAAAGTTTCGTACGAAAATCATTCATAGTGGACATAAAACTAGACGCCACAACAAAAAATCTACTTCAACTACAATACAACTTTGCATGGGCAGAGACAAGCATTTCATACCTGGGGATCCCACTGCCTAGATCAGTTAAAAATCTCTATTCCCTCAACTTCTTACAACTCCTACATAAAATCCAAACTGGCTCACACCACATAGCAAAACGTGAACTCTCTTGGTCCGGAAGACTTGCGGCCTTTAAAATGACATGTCTCCCTCAAATACTATACTTCTTTAGAACCCTTCCCATCCCCATACCCTCCTCATTTTTCAGGTCCCTCCAAACAATCTTTAACAAATTTCTATGGCAAGGCAAAAAACCCAGATGTGCCCACCTAAAACTAATTAAACATAAACGGGCGGGAGGTTCGGGCTCCATTGACTTTAAGGACTATTATTTAGCAGCAATACTCGCTCAACTACCCGAATGGTTCCAACCCCTACTGAATTCACTTTGGGCCAAATAGAGAAGATCTTCCTCATACGCCCTAATCTCAATCATTGGCTAATGAGCACCCCTCTAGGATCCTTCATCCCCCCCCTCCATCTCACCAACCATGAAAGCCTCAGTCCATGCATGGAAACAAATGATTACCCTCTCTGAATATACTCCCTCCACAACGCTCTTTCACATTCCTTTAGAGTCCCTTCACTATTTGACTACAGATCTAGCGCTATCCCACTGGACACTTAAATGGATTCACTCCATTCAGCACCTACTACACGACAACCAACTCAAATCCTTCCCCCAATTACAGGAGGAATATAACCTACCATCTTCGGAACTCTTTACATTTTTGCGTATTCGACACTGCATAGACAAGCTACCCCTCCCCCTATACTGCATTCCCCCAAAGACATGGGTCTAGCTTACAAATCCAGACCCCAAAAGTAGAGGCATAACCTACTTATATAACCTTCTCCATAGAAGGACACCTTCATCAAGATGTCCCCACATCATATATGGGAAACGAATCTAGCACACACTTACACTGACACACAATGGCAATACGCTCTTAAGTCCATATACAAAGCCACCAAATGCTCGGCCCTTTGGGAACTCACTCAGAAAATCTCCATGTGATGGTACCTGACTCTGACTAAACTGGCATCCTTCAACCCCCAATACCCCAATTAATGCTGGAGATGCAAATACGCCAAAGGGGACCTGTTCCATATCTTTTGGACTTGTCCCCTCATCCAGAAATACTGGATTGATACCTTTACACTTATCTCAACCATCACCAATCTCACAATTTCACCCTCACCTGAACTGGCACTGCTAAATTTAACTATAGAAAACATCCCATATCCCCTTAGGCACACAAGGACCCACGTACTCTTGGCATCCAGACTCAATATCACAAGACAATGGAAGTCCGACAATTCTCCAACAATCGCACAGACAATAGACCTGGTAGCCTTACATTACAGCTATGAGACAATGACGGCTGCCAGCAATGGACAGGCCTCAAAATCCCGTACTGAATGGCAACCCTGGACAGATTGGTCTAATGCTGCTACCGTTACCTAGCAAATATATTGCATCCTTCACCTTTCTTGACTGAGCGGTATGTATCAATCACACTAGTTATGTTGTTACAACAAGTTTATAGCATAATTCAGAAAAATTTACCTATTACCTATGTGAAAAACCTACACAGTGGATCCTCTCTCCTCTTGCGGCACAAAAAAGCTCCCAATTGGGGTGCCGCATTAGGGGAAGGATCCAATTAAACGTATCTTTACCTCCTTATTTGGAATTATATGTACACTGTTGATTGTTAATTAGTTCCTAATGTCTTTATACATGTTCCGCAACGTTGTTGCACAACGTACAATGCTTAAATTGTATTCTGTACTCACTTACAAATTAATAAACATTTAAGTTGAAAAAAAAAAAAAAAAGATGCACATGCAGGTTGCCTGGCAACTCCCCTGTTTTATATTGGTTTTGTTCAGTTGTTTGTGTTTTTTTTCTACCTACCAGAAGGAACGTTGTTTTCCCTTCTCTTTGGAAGCTACACTCGTTTTGGAAATCTCATTGGCTCAGTGACACTCTTATGCATAGAGGTAAATCTTTACTTCCTTAATGACTCTTTCCAGTATGGTGAATCTTAAACTCTTGTCACTCATTGTGAAAGGGCTTAATAGCCCTTACAAACGGAAGGCTCTTTGGACTGATGCACTAAAATTCGTTAGTGATATTTTATGTATATTTTGTGTATAAGAATCTAAGTTCGCAAGAGACAATCCTTCTAAATTTTTGCACCACAAATTCCCACATTTATTTTTCTCCAAATATTCCAAAAAGAAGTAGGAGTTACAACAATAATCAAGGGCCCTGTCTCCTTCCATCTTCTGGACTCAAGGATGGACACTTAAGTTAGATACATTATTTTGGTCGCTATCATCGACAATATAACCTTTACAATTTCTAACATTTATCCTCCCAACAAACAACCTCAACTATTTATTAAGAAAGGGAAGTCACACTACAATAAATGCATTTGAATAACCTTTTTTTCTCAAGGGGATCTATATGACCTGTGGAGATGTCTTCACCCAACCTAAAAAGACTACACCTACACCATCACATATTCATAAATCGTATACTAGAATCAATTTTTTTCATTACAGACAAAATTCTCTTGCAAAAATTAGTAGATGCCTGGATCCATAATATATCCTGGTCCGACTATGAACCAATCTCATTAGTAGGGATGAGCTTCATGTTTGAGTCGAACATGGCCCATCGTCTTATGGCCCATTCACCGAATTGCGAACGATATGGGCCGTTCGTGCCAACTTACTTACAAGCTACAAGTTAGTTTAGTGTGACCTCTGCACAGTGTTCAGCTAAAGCTACAAGTTAGTGTAATGCACAGTGTTCAGCTAAAGCTACAAGTTAGTGTAGTGCGTCCTCCTCACAGTGTTCAGCTAAAGCTACAAATTAGTGTAGTGCAACCTCTGCATATTGTTCAGCTAAAGCTACAAGTTAGTGTAGTGCATCCTCTGAACAGTGTTCAGCTAAAGCTACAAGTTAGTGTAGTGCACAGTGTTCAGCTAAAGCTACAAGTTAGTGTAGTGCATCCTCTGAACAGTGTTCAGCTAAAGCTACAAGTTAGTGTAGTGCGTCCTCCTCACAGTGTTCAGCTAAAGCTACAAGTTAGTGTAGTGCAAACTCTGCACAGTGTTCAGCTAAAGCTACAAGTTAGTGTAGTGCGTCCTCCTCACAATGTTCAGCTAAAGCTAAAAGTTAGTGTAGTGCACAGTGTTCAGCTAAAGTTACAAGTTAGTGTAGTGCATCCTCCTCACAGTGTTCAGCTAAATCTACAAGTTAGTGTATTGCGTCCTCTGAACAATGTTCAGCTAAAGCTACAAGTTAGTGTAGTGCACAGTGTTCAGCTAAAGTTAAAAGTTGGTGTGGTGCGTCCTCCTCACAGTGTTCAGTCAAAGCTACAAGTTAGTGTAGTGCGTCCTCTGAACAGTGTTCAGCTAAAGCTGCAAGTTAGTGTAGTGCAACCTCTGCACAGTGTTCAGCTAAATCTACAAGTTAGTGTAGTGCGTCCTCTGAACAGTGTTCAGCTAAAGTTACAAGTTAGTGTAGTGCACAGTGTTCAGCTAAAGCTACAAGAAAGTGTAGTGTGTCCTCATCACAGTGTTCAGCTAAAGCTACAAGTTAGTGTAGTGCATCCTCTGCACAGTGTTCAGCTAAAGCTACAAGATAATGTAGTGCGACCTCTGCACAGTGTTCAGCTAAAGCTACAAGTTAGTGTAGTGCGTCCTCTGTACAGTGTTCAGCTAAAGCTACAAGTTAGTGTAGTGCACAGTGTTCAGCTAAAGCTACATGTTAGTGTAGTGCGTCTCCACTCTGTGTTCAGCTAAAGCTACAAGTTAGTGTAGTGCGTCCTCTGAACAGTGTTCAGCTAAAGCTCAAAGTTAGTGTAGTGCACAGTGTTCAGCTAAAGCTACAAGTTAGCGTAGTGCATCCTCCTCACAGTGTTTAGCTAAAGCTACAAGTTACTGTAGTGCGTCCTCTGAACAATGTTCAGCTAAAGCTACAAGTTAGTGTGGTGCACAGTGTTCAGCTAAAGCTAAAAGGTAGTGTAGTGCATCCTCCTCATAGTGTTTAGTTAAAGTTACAAGTTAGTGTAGTGCGTCCTCCTCACGGTGTTCAGCTAAAGCTACAAGTTAGTGTAGTGCGACCTCTGCACAGTGTTCAGCTAAAGCTACAAGTTAGTGTAGTGCGTCCTCTGAGCAGTGTTCAGCTAAAGCTACAAGTTAGTGTAGTACACAGTGTTCAGCTAAAGCTACAAGTTAGTGTAGTGCGTCCTCTGAACAGTGTTCAGCTAAAGCTACAAGTTAGTTTACTGTGACCTCAGCACAGTGTTCAGCTAAAGCTACAAGTTAGTGTATTGCACAGTGTTCAGCTAAAGCTACAAGTTAGTGTAGTGTGTCCTCCTCACAGTGTTCAGCTAAAGCTACAAGTTAGTGTAGTGCTTCCTCTGAAGAGTGTTCAGTTTAAGCTACAAGTTAGTGTAGTGCAGAGTGTTCAGCTAAAGCTACAAGTTAGTGTAGTGCGTCCTACTCACAGTGTTCAGCTAAAGCTACAAGTTAGTTTAGTGTAAACTCTGCACAGTGTTCAGCTAAAGCTACAAGTTAGTATAGTGCGAACTCTGCACAGTGTTTAGCTAACGCTACAAGTTAGTGTAATGCACAGTGTTCAGCTAAAGCTACAAGTTAGTGTAGTGCGTCCTCCTCACAGTGTTAAGCTAAAGCTACAAGTTAGTGTAGTGCAACCTCTGCACAGTGTTCAGCTAAAGATACAAGTTAGTGTAGTGCATACTCTGAACAGTGTTCAGCTAAAGCTACAAGTTAGTGTAGTGCACAGTGTTCAGCTAAAGCTACAAGTTAGTGCAGTGCGTCCTCTGAACAGTGTTCAGCTAAAGCTACAAGTTAGTGTAGTGCGTCCTCCTCACAGTGTTCAGCTAAAGCTACAAGTTAGTGTAATGCACAGTGTTCGGCTAAAGTTACAAGTTAGTGTAGTGCATCCTCCTCACAGTGTTCAGCTAAAGCTACAAGTTAGTGTAGTGCGTCCTCTGAACAGTGTTCAGCTAAAGCTACAAGTTAGTGTAGTGTACAGTGTTCAGCTAAAGTTAAAAGTTAGTGTAGTGCGTCCTACTGACAGTGTTCAGCCAAAGCTACAAGTTAGTGTAGTGCGTCCTCTGAACAGTGTTCAGCTAAAGCTGCAAGTTAGTGTAGTGCGACCTCTGCACAGTGTTCAGCTAAAGCTACAAGTTAGTGTAGTGCATCCTCTGAACAGAGTTCACCTAAAGCTACAAGTTAGTGTAGTGCACAGTGTCCAGCTAAAGCTACAAGTTAGTGTAGTGCGTCCTCTGAACAGTGTTCAGCTAAAGCTACAAGTTAGTGTAGTGCGTCCTCCTCACAGTATTCAGCTAAAGCTACAAGTTAGTTTAGTGCGACCTCTGCACAGTGTTCAGCTAAAGCTATAAGTTAGTGTAGTGCATCCTCTGAACAGTGTTCAGCTAAAGTTACAAGTTAGTGTAGTGCACAGTGTTAAGCTAAAGCTACAAGTTAGTGTAGTGCGTCCTCTGAACAGTGTTCAGCTAAAGCTACAAATTAGTTTACTGTGACCTCTGCACAGTGTTCAGCTAAAGCTACAAGTTAGTGTATTGCACAGTGTTCAGCTAAAGCTACAAGTTAGTGTAGTGCGTCCTCTGATTAGTGTTCAGCTAAAGCTATAAGTTAGTGTAGTGCACAGTGTTCAGCTAAAGTTACAAGTTAGTGTAGTGCGCCCTCCTCACAGTGTTCATCTAAAGCTACAAGTTAGTGTAGTGAGACCTCTGCACAGTGTTCAGCTAAAGCTACAAATTAGTGTAGTGCATACTCTGAACAGTGTTCAGCTAAAGCTACAAGTTAGTGTAGTGCACAGTGTTCAGCTAAAGCTACAAGTTAGTGCAGTGCGTCCTCTGAACAGTGTTCAGCTAAAGCTACAAGTTAGTGTAGTGCGTCCTCCTCACAGTGTTCAGCTAAAGCTACAAGTTAGTGTAATGCACAGTGTTCGGCTAAAGTTACAAGTTAGTGTAGTGCATCCTCCTCACAGTGTTCAGCTAAAGCTACAAGTTAGTGTAGTGCGTCCTCTGAACAGTGTTCAGCTAAAGCTACAAGTTAGTGTAGTGCACAGTGTTCAGCTAAAGTTAAAAGTTAGTGTAGTGCGTCCTACTCACAGTGTTCAGCCAAAGCTACAAGTTAGTGTAGTGCGTCCTCTGAACAGTGTTCAGCTAAAGCTGCAAGTTAGTGTAGTGCAACCTCTGCACAGTGTTCAGCTAAAGCTACAAGTTAGTGTAGTGCATCCTCTGAACAGAGTTCACCTAAAGCTACAAGTTAGTGTAGTGCACAGTGTCCAGCTAAAGCTACAAGTTAGTGTAGTGCGTCCTCTGAACAGTGTTCAGCTAAAGCTACAAGTTAGTGTAGTGCGTCCTCCTCACAGTATTCAGCTAAAGCTACAAGTTAGTTTAGTGCGACCTCTGCACAGTGTTCAGCTAAAGCTATAAGTTAGTGTAGTGCATCCTCTGAACAGTGTTCAGCTAAAGCTACAAGTTAGTGTAGTGCACAGTGTTAAGCTAAAGCTACAAGTTAGTGTAGTGCGTCCTCTGAACAGTGTTCAGCTAAAGCTACAAATTAGTTTACTGTGACCTCTGCACAGTGTTCAGCTAAAGCTACAAGTTAGTGTAGTGCGTTCTCTGAACAGTGTTCAGCTAAAGCTACAAGTTAGTGTAGTGCACAGTGTTCAGCTAAAGCTACAAGTTAGTGTAGTGCGTCCTCTGAACAGTGTTCAGCTAAAGCTACAAGTTAGATTACTGTGACCTCTGCACAGTGTTCAGCTAAAGCTACAAGTTAGTGTATTGCACAGTGTTCAGCTAAAGCTACAAGTTAGTGTAGTGCGTCCTCCTCACAGTGTTAAGCTAAAGCTACAAGTTAGTGTAGTGCTTCCTCTGAAGAGTGTTCAGTTTAAGCAACAAGTTAGTGTAGTGCAGAGTGTTCAGCTAAAGCTACAAGTTAGTGTAGTGCGTCCTACTCACAGTGTTCAGCTAAAGCTACAAGTTAGTTTAGTGTAAACTCTGCACAGTGTTCAGCTAAAGCTACAAGTTAGTGTAGTGCGACCTCTGCACAGTGTTCAGCTAAAGCTACAAGTTAGTGTAGTGTGTCCTCTGAACAGTGTTTAGCTAACGCTACAAGTTAGTGTAATGCACAGTGTTCAGCTAAAGCTACAAGTTAGTGTAGTGCGTCCTGCTCACAGTGTTCATCTAAAGCTACAAGTTAGTGTAGTGCAACCTCTGCACAGTGTTCAGCTAAAGCTACAAGTTAGTGTAGTGCATCCTCTGAACAGTGTTCAGCTAAAGCTACAAGTTAGTGTAGTGCACAGTGTTCAGCTAAAGCTACAAGTTAGTGCAGTGCGTCCTCTGAACAGTGTTCAGCTAAAGCTACAAGTTAGTGTAGTGCGTCCTCCTCACAGTGTTCAGCTAAAGTTACAAGTTAGTGTAGTGCAACCTCTGCACAGTGTTCAGTTAAAGCTACAAGTTAGTGTAGTGCATCCTCCTCACAGTGTTTAGCTAAAGCTACAAGTTAGTGTAGTGCACAGTGTTCGGCTAAAGTTACAAGTTAGTGTAGTGCATCCTACTCACAGTGTTCAGCTAAAGCTACAAGTTAGTGTAGTGCGTCCTCTGAACAATGTTCAGCTAAAGCTACAAGTTAGTGTAGTGCCCAGTGTTCAGCTAAAGTTAAAAGTTAGTGTAGTGCGTCCTACTCACAGTGTTCAGCCAAAGCTACAAGTTAGTGTAGTGCGTCCTCTGAACAGTGTTCAGCTAAAGCTGCAAGTTAGTGTAGTGCGACCTCTGCACAGTGTTCAGCTAAAGCTACAAGTTAGTGTAGTGCGTCCTACTCACAGTGTTCAGCTAAAGCTACAAGTTAGTGTAGCGCATCCTCTGGACAGTGTTCAGCTAAAGCTACAATTTAGTGTAGTGCACAGTGTTCAGCTAAAGCTACAAGTTAGTGTAGTGCGTCCTCTGAACAGTGTTCAGCTAAAGCTACAAGTTAGTGTATTGCGTCCTCCTCACAGTATTCAGCTAAAGCTACAAGTTAGTGTAGTGCGACCTCTGCACAGTGTTCAGCTAAAGCTATAAGTTAGTGTAGTGCATCCTCTGAACAGTGTTCAACTAAAGCTACAAGTTAGTGTAGTGCACAGTGTTAAGCTAAAGCTACAAGTTAGTGTAGTGCGTCCTCTGAACAGTATTCAGCTAAAGCTACAAATTAGTTTACTGTGACCTCTGCACAGTGTTCAGCTAAAGCTACAAGTTAGTGTATTGCACAGTGTTCAGCTAAAGCTACAAGTTAGTGTAGTGCGTCCTCTGAACAGTGTTCAGCTAAAGCTACAAGTTAGTGTAGTGCACAGTGTTCAGCTAAAGTTACAAGTTAGTGTAGTGCGTCCTCCTCTCAGTGTTCAGCTAAAGCTACAAGTTAGTGTAGTGCGTCCTCTGAAGAGTGTTCAGTTTAAGCTACAAGTTAGTGTAGTGAAGAGTGTTCAGCTAAAGCTACAAGTTAGTGTAGTGCGTCCTACTCACAGTGTTCAGCTAAAGCTACAAGTTAGTGTAGTGCGTCCTCTGGACAGTGTTCAGCTAAAGCTACAAGTTAGTGTAGTGCAAAGTGTTCAGCTAAAGTTACAAGTTAGTGTAGTGCGTCCTCTGAACAGTGTTCAGCTAAAGCTACAAGTTAGTGTAGTGCACAGTGTTCAGCTAAAGCTACAAGTTAGTGTAGTGCGTCCTCTGAACAGTGTTCAGCTAAAGCTACAAGTTAGTGTAGTGCGTCCTCTGAACAGTGTTCAGATAAAGCTACAAGTTAGTGTAGTGTGACCCCTGCACAGTCTTCAGTTAAAGCTACAATTTAGTGTAGTGCGTCCTCTGAACAGTGTTCAGATAAAGCTACAAGTTAGTGTAGTGCACAGTGTTCAGCTAAAGCTACAAGTTAGTGTAGTGCATCCTCTGAACAGTGTTCAGCTAAAACTACAAGTCAGTGTAGTGCGACCTCCTCATAGTGTTGAGCTAAAGCTACAAGTTAGTGTAGTGCACAGTGTTAAGCTAAAGCTACAAGTTAGTGTAGTGCGTCCTCTGAACAGTGTTCAGCTAAAGCTACAAATTAGTTTACTGTGACCTCTGCACAGTGTTCAGCTAAAGCTACAAGTTAGTGTATTGCACAGTGTTCAGCTAAAGCTACAAGTTAGTGTAGTGCGTCCTCTGATTAGTGTTCAGCTAAAGCTATAAGTTAGTGTAGTGCACAGTGTTCAGCTAAAGTTACAAGTTAGTGTAGTGCGTCCTCCTCTCAGTGTTCAGCTAAAGCTACAAGTTAGTGTAGTGCGTCCTCTGAACAGTGTTCAGCTAAAGCTACAAGTTAGTGTAGTGCACAGTGTTCAGCTAAAGCTACAAGTTATATTACTGTGACCTCTGCACAGTGTTCAGCTAAAGCTACAAGTTAGTGTATTGCACAGTGTTCAGCTAAAGCTACAAGTTAGTGTAGTGCGTCCTCCTCACAGTGTTAAGCTAAAGCTACAAGTTAGTGTAGTGCACAGTGTTCAGCTAAAGCTACAAGTTAGTGCAGTGCATCCTCTGAACAGTGTTCAGCTAAAGCTACAAGTTAGTGTAATGCGTCCTCCTCACAGTGTTCAGCTAAAGTTACAAGTTAGTGTAGTGCAACCTCTGCACAGTGTTCAGCTAAAGCTACAAGTTAGTGTAGTGCATCCTCTGAACAGAGTTCACCTAAAGCTACAAGTTAGTGTAGTGCACAGTGTCCAGCTAAAGCTACAAGTTAGTGTAGTGCGTCCTCTGAACAGTGTTCAGCTAAAGCTACAAGTTAGTGTAGTGCGTCCTCCTCACAGTATTCAGCTAAAGCTACAAGTTAGTTTAGTGCGACCTCTGCACAGTGTTCAGCTAAAGCTATAAGTTAGTGTAGTGCATCCTCTGAACAGTGTTAAGCTAAAGCTACAAGTTAGTGTAGTGCACAGTGTTAAGCTAAAGCTACAAGTTAGTGTAGTGCGTCCTCTGAACAGTGTTCAGCTAAAGCTACAAATTAGTTTACTGTGACCTCTGCACAGTGTTCAGCTAAAGCTACAAGTTAGTGTAGTGCGTTCTCTGAACAGTGTTCAGCTAAAGCTACAAGTTAGTGTAGTGCACAGTGTTCAGCTAAAGCTACAAGTTAGTGTAGTGCGTCCTCTGAACAGTGTTCAGCTAAAGCTACAAGTTAGATTACTGTGACCTCTGCACAGTGTTCAGCTAAAGCTACAAGTTAGTGTATTGCACAGTGTTCAGCTAAAGCTACAAGTTAGTGTAGTGCGTCCTCCTCACAGTGTTAAGCTAAAGCTACAAGTTAGTGTAGTGCTTCCTCTGAAGAGTGTTCAGTTTAAGCAACAAGTTAGTGTAGTGCAGAGTGTTCAGCTAAAGCTACAAGTTAGTGTAGTGCGTCCTACTCACAGTGTTCAGCTAAAGCTACAAGTTAGTTTAGTGTAAACTCTGCACAGTGTTCAGCTAAAGCTACAAGTTAGTGTAGTGCGACCTCTGCACAGTGTTCAGCTAAAGCTACAAGTTAGTGTAGTGTGTCCTCTGAACAGTGTTTAGCTAACGCTACAAGTTAGTGTAATGCACAGTGTTCAGCTAAAGCTACAAGTTAGTGTAGTGCGTCCTGCTCACAGTGTTCATCTAAAGCTACAAGTTAGTGTAGTGCAACCTCTGCACAGTGTTCAGCTAAAGCTACAAGTTAGTGTAGTGCATCCTCTGAACAGTGTTCAGCTAAAGCTACAAGTTAGTGTAGTGCACAGTGTTCAGCCAAAGCTACAAGTTAGTGCAGTGCGTCCTCTGAACAGTGTTCAGCTAAAGCTACAAGTTAGTGTAGTGCGTCCTCCTCACAGTGTTCAGCTAAAGTTACAAGTTAGTGTAGTGCAACCTCTGCACAGTGTTCAGTTAAAGCTACAAGTTAGTGTAGTGCATCCTCCTCACAGTGTTTAGCTAAAGCTACAAGTTAGTGTAGTGCACAGTGTTCGGCTAAAGTTACAAGTTAGTGTAGTGCATCCTACTCACAGTGTTCAGCTAAAGCTACAAGTTAGTGTAGTGCGTCCTCTGAACAATGTTCAGCTAAAGCTACAAGTTAGTGTAGTGCCCAGTGTTCAGCTAAAGTTAAAAGTTAGTGTAGTGCGTCCTACTCACAGTGTTCAGCCAAAGCTACAAGTTAGTGTAGTGCGTCCTCTGAACAGTGTTCAGCTAAAGCTGCAAGTTAGTGTAGTGCGACCTCTGCACAGTGTTCAGCTAAAGCTACAAGTTAGTGTAGTGCGTCCTACTCAGTGTTCAGCTAAAGCTACAAGTTAGTGTAGCGCATCCTCTGGACAGTGTTCAGCTAAAGCTACAAGTTAGTGTAGTGCAAAGTGTTCAGCTAAAGTTACAAGTTAGTGTAGTGCGTCCTCTGAACAGTGTTCAGCTAAAGCTACAAGTTAGTGTATTGCGTCCTCCTCACAGTATTCAGCTAAAGCTACAAGTTAGTGTAGTGCGACCTCTGCACAGTGTTCAGCTAAAGCTATAAGTTAGTGTAGTGCATCCTCTGAACAGTGTTCAACTAAAGCTACAAGTTAGTGTAGTGCACAGTGTTAAGCTAAAGCTACAAGTTAGTGTAGTGCGTCCTCTGAACAGTATTCAGCTAAAGCTACAAATTAGTTTACTGTGACCTCTGCACAGTGTTAAGCTAAAGCTACAAGTTAGTGTAGTGCGTCCTCTGAACAGTATTCAGCTAAAGCTACAAATTAGTTTACTGTGACCTCTGCACAGTGTTCAGCTAAAGCTACAAGTTAGTGTATTGCACAGTGTTCAGCTAAAGCTACAAGTTAGTGTAGTGCGTCCTCTGAACAGTGTTCAGCTAAAGCTACAAGTTAGTGTAGTGCACAGTGTTCAGCTAAAGTTACAAGTTAGTGTAGTGTGTCCTCCTCTCAGTGTTCAGCTAAAGCTACAAGTTAGTGTAGTGCGTCCTCTGAAGAGTGTTCAGTTTAAGCTACAAGTTAGTGTAGTGAAGAGTGTTCAGCTAAAGCTACAAGTTAGTGTAGTGCGTCCTACTCACAGTGTTCAGCTAAAGCTACAAGTTAGTGTAGTGCGTCCTCTGGACAGTGTTCAGCTAAAGCTACAAGTTAGTGTAGTGCAAAGTGTTCAGCTAAAGTTACAAGTTAGTGTAGTGCGTCCTCTGAACAGTGTTCAGCTAAAGCTACAAGTTAGTGTAGTGCACAGTGTTCAGCTAAAGCTACAAGTTAGTGTAGTGCGTCCTCTGAACAGTGTTCAGCTAAAGCTACAAGTTAGTGTAGTGCGTCCTCTGAACAGTGTTCAGATAAAGCTACAAGTTAGTGTAGTGTGACCCCTGCACAGTCTTCAGTTAAAGCTACAATTTAGTGTAGTGCGTCCTCTGAACAGTGTTCAGATAAAGCTACAAGTTAGTGTAGTGCACAGTGTTCAGCTAAAGCTACAAGTTAGTGTAGTGCATCCTCTGAACAGTGTTCAGCTAAAACTACAAGTCAGTGTAGTGCGACCTCCTCATAGTGTTGAGCTAAAGCTACAAGTTAGTGTAGTGCACAGTGTTAAGCTAAAGCTACAAGTTAGTGTAGTGCGTCCTCTGAACAGTGTTCAGCTAAAGCTACAAATTAGTTTACTGTGACCTCTGCACAGTGTTCAGCTAAAGCTACAAGTTAGTGTATTGCACAGTGTTCAGCTAAAGCTACAAGTTAGTGTAGTGCGTCCTCTGATTAGTGTTCAGCTAAAGCTATAAGTTAGTGTAGTGCACAGTGTTCAGCTAAAGTTACAAGTTAGTGTAGTGCGTCCTCCTCTCAGTGTTCAGCTAAAGCTACAAGTTAGTGTAGTGCGTCCTCTGAACAGTGTTCAGCTAAAGCTACAAGTTAGTGTAGTGCACAGTGTTCAGCTAAAGCTACAAGTTATATTACTGTGACCTCTGCACAGTGTTCAGCTAAAGCTACAAGTTAGTGTATTGCACAGTGTTCAGCTAAAGCTACAAGTTAGTGTAGTGCGTCCTCCTCACAGTGTTAAGCTAAAGCTACAAGTTAGTGTAGTGCACAGTGTTCAGCTAAAGCTACAAGTTAGTGCAGTGCGTCCTCTGAACAGTGTTCAGCTAAAGCTACAAGTTAGTGTAGTGCGTCCTCACAGTGTTCAGCTAAAGTTACAAGTTAGTGTAGTGCAACCTCTGCACAGTGTTCAGTTAAAGCTACAAGTTAGTGTAGTGCGTCCTCCTCACAGTGTTTAGCTAAAGCTACAAGTTAGTGTAGTGCACAGTGTTCGGCTAAAGTTACAAGTTAGTGTAGTGCATCCTCCTCACAGTGTTCAGCTAAAGCTACAAGTTAGTGTAGTGCGTCCTCTGAACAGTGTTCAGCTAAAGCTACAAGTTAGTGTAGTGCACAGTGTTCAGCTAAAGTTAAAAGTTAGTGTAGTGCGTCCTACTCACAGTGTTCAGCCAAAGCTACAAGTTAGTGTAGTGCGTCCTCTGAACAGTGTTCAGCTAAAGCTGCAAGTTAGTGTAGTGCGACCTCTGCACAGTGTTCAGCTAAAGCTACAAGTTAGTGTAGTGCGAGCTCTGCACAGTGTTCAGCTAAAGCTATAAGTTAGTGTAGTGCATCCTCTGAACAGTCTTCAACTAAAGCTACAAGTTAGTGTAGTGCACAGTGTTAAGCTAAAGCTACAAGTTAGTGTAGTGCGTCCTCTGAACAGTGTTCAGCTAAAGCTACAAATTAGTTTACTGTGACCTCTGCACAGTGTTCAGCTAAAGCTACAAGTTAGTGTATTGCACAGTGTTCAGCTAAAGCTACAAGTTAGTGTAGTGCGTCCTCTGAACAGTGTTCAGCTAAATCTACAAGTTAGTGTAGTGCACAGTGTTCAGCTAAAGTTACAAGTTAGTGTAGTGCGTCCTCCTCTCAGTGTTCAGCTAAAGCTACAAGTTAGTGTAGTGCGTCCTCTGAAGAGTGTTCAGTTTAAGCTACAAGTTAGTGTAGTGAAGAGTGTTCAGCTAAAGCTACAAGTTAGTGTAGTGCGTCCTACTCACAGTTTTCAGCTAAAGCTACAAGTTAGTGTAGTGCGTCCTCTGGACAGTGTTCAGCTAAAGCTACAAGTTAGTGTAGTGCAAAGTGTTCAGCTAAAGTTACAAGTTAGTGTAGTGCGTCCTCTGAGCAGTGTTCAGCTAAAGCTACAAGTTAGTGTAGTGCACAGTGTTCAGCTAAAGCTACAAGTTAGTGTAGTTTGACCTCTGCACAGAGTTCAGCTAAAGCTACAAGTTAGTGTAGTGCATCCTCTAAACAGTGTTCAGCTAAAACTACAAGTCAGTGTAGTGCGACCTCCTCATAGTGTTGAGCTAAAGCTACAAGTTAGTGTAGTGCGACCTCTGCACAGTGTTCAGCTAAAGCTACAAGTTAGTGTAGTGCTTCCTCTGATCAGTGCTCAGCTAAAGCTACAAGTTAGTGTAGTGCACAGTGTTCAGCTAAAGCTACAAGTTAGTGTAGTGCGTCCTCCTCACAGTGTTCAGCTAAAGCTACAAGTTAGTGTAGTGCGTCCTCCTCACAGTATTCAGCTAAAGCTAAATGTTAGTGTAGTGCAACCTCTGCACAGTGTTCAGCTAAAGCTACAAGTTAGTGTAGTGCGTCCTCTGGACAGTGTAAAGCTAAAGCTACAAGTTAGTGTAGTGCACAGTGTTCAGCTAAAGCTACAAGTTAGTGTAGTGCGTCCTCCTCACAGTGTTCAGCTAAAGCTACAAGTTAGTGTAGTGCGACCTCTGGACAGTGTTCAGCTAAAGCTACAAGTTAGTGTAGTGCGTCCTCCTCACAGTTTTTAGCCAAAGCTACAAGTTAGTGTAGTGCGACCCCTGCACAGTGTTTACTTAAAGCTCCAATTTAGTGTAGTGCATCCTCTGAACAGTGTTCAGCTAAAGCTACAAGTTAATGTAGTGCATCCTCTGAACAGTGTTAAGATAAAGCTAAAAGTTAGTGTAGTTCACAGTGTTCAGCTAAAGTTACAATTTAGTGTAGTGCGTCCTACTCACAGTGTTCAGCCAAAGCTACAAGTTAGTGTAGTGCGTCCTCTGAACAGTGTTCAGCTAAAGCTGCAAGTTAGTGTAGTGCGACCTCTGCACAGTGTTCAGCTTAAGCTATAAGTTAGTGTAGTGCATCCTCTGAACAGTGTTCAACTAAAGCTACAAGTTAGTGTAGTGCACAGTGTTCAGCTAAAGTTACAATTTAGTGTAGTGCGTCCTACTCAGAGTGTTCAGCTAAAGCTACAAGTTAGTGTAGTGCGTCCTCTGGACAGTGTTCAGCTAAAGCTACAAGTTAGTGTAGTGCAAAGTGTTCAGCTAAAGTTACAAGTTAGTGTAGTGCGTCCTCTGAACAGTGTTCAGCTAAAGCTACAAGTTAGTGTAGTGCACAGTGTTCAGCTAAAGTTACAAGTTAGTGTAGTGCGTCCTCCTCACAGTATTCAGCTAAAGCTACAAGTTAGTGTAGTGCGACCTCTGCACAGTGTTCAGCTAAAGCTATAAGTTAGTGTAGTGCATCCTCTGAACAGTGTTCAACTAAAGCTACAAGTTAGTGTAGTGCACAGTGTTAAGCTAAAGCTACAAGTTAGTGTAGTGCGTCCTCTGAACAGTGTTCAGCTAAAGCTACAAATTAGTTTACTGTGACCTCTGCACAGTGTTCAGCTAAAGCTACAAGTTAGTGTAGTGCATCCTCTGAACAGTGTTCAGCTAAAGCTACAAGTTAGTGTAGTGCGTCCTCTGAACAGTGTTCAGATAAAGCTACAAGTTAGTGTAGTGTGACCCCTGCACAGTCTTCAGTTAAAGCTACAATTTAGTGTAGTGCGTCCTCTGAACAGTGTTCAGCTAAAGCTACAAGTTAGTGTAGTGCGTCCTCTGAACAGTGTTCAGCTAAAGCTACATGTTAGTGTAGTGCACAGTGTTCAGCTAAAGTTACAAGTTAGTGTAGTGCGTCCTCCTCTCAGTGTTCAGCTAAAGCTACAAGTTAGTGTAGTGCGTCCTACTCACAGTGTTCAGCTAAAGCTACAAGTTAGTGTAGTGCATCCTCTGGACAGTGTTCAGCTAAAGCTACAAGTTAGTGTAGTGCAAAGTGTTCAGCTAAAGTTACAAGTTAGTGTAGTGCGTCCTCTGAACAGTGTTCAGCTAAAGCTACAAGTTAGTGTAGTGCACAGTGTTCAGCTAAAGCTACAAGTTAGTGTAGTGCATCCTCTGAACAGTGTTCAGCTAAAGCTACAAGTTAGTGTAGTGCGTCCTCTGAACAGTGTTCAGATAAAGCTACAAGTTAGTGTAGTGTGACTCCTGCACAGTCTTCAGTTAAAGCTACAATTTAGTGTAGTGCGTCCTCTGAACAGTGTTCAAATAAAGCTACAAGTTAGTGTAGTGCACAGTGTTCAGCTAAAGCTACAAGTTAGTGTAGTGCGTCCTCCTCACAGTGTTCAGCTAAAGCTACAAGTTAGTGTAGTGCGACCTCTGCACAGTGTTCAGCTAAAGTTACAATTTAGTGTAGTGCATCCTCCTCACAGTGTTCAGCTAAAGCTACAAGTTAGTGTAGTGCGTCCTCTGAACAGTGTTGAGCTAAAGCTATAAGTTAGTGTAGTGCGTCCTCTGAACAGTGTTCAGCTAAAGCTACAAGTTAGTGTAGTTTGACCTCTGCACAGAGTTAAGCTAAAGCTACAAGTTAGTGTAGTGCATCCTCTGAACAGTGTTCAGCTAAAACTACAAGTCAGTGTAGTGCGACCTCCTCATAGTGTTGAGCTAAAGCTACAAGTTAGTGTAGTGCGACCTCTGCACAGTGTTCAGCTAAAGCTACAAGTTAGTGTAGTGCGTCATCCTCACAGTGTTCAGCTAAAGCTACAAGTTAGTGTAGTGCACAGTGTTCAGCTGAAGCTACAAGTTAGTGTAGTGCATCCTCTGAACAGTGTTCAGCTAAAGCTACAAGTTAGTGTAATGCACATTGTTCAGCTAAAGCTACAAGTTAGTGTAGTGTGTCCTCCTCACAGTATTCAGCTAAAGCTACAAGTTTGTGTAGTGCGCCGTCCTCACAGTGTTCAGCTAAAGCTACAAGTTAGTGTAGTGCACAGTGTTCAGCTGAAGCTACAAGTTAGTGTAGTGCATCCTCTGAACATTGTTCAGCTAAAGCTAGAAGTTAGTGTAGTGCGACCCCTGCACAGTGTTCAGTTAAAGCTGCAATTTAGTGTAGTGCGTCCTCTGATCAGTGTTCAGCTAAAGCTACAAGTTAGTGTAGTGCACAGTGTTCAGCTAAAGCTACAAGTTAGTGTAGTGCGTCCTCCTCACAGTGTTCAGCTAAAGTTACAAGTTAGTGTAGTTCACAGTGTTCAGCTAAAGTTACAAGTAAGTGTAGTGCATCCTCCTCACAGTGTTCAGCTAAAGCTACAAGTTAGTGTAGTGAATCCTCTGAACAGCGTTAAGCTAAAGCTACAAGTTAGTGTAGTTCACAGTGTTCAGCTAAAGTTACAATTTAGTGTAGTGCGTCCTCTTCACAGTGTTCAGCTAAAGCTACAAGTTAGTGTAGTGCATCCTCCTCACAGTGTTCAGCTAAAGGTACAAGTTAGTGTAGTGCGTCCTCTGAACAGTGTTCAGATAAAGCTACAAGTTAGTGTAGTGTGACCCCTTGCCCGTTCTTCAGTTAAAGCTACAATTTAGTGTAGTGCGTCCTCTGAACAGTGTTCAGATAAAGCTACAAGTTAGTGTAGTGCACAGTGTTCAGCTAAAGCTACAAGTTAGTGTAGTGCGTCCTCCTCACAGTGTTCAGCTAAAGCTAAAAGTTAGTGTAGTGCGTCCTCTGAACAGTGTTCAGCTAAAGCTACAAGTTAGTGTAGTGCACACTGTTCAGCTGAATCTACAAGTTAGTGTAGTGCGTCCTCCTCACGGTGTACAGCTAAAGCTACAATTTACTACACTAAGTGTCAGCTAAGTGTTAGTTCAGCTAAGTGTTCAGCTAAAGCTACAAGTTAGTGTAGTGCAACCTCTGCACAGTGTTCAGCTAAAGCTACAAGTTAGTGTAGTGCTTCCTCTGAACAGTGTTCAGCTAAAGCTACAAGTTAGTGTAGTGTGTTCTCCTCACAGTGTTCAGCTAAAGCTACAAGTTTGTATAGTGCATCGTCCTCACAGTGTTCAGCTAAAGCTACAAGTTTGTGTAGTGCATCGTCCTCACAGTGTTCAGCTAAAGCTACAAGTTAGTGTAGTGCACAGTGTTCAGCTGAAGCTAGAAGTTAGTGTAGTGCGACCCCTGCACAGTGTTCAGTTAAAGTTACAATTTAGTGTAGTGCGTCCTCTGATCAGTGTTCAGCTAAAGCTACAAGTTAGTGTAGTGTACAATGTTCAGCTAAAGCTACAATTTAGTTTAGTGCATCCTCCTCACAGTGTTTAGCCAAAGCTACAAGTTAGTGTAGTGCGTCCACCTCACAGTATTCAGCTAAAGCTACAAGTTAGTGTAGTGCGACCTCTGCACAGTGTTCAGCTAAAGCTACAAGTTAGTGTAGTGCGTCCTCTGGACAGTGTAAAGGTAAAGCTACAAGTTAGTGTAGTGCACAGTGTTCAGCTAAAGCTACAAGTTAGTGTAGTGCGTCCTCCTCACAGTGTTCAGCTAAAGCTACAAGTTAGTGTAGTGCATTCTCTGCACAATGTTCAGCTAAAGCTAAAAGTTAGTGTAGTGCGTCCTCTGAACAGTGTTCATCTAAAGCTACAAGTTTGTGTAGTGCACAGTGTTCAGCTGAAGCTACAAGTTAGTGTAGTGCGTCCTCCTCACAGTTTTTAGCCAAAGCTACAAGTTAGTGTAGTGCGACCCCTGCACAGTGTTCACTTAAAGCTCCAATTTAGTGTAGTGCATCCTCTGAACAGTGTTCAGCTAAAGCTACAAATTAGTTTACTGTGACCTCTGCACAGTGTTCAGCTAAAGCTACAAGTTAGTGTATTGCAGAGTGTTCAGCTAAAGCTACAAGTTAGTGTAGTGCGTCCTCTGATTAGTGTTCAGCTAAAGCTATAAGTTAGTGTAGTGCACAGTGTTCAGCTAAAGTTACAAGTTAGTGTAGTGTGTCCTCCTCTCAGTGTTCAGCTAAAGCTACAAGTTAGTGTAGTGCGTCCTCTGAACAGTGTTCAGCTAAAGCTACAAGTTAGTGTAGTGCGTCCTCTGAACAGTGTTCAGCTAAAGCTACAAGTTAGATTACTGTGACCTCTGCACAGTGTTCAGCTAAAGCTACAAGTTAGTGTATTGCACAGTGTTCAGCTAAAGCTACAAGTTAGTGTAGTGCGTCCTCCTCACAGTGTTAAGCTAAAGCTACAAGTTAGTGTAGTGCTTCCTCTAAAGAGTGTTCAGTTTAAGCTACAAGTTAGTGTAGTGCAGAGTGTTCAGCTAAAGCTACAAGTTAGTGTAGTGCGTCCTACTCACAGTGTTCAGCTAAAGCTACAAGTTAGTTTAGTGTAAACTCTGCACAGTGTTCAGCTAAAGCTACAAGTTAGTGTAGTGTGTCCTCTGAACAGTGTTTAGCTAACGCTACAAGTTAGTGTAATGCACAGTGTTCAGCTAAAGCTACAAGTTAGTGTAGTGCGTCCTGCTCACAGTGTTCATCTAAAGCTACAAGTTAGTGTAGTGCAACCTCTGCACAGTGTTCAGCTAAAGCTACAAGTTAGTGTAGTGCATCCTCTGAACAGTGTTCAGCTAAAGCTACAAGTTAGTGTAGTGCACAGTGTTCAGCTAAAGCTACAAGTTAGTGCAGTGCGTCCTCTGAACAGTGTTCAGCTAAAGCTACAAGTTAGTGTAGTGCGTCCTCCTCACAGTGTTCAGCTAAAGTTACAAGTTATTGTAGTGCAACCTCTGCACAGTGTTCAGTTAAAGCTACAAGTTAGTGTAGTGCGTCCTCCTCACAGTGTTTAGCTAAAGCTACAAGTTAGTGTAGTGCACAGTGTTCGGCTAAAGTTACAAGTTAGTGTAGTGCATCCTCCTCACAGTGTTCAGCTAAAGCTACAAGTTAGTGTAGTGCGTCCTCTGAACAGTGTTCAGCTAAAGCTACAAGTTAGTGTAGTGCACAGTGTTCAGCTAAAGTTAAAAGTTAGTGTAGTGCGTCCTACTCACTGTGTTCAGCCAAAGCTACAAGTTAGTGTAGTGCGTCCTCTGAACAGTGTTCAGCTAAAGCTGCAAATTAGTGTAGTGCGACCGCTGCACAGTGTTCAGCTAAAGCTACAAGTTAGTGTAGTGCGTCCTACTCACAGTGTTCAGCTAAAGCTACAAGTTAGTGTCGTGCGTCCTCTGGACAGTGTTCAGCTAAAGCTACAAGTTAGTGTAGTGCAAAGTGTTCAGCTAAAGTTACAAGTTAGTGTAGTGCGTCCTCTGAACAGTGTTCAGCTAAAGCTACAAGTTAGTGTAGTGCGTCCTCCTCACAGTATTCAGCTAAAGCTACAAGTTAGTGTAGTGCGACCTCTGCACAGTGTTCAGCTAACGCTATAAGTTAGTGTAGTGCATCCTCTGAACAGTGTTCAACTAAAGCTACAAGTTAGTGTAGTGCACAGTGTTAAGCTAAAGCTACAAATTAGTTTACTGTGACCTCTGCACAGTGTTCAGCTAAAGCTACAAGTTAGTGTATTGCACAGTGTTGAGCTAAAGCTACAAGTTAGTGTAGTGCGTCCTCTGAACAGTGTTCAGCTAAAGCTACAAGTTAGTGTAGTGCACAGTGTTCAGCTAAAGTTACAAGTTAGTGTAGTGCGTCCTCCTCTCAGTGTTCAGCTAAAGCTACAAGTTAGTGTAGTGCGTCCTCTGAAGAGTGTTCAGTTTAAGCAACAAGTTAGTGTAGTGAAGAGTGTTCAGCTAAAGCTACAAGTTAGTGTAGTGCGTCCTACTCACAGTGTTCAGCTAAAGCTACAAGTTAGTGTAGTGCGTCCTCTGGACAGTGTTCAGCTAAAGCTACAAGTTAGTGTAGTGCAAAGTGTTCAGCTAAAGTTACAAGTTAGTGTAGTGCGTCCTCCTCACAGTGTTCAGCTAAAGCTACAAGTTAGTGTAGTGCACAGTGTCCGGCTAAAGTTACAAGTTAGTGTAGTGCATCCTCCTCACAGTGTTCAGCTAAAGCTACAAGTTAGTGTAGTGCGTCCTCTGAACAGTGTTCAGCTAAAGCTACAAGTTAGTGTAGTGCACAGTGTTCAGCTAAAGTTAAAAGTTAGTGTAGTGCGTCCTACTCACTGTGTTCAGCCAAAGCTACAAGTTAGTGTAGTGCGTCCTCTGAACAGTGTTCAGCTAAAGCTGCAAGTTAGTGTAGTGCGACCTCTGCACAGTGTTCAGCTAAAGCTACAAGTTAGTGTAGTGCGTCCTACTCACAGTGTTCAGCTAAAGCTACAAGTTAGTGTCGTGCGTCCTCTGGACAGTGTTCAGCTAAAGTTACAAGTTAGTGTAGTGCGTCCTCTAAACAGTGTTCAGCTAAAGCTACAAGTTAGTGCAGTGCGTCCTCCTCACAGTATTCAGCTAAAGCTACAAGTTAGTGTAGTGCGACCTCTGCACAGTGTTCAGCTAAAGCTATAAGTTAGTGTAGTGCATCCTCTGAACAGTGTACAACTAAAGCTACAAGTTAGTGTAGTGCACAGTGTTAAGCTAAAGCTACAAATTAGTTTACTGTGACCTCTGCACAGTGTTCAGCTAAAGCTACAAGTTAGTGTATTGCACAGTGTTCAGCTAAAGCTACAAGTTAGTGTAGTGCGTCCTCTGAACAGTGTTCAGCTAAAGCTACAAGTTAGTGTAGTGCGTCCTCTGGACAGTGTTCAGCTAAAGCTACAAGTTAGTGTAGTGCAAAGTGTTCAGCTAAAGTTACAAGTTAGTGTAGTGCGTCCTCTGAACAGTGTTCAGCTAAAGCTACAAGTTAGTGTAGTGCACAGTGTTCAGCTAAAGCTACAAGTTAGTGTAGTGCGTCCTCTGAACAGTGTTCAGCTAAAGCTACAAGTTAGTGTAGTGCGTCCTCCTCACAGTGTTCAGCTAAAGCTACAAGTTAGTGTAGTGCGTCCTCCTCACAGTGTTCAGCTAAAGCTACAAGTTAGTGTAGTGCGACCTCTGCACAGTGTTCAGCTAAAGTTACAATTTAGTGTAGTGCATCCTCCTCACAGTGTTCAGCTAAAGCTACAAGTTAGTGTAGTGCGTCCTCTGAACAGTGTTGAGCTAAAGCTATAAGTTAGTGTAGTGCGTCCTCTGAACAGTGTTCAGCTAAAGCTACAAGTTAGTGTAGTTTGACCTCTGCACAGAGTTCAGCTAAAGCTACAAGTTAGTGTAGTGCATCCTCTGAACAGTGTTCAGCTAAAACTACAAGTCAGTGTAGTGCGACCTCCTCATAGTGTTGAGCTAAAGCTACAAGTTAGTGTAGTGCGACCTCCGCACAGTGTTCAGCTAAAGCTACAAGTTAGTGTAGTGCTTCCTCTGAACAGTGTTCAGCTAAAGCTACAAGTTAGTGTAGTGCACATTGTTCAGCTAAAGCTACAAGTTAGTGTAGTGTGTCCTCCTCACAGTGTTCAGCTAAAGCTACAAGTTTGTGTAGTGCGTCGTCCTCACAGTGTTCAGCTAAAGCTACAAGTTAGTGTAGTGCACAGTGTTCAGCTGAAGCTACAAGTTAGTGTAGTGCATCCTCTGAACAGTGTTCAGCTAAAGCTAGAAGTTAGTGTAGTGCGACCCCTGCACAGTGTTCAGTTAAAGCTGCAATTTAGTGTAGTGCGTCCTCTGATCAGTGTTCAGCTAAAGCTACAAGTTAGTGTAGTGCACAGTGTTCAGCTAAAGCTACAAGTTAGTGTAGTGCGTCCTCCTCACAGTGTTCAGCTAAAGCTACAAGTTAGTGTAGTGCGACCTCTGGACAGTGTTCAGCTAAAGCTACAAGTTAGTGTAGTGCGTCCTCTGCACAGTGTTCATCTAAAGCAACACGTTTGTGTAGTGCACAGTGTTCAGCTGAAGCTACAAGTTAGTGTAGTGCGTCCTCCTCACAGTTTTTAGCCAAAGCTACAAGTTAGTGTAGTGCGACCCCTGCACAGTGTTTACTTAAAGCTCCAATTTAGTGTAGTGCATCCTCTGAACAGTGTTCAGCTAAAGCTACAAGTTAGTGTAGTGCATCCTCTTAACAGTGTTAAGCTAAAGCTAAAAGTTAGTGTAGTTCACAGTGTTCAGCTAAAGTTACAATTTAATGTAGTGCGTCCCCCTCACAGTGTTCAGCTAAAGCTATAAGTTAGTGTAGTGCATCCTCCTCACAGTGTTCAGCTAAAGCTACAAGTTAGTGTAGTGCATCCTCTGAACAGTGTGATCAGATAAAGCTACAAGTTAGTGTAGTGTGACCCCTGCACAGTCTTCAGTTAAAGCTACAATTTAGTGTAGTGCCTCCTCTGAACAGTGTTCAGATAAAGCTACAAGTTAGTGTAGTGCACAGTGTTCAGCTAAAGCTACAAGTTAGTGTAGTGTGTCCTCCTCACAGTGTTCAGCGAAAGCTAAAAGTTAGTGTAGTGCGTCCTCTGAACAGTGTTCAGCTAAAGCTACAAGTTAGTGTAGTGCGTCCTCTGAACAGTGTTCAGCTAAAGCTACAAGTTAGTGTAGTGCATCCTCTGAACAGTGTTCAGCTAAAGCTACAAGTTAGTGTAGTGCGTCCTCCTCACAGTGTTCAGCTAAAGCTACAAGTTAGTGTAGTGCGACCTCTGCACAGTGTTCAGCTAAAGCTACAAGTTAGTGTAGTGCTTCCTCTGAACAGTGTTCAGCTAAAGCTACAAGTTAGTGTAGTGCACATTGTTCAGCTAAAGCTACAAGTTAGTGTAGTGTGTCCTCCTCACAGTGTTCAGCCAAAGCTACAAGTTTGTGTAGTGCGTCGTCCTCACAGTGTTCAACTAAAGCTACAAGTTAGTGTAGTGCACAGTGTTCAGCTGAAGCTACAAGTTAGTGTAGTGCGTCCTCTGAACAGTGTTCAGCTAAAGCTAGAAGTTAGTGTAGTGCGACCCCTGCACAGTGTTCAGTTAAAGCTGCAATTTAGTGAAGTGCGTCCTCTGATCAGTGTTCAGCTAAAGCTACAAGTTAGTGTAGTGCACAGTGTTCAGCTAAAGCTACAAGTTAGTGTAGTGCGTCCTCCTCACAGTGTTCAGCTAAAGCTACAAGTTAGTGTAGTGCGTCCTCCTCACAGTATTCAGCTAAAGCTACAAGTTAGTGTAGTGCGTCCTCCTCACAGTGTTCAGCTAAAGCTACAAGTTAGTGTAGTGCGTCCTCCTCTCAGTGTTCAGCTAAAGGTACAAGTTAGTGTAGCGCGTCCTCTGAACAGTGTTCAGATAAAGCTACAAGTTAGTGTAGTGTGACCACTTGCCCGTTCTTCAGTTAAAGCTACAATTTAGTGTAGTGCGTCGTCTGAACAGTGTTCAGATAAAGCTACAAGTTAGTGTAGTGCACAGTGTTCAGCTAAAGCTACAAGTTAGTGTAGTGCATCCTCCTCACAGTGTTCAGCTAAAGCTAAAAGTTAGTGTAGTGCGTCCTTTGAACAGTGTTCAGCTAAAGCTACAAGTTAGTGTAGTGCACACTGTTCAGCTGAATCTATAAGTTAGTGTAGTGCGTCCTCCTCACGGTGTACAGCTAAAGCTACAAGTTACTACACTAAGTGTCAGCTAAGTGTTAGTTCAGCTAAGTGTTCAGCTAAAGCTACAAGTTAGTGTAGTGCAACCTCTGCACAGTGTTCAGCTAAAGCTACAAGTTAGTGTAGTGCTTCCTCTGAACAGTGTTCAGCTAAAGCTACAAGTTAGTGTAGTGTGTTCTCCTCACAGTGTTCAGCTAAAGCTACAAGTTTGTGTAGTGCATCGTCCTCACAGTGTTCAGCTAAAGCTACAAGTTAGTGTAGTGCACAGTGTTTAGCTGAAGCTAGAAGTTAGTGTAGTGCGACCCCTGCACAGTGTTCAGTTAAAGCTACAATTTAGTGTAGTGCGTCCTCTGATCAGTGTTCAGCTAAAGCTACAAGTTAGTGTAGTGTACAGTGTTCAGATAAAGCTACAATTTAGTTTAGTGCATCCTCCTCACAGTGTTCAGCCAAAGCTACAAGTTAGTGTAGTGCGTCCACCTCACAGTATTCAGCTAAAGCTACAAGTTAGTGTAGTGCGACCTCTGCACAGTGTTCAGCTAAAGCTACAAGTTAGTGTAGTGCGTCCTCTGGACAGTGTAAAGCTAAAGCTACAAGTTAGTGTAGTGCACAGTGTTCAGCTAAAGCTACAAGTTAATGTAGTGCGTCCTCCTCACAGTGTTCAGCTAAAGCTACAAGTTAGTGTAGTGCGACCTCTGCACAGTGTTCAGCTAAAGCTACAAATTAGTGTAGTGCGTCCTCTGAACAGTGATCACCTAAAGCTACAAGTTTGTGTAGTGCACAGTGTTCAGCTGAAGCTACAAGTTAGTGTAGTGCGTCCTCCTCACAGTTTTTAGCCAAAGCTACAAGTTAGTGTAGTGCGACCCCTGCACAGTGTTCACTTAAAGCTCCAATTTAGTGTAGTGCATCCTCTGAACAGTGTTCAGCTAAAGCTACAAGTTAGTGTAGTGCATCCTCTGAACAGTGTTCAGCTAAAGTTACAAGTTAGTGTAGTTCACAGTGTTCAGCTAAAGTTACAAGTAAGTGTAGTGCATCCTCCTCACAGTGTTCAGCTAAAGCTACAAGTTAGTGTAGTGAAACCTCGGAACAGTGTTCAGCTAAAGCTACAAGTTAGTGTAGTGCGTCCTCTGAACAGCATTAAGCTAAAGCTATAAGTTAGTGTAGTTCACAGTGTTCAGCTAAAGTTACAATTTAGTGTAGTGCGTCCTCTTCACAGTGTTCAGCTAAAGCTACAAGTTAGTGTAGTGCGTCCTCCTCTCAGTGTTCAGCTAAAGGTACAAGTTAGTGTAGCGCGTCCTCTGAACAGTGTTCAGATAAAGCTACAAGTTAGTGTAGTGTGACCACTTGCCCGTTCTTCAGTTAAAGCTACAATTTAGTGTAGTGCGTCCTCTGAACAGTGTTCAGATAAAGCTACAAGTTAGTGTAGTGCACAGTGTTCAGCTAAAGCTACAAGTTAGTGTAGTGCATCCTCCTCACAGTGTTCAGCTAAAGCTAAAAGTTAGTGTAGTGCGTCCTTTGAACAGTGTTCAGCTAAAGCTACAAGTTAGTGTAGTGCACACTGTTCAGCTGAATCTACAAGTTAGTGTAGTGCGTCCTCCTCACGGTGTACAGCTAAAGCTACAAGTTACTACACTAAGTGTCAGCTAAGTGTTAGTTCAGCTAAGTGTTCAGCTAAAGCTACAAGTTAGTGTAGTGCAACCTCTGCACAGTGTTCAGCTAAAGCTACAAGTTAGTGTAGTGCTTCCTCTGAACAGTGTTCAGCTAAAGCTACAAGTTAGTGTAGTGTGTTCTCCTCACAGTGTTCAGCTAAAGCTACAAGTTTGTGTAGTGCATCGTCCTCACAGTGTTCAGCTAAAGCTACAAGTTAGTGTAGTGCACAGTGTTTAGCTGAAGCTAGAAGTTAGTGTAGTGCGACCCCTGCACAGTGTTCAGTTAAAGCTACAATTTAGTGTAGTGCGTCCTCTGATCAGTGTTCAGCTAAAGCTACAAGTTAGTGTAGTGTACAGTGTTCAGCTAAAGCTACAATTTAGTTTAGTGCATCCTCCTCACAGTGTTCAGCCAAAGCTATAAGTTAGTGTAGTGCGTCCACCTCACAGTATTCAGCTAAAGCTACAAGTCAGTGTAGTGCGACCTCTGCACAGTGTTCAGCTAAAGCTACAAGTTAGTGTAGTGCGTCCTCTGGACAGTGTAAAGCTAAAGCTACAAGTTAGTGTAGTGCACAGTGTTCAGCTAAAGCTACAAGTTAATGTAGTGCGTCCTGATCACAGTGTTCAGCTAAAGCTACAAGTTTGTGTAGTGCGACCTCTGCACAGTGTTCAGCTAAAGCTACAAATTAGTGTAGTGCGTCCTCTGAACAGTGATCACCTAAAGCTACAAGTTTGTATAGTGCACAGTGTTCAGCTGAAGCTATAAGTTAGTGTAGTGCGTCCTCCTCACAGTTTTTAGCCAAAGCTACAAGTTAGTGTAGTGCGACCCCTGCACAGTGTTCACTTAAAGCTCCAATTTAGTGTAGTGCATCCTCTGAACAGTGTTCAGCTAAAGCTACAAGTTAGTGTAGTGCATCCTCTGAACAGTGTTCAGCTAAAGTTACAAGTTAGTGTAGTTCACAGTGTTCAGCTAAAGTTACAAGTAAGTGTAGTGCATCCTCCTCACAGTGTTCAGCTAAAGCTACAAGATAGTGTAGTGAATCCTCGGAACAGTGTTCAGCTAAAGCTACAAGTTAGTGTAGTGCGTCCTCTGAACAACGTTAAGCTAAAGCTACAAGTTAGTGTAGTTCACAGTGTTCAGCTAAAGTTACAATTTAGTGTAGTGCGTCCTCTTCACAGTGTTCAGCTAAAGCTACAAGTTAGTGTAGTCCGTCCTCCTCACAGTGTTCAGCTAAAGTTACAAGTTAGTGTAGTTCACAGTGTTCAGCTAAAGTTACAAGTAAGGGTAGTGCATCCTCCTCACAGTGTTCAGCTAAAGCTACAAGTTAGTGTAGTGAAACCTCGGAACAGTGTTCAGCTAAAGCTACAAGTTAGTGTAGTGCGTCCTCTGAACAGCATTAAGCTAAAGCTACAAGTTAGTGTAGTTCACAGTGTTCAGCTAAAGTTACAATTTAGTGTAGTGCGTCCTCTTCACAGTGTTCAGCTAAAGCTACAAGTTAGTGTAGTGCGTCCTCCTCTCAGTGTTCAGCTAAAGGTACAAGTTAGTGTAGCGCGTCCTCTGAACAGTGTTCAGATAAAGCTACAAGTTAGTGTAGTGTGACCACTTGCCCGTTCTTCAGTTAAAGCTACAATTTAGTGTAGTGCGTCCTCTGAACAGTGTTCAGATAAAGCTACAAGTTAGTGTAGTGCACAGTGTTCAGCTAAAGCTACAAGTTAGTGTAGTGCATCCTCCTCACAGTGTTCAGCTAAAGCTAAAAGTTAGTGTAGTGCGTCCTTTGAACAGTGTTCAGCTAAAGCTACAAGTTAGTGTAGTGCACACTGTTCAGCTGAATCTACAAGTTAGTGTAGTGCGTCCTCCTCACGGTGTACAGCTAAAGCTACAAGTTACTACACTAAGTGTCAGCTAAGTGTTAGTTCAGCTAAGTGTTCAGCTAAAGCTACAAGTTAGTGTAGTGCAACCTCTGCACAGTGTTCAGCTAAAGCTACAAGTTAGTGTAGTGCTTCCTCTGAACAGTGTTCAGCTAAAGCTACAAGTTAGTGTAGTGTGTTCTCCTCACAGTGTTCAGCTAAAGCTACAAGTTTGTGTAGTGCATCGTCCTCACAGTGTTCAGCTAAGGCTACAAGTTAGTGTAGTGCACAGTGTTTAGCTGAAGCTAGAAGTTAGTGTAGTGCGACCCCTGCACAGTGTTCAGTTAAAGCTACAATTTAGTGTAGTGCGTCCTCTGATCAGTGTTCAGCTAAAGCTACAAGTTAGTGTAGTGTACAGTGTTCAGCTAAAGCTACAATTTAGTTTAGTGCATCCTCCTCACAGTGTTCAGCCAAAGCTACAAGTTAGTGTAGTGCGTCCACCTCACAGTATTCAGCTAAAGCTACAAGTTAGTGTAGTGCGACCTCTGCACAGTGTTCAGCTAAAGCTACAAGTTAGTGTAGTGCGTCCTCTGGACAGTGTAAAGCTAAAGCTACAAGTTAGTGTAGTGCACAGTGTTCAGCTAAAGCTACAAGTTAATGTAGTGCGTCCTCCTCACAGTGTTCAGCTAAAGCTACAAGTTTGTGTAGTGCGACCTCTGCACAGTGTTCAGCTAAAGCTACAAATTAGTGTAGTGCGTCCTCTGAACAGTGATCACCTAAAGCTACAAGTTTGTATAGTGCACAGTGTTCAGCTGAAGCTACAAGTTAGTGTAGTGCGTCCTCCTCACAGTTTTTAGCCAAAGCTACAAGTTAGTGTAGTGCGACCCCTGCACAGTGTTCACTTAAAGCTCCAATTTAGTGTAGTGCATCCTCTGAACAGTGTTCAGCTAAAGCTACAAGTTAGTGTAGTGCATCCTCTGAACAGTGTTCAGCTAAAGTTACAAGTTAGTGTAGTTCACAGTGTTCAGCTAAAGTTACAAGTAAGTGTAGTGCATCCTCCTCACAGTGTAAAGCTAAAGCTACAAGTTAGTGTAGTGAATCCTCGGAACAGTGTTCAGCTAAAGCTACAAGTTAGTGTAGTGCGTCCTCTGAACAACGTTAAGCTAAAGCTACAAGTTAGTGTAGTTCACAGTGTTCAGCTAAAGTTACAATTTAGTGTAGTGCGTCCTCTTCACAGTGTTCAGCTAAAGCTACAAGTTAGTGTAGTCCGTCCTCCTCACAGTGTTCAGCTAAAGGTACAAGTTAGTGTAGTGCGTCCTCTGAACAGTGTTCAGATAAAGCTACAAGTTAGTGTAGTGTGACCCCTGCACAGTCTTCAGTTAAAGCTACAATTTAGTGTAGTGCGTCCTCTGAACAGTGTTCAGATAAAGCTACAAGTTAGTGTAGTGCACAGTGTTCAGCTAAAGCTACAAGTTAGTGTAGTGCGTCCTCCTCACAGTGTTCAGCTAAAGCTAAAAGTTAGTGTAGTGCGTCCTCTGAACAGTGTTCAGCTAAAGCTACAAGTTAGTGTAGTGCACACTGTTCAGCTGAATCTACAAGTTAGTGTAGTGCGTCCTCCTCATGGTGTACAGCTAAAGCTACAAGTTACTACACTAAGTGTCAGCTAAGTGTTAGTTCAGCTAAGTGTTCAGCTAAAGCTACAAGTTAGTGTAGTGCAACCTCTGCACAGTGTTCAGCTAAAGCTACAAGTTAGTGTAGTGCTTCCTCTGAACAGTGTTCAGCTAAAGCTACAAGTTAGTGTAGTGTGTTCTCCTCACAGTGTTCAGCTAAAGCTACAAGTTTGTATAGTGCATCGTCCTCACAGTGTTCAGCTAAAGCTACAAGTTTGTATAGTGCATCCTCCTCACAGTGTTCAGCTAAAGCTACAAGTTAGTGTAGTGCACAGTGTTCAGCTGAAGCTAGAAGTTAGTGTAGTGTGACCCCTGCACAGTGTTCAGTTAAAGCTACAATTTAGTGTAGTGCGTCCTCTGATCAGTGTTCAGCTAAAGCTACAAGTTAGTGTAGTGTACAGTGTTCAGCTAAAGCTACAATTTAGTTTAGTGCATCCTCCTCACAGTGTTCAGCCAAAGCTACAAGTTAGTGTAGTGCATCCACCTCACAGTATTCAGCTAAAGCTACAAGTTAGTGTAGTGCGACCTCGGCACAGTGTTCAGCTAAAGCTACAAGTTAGTGTAGTGCGTCCTCTGGACAGTGTAAAGCTAAAGCTACAAGTTAGTGTAGTGCACAGTGTTCAGCTAAAGCTACAAGTTAGTGTAGTGCGTCCTCCTCACAGTGTTCAGCTAAAGCTACAAGTTAATGTAGTGCATTCTCTGCACAATGTTCAGCTAAAGCTAAAAGTTAGTGTAGTGCGTCCTCTGAACAGTGTTCATCTAAAGCTACAAGTTTGTGTAGTGCACAGTGTTCAGCTGAAGCTACAAGTTAGTGTAGTGCGTCCTCCTCACAGTTTTTAGCCAAAGCTACAAGTTAGTGTAGTGCGACCCCTGCACAGTGTTCACTTAAAGCTCCAATTTAGTGTAGTGCATCCTCTGAACAGTGTTCAGCTAAAGCTACAAGTTAGTGTAGTGCATCCTCTGAACAGTGTTCAGCTAAAGTTACAAGTTAGTGTAGTTCACAGTGTTCAGCTAAAGTTACAAGTAAGTGTAGTGCATCCTCCTCACAGTGTTCATCTAAAGCTACAAGTTAGTGTAGTGAATCCTCGGAACAGTGTTCAGCTAAAGCTACAAGTTAGTGTAGTGCATCCTCCTCACAGTGTTCAGCTAAAGCTACAAGTTAGTGTAGTGCGACCCCTGCAAGTATTCAGTTAAAGCTACAATTTAGTGTAGTGCGTCCTCTGATCAGTGTTCAGCTAAAGCTACAATTTAGTGTAGTGCACAGTGTTCAGTTAAAGCAACAAGTTGTGTATTGCGTCCTCCCCACAGTGTTCAGCTAAAGCTACAAGTTGGTGTAGTGCGTCCTTTGAACGGTGTTCAGCTAAAGCTACAAGTTAGTGTAGTGCACAGTGTTCACCTAAAGTTACAAGTTAGTGTAGTGCATCCTCCTCACAGTGTTCAGCTAAAGCTACAAGTTAGTGTAGTGCGTCCTCTGAATAGTGTTCAGCTAAGGCTACATGTTAGTGTAGTGTGACCCCTGCACAGTCTTCAGTTAAAGCTACAATTTAGTGTATTGCGTCCTCTGATCAGTTGTTCAGCTAAAGCTACACGTTAGTGTAGTGCACAGTGTTCAGCTAAAGCTACAAGTTAGTATAGTGCGTCCTCCGAACAGTGTTCAGCTTAAGCTACAAGTTAGTGTAATGCGTCCTCCGAACAGTGTCCAGCTAAAGCTACAAGTTAGTGTAGTGCATCCTCTGAACAGTGTTCAGCTAAAGTTACAAGTTAGTGTAGTTCACAGTGTTCAGCTAAAGTTACAAGTAAGTGTAGTGCATCCTCCTCACAGTGTTCATCTAAAGCTACAAGTTAGTGTAGTGAGTCCTCGGAACAGTGTTCAGCTAAAGCTACAAGTTAGTGTAGTGCATCCTCCTCACAGTGTTCAGCTAAAGCTACAAGTTAGTGTGGTGCGACCCCTGCACAGTATTCAGTTAAAGCTACAATTTAGTGTAGTGCGTCCTCTGATCAGTGTTCAGCTAAAGCTACAATTTAGTGTAGTGCACAGTGTTCAGATAAAGCAACAAGTTGTGTATTGCGTCCTCCCCACAGTGTTCAGCTAAAGCTACAAGTTGGTGTAGTGCGTCCTTTGAACAGTGTTTAGCTAAAGTTACAAGTTAGTGTAGTTCACAGTGTTCAGCTAAAGTTACAAGTTAGTGTAGTGCGTCCTCCGAACAGTGTTCAGCTAAAGCTACAAGTTAGTGTTATGTATCCTCTGAACAGTGTTCATCTAAAGCTACAAGTTAGTGTAGTGCACAGTGTTCAGTTAAAGCTACAAGTTAGTGTAGTGCGTCCTCTGAACAGTGTTCAGCTAAAGCTACAAGTTAGTGTAGTGCACACTGTTCAGCTGAATCTACAAGTTAGTGTAGTGCGTCCTCCTCATGGTGTACAGCTAAAGCTACAAGTTACTACACTAAGTGTCAGCTAAGTGTTAGTTCAGCTAAGTGTTCAGCTAAAGCTACAAGTTAGTGTAGTGCAACCTCTGCACAGTGTTCAGCTAAAGCTACAAGTTAGTGTAGTGCTTCCTCTGAACAGTGTTCAGCTAAAGCTACAAGTTAGTGTAGTGTGTTCTCCTCACAGTGTTCAGCTAAAGCTACAAGTTTGTGTAGTGCATCGTCCTCACAGTGTTCAGCTAAAGCTACAAGTTTTTGTAGTGCATCGTCCTCACAGTGTTCAGCTAAAGCTACAAGTTAGTGTAGTGCACAGTGTTCAGCTGAAGCTAGAAGTTAGTGTAGTGTGACCCCTGCACAGTGTTCAGTTAAAGCTACAATTTAGTGTAGTGCGTCCTCTGATCAGTGTTCAGCTAAAGCTACAAGTTAGTGTAGTGTACTGTGTTCAGCTAAAGCTACAATTTAGTTTAGTGCATCCTCCTCACAGTGTTCAGCCAAAGCTACAAGTTAGTGTAGTGCGTCCACCTCACAGTATTCAGCTAAAGCTACAAGTTAGTGTAGTGCGACCTCTGCACAGTGTTCAGCTAAAGCTACAAGTTAGTGTAGTGCGTCCTCTGGACAGTGTAAAGCTAAAGCTACAAGTTAGTTTAGTGCACAGTGTTCAGCTAAAGCTACAAGTTAGTGTAGTGCGTCCTCCTCACAGTGTTCAGCTAAAGCTACAAGTTAATGTAGTGCATTCTCTGCACAATGTTCAGCTAAAGCTAAAAGTTAGTGTAGTGCGTCCTCTGAACAGTGTTCATCTAAAGCTACAAGTTTGTGTAGTGCACAGTGTTCAGCTGAAGCTACAAGTTAGTGTAGTGCGTCCTCCTCACAGTTTTTAGCCAAAGCTACAAGTTAGTGTAGTGCGACCCCTGCACAGTGTTCACTTAAAGCTCCAATTTAGTGTAGTGCATCCTCTGAACAGTGTTCAGCTAAAGCTACAAGTTAGTGTAGTGCATCCTCTGAACAGTGTTCAGCTAAAGTTACAAGTTAGTGTAGTTCACAGTGTTCAGCTAAAGTTACAAGTAAGTGTAGTGCATCCTCCTCACAGTGTTCATCTAAAGCTACAAGTTAGTGTAGTGAATCCTCGGAACAGTGTTCAGCTAAAGCTACAAGTTAGTGTAGTGCATCCTCCTCACAGTGTTCAGCTAAAGCTACAAGTTAGTGTAGTGCGACCCCTGCAAGTATTCAGTTAAAGCTACAATTTAGTGTAGTGCGTCCTCTGATCAGTGTTCAGCTAAAGCTACAATTTAGTGTAGTGCACAGTGTTCAGTTAAAGCAACAAGTTGTGTATTGCGTCCTCCCCACAGTGTTCAGCTAAAGCTACAAGTTGGTGTAGTGCGTCCTTTGAACGGTGTTCAGCTAAAGCTACAAGTTAGTGTAGTGCACAGTGTTCACCTAAAGTTACAAGTTAGTGTAGTGCATCCTCCTCACAGTGTTCAGCTAAAGCTACAAGTTAGTGTAGTGCGTCCTCTGAATAGTGTTCAGCTAAAGCTACATGTTAGTGTAGTGTGACCCCTGCACAGTCTTCAGTTAAAGCTACAATTTAGTGTATTGCGTCCTCTGATCAGTTGTTCAGCTAAAGCTACACGTTAGTGTAGTGCACAGTGTTCAGCTAAAGCTACAAGTTAGTGTAGTGCGTCCTCCGAACAGTGTTCAGCTTAAGCTACAAGTTAGTGTAATGCGTCCTCCGAACAGTGTCCAGCTAAAGCTACAAGTTAGTGTAGTGCATCCTCTGAACAGTGTTCAGCTAAAGTTACAAGTTAGTGTAGTTCACAGTGTTCAGCTAAAGTTACAAGTAAGTGTAGTGCATCCTCCTCACAGTGTTCATCTAAAGCTACAAGTTAGTGTAGTGAGTCCTCGGAACAGTGTTCAGCTAAAGCTACAAGTTAGTGTAGTGCATCCTCCTCACAGTGTTCAGCTAAAGCTACAAGTTAGTGTGGTGCGACCCCTGCACAGTATTCAGTTAAAGCTACAATTTAGTGTAGTGCGTCCTCTGATCAGTGTTCAGCTAAAGCTACAATTTAGTGTAGTGCACAGTGTTCAGATAAAGCAACAAGTTGTGTATTGCGTCCTCCCCACAGTGTTCAGCTAAAGCTACAAGTTGGTGTAGTGCGTCCTTTGAACAGTGTTTAGCTAAAGTTACAAGTTAGTGTAGTTCACAGTGTTCAGCTAAAGTTACAAGTTAGTGTAGTGCGTCCTCCGAACAGTGTTCAGCTAAAGCTACAAGTTAGTGTTATGTGTCCTCTGAACAGTGTTCATCTAAAGCTACAAGTTAGTGTAGTGCACAGTGTTCAGTTAAAGCTACAAGTTAGTGTAGTGCGTCCTCTGAACAGTGTTCAGCTAAAGCTACAAGTTAGTGTAGTGCACACTGTTCAGCTGAATCTACAAGTTAGTGTAGTGCGTCCTCCTCATGGTGTACAGCTAAAGCTACAAGTTACTACACTAAGTGTCAGCTAAGTGTTAGTTCAGCTAAGTGTTCAGCTAAAGCTACAAGTTAGTGTAGTGCAACCTCTGCACAGTGTTCAGCTAAAGCTACAAGTTAGTGTAGTGCTTCCTCTGAACAGTGTTCAGCTAAAGCTACAAGTTAGTGTAGTGTGTTCTCCTCACAGTGTTCAGCTAAAGCTACAAGTTTGTGTAGTGCATCGTCCTCACAGTGTTCAGCTAAAGCTACAAGTTTTTGTAGTGCATCGTCCTCACAGTGTTCAGCTAAAGCTACAAGTTAGTGTAGTGCACAGTGTTCAGCTGAAGCTAGAAGTTAGTGTAGTGTGACCCCTGCACAGTGTTCAGTTAAAGCTACAATTTAGTGTAGTGCGTCCTCTGATCAGTGTTCAGCTAAAGCTACAAGTTAGTGTAGTGTACTGTGTTCAGCTAAAGCTACAATTTAGTTTAGTGCATCCTCCTCACAGTGTTCAGCCAAAGCTACAAGTTAGTGTAGTGCGTCCACCTCACAGTATTCAGCTAAAGCTACAAGTTAGTGTAGTGCGACCTCTGCACAGTGTTCAGCTAAAGCTACAAGTTAGTGTAGTGCGTCCTCTGGACAGTGTAAAGCTAAAGCTACAAGTTAGTTTAGTGCACAGTGTTCAGCTAAAGCTACAAGTTAGTGTAGTGCGTCCTCCTCACAGTGTTCAGCTAAAGCTACAAGTTAGTGTTATGTGTCCTCTGAACAGTGTTCATCTAAAGCTACAAGTTAGTGGAGTGCACAGTGTTCAGTTAAAGCTACAAGTTTGTGTAGTGCGTCCTCCGATCAGTGTTCAGCTAAAGCTACAAGTTAGTGTAGTGCGTCCTCCGAACAGTGTTCAGCTAAAGCTACAAGTTAGAGTAGTGCACAGTGTTCAGCTAAATTTATAAGTTATAGGGCGTACACACGGTCGGACTTTGTTCGGACATTCCAACATCAAAATCCTAGGATTTTTTCCGACGGATGAAACTTGTCTTGCATACACACGGTCACACAAAGTTGTCGGAAAATCCGATCGCTCTAAACGTGGTGACGTAAAACACGTACGTCGGGACTATAAACGGGGCAGTGGCCAATAGCTTTCATCTCTTTATTTATTCTGAACATGCGTGGCACATTGTCCATCGGATTTGTATACACACGATCGGAATTTCTGACAACGGATTTTGTTGTCAGAAAATTTTATCTCCTGCTCTCCAACTTTGTGTGTCGGAAAATCCGAGGGAAAATATCCAATGGAGCCCACACATGGTCGGAATTTCCGACAACACGCTCCAATCGGACATTTTCCATTGGAAAATCCGACCGTGTGTACGGGGCATTAGTGTAGTGCGTCCTCCTCACAGTGTTCAGCTAAAGCTACAAGTTAGTGTAGTGCTTATTCTGAACAGCGTTCAGCTAAAGCTACAAGTTAGTGTAGTGCGACCTCTGCACAGTGTTCAGCTAAAGCTACAAGTTAGTGTAGTGCTTCCTCTGAACAGTGTTCAGCTAAAGCTACAAGTTAGTGTAGTGCACATTGTTCAGCTAAAGCTACAAGATAGTGTAGTGTGTCCTCCTCACAGTGTTCAGCCAAAGCTACAAGTTTGTGTAGTGCATCGTCCTCACAGTGTTCAACTAAAGCTACAAGTTAGTGTAGTGCACAGTGTTCAGCTGAAGCTACAAGTTAGTGTAGTGCGTCCTCTGAACAGTGTTCAGCTAAAGCTAGAAGTTAGTGTAGTGCGACCCCTGCACAGTGTTCAGTTAAAGCTGCAATTTAGTGACGTGCGTCCTCTGATTAGTGTTCAGCTAAAGCTACAAGTTAGTGTAGTGCACAGTGTTCAGCTAAAGCTACAAGTTAGTGTAGTGCGTCCTCCTCACAGTGTTCAGCTAAAGCTACAAGTTAGTGTAATGCGTCCTTCTCACAGTATTCAGCTAAAGCTAAAAGTTAGTGTAGTGCGTCCTCTGAACAGTGTTCATCTAAAGCTACAAGTTTGTGTAGTGCACAGTGTTCAGCTGAAGCTACAAGTTAGTGTAGTGCGTCCTCCTCACAGTTTTTAGCCAAAGCTACAAGTTAGTGTAGTGCGACCCCTGCACAGTGTTCACTTAAAGCTCCAATTTAGTGTAGTGCATCCTCTGAACAGTGTTCAGCTAAAGCTACAAGTTAGTGTAGTGCATCCTCTGAACAGTGTTCAGCTAAAGTTACAAGTTAGTGTAGTTCACAGTGTTCAGCTAAAGTTACAAGTAAGTGTAGTGCATCCTCCTCACAGTGTTCATCTAAAGCTACAAGTTAGTGTAGTGAATCCTCGGAACAGTGTTCAGCTAAAGCTACAAGTTAGTGTAGTGCATCCTCCTCACAGTGTTCAGCTAAAGCTACAAGTTAGTGTAGTGCGACCCCTGCACAGTATTCAGTTAAAGCTACAATTTAGTGTAGTGCTTCCTCTGATCAGTGTTCAGCTAAAGCTACAATTTAGTGTAGTGCACAGTGTTCAGATAAAGTAACAAGTTGTGTATTGCGTCCTCCCCACAGTGTTCAATTAAAGCTACAAGTTGGTGTAGTGCGTCCTTTGAACGGTGTTCAGCTAAAGCTACAAGTTAGTGTAGTGCACAGTGTTCACCTAAAGTTACAAGTTAGTGTAGTGCATCCTCCTCACAGTGTTCAGCTAAAGCTACAAGTTAGTGTAGTGTGACCCCTGCACAGTCTTCAGTTAAAGCTACAATTTAGTGTATTGCGTCCTCTGATCAGTTGTTCAGCTAAAGCTACACGTTAGTGTAGTGCACAGTGTTCAGCTAAAGCTACAAGTTAGTGTAGTGCGTCCTCCGAACAGTGTTCAGCTTAAGCTACAAGTTAGTGTAATGCGTCCTCCGAACAGTGTCCAGCTAAAGCTACAAGTTAGAGTAGTGCACAGTGTTTAGCTAAAGTTACAAGTTAGTGTAGTGCATCCTCCTCACAGTGTTCAGCTAAAGCAACAAGTTAGTGTTGTGTGTCCTCTGAACAGTGTTCATCTAAAGCTACAAGTTAGTGTAGTGCACAGTGTTCAGTTAAAGCTACAAGTTTGTGTAGTGCGTCCTCCGAACAGTGTTCAGCTAAAGCTACAAGTTAGTGTAGTGCGTCCTCCGAACAGTGTTCAGCTAAAGCTACAAGTTAGAGTAGTGCACAGTGTTCAGCTAAATTTATAAGTTATAGGGCGTACACACGGTCGGACTTTGTTCGGACATTCCGACATCAAAATCCTAGGATTTTTTCCGACGGATGAAACTTGTCTTGCATACACACGGTCACACAAAGTTGTCGGAAAATCCGATCGCTCTAAACGTGGTGACGTAAAACACGTACGTCGGGACTATAAACGGGGAAGTGGCCAATAGCTTTCATCTCTTTATTTATTCTGAGCATGCGTGGCACTTTGTCCATCGGATTTGTATACACATGATCGGAATTTCCGACAACGGATTTTGTTGTCAGAAAATTTTATCTCCTGCTCTCCAACTTTGTGTGTCGGAAAATCCGAGGGAAAATGTCCAATGGAGCCCACACACGGTCGGAATTTCCGACAACACGCTCCAATCGGACATTTTCCATCGGAAAATCCGACCATGTGTACGGGGCATTAGTGTAGTGCTTCCTCCTCACAGTGTTCAGCTAAAGCTACAAGTTAGTGTAGTGCTTATTCTGAACAGCGTTCAGCTAAAGCTACAAGTTAGTGTAGTGCGACCTCTGCACAGTGTTCAGCTAAAGCTACAAGTTAGTGTAGTGCTTCCTCTGAACAGTGTTCAGCTAAAGCTACAAGTTAGTGTAGTGCACATTGTTCAGCTAAAGCTACAAGTTAGTGTAGTGTGTCCTCCTCACAGTGTTCAGCCAAAGCTACAAGTCTGTGTAGTGCGTCGTCCTCACAGTGTTCAACTAAAGCTACAAGTTAGTGTAGTGCACAGTGTTCAGCTGAAGCTACAAGTTAGTGTAGTGCGTCCTCTGAACAGTGTTCAGCTAAAGCTAGAAGTTAGTGTAGTGCGACCCCTGCACAGTGTTCAGTTAAAGCTGCAATTTAGTGAAGTGCGTCCTCTGATCAGTGTTCAGCTAAAGCTACAAGTTAGTGTAGTGCACAGTGTTCAGCTAAAGCTACAAGTTAGTGTAGTGCGTCCTCCTCACAGTGTTCAGCTAAAGCTACAAGTTAGTGTAATGCGTCCTCCTCACAGTATTCAGCTAAAGCTACAAGTTAGTGTAGTGCATCCTCTAAACAGTGCTCAGCTAAAGCTACAAGTTAGTGTAGTGCACAGTGTTCAGCTAAAGCTACAAGTTAGTGTAGTGCACAGTGTTCAGCTAAAGCTACAAGTTAGTGTAGTGTGTCCTCCTCACAGTGTTCAGCTAAAGCTACGAGTTAGTGTAATGCAACCTCTGCACAGTTTTCAGCTAATACTACAAGTTAGTGTAGTGCGTCCTCCTCACAGAGTTCAGCTAAAGCTACAAGTTAGTGTGGTGCGACCCCTGCACAGTGTTCAGCTAAAGCTACAAGTCAGTGTAGTGTGTCCTCTGAACAGTGTTCAGCTAAAGCTACAAGTTAGTGTAGTGCACAATGTTCAGCTAAAGCTACAAGTTAGTGTAGTATATCCTCTGAACAGTGTTCAGCTAATGCTACAAGTTAGTGTAGTGCACAGTGTTTAGCTAAAGCTACAAGTTGGTGTAGTGCGTCCTCTGAACAGTGTTCAGCTAAAGCTACAAGTTAGTGTTGTGCACAGTGTTCAGCTAAAGCTACATGTTAGTGTAGTGCGTCCTCCTCACAGTGTTCATCTAAAGCAACAAGTTAGTGTAGTGCGTCCTCCTCACAGTGTTCATCTTAAGCTACAAGTTAGTGTAGTGCACAGTGTTCAGCTAAAGTTACAAGTTAGTGTAGTGCGTCCTCTGAACAGTGTTCAGCTAAACCTACAAGTTAGTGTAGTGCTTACTCTGAACAGTGTTCAGCTACAGCTACAAGTTAGTGTAGTGCAACCTCTGCACAGTGTTCAGCTAAAGCTACAAGTTAGTGTAGTGCATCCTCTGAACAGTGTTCAGCTAAAGCTACAAGTTAATGTAGTGCACAGTGTTCAGCTAAAGCTACAAGTTAGTGTAGTGCACAGTGTTCAGCTAAATCTACAAGTTAGTGTAGTGTGTCCTCCTCACAGTGTTCAGCTAAAGCTACAAGTTAATGTAGTGCACAGTGTTCAGCTAATACTACAAGTAAGTGTAGTGTGTCCTGTGAACAGTGTTCAGCTAATGCTACAAGTTAGTGTAGTGCACAGTGTTCAGCTAAAGCTACAAGTTAGTGTAGTGTGTCCCCCTCACAGTGTTCAGCTAAAGCTATAAGTTGGTGTAGTGCGTCCTCTGAACAGTGTTCAGCTAAAGCTAGAAGTTAGTGTAGTGCACACTGTTCAGCTGAATCTACAAGTTAGTGTAGTGCGTCCTCCTCACAGTGTACAGCTAAAGCTACAAGTTAGTGTAGTGCGACCTCTGCACAGTGTTCAGCTAAAGCTTCAAGTTAGTGTAGTGCGTCCTCTGAACAGTGTTCAGCTAAAGCTACAAGTTAGTGTAGTGCACAGTGTTCAGCTAAAGCTACAAGTTAGTGTAGTACGTCCTCTGAACAGCGTTCAGCTAAAGCTAAAAGTTAGTGTAGTGCGTCCTCTGCACAGTGTTCAGCTAAAGCTACAATTTAGTGTAGTGCGTCCTCTGAACAGTGTTCAGCTAAAGCTACAAGTTAGTGTAGTGCACAGTGTTCAGCTAAAGCTACAAGTTAGTGTAATGCGTCCTCCTTACAGTGTTCAGCTGAATCTACAAGTTAGTGCAGTGCGTCCTCCTCACAGTGTTCAGCTAAAGCTACAAGTTAGTGTAGTGCGACCCCTGCACAGTGTTCAGTTAAAGCTACAATTTAGTGTAGTGCATCCTCTGATAAGTGTTCAGCTAAATCTACAAGTTAGTGTAGTGCACAGTGTTCAGCTAAAGCAACAAGTTAGTGTAGTGCGTCCTCCTCACAGTGTTCAGCCAAAGCTACAAGTTGGTGTGGTGAATCCTCCGAACGGTGTTCAGCTAAAGCTACAAGTTAGTGTAGTGCACAGTGTTCAGCTATAGTTACAAGTTAGTGTAGTGCATCCTCCTTACAGTGTTCAGCTAAAGCTACAAGTTAGTGTAGTACATCCTCTGAACAGCGTTCAGCTAAAGCTAAAAGTTAGTGTAGTGCGTCCTCTGAACAGTGTTCAGCTAAAGCTACAATTTAGTGTAGTGCGTCCTCTGAACAGTGTTCAGCTAAAGCTACAAGTTAGTGTAGTGCACAGTGTTCAGCTAAAGTTACAAGTTAGTGTAGTGCGTCCTCCTCACAGTGTTCAGCTAAAGCTACAAGTTAGTGTAGTGCATCCTCTGAACAGTGTTCAGCTAAAGCTACAAGTTAGTGTAGTGCGACCTCTGCACAGTGTTCATCTAAAGTTACAAGTTAGTGTAGTGCGTTCTCCTCACAGTGTTCAGCTAAAGCTTCAAGTTAGTGTAGTGTGACCTCTGCACAGTGTTCAGCTAAAGCTACAAGTTAGTGTAGTGCACAGTGTTCAGCTAAAGCTACAAGTTAGTGTAGTGTGTCCTCCTCACAGTGTTCAGCTAAAGCTATGAGTTATTGTAGTGCGACCTCTGCACAGTGTTCAGCTAATACTTTAAGTAAGTGTAGTGCGTCCTCTGAACAGTGTTCAGCTAATGCTACAAGTTAGTGTAGTGCACAGTGTTCAGCTAAAGCTACAAGTTAGTGTAGTGCGTCCTCCTCACAGTGTTCAGCTAAAGCTACAAGTTAGTGTAATGCGTCCTTCTCACAGTATTCAGCTAAAGCTAAAAGTTAGTGTAGTGCGTCCTCTGAACAGTGTTCATCTAAAGCTACAAGTTTGTGTAGTGCACAGTGTTCAGCTGAAGCTACAAGTTAGTGTAGTGCGTCCTCCTCACAGTTTTTAGCCAAAGCTACAAGTTAGTGTAGTGCGACCCCTGCACAGTGTTCACTTAAAGCTCCAATTTAGTGTAGTGCATCCTCTGAACAGTGTTCAGCTAAAGCTACAAGTTAGTGTAGTGCATCCTCTGAACAGTGTTCAGCTAAAGTTACAAGTTAGTGTAGTTCACAGTGTTCAGCTAAAGTTACAAGTAAGTGTAGTGCATCCTCCTCACAGTGTTCATCTAAAGCTACAAGTTAGTGTAGTGAATCCTCGGAACAGTGTTCAGCTAAAGCTACAAGTTAGTGTAGTGCATCCTCCTCACAGTGTTCAGCTAAAGCTACAAGTTAGTGTAGTGCGACCCCTGCACAGTATTCAGTTAAAGCTACAATTTAGTGTAGTGCTTCCTCTGATCAGTGTTCAGCTAAAGCTACAATTTAGTGTAGTGCACAGTGTTCAGATAAAGTAACAAGTTGTGTATTGCGTCCTCCCCACAGTGTTCAGCTAAAGCTACAAGTTGGTGTAGTGCGTCCTTTGAACGGTGTTCAGCTAAAGCTACAAGTTAGTGTAGTGCACAGTGTTCACCTAAAGTTACAAGTTAGTGTAGTGCATCCTCCTCACAGTGTTCAGCTAAAGCTACAAGTTAGTGTAGTGTGACCCCTGCACAGTCTTCAGTTAAAGCTACAATTTAGTGTATTGCGTCCTCTGATCAGTTGTTCAGCTAAAGCTACACGTTAGTGTAGTGCACAGTGTTCAGCTAAAGCTACAAGTTAGTGTAGTGCGTCCTCCGAACAGTGTTCAGCTTAAGCTACAAGTTAGTGTAATGCGTCCTCCGAACAGTGTCCAGCTAAAGCTACAAGTTAGAGTAGTGCACAGTGTTTAGCTAAAGTTACAAGTTAGTGTAGTGCATCCTCCTCACAGTGTTCAGCTAAAGCAACAAGTTAGTGTTGTGTGTCCTCTGAACAGTGTTCATCTAAAGCTACAAGTTAGTGTAGTGCACAGTGTTCAGTTAAAGCTACAAGTTTGTGTAGTGCGTCCTCCGAACAGTGTTCAGCTAAAGCTACAAGTTAGTGTAGTGCGTCCTCCGAACAGTGTTCAGCTAAAGCTACAAGTTAGAGTAGTGCACAGTGTTCAGCTAAATTTATAAGTTATAGGGCGTACACACGGTCGGACTTTGTTCGGACATTCCGACATCAAAATCCTAGGATTTTTTCCGACGGATGAAACTTGTCTTGCATACACACGGTCACACAAAGTTGTCGGAAAATCCGATCGCTCTAAACGTGGTGACGTAAAACACGTACGTCGGGACTATAAACGGGGAAGTGGCCAATAGCTTTCATCTCTTTATTTATTCTGAGCATGCGTGGCACTTTGTCCATCGGATTTGTATACACATGATCGGAATTTCCGACAACGGATTTTGTTGTCAGAAAATTTTATCTCCTGCTCTCCAACTTTGTGTGTCGGAAAATCCGAGGGAAAATGTCCAATGGAGCCCACACACGGTCGGAATTTCCGACAACACGCTCCAATCGGACATTTTCCATCGGAAAATCCGACCATGTGTACGGGGCATTAGTGTAGTGCGTCCTCCTCACAGTGTTCAGCTAAAGCTACAAGTTAGTGTAGTGCTTATTCTGAACAGCGTTCAGCTAAAGCTACAAGTTAGTGTAGTGCGACCTCTGCACAGTGTTCAGCTAAAGCTACAAGTTAGTGTAGTGCTTCCTCTGAACAGTGTTCAGCTAAAGCTACAAGTTAGTGTAGTGCACATTGTTCAGCTAAAGCTACAAGTTAGTGTAGTGTGTCCTCCTCACAGTGTTCAGCCAAAGCTACAAGTCTGTGTAGTGCGTCGTCCTCACAGTGTTCAACTAAAGCTACAAGTTAGTGTAGTGCACAGTGTTCAGCTGAAGCTACAAGTTAGTGTAGTGCGTCCTCTGAACAGTGTTCAGCTAAAGCTAGAAGTTAGTGTAGTGCGACCCCTGCACAGTGTTCAGTTAAAGCTGCAATTTAGTGAAGTGCGTCCTCTGATCAGTGTTCAGCTAAAGCTACAAGTTAGTGTAGTGCACAGTGTTCAGCTAAAGCTACAAGTTAGTGTAGTGCGTCCTCCTCACAGTGTTCAGCTAAAGCTACAAGTTAGTGTAATGCGTCCTCCTCACAGTATTCAGCTAAAGCTACAAGTTAGTGTAGTGCATCCTCTAAACAGTGCTCAGCTAAAGCTACAAGTTAGTGTAGTGCACAGTGTTCAGCTAAAGCTACAAGTTAGTGTAGTGCACAGTGTTCAGCTAAAGCTACAAGTTAGTGTAGTGTGTCCTCCTCACAGTGTTCAGCTAAAGCTACGAGTTAGTGTAATGCAACCTCTGCACAGTTTTCAGCTAATACTACAAGTTAGTGTAGTGCGTCCTCCTCACAGAGTTCAGCTAAAGCTACAAGTTAGTGTGGTGCGACCCCTGCACAGTGTTCAGCTAAAGCTACAAGTCAGTGTAGTGTGTCCTCTGAACAGTGTTCAGCTAAAGCTACAAGTTAGTGTAGTGCACAATGTTCAGCTAAAGCTACAAGTTAGTGTAGTATATCCTCTGAACAGTGTTCAGCTAATGCTACAAGTTAGTGTAGTGCACAGTGTTTAGCTAAAGCTACAAGTTGGTGTAGTGCGTCCTCTGAACAGTGTTCAGCTAAAGCTACAAGTTAGTGTTGTGCACAGTGTTCAGCTAAAGCTACATGTTAGTGTAGTGCGTCCTCCTCACAGTGTTCATCTAAAGCAACAAGTTAGTGTAGTGCGTCCTCCTCACAGTGTTCATCTTAAGCTACAAGTTAGTGTAGTGCACAGTGTTCAGCTAAACCTACAAGTTAGTGTAGTGCTTACTCTGAACAGTGTTCAGCTACAGCTACAAGTTAGTGTAGTGCAACATCTGCACAGTGTTCAGCTAAAGCTACAAGTTAGTGTAGTGCATCCTCTGAACAGTGTTCAGCTAAAGCTACAAGTTAATGTAGTGCACAGTGTTCAGCTAAAGCTACAAGTTAGTGTAGTGCACAGTGTTCAGCTAAATCTACAAGTTAGTGTAGTGTGTCCTCCTCACAGTGTTCAGCTAAAGCTACAAGTTAATGTAGTGCACAGTGTTCAGCTAATACTACAAGTAAGTGTAGTGTGTCCTGTGAACAGTGTTCAGCTAATGCTACAAGTTAGTGTAGTGCACAGTGTTCAGCTAAAGCTACAAGTTAGTGTAGTGTGTCCCCCTCACAGTGTTCAGCTAAAGCTATAAGTTGGTGTAGTGCGTCCTCTGAACAGTGTTCAGCTAAAGCTAGAAGTTAGTGTAGTGCACACTGTTCAGCTGAATCTACAAGTTAGTGTAGTGCGTCCTCCTCACAGTGTACAGCTAAAGCTACAAGTTAGTGTAGTGCGACCTCTGCACAGTGTTCAGCTAAAGCTTCAAGTTAGTGTAGTGCGTCCTCTGAACAGTGTTCAGCTAAAGCTACAAGTTAGTGTAGTGCACAGTGTTCAGCTAAAGCTACAAGTTAGTGTAGTACGTCCTCTGAACAGCGTTCAGCTAAAGCTAAAAGTTAGTGTAGTGCGTCCTCTGCACAGTGTTCAGCTAAAGCTACAATTTAGTGTAGTGCGTCCTCTGAACAGTGTTCAGCTAAAGCTACAAGTTAGTGTAGTGCACAGTGTTCAGCTAAAGCTACAAGTTAGTGTAATGCGTCCTCCTTACAGTGTTCAGCTGAATCTACAAGTTAGTGCAGTGCGTCCTCCTCACAGTGTTCAGCTAAAGCTACAAGTTAGTGTAGTGCGACCCCTGCACAGTGTTCAGTTAAAGCTACAATTTAGTGTAGTGCATCCTCTGATAAGTGTTCAGCTAAATCTACAAGTTAGTGTAGTGCACAGTGTTCAGCTAAAGCAACAAGTTAGTGTAGTGCGTCCTCCTCACAGTGTTCAGCCAAAGCTACAAGTTGGTGTGGTGAATCCTCCGAACGGTGTTCAGCTAAAGCTACAAGTTAGTGTAGTGCACAGTGTTCAGCTATAGTTACAAGTTAGTGTAGTGCATCCTCCTTACAGTGTTCAGCTAAAGCTACAAGTTAGTGTAGTACATCCTCTGAACAGCGTTCAGCTAAAGCTAAAAGTTAGTGTAGTGCGTCCTCTGAACAGTGTTCAGCTAAAGCTACAATTTAGTGTAGTGCGTCCTCTGAACAGTGTTCAGCTAAAGCTACAAGTTAGTGTAGTGCACAGTGTTCAGCTAAAGTTACAAGTTAGTGTAGTGCGTCCTCCTCACAGTGTTCAGCTAAAGCTACAAGTTAGTGTAGTGCATCCTCTGAACAGTGTTCAGCTAAAGCTACAAGTTAGTGTAGTGCGACCTCTGCACAGTGTTCAGCTAAAGCTAACTGTAGAAGGTTGGTGGTGTTTTCCTGATCCTTTCACTACCGCAGGAAGCTACAATATTTTAACGTTAGTGTAGTGCGTCCTTATCATAGTGTTCAGCTAAAGCTACCTGTAGAAGGTTGGTGGTGTTTTCCTGATCCTATCACTACCGCAGGCAGCTATGTTATTTTAACGTTAGTGTAGTGCGCCCTCTTCACAGTGTTTAGCTAAAACTACCTGTAGAAGGTTGGTGGTATTTTCCTGATCCTATCACTGCCGCAGGCAGCTACATTATTTACACACTATAAAATAACGATATGGTTGCACTACTGTATAGCAGCCAGCATCAACAAAGTAGTGACAATGTGAACAGTGAGAAGAAAAAACAATGCAGCGCTATACATAAAAATCAACACAAATGTGAATGTCAGCTGTGCAGCATGATAGTATATAACTAAATATAAAAAATGCAGGAAGCCAAATACAATATTGTATTATTATAGTGAGCCCATGATCATATCAACGACCAATAACGTGAACATTATGGTCATGTAAATGTTCAACAAAGGTGAGCAGTATAAATGTAAGATGAGTGAGAGGTATCTCAAGGGTGCTACGTGGTTTCACAGAGGTGGTGTTCCAATACTCAGTATCCACAGCAAAGAATGAATGGAGCAAATACGCTTACCGGAACAGGTGGACACGTTTGCCGTATGGCTAAGTGTCATACAGGCTTAAGGATCAATCGATCCAAATAGATGTTTGTTGTAGAGGCGTATACGGCAGGTTCCACTGGTTCCTTTGTAGCAATGGTAAACGACCTAAAGACATCAGATGTTCCAAGTCTGCTTGTATGCACTTCTCCAACAGGTGTATATAGGAGGAATGCACCTTTCACAAAGCCATCATGGGGACATGGAAAAGGAAAAAAAGGCTCCACATAGTGCTTAAATCCAAAGAAGCAGGTTTATTTTAAACCACCAGCAGCAGCCAGGATAAAAGTGATCACAATAAAAAGTAGCGTGGTACCAGGAACAAAAAATCAATCACAACCTGACATGTTTCGGACTAGAGGTCCTTCTACTGGGGCATATTGTCCTTTGTCTGGTATCACGCTTGTATATATAGACACATGATTGATTTAAAATCTGTTTCAGCTGTCAGACTATAATCAGCTGTGAGAGAACGTTGTAAAACGGACCTCACAGCCAATAGACAACCAGGTAAGTAAGAACAACATACACTTATTCAGCCATCCAATCACAAGAAGCTGAGTATGTCCTATCAGCTGTGACAAATCGCTGTAGGGCGGACCTCACAACCAATCACAATCTAGGTGGATAGGAGTGGCTTGTGGTGGTATAGCAGCCCAATCACGGGCTGCCAGAACCACCACCTGACATCACATTGCAGGAAGTCCTCCCCACACTCTGGCTCTCTGTGTTTCAAGCCTCAATATCATACAAGGAAGAGGCTAGTGTGGATGTATAATGTGGAGGGGCGTAGCTCCGCCCACCCATCGCACTCTATCATCTTTGCACAGAGGGATCGGGCGCAGGTGACTGGACAGCTATATGTGACACCGGATGTCCTAAATTAAGCACAGATGTACTAACATGGCAAAACCGTTGTAAAGATCAAAATGAAAAAGCATAGCAAACATATTAAAAACATGGGGACATCAATTCCTGAACTCCTATACTCCTTAGTAACACTCAAAAACATATACAAGAGGAACTTTTATCTCATATTTGATGCACATCATAGCGGTATCTATAGAACAAATATGACTTATGAAACAAAAATCAATCCAAAAATATCTGAAGATCCATCTTGAATAAATGATAAATATATAAAAAATATATAAAACATTTATAAAAAATATATAAAAAATAGTGTATCTGGTAACTATATGCGACCCCAAAAGAGGCCAAAAATACTGTAACAGTATATGAATCATGCCTTACTTATTTAAATTGTGCTGAATAAAAATGGGTGAATAAAAAGGGGTAAACAGTGATGGGTAAAAGGTGGGACAACAAAGATGAATGTAACCAAACCCAGATGTACCGTAAAAAATGGAGCCAAGTCCACAGTAGATTATGATTTATTGATGAAAGCATTCAGGTCCCATTCAACGTTCAACCCATGGGGGAAATAACTCTTTAGCTGGAATATCCAAAAAGTTTCTAGTTGAGAAACCCCTCTAATGCGTGGCCCCCCCCTCCAATGCGGAATATATTTATCAATGATTTGAAACTTAGTGCCCCTCGGATCCCTGTCATGGTGTTCCAGAAAATGCCGAGGCACACTATGATTGGTACGGCCTACTTTAATAGCAGTAATATGCTCGTTCACCCAGGTGCTAAACGCCCTTATCGTGCGGCCCACGTATGATGATGAATGTTATTGGCTGATTGTAACCAAAGAGGAGGAGCAGTAAAATAGCTAGAACTAAGTATACACGTACTTATACTTATGGTGTCTGTTGAAAGTTCTAAGAAGATTTGACGGAGCAGGTAAACTATACGGCGTCATACAGTTTAGCTGCTCCGTCGAATCTTCTTTGAACATTCAACAGACACCATAAGCCTTCAATGACAGATTCAACCTTAATTGGATTTTCGGACGAATGCAATTTTTAATGAAAAATGAATTAAATAAAAACTAATATTTCAGTGTGCACATGTCTAGATGATACTGAGCTAGATAAAGGCAGTAACGTGAGCATGGACAGAGGGGGTGCCCAAGAAGGACAGCAATCTGGCAGTTATGCTCCCCCTGCTGCAGCATACTTTCAGGTTTGCTTCAGTGATGAGGAGGGAGGGGATGATGAGGTCACTGACTCAACATGGGTGCCTGATAGAAGAGAGGAGGAGGCACATCACCAACAAGGCAGGATGCCCTCCAGGGGCCAGCCTAAGGGCAGCACACTGACTGCATCACACCGCAAAGTTCCGCATGTGCAGGGCGCTGCTGTCTCTACACAGGGCTGGTGCAAGGATTTTTGACACCCTAGGCGAAACCTCATTTTGCCACCCCCCCGGCTGACTCCACCCCCTTTTCCCTGTCCATGTAAATCCCACCTTTTTAATAATGCGCCCATCAAATGCAGCCTCACCAGCACCCATCAAATGCAGCCTCACCAGCAACCATCAAATGTAGCCCCACCAGCGCCTATCAAATGTAGCCTCACCAGCACCCATCAAATGCAGCCTACCAGCACCCTTCAATGGAGCCTACCAGTGCCCATCAATGAATGTTTGCTTGCTGCGGGAGTCAGGACACAAACACAGTCCTCCACCACTGCCGCACCTCTGACACTATGTGTGAACGGAGCTGCGGCTGCCTGCTGATGCTGAGACTTAGTTGCTTGCTGCAGAGAGAAGAGAGTAGGAAAACCAGTGGCCGGGCGCCCCCTAGGCAGCAGGGCACCCTAGGCGGCCGCCTAGTTTGCCTAGTGGTAGCCTAGTGGTAGCACCGGCCCTGTCTCTACGCGTTATTCCAAAAGTTCTTTGATTTGGGCCTTTTTTGAGACAAGTGCATCAGATGGCACCGCTGCTATTTGCAACATATGTCTCAAGCGTATCTCGCGTGGCCAAAACATCTCCCGCTTGGGCACCACATGCTTGACCAGACATATGTTGACCTGTCATGCAGTTCGTTGGCAAACATATCTAAAAGACCCACACCAAAGAACAAAGAGGACCTCTCCTTGCTCCTCATCAGCTGAGATCTCCAACCTCACTATACCTTCAGTCCTCTCTGAGACCTGCACTGAGAGGAATGAAGGTGTAGAATTAGGTGTGTCACACCCAAGTACTTGTGGGCAATCTGCTTTCGGTACACCGACATCAGATTGTACCAGGCAAATTTCCCTGCCCCAGCTGCTGCACCGCTGAAAGAAGTTCGCTCCCAGCCATCCACATGCCCAGCGGTTGAATGCTAGCTTGGCAAAATTGCTAGCACTTTAACTGCTACCTTTTCAGTTGGTAGACTCTGCCCCCTTCCATGAGTTTGTGGAATGTGCGGTTCCTCAGTGGTACCCAAATGCCACTTTGTCTCATGGAAGACGATGCCGGCTCTCTACCGGCATGTGGAAGGCAATGTCCATGCCTCGCTGGACAGGGCTGTCAGCGGTAAGGTGCATATTACCGCTGACTCATGGTCCAGCAGGCATAGTCAGGGACATCACCTAAGTTTCATGGCACATTGGGTGACTCTGCTGACAGCTGGGAAGGATGCAGGACAAGGTGCAGTAGTGTTGGAGGTTGTTCCGCCACCACGCCTCCAAAATGCCACTACTAATGATTCAGACACACCTCTCTCCTCCACCCCCTCCTTTTCTTCTTCCTCCATAGCCTCTTCCTGTGCTTTGTCCTCGGAACCAGCGGTGCTCCATATGCGTTCAAGGGGCTACTCAAGTATGCAGGCCAAAAGATGCCATGCGGTGCTTGAGCTGGTGTGCTTGGGGGACAGGAGCCACACTGGGGCAAAGGTTCTGTCAGCTCTGCAGGGGCTGGTTCAGAGGTGGTTGACACCACGCCGACTTAAGGCTGGGATGGTGGTTTGCGACAATGGCACCAACCTCCTCTCCGCCCTCCGACAGGGACAATTGACCCATGTGCCCTGTTTGGCTCAAGGCCTTAACTTGGTGGTGCAGTGGTTCTTGGGCAGGTACCTGGGCTTACAGGATGTCCTGAGGCAGGCCAGGAAAGTCTGTGTGTATTTCCGCCGGTCATATAATGCCAGTGCTCGGCTGCCAGACCTCCAAAAGGGAAAAGTGAGTGTTGGTTGCGCTGTGACGGGGGGGGGGGGGCGAAAGGGGGGGGCTAGCTCTAATAGATGGAGAGGTGAAAAAAACTTAAAATGAGTGTAGTCACATACATACTAAGTATGAATATACTAAAGGAACAAAGTTGCTTGGCATATACAAAACTGTAAAAAAGATGGCAAAATCAGTGTAGGTGAAATAATAGACAATGTGTATACGGGTATAAGGGCTACTGTCATACTAGCACAAAAGTGAAAATATAAGTAATAGCAGAAAGAAGTCCAAATGCATGGGAGCTAGTATCATACTAGCACATAGCAAATTAATGAATATTTTATATTTTGACACAAGTTGCAGGAAAATGACAAACTTTTTTTTTTTTGCACAAAGTTGTCACTAAATGATATATTGCTCAAACATGCCATGGGCATATGTGGAATTACACCCCAAAATACATTCTACTGCTTCTCCTGAGTACGGGGATACCACATGTGTGGAACTTTTTGGGAGCCTAGCTGCATACGGAGCTCTAATTTTTTTTTGAAAATGAAGAAAGACAAGAAAAAAATTTTTTTTTTCTTTTTTCAATTTTCACAACTTTGTGACAAAAAGCGAGGTCTGCAAAATACTCACTATACCTCTCAGCAAATAGCTTGGGATGTCTGCTTTCCAAAATAGGGTCATTTGGGGGGTTTTGTGCCACCTGGGCATTCCATGGCCTCCGAAACTGTGATAGGCAGTGAAGAGTGAAATAAAAAATGTACACCCTTAGAAAGCCTGAAGGCGGTGCTTGGTTTTTGGGGTCCCGTACGCGGCTAGGCTCCCAAAAAGTCTCACACATGTGGTATCCCTGTAATCAGGAGAAGCAACAGAATGTATTTTGGGGTGTAATTTCACATATTCCCATGGCATGTTTGAGCAATATATCATTTAGTGACAACTTTGTGCAGAAAAAAAATGTGTCTTTTTCCCGCTACTTGTGTCACAATATAAAATATTCCATGGACTCTACATGCCTCTCAGAAAATAGCTTGTGGTGTCTACTTTCCAAAATGGGGTCATTTGGGGGGGGGGTTTGAACTGTCCTGGTATTTTATGCACAACATTTAGAAGCTTATGTTACACATCACCCACCCTTCTAATCACAAGACAAAGCCCTTTCTGACACTTTTTGTTTACATAAAAAAAAATTAAAAAAACATTTTTTGCAAGAAAATTACTTTGAACCCCCAAACATTATATATTTTTTTAAAGTAAATGCCCTACAGATTAAAATGGTGGGTGTTCAATTTTTTTTTTCACACAGTATTTGCGCAGCGATTTTTCAAATGCATTTTTTGGGAAAAAACACATTTTTTTAAATTTGAATGCACTAAAACACACTATATTGCCCAAAAGTTTGATGAAATAAAAAAGATGATCTTAGGCCGAGTACATGGATACCAAACATGACATGCTTTAAAATTGCACACAAACGTGCAGTGGCGACAAACTAAATACATTTTTAAAAGCCTTTAAAAGCCTTTACAGGTTACCACTTTAGATTTACAGAGGAGGTTAACTGCTTAAATTACTGCCCTCGATCTGACCTTCACGGTGATACCTCACATGCATGGTGCAATTGCTGTTTACATTTGATGCCAGACTGACGCTTGCGTTCGCCTTTGCGCAAGAGCAGGGGGGGACAGGGGTGTTTTTTTTTTTTCTTTATTATTTTTCTGCTTTTTTATCTTATTTTTAAACTGTTCCTTTCATTTTTTTTTTTTTTTCTTGCCACTTTAGAAAATTCTTAGAGAGACTAATTCAGCTTTCTCGCTCATAAGTATCTCTTCTTATCTCTTCATCACTGTGGCGTATTTATTTTTATTTCCACGGGGGTTCAAGACAGGGGTTTACATAGAATAATTATATAAAACTTAGCCTCCCCTATTAAGGCGTAACCCTTAATTTTCCTTCTCTAAAATTTTATCTTTATTTATGAAACTCTCTGTTTCACCTATCTAAAAGCCGAGAAAAAGAAAAGGCAAAGAAACCGTACACGTATATATATATATATATATATATATATATATATATATATATATATATATATATATATATATATATATAACCCCTTCCCTCCCCCCTCCCCCTCCCACCCCTGTGCACTGCCCATGGTCTTATTTAGTGGGTAGTTACATCTTGATTTTTTCCGCATAACTCCATGTTTTTTTAAACTCCTTCCAACATTTCCAATTGTCTGCTTCTCTCTTTTCCTCTTTATACAAAGAAAACTGCTCCATGGTGTGGGTCTCTTCCACGGCATTTATCCAGTCCCACACCTCTGGACTTTCTTTTCCCCACCAGTTTTTGGGGATTAATCTTTTTGCTGCATTCAATAGATGTGGAACCAGAGATGTTTTATATTGTTTCACACTTGTATCTGTCGCTGAGCTATGGGCTAGACGGAGCATTTTATTGATCGTGTTCGTGTCTTTTTGTGTTCCCAACTCCTTTTCCCAATTTCTGATGAATGTGGGTACCTCTGCTTCTTCTACTTTTAATAATAGTTTATATAGCTTAGATATTGTATTTTTTGTCTTTTCCGCGCAACATAATTTTTCTAATTCTGTCAAGTTTTCTCCAGATCTTATTGGTTGAGGTAAGTTTTTCACGAAGCGATCTAGTTGCATGTACCTCTATTCATCTATCACCCATGTGTCTGTGTTTTCTTTCAATTCAGCTATTGTGACTATTTTCCCTTTTTTAAGTATTTCTCTAAGCTGTACTTTATCTTTTTTTATCCAGTTCCCCCCTATATCTCTTTTCCCTGGTGCAAAATATTCATTCTCCTTTAATTCTATCAGAGGAGAATTAAAAGTCTTATCTAACTGTTTATATGCTACCTCCCATGTTTTTAAAACTATTTTTGTTAAACCGTGTGTTTCCTCATCTACCGTTCTGTGACTCGGAGGGTTCCAAATTATAGATCCTAAGCGTGTTTTACTGTAGTGATTCTCTATATTCACCCATCTTTTTTCTTGGTTATCCCTAGCCCATTCTATTGCTCTTGACATAATTATTGCTTTGTAATATTTTAGGAAATCTGGGACCGCGAGGCCTCCTTTGGCTCTATCTTGTTTTAGTGTCTTGAGAGATATTCTTGATCTTTTGTTCTTCCATATTATGTTAGAGATTATTGATTTCAGCTTTCTAATATATTCCTGTGGGAGTCTAATGGGCAGCATTTGGAATTTATACGTGATCTTAGGTAAGAGGACCATCTTTATGGCGTTAATACGCCCCATCCATGAAAGAGGTTTTATCTGAAGTTTTTTCCCTTCCCCTCCTGGGATGGATATAGTTTTTCCTATATAACTTTTCCGGGGAGTTCGAAAGCATTATTCCCAGATATTTAATCTCTTTTTTCCAACAAAATTGGAAATCTCTCTTTAGTTTTTCCTCCTCTATTTTACTCACTTTTATCTTCAAAATTTCTGATTTCCCCATATTGACCTTAAAGTTTGTTATTTCTCCATACTTTTTTAATATTTTGACCAATCTTGGTAGTGTATTTCCGGGGTTACTTATATAGAAGAGCACGTCGTCCGCATAAGCAGCCAGTTTGTGCTCTTCTTTTCCCACCTTGAATCCTTCAATATCAGGGTTATTTCTAATTGTTGACAGGAGGGGTTCTAGGGCCAGCACGAAGAGAAGGGGGGACAGGGGACATCCCTGTCTTGTCCCTCTCTTCATCTCGAAAGGTGACGACAAGGTTCCATTGATCTTAATGGCCGCCTTAGGTTTCCTATAGAGTGCTTTAATCCATCCTATCATCTTGGGGCCGATTCCAATTATTTCTAGGGTTCTAAACAGGAACTCCCAGGCCACCCTGTCAAACGCCTTTTCGGCATCACTTGACAAGAGCAGACCTGGGAGTCCCTCCTCCCTTCTCTTCTGGAGCAACAGTAGGGTTCTCACCCCATTGTCTCTTCCTTCCCTTCCCGCTATAAAGCCTACTTGGTCCGGATGAATCACCCCATTCATCAGTTCTTTTATCCTTGTGGCCAATACTTTTGAGTATATTTTTGTATCTACATTAATCAGTGATATCGGTCTGTAACTCGCGCATAAAGTTGCGTCTTTGGCCTCTTTGGGGATTACGGTGATTGTAGCGAAAAGCGCCTCATTACTTAATTCATATTCACTTCCCACCTCGTTCATGTACTTACACATTTTCGGAACTAGTATGTCTTTAAATTTCTTGTAGTAATATGTGGTGAACCCATCCGGACCCGGACTTTTCCCCTGTGTACTATCTGCTATTGCTCTATATATCTCTTCCTCTGTGATTGGTTTCTCCAGAGCCTCTCTCGCATTTTTTGTGATTTTGGTTAATTTGGCGTTTTTTAAGAAATCTTCTATCTTCCTGTTTTTGCTTTCCTCCATTATCTGGTCTCCATTAATCTCCTCCGTATATAGTTCACTATAGTAGTTTTTAAATACTTCCCCAATCTCTTTGGTTTCATACACCATCTTCCCATGTTTATCCTGTATCTTTCCTATAAAGTTAAGGGCTTTTTTTTTCCTGAGCATTCTGGCTAAATGCTTTCCCGCCTTATTTCCATACAGATATCTTTCTTTAGCTATTTGGTTAAATTTTTCCTTTGTTTCTTGTTCCATCAGCTTTTTTAATTCATCCCGTTTATTTATCAGTGCGAGGTATGTTCTTTGGTGGTGTCCTCTGTGTTTTTTGTGTTCTTGTTCTAAGTTAGAAATTTCTTTTATAACATTTCCCATCCTGTTTTTCCTTTCCCTCTTTCTCCTTACTCCCTCTTTTATTATTATTCCCCTTATGTAGGCTTTATGTGCTTCCCAAGTCACCGATCCCGATGTATCTCCTGTTTCATTTGTTTCAAAATAGTATTTTAGCTCTCTCTCTATTTTTTTGGAGATTTCTTCATTTTGTAATAGATCTTCGTTTATTCTCCATAATGATTGCCTCCCTTGTGCCCTATTAATCTGCATCTCCATCTCAATAGGGGCATGGTCTGATATTGTGATTATTCCTATTTTTGAACCTACTATCCTATCTAAAAGTCTATGGTCTACTAATATGTAGTCGATCCTAGAGTACGTCCGGTGCACAGGGGAGTAGAACGTATAGTCTCGTATTTTACCATTCATAATCCTCCAGATGTCTACCAGTTGATTTTTATGTAGTTCCTGTTTTATCTTCCTCATCTGTCCGTTATTCGTCCCCTGTGCCCCGGACGTACTGTCGATCTCTGGTTCTAAACACATGTTAAGGTCCCCCATTACTATGAGTTCTCCCTTCTTGAAATCCATTAATTTCTCTAATGTGCCCTTGAGAAACCTTACTGGGTTTTTGTTGGGGGCATATATGTTGGCAAGGGTACATTCCATTCCTCCGAGTATTCCTCTGAGGAATAAAAATCTCCCTCCTGGGTCCTGCATCATACCTCCTAATTTAAACTGTACCCCTTTAGCCAATCCTATTGCCACTCCCCTTGCTCTATTTGATATTGCATCTCCATAGAACCAATTCGGGAATTCTTTTGATCTTAATCTAATATTTGATTCATACGTTAAATGGGTCTCCTGCAGGGACACCACCCCTGCTCCATAGGTTTGTAGTTCCCTCAAGATTTTATGCCTTTTTAAATTTGAGTTTAACCCTTTGACGTTATAGGAAAGAAATTTCAGTGTTGTCATTTTTCTGAGTTTGCTATCTTTTGTGCCTTTAACCTGTCTTGAGCTACCCCTTTTTCTATCAGGGCAAGTGCACACTGTACTCCCCCTACTGCCCATTCCCCTTCCTCCCTCCCCCTCCCCCCATCCATCCTCCCCCCACCCTGAGCCACCCCTCCTTCTATCCCGGCATATGCATCATGTGCCCCCCCTCCTCCCCATCCCCCCCCCTCCCACCTCCCTCCCCCATCCATCTCCCCCCCTCCCTCCACCCCCCCTGGCCCCCTGTGGGCCCCTCGTTTGTTCGGCGCCCCAAACATCAGGGCGACCAACAAACCTATTTATCCCAAGGTATGGGACCCAGTGTACCCTCTCACCCCTTCCTTAGATTGAAAAATTTGAAGGGGTGTTGACCTGCTATCTTCTGTTTTACGTGATCTGTGTGCTCTTCCCCCCTAATCCCCCCCCGTCCAGCCCGGTATATCTGGTATTTGCAAGTCTAGTTTTCCACAGAACCCTTCCAGATCTTCAGGAAAGCGCAATTTCGCTGATCTCCCCTCTTTGTATCCTATCAGGCAGGCTGGGAACCCCCAGCTATATCTGATGTTTTGTTGCCTCATCTTTTCTAAGAGGGGTTTAAGGTGTCTTCTTCTTGTTAAGGTTTCTTGAGATAAATCGGCGTACACCTGTATCTCCGTACCCTCATATACCAGGGGTGATTTTCTCCTTAACTTTCCCCAGATCTCCGACTTATCTTCATAAAATCTAAATCTAATAATAATGTCCCGTGGTCTTTCTTCTGAGTTTCTCCGGTGTCCGACTCTATGTATTCTTTCTATCCTTAGGGGTTCTTCGTCCTTTTTATCTATAAGGGGGCCAAATACTATTGAGCACATTTTCCTTAGATCTTCTCCCTCTTTTTCTGGGACTGATCGTAGCCTTATATTCTGTCTTCTGTTTCTATTTTCCTGATCTTCTATTTTATAAAGGATTTCCTTCTGTATTTGTTTTGCTGTTTTCATTTGCTGTTTAAGGGTTTCCAGTTCTTTCTTTTGATTCTCTACCGTTTTTTCTGTTTCTTCTACCCTGTCCAGGAGGCTTCCCAGATCTCCTCTCATCATACTGATGTCTGCTTTGATCGACTTTTCTAGCCTCAATAGCATCTCGTTCATCTCTCCCTTTGTGGGGGGGAGAGACTCGGGTGGTCTCCCCTCTATCCTACTACTCTCCAACTCCCCTTCTGATGTAAACTCTTCCCTGGAGTGTTCTGGGGTCTCCCCTCCCTTTTTGTCCGTCCCTTTTTTATTTTCCACCTTCGCTTTCCCCTGCTTCTCCGCTTCTAGATTTCTTGGGCTAGCTCCTTGTGTCATATACTGCTTCAGTGTACTAGTCCCTAGTTTATCTTTTGGGGATTTAAGGGCACCTCCTCTTGTCGATTTATTTGTGCTTTTACTCATTTTTGCCTTCTTTATTACTCTTATTCGTTTACCCAGTCTTATTTCCTTGCTCCCCCTTTTTTAGTGGGGAGAAATATATCTGAATGTATGGAGGGGCCGCGGGCAATTTATGAGGGTGGACAGTAAGGATGGTGGTTGCTAGCGTTGCTCCAGGTTACCCCTATCCGGGGGTCTCCGTATATCAGTCCTGTTTGTGTTTTGTAGTAATCAGGTGTAATAATCAGGTGGTCCCCAGCTAAATGTGTTTTTTGCGTGTTATACTTCTGCTGGTTTCTTTAAACTTTGACCGTTTTCACCTTTAAATAGATGTTATTCTTTCAGATCTGCCTCCCAAATACTTTATGCTGACAATACAAGGAACTGCTGGGGTTCATATATATTCCTTTTTACACACAGTCCAGCTTTAAGTCCTTACGGATAATAAATCCTCTGATCAGCCACTCTGGGTGCAGGGGGAACAAGAGAGGGGGGGGACGGGGGGGGGAAGACAAAAAGAGGAGGCAGAGGGGGGGCGGGAAGCCAAGGTTTGCAACTATTTAACAAATTACTTTCAGACACAGTCCCTTGACCTTCAGTCACCTTATCAGCTTTTTCTGTAGTGTATTTCTCAGTTGTTTCCACTCATATTTAAAACTTTCTTCATTTAATAGTATGCTTGGCTTCTATAGATTTACATGTCATTTATCCACATCCCTCTCATCCATCCACGTCTTACCCTCTCCACTCTTTGCAGCTCCGTGTCTCTGGCAGTTTCGTTTTTGCTTCCTCCAGTGTTATAGCTGCAAATCACTGCGAACAATAAATCTTACCAGCCGCCCGGCAGGCAAGGGAGACGGAGGGGGGGAGAGGGAGGGGGAAGGGAGGGGGGACGGGGGATTGAAGCTTATTGCTGTTTCACAGATCACTCACGGTTCTCGTTTTTTATCTTACTGCTCTGGTCGCTTCTGTGGAGGTATTCAAGGAGCTGTCATTTTTCCTCATTGGCAAGCTGGGGGCTGAAGCTCTCCTCCTGTTGTGTTGTGAACGCTGACGGCTTCACAGAGCATTCCTCGAGGCAGCGTCTTGCTGGTACACTGGGATCCCTCCCTCTGTGACGGACGTTACGTTCTCACGTCCTCACTTCCCACACCCATCTCAAGACACAGAGAGCCTTTCATTTTTTTTTAAATCATTTTTATTGTTATCTCAGGGAATGTAAATATCCCCTATGATAGCAATAGGTAGTGATAGGTACTCTTTTTTGAAAAAACTGGGGTCTATTAGACCCTAGATTTCTCCTCTGCCCTCAAAGCATCGGACCACACCAAGATCGGTGTGATAAAATGCTTTCCCAATTTCCCAATGGCGCTGTTTACATCCGGCAAAATCTAAGTCATGAAATGCTCGTAGCTTCCGGTTTCTTAGGCCATAGAGATGTTTGGAGCCACTCTGATCTCTGATCAGCTCTATGCTCAGCTGGCTGAATCATCGGCTGCATTCTCAGGTTCCCTGTCGGGAACGGAGAGCCAGAGAAAAACATGGAAGATGGTGGGGGGGATTCCCTCCCACTGCTTGTAAAAGCAGTCTAGAGGCTAATTAGCCACTAGGATTGCTTTTACATGAAAGCCGACGGCTAGCTGAAAAGAATGATACCAAGTTGATACCTAAACCTGCAGGCATCATTCTGGTATAACCACTCAAAGTCCAGCAACATACCAGTACATTGCTGGTCCTTGTTGGGCATATATTGTAAACGTTTTTTTCATGCAGCCTGTGGGCTGAAAGAAAAAAAGAGATTGATCGGTGGGTATGCCCACCATTAGAATACCTCCCTTCATCCACCCACTTCTAATGATGGGCATACATGCACCGTATATATATGCCGAAGCATGGGGGCATCCTCCCACAAAAGGCAGGAGCAAATCGCTCCTCCACCCACTGCTGCCCCCACGCTTCGGCATATATGCTGAAGTATGTAACTGTGGTGGTGAAACCACCTCCGACAGCGCTGGAGTCACGGCTTTATATATCGTGGGAGCAAATGCTGTTGCTGTCAAGATAAATAAATCCGCGCTGCAACTGAATGGCGTACCTGCTAAGCAAATGATGGTTAACAATAAAACAAAGTAACATTACAGTATAACAGTAAGACTTACCATACCTGCAAAGCAAATACAAAAAAAACATAGTAAAAAATAAAACATTTAACGCAACCTTGAATTTCCGGGAGGCCGCCATATGATGTCCTCCCCTTTGCGCACCCCACAAACATCCCCCCGCGCTGTGATCATCGAGTCACCGCCCCCTTACTCGGATATGGCCCCTTACCATGTGATCAGCTGTCAGCCAATGACAGCTTATCACGTGTGTGAACAAAAGCTCGGTAATCATTTTTTTTCTCCTCACGCTTTCAGCGTGAGGAGAAAATAAAGCCAGTCAATGACTTATGTGCAAGGGACATCAGTCCCAAAGAGGAAGGAGGCACATCCGCCTCATCTGTGCCAATCAGTAACCCCTGCCAGTGCCACCTGCCATTGCCACCTGCCAGTACCCATCAGTGCCACCTATCAATGCCCACAAGTGCCACCTATCAATGCCCACTAGTGGTGACACTCAGTGCCATCTAGCAGTGCTGCCTAACATTGTAACCTACCAGTGCCGATCAGTGCCCATTATTGCCACCCATCAGTGCCCATCCCTGCCACCTATCAGTGCCCATCACTGCCAGCTATCAGTGCCACCTATTAGTGCCACTTCTCAGTGCCCACCAGTGCCACCTATTAATGCCCTTCAGTGCCACCCATCAGTGCCACCTCTCAGTGTCACCTCTCAGTGCAACACCAGTGCCGCCTATCAGTGCCCACCAGTGCTGCCTTATTGATGCCCATCAGTGCATCCCATCGGTACCCATCAGTGCAGCCCATCGATGCCCATCAATGCATCCTATCGGTGCCCATCAGTGCAGCCTCATCAGCGTACATCAATGAAGGAGAAAAATTGCCAGTTTGCAATATTTTATAACAAAATATAAAAATATATATATATTTTTTTTTTAATTCGGTCTTTTTAAAATTTTTTAACAAAAAATAAAAACTGCAGAGGTGATCAAATACCACCAAAAGAAATCTCTATTTGTGGGAAAAAAATCATAAAAATTTCATTTGTGTAAGTGTTGTATGACCGTGCAATTGTCATTGAAAGTGCGACAGCGCTGAAAGCTGAAATTTGATCTTGGCAGAAGGGGGGGTTTAACCGCTTCAGATCCGAGCCATTGCCAAATGACGGCAACAGCGCGGATCTAAATTGCCGGGACTACGTCTATTGATGTCGTCCCGTGCACGAGCGGCCTGCGTGCCCCCTGCAGGGCGCGCGCGGCGCGCTCGGTGATCAGCGAGTCTATGAGACTCGCCTGATCACAGATCAGAGTAAGGGGTTGGTCCCGACCCCTTACCACATGATCAGCTGTCAGCCAATGACAGCTGATCATGTGACGTAAACAGAGCCGGTAATCGGCTATTTTTCCTCCTCGCGCTGACATCAGTCCCGATCATGGCGCTCTTATAACACAAAGCAATAGGCAGCAGTGCTGCCTACAAGTGCCCACCAGAGTCATCCATCAGTGCCAACAGTGCCATCAATCAGCGCCACCCATCAGTGCCCACAGTGCCACCTATCAGTGCCACCCATCAGTGCCACCCATCAGCACCCACATCAGTGCAACCTATCAGTGCCCATCAGTGTCACCTACCAGTGCCCATAAGTGCCAATCAGTGCCGCCCATCAGTGCCGCCCATCAGTGCCACCCATCAGTGCCCCCATCAGTGCCACCCATCAGTGCCCCCCATCAGTGGTACCTATCAGTGCCCATCCGTGCCACCTATCCGTGCCACCCATCCGTGGCCAACAGTGCCGCCTTATCTGTGCCCATCAGTACCGCCTTATCTGTCCCCATCAGTACCGCCTTATCTGTCCCCATCAGTACCGCCTTATCTCTCCCCATCAGTACCGCCTTATCTGTCCCCATCAGTGCCGCCTTAACTGTGCCTATCAGTGCCGCCTTAACTGTGCCTATCAGTGCCGCCTTATCTGTGCCTATCCATGCCCATCAGTGCAGCCTATCAGTGCCCACCAGTGCCGCCTCATCAGCGCATATCAATGAAGGAGAAAAATTACCTGTTTGCAAAATTTTATAACAAACTATTAAACATGATTTTTTTTTTTTTCAAATTTCCATCTTTTTTTGTTTGTTTAGCAAAAAATAAAAATCCCAGCTGTGATTAAATACCACCAAAAGAAAGCTATATTTGTGGGAAAAAAATGATAAAAATTTAATTTGGGTACAGTGTTGTATGACCGCGCAATTGTCATTCAAAGTGCGACAGCGCTGAAAGCTCAAAATTGGTCTGGGCAGGAGGGGGGTTTAAGTGCCCAGTAAGCAAGTGGTTAAGTGCCAAGTAAGAAAGTGGTTAAATTAAGCAACCTTATCTGGCAGGGCAAAAAAACTAAATGTTGCATTTTCGATTCTAACCTCTGCTAAATCCAAAGGGGAATAAACCTACCTGATATTTATTATTATTAATATTATTATTATTATACATGATTTATATAGTGCCAACAGTTTACACAGCGCTTTACAATGTAGAGGGGGGCAGCACAATTACAGTACAGTTCAATATAGAAGGGAAAGGAGGACCCTGCTCGTAGAGCTTACAGCGGGGAATGATTTTATGGGGGTGGCTCAGGGACAGTTGTTAGGTGGGTATGGGATAGGCTTTCCTGAATAAGTGAGTTTTCAGGGATCTCCTAAAGGTGGAGAATATTTTACCTCTAATAATGCTTAGAGAGTTATGCCCCGTACACACGGTCGGATTTTCCGATGGAAAATGTCCGATCGGAGCGTGTTGTCGGAAATATTATGGAAATATACTAATGCCCCTAATCTTTCTGACGTTATCCAGAAATTGAATACACAAGCTCACAATCTTCATTTGAATTATAAAAAATACATAAAAATTGTGAATTCCATGTATAAATCCCACACTTGAATAATCTCCTCAGTGAGTATAGGAAAGGTTCCTCTCCACCCGCATGCAGACACACAATGCACTCACCAGGCTTAATTGACCCCTATTACAGGGAGTCAAATTAGGAATATGGGAAAATCCAAGATGTCACACATGAGGTCACAGGAATGAATCCAAGCCGCTGCTGTCATCCATTCAATATTTATATAGATTGCATATTCAAAGCTCCAGTTTTGCCATATAGAGAGGGAAAGGAAAGAACGGTCTCATGGTGCAGTAATTAAAATAATTTATTTTAAATAAGGTTGTATTGCACTTACATCAAAGAGGACAGGGATCAGTATGTATTGTATTGTATAGGAATCGCCTGTTAGCACTCCACCTGCATTCCAGCTGACCAGAAATAATGTATCTCAAGCACAACCATCAATTAAGTCTGGTGAGTGCATTGTGTGTCTGCATGCGGGTGGAGAGGAACCTTTCCTATGCACACTGAGAATGTTATTCATGTGTGGGATTTATACATGCACTTCACAATGTTTATGTATTTTTTATAATTTAAATGAAGATTTATTTGTTTATTCACTATGGTGATTTATGATATGTTATTTATGATATAAGAGCATGGCTTCTTTGTTTCTTTTCACGTTTTAGGTGTTTTTCATGCTTTAAAACATGCAGCCCTTAATTGTAGTTTGATTTTTGGTCATTGATTTGCGTGGGTTTGGAACCTAATTTTTCTTTTGTCTATAAATGATGCCCGAACTTTGTTTGTCCTATACTATAATTTCCTATCTCTGTTATGCACATGAATTGACCTATAATTGCACTTGCCTTTTTGTTCTATATTTGATAACTCAATAAAGATATTTAAAGTCAAATATAACAGTATATTATTTGGTAAAATTATGTATTTTAGAATTCTAAAAGGAAAGAATTTTAATATATATATGTTATTCTATTTTCTTTACATACTTGCATGATCACATTGAAATATGATTATTAGAATTCTTTGTGAACTTTCCAGTAGAATATACAATTCTACAATATTCTACAAATTAACTACATTTAATCATTATTTAAAGAAAAACAATATGAAGCTGTTACATAAATAAATTAAATAAAGGAAATGGGCTGTCATATCGTAAATATAAGTAATTAACACTCCAAAAAGCTGCCAAGTAAATTAACTGTCACTGAGCAAACAAGATTGCAAAAAAAATATTCATCTAAGAAACTGGAAGTTATTTTCACATACAACATATTTTATAAAACACAAGCTGAAAACATATTTTGTGAACAATAAAAACTTACTGGACATAACCACAGATTGTATTGGACCCACACAAAATCAAGCTTCAATACTGGGCACTTTCACCCCCTTCCTGCCCAGGACAATTTTCACCTTTCAGCGCTGTCACGCTTTGAATGACAATTGCGCGGTCATGCAACACTGTACCCAAATTACATTTTTAAAATTTTCTTCCCACAAATAGAGCTTTCTTTTGGTGGTATTTAATCACTGCTGGGGTTTTCATTTTTTGCTACAAAAACAAAAAAGACCAAAAATTTAGGGAAAAAAAGGTTTTTAGTTTGTACATTTTGTAACTAAGTACTTTCTCTCCTTCACTGATGTGTGTTAATGAGGCTACACTAATAGGCTGTGCTGATGGGCACTGATGAGGTGGCACTGATTAGGTGGCACTGATGAGGTGGCACTGGTGGGCACTGATAGGTGGCACTGATAGACAGCACTTATGGGCAATGATAGGCTGCATGGATAGACAGTGACGGGCAGCAATGATGAGCAGACACTGATGGGCACTGATAGGCAGCACTGACTGGCATCACTGCTGGGCATTGATTGGTGTCACTGCTGGGCACTGATTGGTGGCACTGCTGGGGCTACAATGATAATCAGGGCACTGATGATCAGTGCCCTGATTACCTCTACACACTCTGCTGTGAGGAGATAACGCTGATTGTCTCTCCTCGCCTCACTCTGACTGTGTGAAACGAGGAGAGACGAAAAACTGCACTTCTGTGTTTACATGTTTTACATGATTGGACACAGCCGATCACATGGTTAAAAAGCCGAGTCGACTTCTGAATGTATGTAAATCTGGGGGGCGTGGTTGAGTGAAGATGTGAGAGAACATGTGTAGTGGTTTCTCTGCTCCTGCTCCGGACATCCTGTATCTAGCCACAGTGGTGGCGTGGAAAGCCAACTAGGGGAGAAGTGGGGCCACTGGGTGGTGAAGAGTGTGCCGTGTGGTGTGAGCACACGGCAGCTTTCATCTCCTCTAAACCAGCTGAGGATACCTTTGCAGTGTCGTGAGAGCACATCGCGGCTTCTTTCCAGTTCATCTGGGGACGTTTGTGCAGTGTCCTATTGGTGGCTACCTGAGAAGCTGTGGATGTTTGGCTGTGTCTCCATTGCAGCATCCTGTCTGTGAAGGAGTGTGTGACCCCCCCTCTTAAACAGTTTGGAAAGCTGTTGGGTATTGCCAATCTGCTGGGGAGGAGAGAGATAAAATAGAGAGGCTGTTATACACTGAGGATTTGGGGGAGCCATGAGTACATTGCTGGGTTTGACTATCTGATAAAAGAGACTATAATTGCTGTGTGAAAAACTCCTAAACTGTTTGTGACAAGAGATATGGTGTTCATGAGGTTAATGATTTAAAGGAGAAGGAGAGAGATAAGGTGGAAAGAGACTGTGCTGTACTTAAGGATCATTTTTGAATCTGCAAACAGTGTTATCCTTATCAAACTGTGAGGTGGATATTTTAGCTGTTGCTGTAAGTAAAAGCTCTTGGTTTGCCGGAAACAGAGACCTGGCAGCTGTAAAAGCTAATTGATTAAACCTAACTGGAAAAGATGAAGGTGAACAATAACAAATATCAATTATAGTTTAAGAAAACAAGGTGTGCAGCTAAACCAATTATGAAAAAAAAAGGGAGAAGAAGCCATGCAACAGGCAGGTGCACAGCCGCAGCAATCAGCTAAAGAGAAAAGGAATCAAGCAGCAGCAAAATTAGAGCGATTTGCACATACACCAGCAAAAGGGGGACAGGCCTCAACCACACAAACAAAAACTTTGACGGGGTTGTCAGCTACAAGAAAAAGTCAAGGGTTGGCTGCTGAAATAGATCAAACAGAGGAAACATCAATGCTGCTCTCTGAGGCCAGTGTTTTAACAGAGGAGGAGCCATCTTTGAAGGAAGTATTATATGCAGTAAATTCCTGTAAATCCACTATGTCCAAAAAATTAAAGTGTTTAAGAGAAGAAATAAATTGTTTAAGACATGACACACAAAAAACACGGGAAAGAACTACAGCCCTATAGGGAAGGATCAGTTTGATGGAAGATGATATTATCCCACTAAAGCAAGAAATGAAATTAATTAGTGAAAAAATCAATATATTTACTTCCAAGATGGAAGATATAGAAAATAGACTACATAGTAATAACGTGAGAGTAGTGGGTCTTCCTGAGAGGAATGAGGGTTCTAATCCAACGGGCTTTATGGAAAAATGGTTTACATACATTTTTGTAAAGGAGTCTTTTCACCATTCTTTGCTATAGAGAGAGTGCATAGAATCTCTTACAGGATGCCAGCACCAGGAGGTCAGCTAGGCCTTTTTTGGTTAAACTGCTTTTTTTAAGGATAAGGATGTTATATTACAGATGGCAAGAGAAATGAGGGATATAATGTACAATGGAATAAGAATTTAAATATATATCCGGATTTCTCTCCAGAAGTATAGAAGAGGACTAGATTTACGTAAATTAAAAAGAGACTGCAACCTCTGAAAATTACGTATGCCATGCTATATCCAGCGCGACTGCGTATAGTAGCCTTTGGATAAGTACTTTTTTTTTAGAAAATATTATTTTTTTACTTTTTTTCTCTCCCTATTTTTCAAATTTTTGACACAATTTTTTTTTATTTTTTCATACACTTTTTTTATTTTAAGAGGATGGATGGAAATAGGCAGGGAAAAGAAAAGAGAGATATCACATTGTTCACACATAAAGTCCACTTTAGATGCCCCTTTTGTGGGCCAAAGGAGGGTAAGGTATGGAGGGTGAGAGATTATTTTTATGTGTTTTCTTTTTTCTTTTTTTTTTTGGTTTGTTTTTTTCTCTCCTTCCTCCTGCTTTTTCTCTTTGTTCCTTTTCCTCCCTTGGTAATGTAGCGGTGGGGGTGAGGGGGGGAGGAATGTTTGGTGCTAAAAAAACATGAATACATTACAATGGAAAAAGGAAAATGTGGGTAGACACAACACTGATAAATGGGGTACATGTTACACGATATACATAGTTATAAAAATAATATTGGATTTTGGTAAAGGAAGAGATCTAAAAAGAAAGGTATCACTTAATGACATGGAAAATGAGTACTATCAATATGTTTCACAAATGATTTATTTATTTATTTGGTTTTTTTTTTGGAAGTGCAAGCTAAATTTATGTTCCTAGAATTTTTGGGGGTTGGGAGATATGATAAAAAGAAAAACATTTTTTTCTACTGTGGGGATTTATAACACTGTGATACTCTATCTGCAGGAGACGCCCTTGACAAAAGAAACAATTTGGTATTTGAAACAGAGGAGTTTTCAAGCCCAGTACCACTCGGAATATACTTCATACTCAAATGGTATAAGTGTTCTGAATGGTACAGGGGTGGCGTTTTCCTGCAGATGGGAAACCATAGTGGATAAAGGCCGAAACATTTTCCTTTACTGTACTTTAGAAAATATGAGATGTATTCTGGATAATATATATATCCCGCCTCCATTTAAACCTGAGATAATTTATAACTTGATTCCATTTATTTCTGATAAACCCAATGTACCAATATTGGTGGTAGGAGATTTTAATATAATATTAAATGGGAAAATGGATAGATACCCACCGGGAAGGCTACAGGATCAAGGGCTTGAGGGAATGTTTTGTCAGCTATTAAGTGAGGTAGGGTTGAAAGATATATGAAGGTTGAGGAACCCAGTGGAACGTCAATACTCATGCTTCCCAAAAACTCATTATACGCTTTCCATAAAGGCCGAAACATTTTCCTTTACTGTACTTTAGAAAATATGAGATGTATTCTGGATAATATATATATCCCGTCTCCATTTAAACCTGAGATAATTTATAACTTGATTCCATTTATTTCTGATAAACCCAATGTACCAATATTGGTGGTAGGAGATTTTAATATAATATTAAATGGGAAAATGGATAGATACCCACCGGGAAGGCTACAGGATCAAGGGCTTGAGGGAATGTTTTGTCAGCTATTAAGTGAGGTAGGGTTGAAAGATATATGAAGGTTGAGGAACCCAGTGGAACGTCAATACTCATGCTTCCCAAAAACTCATTATACGCTTTCTATTATTGATTTAATCCTAGGTAGAGAAGATATATTGGGTCGTATTGAAAACATTAAATATATGCCCAGGGGTCATTCAGATCACTCACCATTGGTGATAGCAATATGTCAAGGAGAGGATCATTATAAAGTGGAGTGGAAAATAAGTCATTTCTGGTTGGAATTGATAGGGGACTAAGAGGGAATAGTATCAGCTATAAAAGAATATATGGATATGAACACTGGCACAGCATCTTGTGGCGTGGTTTGGGATTCCATTAAAGAGGTATATTGATATAGCGGGTAGCAAAAATAAAGAAGCAAACAAAAGCACAGGAAATTACTGCTATGAAACGGGTTATGAAGGCAGAGAGACAATATATAGAGACATTATCTACTGAAGCCCTAACTGACTGGGTGACTGAACAACAGAGATATAAGGCTACTTTCACACTGGAGCAGGAGGGGGCATTAGCGGTAAAGCGCCACTAATTTTAGCAGGGCACTTTTAACCCTCACTAGTTACCGAATAAAGGCTTAAAAGGCACTTCGGCAGGGTGCCCATTGATTTTAATGGCGGGGCGGTGGAGGAGCTGTGTATACACCACTCCCGCACCACCCAAAAGATGCTGCTTGCAGGACTTTTTCTGATGTCCTGCAAGCGTACCACCCCAGCATGAAAGCACTCGGGCTTTCACACTGGGGCTGCAAGGGAGGCATTTTTCAGGGGCTTTACAGGCGCTATTTTTAGCCCAAAAGCGCTTAAAAACCCCCCAGTGGGAAAGGGGTCTAAACAAATACTTTTGGGCAGAAAATAAACAGCTATTTCAGAGACGGAACTTTTTTGAAGAAGGGGAATGCATCGCTGGATGCTGGAAGAGGTTACTTACCTTGTCCCCGGGATCCCACAATGTACTCCCACTGTGTACGGTGGCCGGATCTTCCGCCGGATGCACTGTGTGCCCTGGCTTCCTTTCCCTGCGAGCGTCGCAACGCAGGGGGGTGGAACCGGTGGCAAATTCAAATAGTATAAAGCACAAACACACTGGATTGGACTGGACACCTATTGGATTACACTAAATAAAATAAAATTGACCTTAGTTTGCCCCCCAATGCTTTCTCCTGTACCCTTGCCTGCAGTTTTACTGTACTTTCTGTCTGGAAACTGCAGAACAACCATGGCATCAAAAAAGCACACCTCTACCTCAAAAGCGGTATATGACCTGCTGGAAAACAGCGTCCGCGATACAGAATCGCTTGCAGAATTGAGTGATAAAGATTTGTGGGGAAGTTCATCATCAGGCACGGAAAGCGATTTCAGCGATGATCTTGCAACTGTGCCCAGTGATGTGCGGACTCGGTGCTCGATTGACTGCGGTGCGGAGCACGTAGCACCCCCAAGATTCCCGTTTACTGGAGCACCCAGTATCAAAGTGGAGGTTGAAGATGACAACCCTTTGGCATACCTGCAACTCTTTTTGACCGGTGAGGTTATTGAAAAAATTGTTATGGAGACAAATCGGTACCAGGAGCAACAAGCTGCTACACATCAGAGGTTTGCAAGGAGCAGGAAGTGGGAACCAGTGACCAAAGAGGACATCTGGAAGTTTCTGGGCCTAATAATTCTTCAGGGAATGGTGGGAAAACCCCTGCAGAAGTGGTATTGGACAACCAACAAATTACTAGCTACTCCTTTTTTTGGCACGTTCATGTCGGAGTACAAATTTTCTCTGATAATGAAGTATTTGCACTTTGAAAATAATGAAGATTTTGATGAGACTTCTCATCCAGCACCAAAACTCAAAAGATTTGGGAGGTATTTTAAATAATTCAAAAAAAATTTCCAGCAGATCTATGTACCAGATAGAGACATCAGTATCGACGAAAGTCTAATGGCCTACAAAGGTAGACTCAGCTGGATACTGTACTGTATATCGCGTCAAAGAGAGAACGATTTGGCATAAAATCATTCATGCTATGTGAATCGAGCACTGGTTACATATGGTATTCGGTCCTATACCCCAGGAAAGGAACCAAATTCTATGAAAAATTCAGTAATTATGGAATGGCAACCGCTTCAGTTCTTACTTTGATTGAGCCATTGCTGAATCAGGGCTATTGTGCAACCACAGACAATTTTTACTCTTCTCCAGAACTCTATTGCCCCGTACACACGGTCGGATTTTCCGATGGAAAATGTCCCATTGGAGCGTGTTGTCGGAAATTCCGACCGTGTGTGGGCTTCATCGGACATTTTCCATCGGATTTTCCGACACACAAAGTTGGAGAGCAGGAGATAAAATTTTCTGACAACAAAATCTGATCGCGTCAATTCCGACCGTGTGTGGCCTGTTCCGACGCACAAAGTGCCACGCATGCTCAGAAGAAATTCCAAGACGGAACAGCTTAGCGTTCGCAATGGATACAGCACTTTCGTCACGCTGCAATGTTAAAAATGGTTTAATACAGCGCAATCTCTTCTTCTTTATAATGTGACAAAAATTAAGTAGTTTTGCTGCTCATATTCACACACACTTCTCACAAACTTATTTTGTTACTATTTATCGTGATTCCCTCAATATATTTTGATTTCTCACATCTGACAACATATTTTTGTATATTTTTTATATATTTTTTGGCTTTAATGTAGATTCTTTTTTTGTGTTTGTATTTTTTTTTTGGGCGATTTTGATTTGTACTCCCGAAAATGTTTGTGTGTGTTTTTTGTGTCAAGTTCCCACAACACCATTGATATGTTGTTCTATTTAATCTGTAGGAGATTGTTTGGTGTTGTTGTTCCTTGTTAATTTCACATTGTACTTTAGAAATGTACCTGAATCGTCACCAACAAACTGTTATTTTTGGATGAAAACACACACAGGAGAGTAGAATTTACCCAAAAAATTTTATTAAGGGGTCACAACTAAACAAAGAGGGAGGCAACGCTGGAGAAACTGCAGAAGTGGGTTAAGCCTTGGACCCCCAGGGCACACATCAATAATTTGAAAGCCAAATTGGTGGCCTGAGGAGTCCTTATCTAAGGGAGGGCAGTCTGGTCCAGAAGTCCCTGAGATCTGGAAAGCAGCAGATGACATCTGTGTCCCCAGGCTGTGGTCATACGAGAGACTGCATCTTCTGTCAGACTAGACTGAACCCAGGGTCATCACTCTCAGGTCTTCCTTCCACGCTTCCTTACACGCGGTGGCTGTGGTGGTGGAGTTGTGGCAGCAGGAGGAGGAGGAGGAGGAGGAGGAGGATGGTCCAACTCAATGACATCCGTCTTGGGTGTTAGTTCCCCACTCACCCCCTTATGTAGGACTTTGTACAGAAGGTCCTCACAGGGCCTGCGTTGACCCTCCTGCATGTCCTGCAATTTGGTGGCAGCCATGCAGGCAAAGGCCTCTTCAGGAGTTGGTAAGGCTCTGAGGGACGCAGAAGCCTCCTGGATCAGCCTGAACGCTGAATCCTGCACGGGACTCGGAGTGGCCTTCCCTTACTCGTTTATGTGGCAGGCGGAGGGGAGGGACCTGAGACTCAGTCAGGCTGCGACTGGTCCCAGGCTTCTCCTGGCTGACATTTAGCCCCGCCTCCTCCTGGCTGCCACTAATCCCCGCCTCCTCCTGACTGCCACATTCCACAACCTCCTCCTGGCTGAGGTCTTCCTGTGTATGAAAAAGGGACATAGTTTTAGTTTTTTCTTCATCAATCACACACAATTTTCACCTCCTGAGCGCTGCAAATTGAATGTTAACAAATATAACAGACTATCCTTCTGAGCCCAGCATTTTTCATTTGTGTCCCAATTTTGGGTGCCCACTACTGTCTATTGATATGTAAAACACTTTTTTCAATCAGCAATTAGTGATTAATAATAACATCTATAGAAAAACATAATTTCTTTATTGCCCAGAAATCTGTAGAAGAATGCTATACCTGACTCCAGCTGGGCTCCTCCACTTCTTCCTGGCTGGAAGGCCCAGGTTGGACATCAGAAGCCTCAGCTGGGGTGGAAGGAAGCGTGGAAGGAAGAGTAGAGAGGGATTCCCCGACTTCAGTGTGGTCTGACAGAAATCACAGTCTCTCGTAGTACCACAACCTGGGGGCATAAACGTCATCTGCTGTAGCTCCGGACCTCTGGGAATCTGTGACCTTCTTGCGCTTCCTAAGATATGTGCTCCTCAGGCCACCAATTTTAGCTTTTAAATAAGGGATGGTTGCTGTGGGGACCACCGGCTTCACCAACTCCAGCAGTTTCTCCAGCGCTGCCTGCCTCTTCTGTTTGTGATTATAGTGGGGGTGTCTCACTTGGCACAGACAGGGCAGCTCCCTGTATTTGTCAATGAACAGGGGCAGGAAATTGTGGTCGTTGGACCCATCCATTTTCTCTGCAAGACACAACACAAGACAAACCCTAATGTCAGGCCAAACTCCCCTAATCTTGTTACAATATAGGCTTCCATTTCGAAGTAGTATAGGCGCAAGTTTAGATCTTACCTTCGTTATCATGATCGGCATCTCCGATGCTCCTTCCTCCGCTCACAGATCGTACGTAATACGCACGTGTTTTACGCTTTATACACACTGCGCATGCGTATAACTCCGCCCGCCCCTGACGTTCTTTCTAGTCTATTCCCCGCCCCTTTTTGTTTGGCGCAGTGGGGGAAGAGCACATGGCGGATAGACAGCAGGTGCGTGCTAATTGTAGCAACGAGGAGGAGGGGGAGGAAAGGCCGGAGACTGAAACGTCCCAATCCAGAAGGAGATTTAAGTACTCAAATATGTCCTTTGGGGAGATGTTGGAAATGGTGGACATCCTGAAGAAGTCCGACTATCATGGAAAGTATGGGCCTTACCCCAACCCCAATGTCCGAAAGGCCAAGATCATGGCGAAAGTGGTCAGGAGTCTGCACCGTAATTTCGGGGTACAACGATCGAAAGATCAGCTCAGGAAGTGGTGGTCGGACCTCAAATTACGAGAACATGAGCAGTACAGAAAGATCCGGAGAGTGCTGCAAAAAAGTAAGTAGTTGTGCTGTGTTCCTATTCTTTTTGTGTTTATTACGTTCATGCTGCTCCATGTGCTTTTAGGAACTGTTGTACAGTTTAAAATGGCAACTTTCATGTTCATGGGCACATTATTCATTCGGATCAAACATTTTTCGTTCAAACTATAAAATACCATTGTTTAGGCCATATGCATTTGGCCACCATTTTGACGCCCTATACTTGTCTTCAAAGAATTGGGTTGTGTAGATGGCTTTGTTACTAGAATGAAATGCAAACTAGATTGTGTGTAAGGAGAGGACACTCAGCAGCTGTTTTCACATCTGGACACTGGAGCACTAGTGTGGGACAAAAGAACACCATTTTTATTAGGGGGCCACACAGGTGCTCCAGTGTATACTATAGGGGGTGTCTCCATCTATGAAGCTTGTACAAAACAGGTAAAGTATTGCAGCTTGACAAAGGACACTAAAAAAGCTACATCTTGGAACTCTGCTAAAATAGACAATTGTACCCCACTTCCAAGCAATGTTTCATCTTTATAGTTCTGCCATCAAATATCTGTGTGCTAAGTATACCATTTTTGCTTTACATAGGGGAGAAAAGACTTGGAAGACACCCCTCAGCCGAGGAGACCAGAGCCCCCCCCCCTCTGGAAGAATGGGAAATCCCCCAACACAAGCTGAGCAGGAGGAGGAACACGTGGTGGAACTAGTCACCTCAACAGGTGAATGTCTGCGACCACAGGCTCAGATAAGAGATGGATGGCGGCATTTTTTTTAGACCTAATTTATTTTGGGGTTCCTCTCTTTTTAGGTGATCGTGAGGTTGTGGATCCAGATCCATTCACATCCGAAAGTGCCCAGATCCTGATCGGGGAGATCATGGGGTGTAATTTACAATTGGAAATCATCAAGCAAAACATCAATGATGTTATTCCAAAAAATTAAAAAATCATTGATGTTTTGGGGCGAGTTTAAAGCCCCTCAAAATCACTTTCTTCTTTTGTGTGCTACAATGTGCGAATTTTTTTTGTGATTTTTTCCCAAAGCCAAATTTGGAGGATGCACACAGTGTGTCTACATGTGCTATCTGCCATCACGGGAGATCAATGGACGCGTTTTGGGGGTGCAACCCCTTCCTCAATTATAAAGTAGCTGAGAGGAAGGGCTTGCTCCCCCAAAACACATCCTTTGATCCCCCGTGATGGCAGCTAGCACATGTTGACATTGGCAAAATTGTGTGCATCTTCCAAATTTGGCTTTTCCAGGGGTGATTTCCCCCCATCTGAACGCAATATCAAACACAGTTCCTAAATACTCATGTATGATATTGCCTTCAAGTTCTACCAAATGTGAACTTTGTAAGTTCAAGATTTGTGTCTTTCTTGATGGTTTTACACATACCTGTTTTATGTAAAATGGACATTTTACGTTTTGATAATGCCACCACAAAAATTGGTATACCATAAACATGTTGGTTTTTTTTCTAAATCTTTGGTAAATGCACATGTGATTGTGCAGGTATTAAAAAGATTGTTAATCAAGAATGTGTGGATTATTGTCTCAACGCTACAACACTTTTGGGGTGATGTAATTGCTGTTTTCATTGCAAATGGGGGTTATTTACTAAGGGCAAATCCTCTTGGCACTACAAGTGCAGTTTCAGTGCATTTGCAAGTGCACTTGTAGTGAAATGTGTTTTTGCATTTAGGAAATAACAGCCAACAGTGCTTTGTATAAGGTTACACAATCACGACATTTTCTGCACTCAAAACATTTCTGTCAGGGTCAGCTAAAACAAACACAAGCAGTAAATGTCCACCAAGAATTTTTTTTTTATTATAAAAAGGCTTCACAGATTGTCTGGCATATTGATAGCCCCCCTACCCGCAAAGAACTCCAGGTAGCGTAACCGGACATCACGGGCACTCAGGGAGGGCAAGCCAGGATGGCCACTTTCAAGTGCCGTCAGTGTGGTTTGATGTAGGATTCCGGCCTCAGGCCCAACTGAGCCAGTATAGTTGGCCAAATGTTTCCTTAAAAAGTTATGGAGAACACAGCACGCCAGTATAATATGGTTCAGTTTATACTCCGCCAGGCGGAACCGGCTGGCCAGGATTCCAAATGTGTTCTCCACCACTCTTCGGGCTCTGGCCAGCCGGTAATTAAAAACCCTCTGTTCCGGGGTGGGGGTCCTCATTGGGAATGGCCGCATCAGGTGGTCCCCCAGTGCAAACGCTTCATCAGCAACGAACACGAATGGAAGTCCTTCCACATTGTCCTCTGGAGCTGGCAAGTCCAAGCTGCCATTCTGGAGATGCATGTAAAACTCCGTCTGGGTGATGACTCCACCATCGGAAATCCGGCCATTCTTCCCCACGTCCACATACAAGAAGTCGTAATTAGCCAACACCACCGCCAACATCACTATACTATTAAACCCCTTGTAATTATAATAGTATGACCCCGAGTTGGGTGGTGGGACGATGTGGACGTGTTTCCCATCAATTGTCCCTCCGCAGTTAGGAAAGTCCCACCACTGGGCAAAGTGGGAGGCCACAGTCTGCCATTCCTGTGGCGTGGAAGGAAACTGTTGAGGAAAAAACAATAAACATTACTATTTTTACTCAGAAACATGGCAAGCAGATTATACACAAACATTATGGGGCAACCTCCAGATAGCATTTACTAAGGGTAATTTAACAAGGCCAAAGTATAAGGTACACCTATCATATTCCCCCCCCCCCTCTCATGGGCCATTTCTAACATTATAGGGGGTGTGTGGAAATCTTGAACAGGTAAACCTCTTCACTTCATTGAGAGATGAATGCCTAAATAATGGGTATTACTTTGAACAGCCCCTCCTTAGTTACACTATTGGCAGACCACTGGACAGGTAAGAAGTGTCTGAATACAAAGATATAAATACACATTGTACACATTTGAGCACATTTGGACATTCTGCTATTACCTATCAAGATAATAATAGGATACAAAAACTTTAAACAGTACCATTGGAAAGTATACAGGCAGGCCCTTGCACTACATGCTTTGGGGAATTCATCCATAAATCAGAGCACAAAAGAGATGGGTATAGCGTGTATGGGTTTGGCAAAGTCAGCAGATAGATGATTGAGGATAGAGAATTGGGATCAGCTGACTTAGCAGTTGGGGGAGGGAGGGTTACTAAAAAATTTTGGGGGACACTACAAAAAAAAACCTCTGGCATTCTGCCTGAATTTAAATCAAAAATAACATTTCCAAACATTTTAGGGGGTGTTTGGGGTAAAGCACTACTATGGAGCTGATAAAATACATTGTTAAGTGACTACATGAGGTGAATATAGGGCAGGAGACACCATGCTGGGGAGGTTATTGAAGGGCACATATGTATGAAGGACCTAAAATAATAATTACCTAAAAATCCAGCATGCATGAGGACAAAGGGGACATTCACAGCATATTACAATCATGGTAATTAGGGAATGAGGAAAGAAATACAATATATTAGCAAACATTCAATACAATAAAATGTGATATAAAAGGATAAAAATCTTACCTTCATATACTCCTTCTGCAGGACCTGGATGATGGCAGAACAGGTCTCTGGGATAATGATCCCCAGAGCCTGGGGGTAGATGCCTGTCGAGAACTTCAAGTCCTGCAGGCTTCTCCCTGTGGCCAAATACCGCAGTGTAGCGACCAACCTCTGCTCCGGAGTGATGGCTTGCCTCATGCAGGTATCCTGCCTGCTGATATAGGGGGTCAGCGAAGCCAACAAATGGTGAAATACGGGGTCCGTCATCCTGAGAAAGTTCCTGAAATCATCAGGATTATTCTCACGGATCTCACGGAGCAAAGGCATATGAGAGAACTGGTCACGCTGAAGCAACCAATTCTTGGTCCATGAACTCCTCCCCACCCTGTTCATGGACTGGACTTGTGTCAAGGTCAGGACCCCAACACCAAGCCCCCGCATAGCACGAACTCTACGAGGAGTACGCATACGAAACATGGCTAGAAAACGGTCGGCTGCTCAGAACGAAGTAACAGAACGCACTGAAGAACAGCAAAGCCTGTGAAGAGCGACCTGAAAAACAGCAACGAGCGGACAAGATCGCACAGAAGACTCCAATACGAACTGACTGCACGCACTGAAGAGCAGATACAAACCCACAAGCACAAACTGAACGGCAGAAAACGATCTGAAAGCCACGAGTCTGAAAAAGCACGAATCGTCTCTCACCAAACTTTTACTAACACGAGATTAGCAAAAGGAGCCCAAAGGGTGCCGCGCTTGGTTCTGAACCGGCCTTATCTAGTCTTGTCGTACGTGGTGTACGTGACCGCGTAGTTGGCGATTGGAAATTCCGACAACTTTGTGCGACCGTATGTAGACAAAATAAGTTTGAGCCAACATCCGTTGGAAAAAATCCTAGGAGAATGTCCGAACAAAGTCCGACCGTGTGTACGCCCTATTAGAGTTCCTTCTACAGAACAAGACGGATGCATATGGGACTGTTAGGGCTAACCGGTGTGACATGCCGCCAATTTTTGGCAATAAAAAGCTCAAGGCAGGAGAAATAGTTGCCTGGCAGAAAGGCAAAATGACGGCACTGAGATGGCGCAACAAAAAAGATGTGTGCCTAATGAGTACTATTCACAACAACTCTACTGTCATGGTACACACAAAAGGTGGTAAAGACATAATTAAACCACAAGTCGTGATGGACTACAACAACACCATGGGAGGTGTTGACAGAGCTGACCAGGCCATGACATTTTATCCAGCGATGAGAAAACAACAAAAAAAAATTCCGAAAAAATCTTCAGGCATCTTCTAGAACAGTGCCTGTGGAATGCCTTCATTTTGCTAAAAAAAAGAGTGACAAGCCTGTGGTTCATGCGGACTTTGTTTGGAAAATTGCCAATCTTATATTTCTCAAGCAACAAACATCAACGACTGTAAATAGATCTGGATGTCGTGCTGCTGGCGTTGTGAACCTGGAACACCTGACTGGTCGTCACTTTATGGACCACATTCCACCAACGGAAAAGAAGTCAGCACCCACAAGGATGTGTGTGGTTTGCTGCTCTAAGCGTGACGACACTGGAAGGATAATCAGAAAAGAAACCAGGTTCTATTGTCCTGATTGTGACGTTGGACTTTGTGCTGTACCATGTTTTCAATTTTCCATACCCCGGATGTTTACTGAAGCAATATGACTACTAATATTGCTCCCTTGTTTGGCCAAAAAAAGTCAGTGTTTTTGATTATATTATTTACTAAAATTTATTGAACAAAAAGTATTATTATTATTATTATATTATTATTTTTTATTATTTATAATTATTTATTATATTATAATTTTTGATTTTGTGTTTCAAACTTTATCATACCCGAGATGTCTACTAGACTCTGGTTTGGACAGATTTAATTGAGTTATTCCTAAGAATTACAGGCCTACAATATAAAATGCCAAATTCCCATGCAAAATAAAGGTAGCGCTTTCAGCACCACAAATCTGAAATAATGATACCGCCAGGGGGGTTAGGACAGATGATGGAAGCATTATGGTATATGCACCTGAAATTGTAGATCAGTTTAAAAAATACTATGAAAAATTATATAGTACTCAATGTCAAGATGTAGAGGATGAGTTGTGGGGTTTCTTTCAGGGGTTGGAAACACCACATCTCTCTGATGAGGTCAGGGAGATGCTAGATGCCCCCGTGTGGTTGGAAGAACTTCAGCAGGCAGTAGCAGCATTGGTGAACCAGAATTCACCTGGATCAGACGGTCTCCTAGCAGAGATATATAAAAAATATGGAGAGATATTGATGCCTGAGCTCTTGAAAGTATACAATAGAGCGTTGGAGGAGGGAAGGCTGCCCACATCAATGATAGAATCCACCATCATTGTCTTGCCAAAGGAGGGGAAGGATCCACTTGACCGTTCTTCCTACAGGCCAATAACTCTGCTGGGCGCAGGTGTTAAAATCCTAGCAGGGATGTTGGCCTCTAGGTTAAAGAAAATAATAGAAAAATGCATACATCCCAAGCAATCAGGGTTCATACCAAATAGGGCAACTAGAGTTAATATAAGATGGGCATACTTAATTTTACAAGTTCTGATGATTAACATAGGATCGAGAGCCATATTATCATTGGATGCAACTAAGGCTTTTGATACCCTGGAGTGGGGTTATCTATGTCAGGTTTTAGCAGCTTTTCGGTTTGGCCCTGGGTTTGTTAAATGGTTGAAATTATTGTATGGGGAAAATAAGGTAAAAATAAATGAGTGCTCAGAAATATTTTCATTAACCTGGGGTACAAGGCAGGGGTGTCCTTTATCACCCCTGATCTTTGCCCTGGTAATGGAACCATTGGCTATTGCCATTAGATCATTGGCAAGTATTCAATGGTTCAAGAGAATATCAGGAGAGGAGAAAATAGCGATATATGCGGACAATATACTTTTATTTCTAATAAACACTCAATCCTCTTTAAGTGCAGCAATGGATGTAATTATAGACTTTGGGCGATTGAATATAAACTGGGATAAATCAATGCTCTTAACGGTTGACACTATGGAAACGCCTTTGCCTATCGGGGTCCCACAGATGGAGATAGCTAATAAAATCAAGTATCTAGGAATATATATAACCACAAATCCCAAGCAGTATGTTGGTATTATTCTAGCAGGGTTGAGAAAGATTTCAAAGTAAGGGAGGAATGTGGCGTAGGCTATCCCTGTCATTAGCAGGAAGATGTTACTTGATAAAAATGATCTGGATGCCGCAACTCCTATACATATTACACAACTCATCAATTGGGATACCGAAACAATGGTTTCAAGATAGACGTAATCTTTAGAGAATTAATATGGAAAAGAAAACAAGCTAGGATAGGATTGCGGGTATTGCAACTGCCGAAGGACAAAGGGGGATTGGCACTGCCACTCCCCTGGAGATTGGCAGTGCTATTGCAACACCTGAGGGTATGTGATCTTCCCGGAAGATGTGATTTGAATGAAAAAAATATGCTTGAGGGAACAAATAACAACACATTAATGGAGGCTTTAGAGGCTGAATCTTTTGTGCTCAATTTCCTAACCTTTTTATTGATTAAAAAGGTTTGGAAGACAGCTAGGGAAATGTTGGGATATCGGGAATATACTGAATTTTCACCCATATGGGAGTAATGAAAACTGTTGCTAGACAACATTTTATTCCACGCTCAATGGACTAATGGGGCGTACACACGGTTGGACTTTTCGTCTACAAAAGTCTGACAGCCTGTCCGACAGACTTCCGGCGGACTTTCGGCGGACTTGCGGCAGACTTTCTAACGAACGGACTTGCCTACACACGACCACACAAAAGTCAGACGAATTCGTACGTGATGACGTACACCGGACTAGAATAAGGAAGTTCATAGCCAGTAGCCAATGGCTGCCCTAGCGTGGGTTTTTGTCCGTCGGACTAGCACACAGACGAGCGGATTTCGGGGTCCATCGTAGTTACGACGTAAAGATTTGAAGCATGTTTCAAATCTAAAGTCCGTCGGATTTGAGGCTGAAAAAGTCCGCTGAAAGTCCGGAGAAGCCCACACACGATCGGATTGCCAGCCAGCTTTAGTCCGTCTGCGTCCTTTGGACTTTTGTAGACGAAAAGTCCGACCGTGTGTACGCCCCATTATGGGCTTATGTTTGAATTTCATAGTTGGTGTGGTTGAAAAGAGACACAAGTCCATCCAGTCCAACCTGTGTGTGCTTATATGTTAATAGTACATTGTATACCCCTGTATTTTGTGATTGTTGAGGTGCCTATCTAATAGTTTTTTGAAGTTATCGATGCTCCCCGCTGAAACCACTGCTCTCTGCAACTCTCTGCACAGTTTAAGATTAAACCGCTTCTCTTCTAATTTCTCTCCAAATTTTCTTTTACAAAATTTTTTTATTAGTAGGAAAAAATTAATTCAACAGCTTCATATGATAGTGTGGTGATTATAGCAAACAATGCAGAAAGAAAAAGATCCCGATAAAGGGAGACTAAAAACATGGTACATTATTCTTCAATGTAAAGGGAAACCTCAACTGTAAGCCGCAATAAAGAGCATTCAGTGCCCTGAAGCAAACGGTATATAAAGCAATGACTTGGAAACCCCAAGCGACAATGAGGAAGAACATGTATACATGTATAAAGTATAGATTAGTTCTGAAGTTTGTTTATCACTGTAACCAGTTCCACTGAACTGTCTCCTGGGATCCAGGTGTGTCGGGAAAGGAATTGTACAGATGGAGAATTGTGTGGAAACAAGACGTGAAATGTAAGAGGGAAAAAAGAGAGGACTGAAGGAGAAGAGAGAGAAGGAGGGGAGTTCAATGGGGGATGCATCGGGAGACTGTTAAATTATATGAAGTATATTGTTAAACCTAAAGGGTTGGTTGCATGTTATCCATGGTTGCCAAACCTTAAGAAATGTATTGTGAGTGTCAGAGGCAAGGGCTGTCAGTTTCTTGTTAATCATAATGTCATTCATGCGGTTTTAAACTGCTTCAAAACTAAGCACAGGAGTTTTCCAGGCCCTCGCAATGGTCAACCTAGTTGCACTAAAAAAGTGCAGAGCCAGCTGGCATTCTGGACGAAGGAGTGCAGGGATAGGTTTGCAGAAGAGGGCTTCAAAAGGGTCTCTTTTAAGATTGGAATTAAACATATTACGAAGAAGGGTATAAACCCTGACCCATAGTCTACAGACCTTAGCACATGTCTACCAAATGTGGGCCATGGCCCCTTCCTGTGAGCAGCCCCTGAAACAAAGAGGGGAGTAGGATGGAATGAAGCGAGCTAGTCTAGCTGGCATGTAGTCCATCTATAGAACACTTTGTAGGCATTTTCCAAAATGAGAACATTCCTAGAGCTCTTGGTAAGTGCTATTGTCATGATCTGCCAGTCCTCGGGATCCAACTGTTTTACCCAAATCCTTCTCCCATTGGAGATGATATGATTTCACTTGGGACTTTGTGGAGGAAATTATAGATGAATAAAGTAAAGATATCAATCCCGGAGAATGAGGCTGCCCTGCAGAGGCTTTCATAGGGGTTTAAGGTATATGAAGTGGGTCGGACCTTAATAAGGTGTTGGAGGAAGTGTCTAATTTTTAGATAATAGGAGTGTTCCTATAAAAGGATATCGTGGGAAGATCTTCAACAGTTAATATTCTGATAAGGGTGAACAGAAAGTGACTATCAAAGTGACTATCAATGAAACCATTATCCATCCACCACGAGAATTGTGTAGGGTTTTCACAGCCGGGGGGGAAATAGTGGGCAGTGAATAAGACACAGTAATGGGGTCATAACCGAGTGACCCCGCCCCTCTGATGCTACGGGAAAGCCATAGGGATGTCCCCGTGCATCAGAGGGGCGCGGGGTCACCCGGCGACATCATCGTGTGGCCCCGCCCTCAGTTGTAAAAGAGCACCTGAGAGGCTGGCCATTACTGCGGGTGCCTCCATGGTCGGTGGCGGCGTGCAGCTTTTTTTTTTCTTTTTTGGTCCATCTGAGTGAGAGAAGAAGATAAATGGACTTCATGGGACACTTTTATTTTTTTATTTTTAATAAAGGACTTGTCCCAAGGCATGTCTTTTGTTTTTTTTACTATTTTCACACATTTTTTGTGAAATGGGAGGGGTACATTTGTACCCCGTTACCATTTCACACAGGGGGGGGCTGGGATCTGGGGGTCCCCTTGTTAAGGGGGCTTCCAGATTCCGATAAGCCCCCCAAAGACCCCCACAACCACTGGGCAAGGGTTGTGGGGATGAGGCCCTTGTCCCTGTCAACATGGGGACAAGGTGCTTTGGGGGGGCCGCTACCCCAAAGCACCCTCCCCATGTTGAGGGCATGTAGCCTAGTATGGTTCAGGAAGGGGGGCGCTCTCTCGTCCCCCCTCTTCTCCTGTGGCCTGCCAGGTTGAGTGCTCGAATAAGGGTCTGGTAATGGACTGTGGGGGAATCCCATGCCATTTTTTTCAATGACTTTTATGTGTATTGCCGGGACCGACAATTCATTATAGGCGCAAGTACTTTTAAATGACTTTTTTTTCTTTAGAAATGTCATTTTGCTCTTGGACTGTTCTAAACACGGGAAACATGTGCCACTTTACAAGCATACTATGGACACCCCAGGTATGAAATTTAAAGTAATATTTCACTTTTATTGTTTCACTTTAAGCATTATTAAAATCACTGCTCCTGAAAAAACGGCAATTTTTAAAACTTTTTTTTGCATTGATACATGTCCCCTGGGGCAGGACCCAGGTCCCCAAACACTTTTTATGACAATAGCTTGCAAATAAGCCTTTAAAATTGCTTTTGATTTTTCATGTTCGTGTCCCATAGACTTTAATGGTTTTTGCGTGTTCGAACAAATTTTTTGCCTGTTCGCATGTTCTGCTGCAAACTGAACCGGGGGGTGTTCGGCTCATCCCTATCCATAAGGTGTGTGCTATGGATATAGTCAGCAGTGAAATGAGCTGCAAAAAATCTTTTATATCCTGGTCGTTGGTAAGGTTATGGGCCGAATATAAGGTGGTAAGTCTATGCCGAAACTCATCAAATATCTTGACTGGGGTTAAAAGTACATAAGCTCTGGGTCAGCGTTGCAGTCAGTTTATTGGCCTTGACATACCAATGTTGGTGAGACCAGCGCAGGGCGCATTCCGTCTGATCAGTGAGACACAGGTCTAACTCTGTAGGAGCCTGGTCCAAAAGTTTAGGATTAACGGGTGTGGGGGAGTTTGTTTAAAAGTAGTTGGGATGGATTCCAACGGAGATTCAAATGTTTTTTGTATCTGTTGGCATTCCCATTTACGTTTCATGGCCAGCTGAATAATATGTCCCCTGAGTACAACTTTATATGCTCCCCACAGTATCACCGGAGAGGAGACAGAAGCAGAATTAAGGCTGAAATATTCTGTAGAAGCTTTCAACAAATCTTCCTGAATGTCTTTGAGGGATAAAAGCGAGTCATTCATGACCCACGAGGAAAGTTGGGGTTTGCACATTAAGCATTGACAGATCACCAGAAGGGGATCATGATCGGTCCATGAGGCCGCGAGAATAGACAGGGAGACGTTTTTGAAGCATTATCATATGATCAATTCTAGAGTGGGAGTGGTGAGGATGAGAATAGTATGTTTAATCCTTACTCCATGGGTGCAATTCTCTCCAGAGGTCTAACAGATCATGACAACGTAAGGTGTGGGAAAACGTTTTTGCTGCGGAATGACACAGCCACTCGTTCAGAGGGGTATTTATCCAGAACAGGATGCAGGGCTCCTGCCAGGAGCAGGGTGCCTTTTTGGTGAGATGTCAAAAGAGAGCAGACCTGGGTTAGAGTTGGGGGCATAGTAGGTCATTATGGTAACCTCTGAATCTTGAATGGTGCCCTGAAGCAGGAGATATCTGCCATCAGGGTATGCTATCTGCCTAGTACAACTGAAGGGCACCCATTTGCGAAAAGCTATCAGAACCCCCTCTGCTTAGTCAGGCCATTATCCATAAACACTTGAGGGTATTGGGCAGCAAAATACTTGGGACTGGAGGCCGAGGAAAAATGAGTCTCCTGTAAACACGCTATGTCTATATGTTGGTTCTTAAGGTACTTAAAAACGTTCACTCTTTTTTGTAGCAAATTCATACCTTGAACGTTTAGTGACAGCCAATGTAGTGTCATGGTGGAAAAGCAGTTAAAGGATTACCAGTGTCTCCAGACGCAAACCCCACAGACTCCAGGAGGGATGAGAAAAGGCAAGATCTGAAAGAGTGAAGGGGAAAACAGTGAAAAATAGGGAGAAATAAAAGCACAATAAGGCTGAGAAAACCTCAGGGGGAGAAAATGCTGACATAGCAAAAGTGCAACTGTACATGGGTCCAAAGACCCACCAAAAGGTCGGTAGTTGGTCAGGACCATGGTCCTGAGCAAGTGCCAACTTTGTGGGGGCGCAGTAATCCACCGGGCCCATTCAGCTTACTTAATCTTTTTAAACAGTCATGCCCCGTACACACGGTCGGACTTTGTTCGGACATTCCGACAACAAAATCCTAGGATTTTTTCTGACGGATGTTGGCTCAAACTTGTCTTGCATACACACGGTCACACAAAGTTGTCGGAAAATCCGATCGTTCTGAACGCGGTGACGTAAAACACGTACGTCGGGACTATAAACGGGGCAGTGGCCAATAGCTTTCATCTCTTTATTTATTCTGAGCATGCGTGGCACTTTGTCCGTCAGCTTTGTGTACACACGATCGGAATTTCCGACAATGGATTTTGTTGTCGGAAAATTTTATCTCCTGCTCTCCAACTTTGTGTGCCGGAAAATCCGATGGAAACTGTCCGATGGAGCCCACACACGGTTGGAATTTCCGACAACACGCTCCGATCGGACATTTTCCATCGGAAAATCCGACCGTGTGTACGGGGCATAAGAATACAAAAAGTGAGCACTTAATTAAAAAAAAACTAGTATATTAGACACAAACGGTTAATGGTACAGAACTTTCCAGTGCAGACAAGAAATAGGTTTGAGCCAGTCCCTGGCCACCTGGGACAAGCCAGGGAAGACCAGGGAGAGGAAACCAGCATTTAGATGAACAATTCTGATGCCATTAGGAAACTGGTAATGGGATAAACCAAGCAATCCAATCCAAAATGTACATTATCGTGTCAGGATGATAACACCCCTGACCACCACAAGGGGCAAGGGCAGAGTCCATGGCCCGTTGTAGGCACGGGGCGGCCTCACTCCCTAATAAATGACAGTTGGCAGGGAACAAAATGGATGTCAGCTAGTTTTTCTAATTGCGGGTAACCCTCCCCAAGGACCGCCATCCATCAAATTGGGCGTCCCAGGGTGGCCCACCTGCAACTGAATTTGCCATCCATATTGAAATGAAAAACAACATTCACGTATTCAACTAAATTGTAACAATAATGAAAAATATATATAATACCAACAGTGTGGCTCTAGAGAGCCTCTCGCTTGCTGTGAGGAGACAGAACCAGCCGCAGCAAGCATAGCCCAAACAGGCTACCATGGGTAGAAAGCCTGAGATAAAACTCAGGCCCAGGTCGAAATGAAAGCCCAGGGTACAGGGCAGATAATTTCCTCAGCCATTGGGGACATCCTGGAAACGCTGGGCTTGAAGAGAACAGAGAGAGCCTGGGAGCCTTGTTGAGATGCCTGGGATGGTTGGGGGGGAGGCTGAGACAACTTTTGGTGGGAGAACAAGGAGGATGGTCCCGCTTGAGATGACAGAAGATCTAAGTGTAATTCCTGGAAGTAAAAATAAAACAATAAATTCAAAATTAATCACTGCACTAACAATAATAAAGCAGCTGACATAACATGTATGGTGACAATAAAAAGCATAAAGCAAAAATATATGCAGCGCTAGAAGTATCAAATGATAAAATAAGAGTCCATAGTGTTAAAACAGTCTTTGTTCAGGGGAAATAATGGAACCACCCACGGCGCAGACAGAGATACAATAAGGTGAACATGAGATTATCCTCCACAGAACCGGGCCTCTTACCAAAGAAAATGGACCACTGAATTACAGGTGGTCAAAAAAGCATAATATATCCACAGCACCACTGAACCACTTTAATTGGATCATAGAAGGTTGGATCTTTTAGTCCCACACGATGGTAATTCATAGGTACATGCATAGTATACAAGAAAGCAACTCCTCATGGTGTAGTATTTAATACCAAGGTAAATTTATTTCTTATAAAAGTTAGGGTACTCATATTTTTAGAAATAAAAACAGGCATATAAAAAATTGCAATTCGTCATGGATGGAAGATGTTTCCAACCACAAAGATGGCCACAGTCAGCGCCTTACAGTGTCGTAATGTCAAAGCTCCACCCTCCATGCAGCGTTTCGTCCAATAGGAATGTCATCAGGGGTGTGGTTAGAGCTCTTCAAATCCTCTTTATATAGGAGGGAGGGCGGGATCAGAATGTCCCTTCCCCCTGCACTCCAAGCCTCTCTCTCCTCCGCAGGAAGCAGAACCTCCTCATAATCAGATGTTTACACCACAGTTTAGACTTACATAGCTAAAACACAACCACAGCAGCCATGTTTTGGGAGACCAGATAAGAAATATAAAAAATATACTAATCCGGTTTCTGAAGGGAGGGTATTAGAAAAAGAACCGGGCCAAGTTGAAAACAAAAGTAATAAATAGAAATGGAAGTAATCAAAACATCCACAAATTGAAAAATAAGTTGCCAAAATTAGCAAACAGCTTATCAAAGGCTGGCTATGAGATAAAAGCAATGCTGCCATCTAGTGGTTGGAAACAGATAGTACAGAAAATGCAAATGTATAAAAATTACATGGAGAAAACCTAACCAAAAAAATCATTAAATATATTAAAAAAAGGAAGAATAATCTAGGGATTCGGCTATTGTTGATAAAGGCATTAACATACCATTCTATGTTTAAGCCAAATGGTCTATAAGATTTTAAACAAAAAATCCACCAGGTCCCCATCTTTGAAACCTCTCACCTAATATGGCTGCCCCTCCAATGAGGGTCAAATTTGTCTATAGCCATAAAGGATTTACCCTTAAAGCTCTTATCATGGCCCAAAGAGTAATGTTTGGATAAACTATGGTTCAAAAAACCTTTGCGCATATTCGTCAAATGTTCCTTGAGACTGGTTTCCAACTTGAGAATAGTGCAACCCACATAATGTAGGCCGCAAGGGCACATAATCAAATAAACCATGTTTTTGGTTGATCACGTGATAAAAGAGCCCACATCATATGTTCGACCAGTGACATTAGATCTAAAGGAGAGATACTTTCTCTTTCTAAGACAGTTATGTTGGCAAACCTCACAGTTTCTGCACCGATAATAGCCCTTAAAATCTCCAAAGTAACTTGGTCTTACTGGAGGACAAAATACATTTGGGGCTATCTGAAGTCTCGGGTGGGTGCACCTCTATAGGTGACCCTTGATTTTTCTGGGAGCAAAGGACCTAGTATTCTGTCATTTTTTAGGACACCCCAGTGTTTTCTAAAAATCTTTTTAATTGAAAAATGTTGGTTCGAATAAGTGGTATAAAATGAAAAACGAGAAGAGAGTTGTCCACCATGATCTCTTATTTTAGGTTTTAATAAATCATCTCTATCCCTTAAGGTGACATCAGTTATGATCTAGTCCAGATCATTGACTGCATATCCCTTCTGTAGGGAGAAAGTTTTCAAGAACTCCGCCTCCCTGAGATAGTCTTCCTGCAAGGAACAGTTCCTCCTCAATCTGAGGAACTGGCTCATAGGGACAGACCTGAGCCAGGACTCATGATGGCAACTGTCTGTCCCTATGTAGCCATTCCTATCCGTGTCCGTAAAGTATGTACATGTAATGAGCCTATCATCTTGTACTCTAATTTCCAGGTCCAAAAAATGTATAACAGAGGTGCTGGCCTCATGTTGAAGAACAATGCCTCGATCATTGGTGTTAAGCTCACCAATGAAAAGATCCAAAGAGGCACGATCTCTATTCCATTGGAGGAGGACATCATCAATGTATCATCCCCAGAAGATCAACTCAGTCCTCTGTCGACCATAGATGACGTCCTCCTCTCACTTGGCCATAAATAGATTGGCCATACTAGGTGCAAACTTGGCAACCATCGCCACTCCTCGACCTTACAGATAGTAGGTACCATTGAACCAAAAGAATGACAATACCGCCCCCTAGTCAGCCGGGTGGACGGTAATGTCATTCCTCTGTTTAAGAGAGTACAAACCTCTTTTAAAGACTGCATTCATCCTCTTTTTCTTTATGGTCAATTTGTCAAGATCTTTAAATACTAGGTCCCTAAAAACCTCAACTGAAGGAGCTGAATGGCTCAGAGGGTTAAACAATGAAACAATAGATAAGGTGGTATGTTAATACTCAGATGGAACCATAGTCCTATTACGAATAGGGTTAGAGATAATATATCTCTGTACATTAAGTTTGCGAATGTACTTATGGATATCCATGTAAGTTTCAAACTTATTTAGGGGGCGGGGAGGAACAAATTTGAGACCCTGATTTAATACCACCTTCTCTTCTTGATAAAGGGTAGCTGTGCTCAGACTGAATGGTCCAGTATCTGTTAAACCTGCCTTTTTTTTTGAAAATTCTTTTTATTGAAGTATTCCATTTAAGTTACAAAATAGAGGCTATTGTGCATACCCAGGCACGAAAACAACACCTATAAAACTGGAACACAACCACTAAAAACATGGTATGCTCAGACCACCTATGCAGTTTGGAACATATCTGCTTCACCAGTTAAACTTCAGAACCTAGCTTACTATGAGGATAGATTCTCTCTCAGACCTTAGTTACCCATAAGATTTCTGACTAGTGCAAGAATTCAAAGTTCCATTAACTAGGAATGTCTGAATTATTGTACGGATATTTTCTAGTCATCCACAGAGTCTACATTTGTAGATAGGGCTTCCATCCATATGTCCCACATTTTGTGAAATTTTTTAACACATCCTCTGGATAAGTAAGTTGCCTTATACAATGGAAGGGCAGAGTTAATCAGCCGTTTCCAGAGATTGACGGATGGTGCAGTAGAACATTTCCACCGGAGTACAATGGCCTTGCGTGCATAATAAACTAATAATCCCAGGAGGGTTCTGACTGCTTGACTTTGAGCCAGAGGATCGACAAGACCCATCAGGCACACCTCCACCGTTAGTGAGATTTGGATGGTTGTGACAGTGGAGATAACTGTAGCTACCTCCCTCCAAAAATGTTTAATTTGAGGACAGGTCCAAAATACATGCATAAAATCCTCTCTCGGAGCAACACATTGCCAACACGAAGCTGGAACAGACGGGTATATTTTATGTAGATGTGAGGGTGTGTAATACACTCTATGCATGATCTTAAACTGTACTAGTCTGTCTCTTGCTGAGACCAACTGCATGAAGGAACATTCCCATGCCTCTTACCAGTCCTCCGTGTCCTTATCAGTTAAGTCCTCCACCCACTTGGCCATAAGAGTTTCAAGTCCTGTGTGTATATTAGGTGACAATGTTTTGTATATGTTGGACAGAGGCTTGGTTATAGATCCGTCTCTGAGTAGGTCTTCCAGAGACGAAGTATAGAAAGCCACTTGAGAATTCTCAAATTGAGCACTAAAAGCATTCCTAGCTGAAAGAACCTAAACAAGTATCAGTTAGGCAGTTCGTATTTTTGTTTCAATCCATCAAAGGTCAGTAGTCGACCCCCGGTGCAAATCTGATCCGCATATTTAATGCCCTTACTTGTCCAGATATTAGGATCCGGAATAAACCATGGCAATGATGGAGTAAACCAAAGGGGAGTTTGTGGGGAGATATGTCCAGAAGGGATTGGGCACAAAGAAAGAGCCACCGCCCACGCCCTCAGGACAGTTCACAAAGCCACTGTCAGGTGAAAAGGTGCAGAGGGTCCACAGTAGATCAAGTTCTGCAATGCCTCGTAGGAGCCCAGACATGCTGCCTCCAGAACCACTGCTGCGTTGGACTCGTCAGAGACTAAACAATTGTGTGTGTGTGACAACTTAGCTGCCAAGAAGTATTTATGTAGGTCAGAACAAGCCAAACCCCCCTCCTTCCAAGGTCTCTGCAACACCGCCAACTTAAATCTCGGCTGGCCTGTGCCCCAGAGAAAAGCAAGCAGGGTAGTATTCATTAGACGGAATACCTTCTTGGGTATCCACACTGGGGAATGTCTAAGAACATAGAGAAAAGCAGGTAAGAGCTTCATCTTGAAAACATTAATTCACCCAATCAGGGAGAGGGGGAGCTGAGCTCATGCTTTCAGTTCAGCCTTCATATTTTGTATCAACAGAGCTACGTTTAATGTGTTACAGTCAACAGTAGATGAGGAAATGTATATACCTAGATACTTAATTTTGTTGGTCCATATTGAGGGGAGATTAGGGTCTTGTAAAGATTGTGCCACAGTGTCAATCGGCAATATTTGGGATTTGTCCCAGTTAACTTTGAGTCCTGAGCAGTCAGTGAAGCCGGAGAGGATGCTTAGAGCCATTTGAAGGGAAGGACCCGGGTCATTTAGGAATAAAATGAGATCGTCCACATACATGGCTAATTTTTTATGTATGGAGTCGACCTGTATGCCCTTGACCATGTTTGCTAGTCTAAGGGCCAAGGCGAGTGGCTCCATCACCAGGGCAAAGAGTGCCGGTGATAAGGGGCAACCCTGCCTCGTACCTCTGCCTATTGTGAAGGAGGGGTGAGAGTGCACCACCTAGCTTAACCCATGCTGTAGGGCACCTATATAGAATTTTAATCCATCTGCAGAATTCTATCCCAAATCCCATGACCTCCAGAACTGAGGACATATATGACCAAGTCACCGAGTCAAATGCCTTCTCTATATCCAATGTTACTAGTACCCTAGTGGAATTCTCAGACGGCGTTAATTGCAAGTGGGTGAAGACTCTGTCAAGTTGATGTCTATCGATTTTCCTGGTATAAACCCAGTTTGATCTATGTTGACCAGTGTCACCGATTGTACTCACCGAGGCCGAGATGCCGAGAGCGGTTACGCCTTGCGACTAAGCGCACTCCACCCCCTGGAGTTGGGACAGGGAGTGAACGGCTCAAAGAGGCACAGGCTCCCCAATGGACCGTGGGTGACTTGCTTGCGGGGTCTTGATAGGGAAGAGCCGCTGTGCAGGCACTGGTAGGCAGGTATAGCTGAAGACAACAGGCAGAAGGTCCAGAGCTGAGCAGAGGATCAAACACCGGGATGGTGCTATGGTACTGCAGGATCTGCAAGGTAAGGTGACAAGATAAAGAGAGTCCAGGTACAAGCAGGAGGTCAGGCTAGGAGACAGGAGAAAGTCCAGGTAACAGGCCGAGGGTCAAACACAGGAGATTGGTGGGAATCCGATAAACAGGCAGAGGTCAGGTCCAGGAGAGAGGCAAGAGAAGTCCAAGGGCAAATCCAGGTCACAACGGGTAGTCAGGCAGAGAAACAGGACAAAAGTTCAGGTAATACAGGAAGCTGAGACAAACCAGCAACTTGTGTGATTCTCTGAGTGCCTTTTATAGTAGGCCGCCCAGGGAATCACGTTGGGTGTGCACCAATGCGCGTGCGCGTGTGCCGTAGTGCCGAGCCGTGAACGCGCATGCGCCGGAACGTCGTTCTGCAGGGAATGCGTGAGAAACGACCGGACCGGAATGAGGGCTTCTTCTGACAGTGCCCCCCCCGAGGGGTGGCCTCTGGACACCCAAGGTTGACATCAATTCTGGATGTTCTCTGTGAAAAGCCTGGAGAAGCTGTGGAGCATGCAGATTCCTGGCTGGTTCCCAGGAGTTATCCTCAGAAGGATACCCCTTCCATTTGATTAAATCCTGCAGCTGTCTGCCATTTTTTCTGCAATTTAGAATCTTTTCTACCTCGAACTCGTCTTCTCCGTTGATTAGAACCGGTGGCCGTGGAGGTTTTTCTCTGTCAGAAAAAGGGCTGGGAGCAATAGGTTTTAAGAGAGATGCATGGAAGACTGGGTGCACCTTGTAAGCATCAGGAAGAGCTAATTCAAAAGCGACTGAGTTGATTACCCTTTTTATTTTAAAAGGACCAATAAACCTTGGCCCTAGTTTCTGGGAGGGAATTGACAGTCTGAGATGGATAGTTGATAGCCACACTTCTTCGCCTACTTTAAAGGCCGGGTTCTCCTTCCTTCCCCTGTTGTAGTACTTTTGGTAGTCATCCTGAGCTTTTTGCATCGCTGCTTTAATCCTTTGGAAATTTAACTGAATGGAGTTTACTCAGTCCTGCACTGCAGGGACAGATAATTCAGGAATGGAAACTGGAAGAAAGGAAGGGTGAAATCCAAAATTGGACCAGAAAGGTGTCTGGTTGGTAGCGGAATGGATGGAGTTGTTATATGCAAATTCTGCATATGGCAGGAGGGAGGACTATTCATCCTGGGAATCGGAACAGAAGCATCGGAGGTATTGCTCCAGGGTTTGGTTTGTCCTCTCCGTCTGGCCGTTACTTTGAGGATGATAAACAGAAGACAAGCAAACTTTTATTTCCAAGGTCTTGCATAATTCCTTCCAAAATTTTGAAGTGAATTGAACCCCTCTGTCAGAGGTGATGCTCACCGGGGTACCATGAAGCCTGATAATTTCTTTAAAAAACGTGCTAGCAGTAGTGGAGGCAGAGGGAGTACCCACCATGAGCAGAAAGTGTGCCATCTTTGAGAGTCGATCAATTACGACAAAGATAGTCGTGAACCCCCCTGATGGAGGCAAATCCACAATAAAGTCCATGGAGATTTCCGCCCATGGGCGTTCAGGAATGGACAAGGGTTTGAGTAGGCCCCACGACTTTGTATTTGAGCCCTTGCTGCGCTGGCACGGGATGCAGGATGAAACATAGTTCTTGCAGTCTTGTCTCTAGCCTGGCCACCAAAAGGAACGTGAAACCAACTCCATGGTCTTTTGTGACCCAAAATGGCCTGCTAGCTTGTGGTCATGGAAGGACTGTAGGGTTAGGAGCCTAGATTCCAGCGGGACAAAGATTTTTCCATGAGACCAGAATAGACCATTGCGTTTCTCCATAGAAGCTACGTGGGGTTCAGAGTATTGAGCGGATGCAGATTTGATTGTGGACATTAGGTCTCCTGGAGTGACTAGAAGGAAATTTTGCGGGGACAAGATGGTACTTGGCTCTGTTACCTTGGAAGTTTCATGGAACATCCTTGAAAGTGCGTCCGCTTTTCCGTTCTTTGAACCTGGTCTATAAGATATGTGAAAGTTAAATCGGGAAAAGAAGAGAGCCCATCGGGCTTGCCTGGGTCTTAGACGTTTAGCAGTACGCAGGTATTCCAGGTTCTTGTGGTCAGTAAAGATCATGATAGGATTGGACGCCCCTTCAAGCAGATACCTCCACTCCTCTAAAGCGAATTTGATGGCCAGTAACTCCCTATCGCCTACATCATAGTTTCTCTCGGGGATGCTTAGTTTCCGGGATGCAAAAGCCACGGGATGTAATAAAGCCTTGAGCCCTTGTCTTTGTGAGAGGATGGCACCAGTAGCGGTCTCCGAGGCATCAACTTCCAGAATAAAAGGCAGGGCTGGATCCGGGTGTCGCAAGACTGGTGCAGACGAGAATAGTGCTTTCAATTTTAGAAATGCTTCCTGAGCCTCCAAGGACCATTGAAAACGATTGTGCTGGCGTGTCAGTTGAGTAATGGGAGCCACAATAGCTGAGAAACCTACAATGAATCTTCGGTAGAAGTTAGAGAAACCTAAGAACCGTTGTACCCCTTTTCTGTCTACAGGAGCTGGCCATTCCTGGATTGCTTTGACCTTCTGGGGGTCCATTGCAACGCCGTCAATTGAAATTATGAATCCTAAGAATTGCACTGTTGTCTTCTCAAATTCACATTTCTCCGCCTTGAGGTACAATTTGTGTTTTCTGAGAATCGAGAGAACCAGTTTGACAAGTACCCAATGGAGTTCCAAGGTGGCTGAAAAAATTAGAATGTCGTCAAGGTAAACTTCTAGAAAGTTGTCAAGATATTCACGAAAGATATCGTTCACCAGGTGTTGGAACGTGGCCGGGGCATTACAGAGTCCAAACGGCATCACCAGGTACTCATAATGTCCAAACCTGGATCTAAAGGTGGTCTTCCATTCATCGCCTGCTCGGATCCGGATGAGATTGTATGCGCCACGCAAGTCTAGTTTGGAGAAGATACGGGCAGATCTGAAACGTTGGAATAATTCCGGGATGAGAGGAAGCGGGTACTGATTTTTGACGGTAATTTTATTTAATTCCCTGTAATCTATGCAAGGTATCGAGGGATCCATCTTTCTTTTCTACAAAGAAAATACCAGCTCCAGCCGGTGATGAGGAGGAGCGAATGAACCCTTTCTCAAGATTTTCATCAATATAGGTTTTAAGAGCCTTTAATTCTGTTTTGGACAAAGGAAAAATGCGACCAAAAGGAATTTCAGCACCTGGCAACAGGTCTATAGGACAGTCGTAAGGCCGATGAGGTGGTAGACAGTCTGCCTGCTGTTTATCAAATACATCTCTGAATTCTAGGTAGCTTCCGGGTACATGTTGCAGACTATCGGCCATGGTTGCAATGGTAGAAACAGAGGCTGGGGCCGGAGGAAGGCAATGTCTGGAGCAATATTGGGATGGGAAAGAGACTTCCTTGTTATTCCAGTTGATCTGTGGTTCGTGGGCTTGAAGTCATGGAAGTCCCAAGATAATGGGGAACATCGGAGAAGAAATTATGTCAAAACGTAGGTATTCGTGGTGGCCAGTATCAGTAGTGGTAAGGATGGGTCTGGTTTCCTGCGTGATAGGCCCAGAGTGGGGAAGAGACCCAGATCCAGTTTGGTGGTAATTTGGATGAGGTCCTCCAAAGAATCGGGGGTCTCCATCCTGGCCAGCTCATCCTTCAATGCTTCAGACAGCCCTTGATGGAACTGGTATTTAGGGCAGGTTCATTCCAGCCAGTATCAGCTGAACATATCCGGAACTCCATGATATAGTCCTCTACTGGTCTTCGTCCTTGGCTCAGGTTATGCAATAAGGCTTCGGCCGTGGCCGTACGCTGGGGATCATCGTAAAGTTGTGCCATACCTTCGAAGAAGGTATCTACCGAATTCAGTATGGGGTTCCTTTGTTCCATTAGGCTATGAGCCCAAGCTTGCGGTTCATCGGCCAAGAGGGAAATGATGAACCCAACTTTTACCACCTCCGATGAAAAGGTCCTGGGTTGCAGAGCCAAATACAGAGAGCAAGCATTTTTAAAAGCCCTGAACTTTTTGCGATTGCCGGAGAAACACTCTGGTGTGCGAACCCTAGGTTCTGGAGCAGCCATGACCACAGTGGGATTAGTTGGTATCTGAGGAGAGGAAGCTCCACTGGGAGGTACAGAAGCCGCAGCAGGAGCTGGAGATGGTCCGGAAAGCTGCTGAAGGCGGCCATCAATTTGGGCATAGCCATCTTGCAATTTCTGAACGGCCTCAGTGAGGGCCGAGACCTGCTGACACAGGATCTCCAATGGGGAACAGCGCCGAGCCACGAACGCGCATGCGCCGGAACATCGTTCCGCAGGGAATGCGTGAGAAACGACCGGACCGGAACGAGGGCTTCTTCTGACAACCAGAGATGGGAGAATCGTCTGTAATTGAGTTGCCAACATTTCGGTTAATATCTTTAAATCATTCAGTAAAGAGATTGGCCTGTGTGAGGCACTATGGGACTTGTCCTTACCCGGTTTAGAAATTAAAGCAATATGAGCTTGGTACATAGAAGGGGGCAGGGACATCGGCTTTTTACACTCAGTGAATACCTGTAACAGTTTAGGTGTGATTAATGCTGCATATGTTTTGTACCAATCGCCAGAAGGCAATCTGGGCCCGGAGTTCTGTTGCTTGGGAATGAGCGAATCCCTGCTTCTACTTCCTCGGGAGTGAACTCCCTATCCAGAGATGCACAGTAATCCTGCAACAGAGTGGGTAAATGTAAGGACTGTAAATAGTCTGTAAGCTGCTCTGGAGGCCAATTAGGGGGTGCTGTATATAGATTTTCATAAAAATCTTTAAATTCATTCAGGATTTGATCAGAATCAGAGATTCTGGTTCCATCAATTAAGGGGTGTGGTTAATTGTTCACAGGTGCCTATTTAACTGGTTGTAGGACTCAGTCTGAGCGTGCTCAGTCTGAAGCTGTGGAACTTGGTGTAAGTGGAGCTGGAATAAGTGGGAGTTAAAAAAACAGAGTTTAAAACAGGAGATTATAACAGGGGTCATAGTACCTGTGTAGTGTGAGTATATGAGTGTTGTCTGAGTAGTGTGTGTGTGGATCGTTAGTACTTGTGTATTGTGTACTGTATACTTGTGTATTGCGAGTGCACATAGGTCTGTGAGTACCTGTGTATTGTCTTGTTGTGTACCTGTGTATTGTCTTGTTGTGTACCTGTGTATTGTCTTGAGTATTAGTGCCAGGAAGCTAGCTGTTAGGTAATTTGGACAGGGTAAAATCCCCACTATATTCAATAGGTACGATGCCCGGCGGGTGTGGAGAGGCGACTCTTTGTACATCTTGCCGCATGTATGCATTCCTTGATCATCCGATCGAGGGCGAATACTGCTGTGCAAAATGTAAGCACATTGTTTCCCTGGAAGCCCAGGTTCTGAATCTGGGGAAGCAACTGTCAGCACTAGGGATGAGCTTCGAGTTCGAGTCGAACTCATGTTCTACTCGAACATTGGCTGTTCGCAAGTTCGCCGTACAGCGAACAATTTGGGGTGTTCGTGGCAAATTCGAATGCCGCGGAACACCCTTTAAAAGTCTATGGGAGAAATCAAAAGTGCAAATTTTAAAGGCTTATATGCAAGTTATTGTCATAAAAAGTGTTTGGGGACCTGGGTCCTGCCCCAGGGGACATGGATCAATGCAAAAAAAAGTTTTAAAAACGGCCGTTTTTTCAGGAGCAGTGATTTTAATAATGCTTAAAGTCAAACAATAAAAGTGTAATATCCCTTTAAATTTCGTACCTGGGGGGTGTCTATAGTATGCCTGTAAAGGGGCGCATGTTTCCTGTGTTTAGAACAGTCTGACAGCAAAATGACATTTTGAAGAAAAAAACACATTTAAAACTACCCGCGGCTATTGCATTGCCGACAATACACATAGAAGTTCATTGATAAAAACGGCATGGGAATTCCCCACAGGGCAACCCCGAACCAAAAAAAAAAAAAAAAAAAATGATGTGGGAGTCCCCCTAAATTCCATACAAGGCCCTTCAGGTCTGGTATGGATATTAAGGGGAACCCCAGCCAAAATTTTTTAAAAAAATGACGTGGGGTTCCCCCTAAATTCCATACCAGACCCTTCAGGTCTGGTATGGATTTTAAGGGGAACCCCGCGCCAAAAAAACCCAAAAAAAACGGCGTGGGGTCCCCCCAAAAATCCATACCAGACCCTTATCCGAGCACGCAACCTGGCAGGCCGCAGGAAAAGAGGGGGGGACGAGTGTGCAGCCCCCCCCTCCTGAACCGTACCAGGCCACATGCCCTCAACATTGGGAGGGTGCTTTGGGGTAGCCCCCCAAAACACCTTGTCCCCATGTTGATGAAGACAAGGGCCTCATCCCCACAACCCTGGCCGGTGGTTGTGGGGGTCTGCGGGCAGGGGGCTTATCGGAATATGGAAGCCCCCTTTAATAAGGGGACCCCCAGATCCCGGCCCCCCCCCTGTGTGAAATGATAACGGGGTACTTACCCCTACCATTTCACTAAAAAACTGTCAAAAATGTTAAAAATGACAAGAGACAGTTTTTGACAATTCCTTTATTTAAATGCTTCTTCTTTCTTCCTTCATCCTCTTCTGGTTCTTCCTCTGGCGTTCTCGTCCAGCATCTCCTCCGCAGCGTCTTCTATCTTCTTCTCCTCGGGCCGCTCCGCACCCATGGCATTGGGGGGGAGGCTCCCGCTCTTCTCTTCATCTTCTTCATCTTCTTCTTCTTCTTCATCTCTTCTTCCTTCTTCATTTCTTCTCCGGGCCGCTCCGCAGCCATGCAGGCATGGAGGGGGGCGGGGTCACCGGGTGGCCCCGCCCCCCATTATTTAAGAACCGTCAGACGAAGAGACGCCGGCACACAGCGGGAGCCTCCCTCCATGCCAGCATGGCTGCGGAGCGGCCCGGAGAAGAAATGAAGAAGGAAGAAGAGATGAAGAAGAAGAAGAAGAAGATGAAGAAGATGAAGAGAAGAGCGGGAGCCTCCCCCCCAATGCCATGGGTGCGGAGCGGCCCGAGGAGAAGAAGATAGAAGACGCCGCGGAGGAGATGCTGGACGAGAATGCCGGAGGAAGAACCAAAAGAGCCAGAAGAACCAGAAGAAGATGAAGAAAGAAAGAAGAAGCATTTAAATAAAGGAATTGTCAAAAACTGTCTCTTGTCATTTTTAACATTTTTGACAGTTTTTTAGTGAAATGGTAGGGGTAAGTACCCCCTTACCATTTCACACAGGGGGGGGGGGCGGGATCTGGGGGTCCCCTTGTTAAAGGAGCTTCCAGATTCCAATAAGCCCCCCGCCCGCAGACCCCCACAACCACCGGCCAGGGTTGTGGGGATGAGGCCCTTGTCTTCATCAACATGGGGACAAGGTGTTTTGGGGGGCTACCCCAAAGCAGCCTCCCAATGTTGAGGGCATGTGGCCTGGTATGGTTCAGGAGGGGAGGGGCGCACTCTCGTCCCCCCCTCTTTTCCTGCGGCCTGCCAGGTTGCGTGCTCGGATAAGGGTCTGGTATGGATTTTTGAGGGGGCCCCACGCCGTTTTTTTTTTTTTTTTGGCGCGGGGTTCCCCTTAAAATCCATACCAGACCTGAAGGGTCTGGTATGGAATTTAGGGGGAACCCCACGTCATTTTTTTAAAAAATTTTGGCTGGGGTTCCCCTTAATATCCATACCAGACCTGAAGGGCCTTGTATGGAATTTAGGGGGACTCCCACATCATTTTTTTTTTTAATTTTGGTTCGGGGTTGCCCTGTGGGGAATTCCCATGCCGTTTTTATCAATGAACTTCTATGTGTATTGTCGGCAATGCAATAGCCGCGGGTAGTTTTAAATGTGTTTTTTCCTTCAAAATGTCATTTTGCTGTCAGACTGTTCTAAACACGGGAAACATGCACCCCTTTACAGGCATACTATAGACACCCCCCAGGTACGAAATTTAAAGGGATATTACACTTTTATTGTTTGACTTTAAGCATTATTAAAATCACTGCTCCTGAAAAAACGGCCGTTTTTAAAACTTTTTTTTGCATTGATTCATGTCCCCTGGGGCAGGACCCGGGTCCCCAAACACTTTTAATGACAATAACTTGCATATAAGCCTTTAAAATTAGCACTTTTGATTATTCATGTTCGTGTCCCATAGACTTTAACGGTGTTCGCGTGTTCGAACGAACTTTTTTCCTGTTCGCATGTTCTGGTGCGAACCGAACAGGGGGGTGTTCGGCTCATCCCTAGTCAGCACTGAGAAGTCCCTCCATACTAAGCATGGCGGACAAGATGGGTGAACTAAAGATACTGTTGTACAAGGAGGATTTGGATTTTGTGGGAATTTCAGAGACCTGGTTCAACAGCTCTCATGATTGGCTATCAAACATTTAAGGGTATAACCTATACCGCAAGGATAGAGAGGGTAAAAACGGGGGAGGGGTATGCCTATATATCAAGAATAATGTACAAGTGAATGTGAGAGATGACATCACTGAGGGAGCTAGGGAGGAGGTGGAATCTTTATGGGGAGAGCTCCAAAGGGATAAAGCTAAGGGGAAAATAATACTGGGAGTATGCTATAGGCCCCCTAACCTGAGGGAGGAAGTGGAGACGGATCTCCTATCACAAATTGGATTAGCAGCAAGGATGGGAAGTGTTATCATAATGGGGGATTTTAATTATCCAGACATAGACTGGGCGGAGGGAACCGCACATTCATTTAAGGCTCGCCAGTTCCTTAATGTCTTGCAGGACAATTTTATGGGTCAGATGGTAGACGCGCCAACTAGAAATAAAACATTACTGGATCTACTGATTACCAACAATACAGACCTGATCACAGATGTGGAAATACGGGGCAATTTAGGTAACAGCGATCACAGGTCAATTAGTTTCAGTTTAAATCACACAAATAGGAAACATGAAGGGAACACAAAGACACTGAATTTCAAAAGAGCCAACCTCCCTAAACTACAAACCTTGCTAAAAGGCATAAATTGGGATAAAATATTGGGAACAAAGAATACGGAGGAGAGATGGGTTTGCTTTAAGAGCATATTAAATAAGGGCATTAGCCAATGTATCCCATTGGGTAATAAATTTAAAAGAGCGAACAAAAATCCTGGATGGCTTAACTCCAATGTAAAAATGCATATAAAAGCAAAGGAGAAGGTCTTCAAAAAATACAAGGTTGAGGGATCATCCTCAGCATTCAGACTTTATAAAGAATGCAATAAGAAATGTAAGGGTGCAATTAGGACGGCTAAGATAGAACATGAAAGACACATAGCGGAGGAGAGAAAAAAAAATCCCAAGAAATTCTTTAAGTATGTAAACAGTAAAAAAGGGAGGACAGACCATATTGGCCCCATAAAGAATGAGGAAGGACATCTGGTTACAAAGGATGGGGAGATGGCAAAGGTATTGAATTTTTTCTTCTCCTCAGTCTTCACGAGTGAATCGGGGGGCTTCAGTAATCAAAAGTGCAGTGTTTATCCTCATGACACAACACAGGAAGAACCTACATGGTTAACAGCTGGAATTAAAATTAGACTTGAGAAACTTAACATTAATAAATCACCGGGACCAGATGGCTTGCATCCGAGGGTACTTAGGGAACTCAGTCAGGTAATTGCCAGACCGTTGTTCCTAATTTTTACAGACAGTCTATTGACTGGAATGGTACCAGCTGATTGGAAAAAAGCCAATGTAGCACCAATATTTAAAAAGGGCCCAAAAAACATCCCTGGGAATTACAGACCAGTTAGCCTAACATCAATAGTATGTAAATTCTAGGAGCGGAAGATAAGGGACTATATACAAGATTTTAGTAATAAGAATGATATCATTAGCAGTAATCAGCATGGATTCATGAAGAATCGTTCTTGCCAAACCAATCTATTAACCTTCTATGAGGAGGTGAGTTGCCATCTAGATAAAGGAAGGCCCGTAGACGTGGTGTATCTGGATTTTGCAAAAGCATTTGACACAGTTCCCCATAAACGTTTACTGTACAAAATAAGGTGCGTTGGCATGGACCATAGGGTGAGTACATGGATTGAAAACTGGCTACAAGGGTGTGTTCAGAGGGTGGTGATAAATGGGGAGTACTCAGAATGGTCAGGGGTGGGTAGTGGGGTTCCCCAAGGTTCTGTGCTGGGACCAATCCTATTTAATTTGTTCATAAACGACCTGGAGGATGGGATAAACAGTTCAATCTCTGTATTTGCAGACGATACTAAGCTAAGCAGGGCAATAACTTCTCCGCAGGATGTGGAAATCTTGCAAAAAGACCTGAACAAATTAATGGGGTGGGCGACTACATGGCAAATGAGGTTCAATGTAGAAAAATGCAAAATAATGCATTTGGGTGGCAAAAATATGAATGCAATCTATACACTGGGGGGAGAACCTCTGGGGGAATCTAGGATGGAAAAGGACCTGGGGGTCCTAGTAGATGATAGGCTAAGCAATGGCATGCAATACCAAGCTGCTGCTAATAAGGCAAACAGAATATTGGCATGCATTAAAAGGGGGATCAACTCCAGAGATAAAACGATAATTCTCCCGCTCTACAAGACTCTGGTCCGGCAGCACCTGGAGTATGCTGTCCAGTTCTGGGCAACAGTCCTCAGGAGGGATGTACTGGAAATGAAGCGTGTACAAAGAAGGGCAACAAAGCTAATAAAGGGTCTGGAGGATCTTAGTTATGAGGAAAGGTTGCTAGCACTGAACTTATTCTCTCTGGAGAAGAGACGCTTGAGAGGGGATATGATTTCAATTTACAAATACTGTACTGGTAACCCCACAATAGGGATAAAACTTTTTCACAGAAGAGAGTTTAATAAGACTCGTGGCCACTCATTACAATTAGAAGAAAAAAGGTTTAACCTTAAACTACGTAGAGGGTTCTTTACTGTAAGAGCGGCAAGGATGTGGAATTCCCTTCCACTGGCGGTGGTCTCAGCGGGGAGCATTGATAGCTTCAAGAAACTATTAGATAATCACCTGAATGACCGCAACATACAGGGATATGTAATGTAATACTGACACATAATCACACACATAGGTTGAACTTGATGGACTTGTGTCTTTTTTCAACCTCACCTACTATGTAACTATCTGGACAAAAAATCTCGGACACCACTTTTTGCATTTTAGATTCTGCAACCAGATTTGCCAGAAGCTTGCTATTCTTGTCCCCGGACTCAAAGATCCTTCCAGCCAAAGAACCTAGATCTAGGTATGTGGCCGAAGTCAGATGAAGAGACAAGGCTCTTCTCATCTCATTTGGCTGAAGTGATCCGGAGTCGGGGAGTCTGAAAAAACCCCGGCAACCGCAGTTTCTCTGGACTCAAGCTGTTGCAATTGAGAGGACATTTCAGATCTAACTGACTTGATAGCTGAGACATACTCTCCCCTAGTGTTGGCCTTAAAAGCCTCCCAGATCACATGAGTTGAGGCGGAGCCCTCATTAAGGTCCCAGTATTGTTGTCGTTTAGGGGATACCATCTCCTCAACCTTAGGGTCCTGCAACCACTTAACAGCCAGACTCCAGCATCTCTCTCCTGTTTTCTGATAACACCAGCTTAATTTACAGAGGGGCATAGTCAGAGAGGCCCACAGGTAGGTATGAGACCTCCCCCACCGCTGCCAAAGCACAGGTGTTACCAAAGACTAGGTCGATCCTGGAACCCTTGTGAGAAGTGGAGTGAAAGGAGTAGGCCCTATCATTTTGGTGTTTCCATCTCCAAATTTTAGTGTAGTTAAAGGCCTGTGCCCAGTAGAATAAATCAGGTGTATAACCTTAACCTCTATTAGGATTAGACAAGTTTAAAGATGGGTTTAAAGTGGAATTAAAGTCTCCTGCTATATATAGCCTGGAGAATTGCAGTGTGGAAATTTTTTGTATTCTTTGTACAAGACTCGCTGGTTGAAAGAAGGAGGGACATATACATTGACCAGGGCATATACCATTGCCTTAATTTCCAGTAGGAGAATAATATACCTACCCTCCTGGTCAGTGATCGACTGAATGACCTTATATGCAAGGGACTTGGCCAGTAATATAGCCACTCCCCTCACATAGCTAGAGTATGTTGCATGAAAGGACTGCTGCACCCAGAGCCTACGAAGGGCAATAATTTTGTTGCCCAGGAGATGCATCTCCTGTAGAAACAAAACATGCGGTTTGTGATGATTTAGGTATTTGAACATCAAAGCTCTTTTAATCTTATTATTTAAACCCCGGACATTCCAAGATATCAGTTTTAAGTTTTTAAGTTGGACATATTTCAAAATTACCGGATAACATGTATATGAGGGGCTTCATCCCCTTTGAGGTCTGAGAGAAAAAGCAAAGTAGGGCAGATCTGAAGCAAATGAGTACCATTCTAGCATAGGGAAAGAACCAATTGTGTAGTGGATGCAGAGTGTACAAACTAAAAACAAAAAAGACTAAACTCCCCACTGACCATGGAGTACCCCAACTAAAAAAACTAGGTCAGTTTTACCCTTAAACTTATTCAGAACCCCCTACTGGCCGGAACCCTAACAAAAATATCCAGTCAGTTTTATACCCTGAATTCAACTTAAACTATGGCTATTATAAAGTCCATCCAGGTGAGTGGAGAAAAACTTCACACCGGTCAAAAACTCCTCAAAATTCCTGGGATGACCCCAGCTCATATTCAAATTATAACAGTAGGCAAGGGTGGGGGGGACGTGTATCTCATCACAGTGAGAAGGACTGGGCTGTCTGGAACAGTGGTGTAGTTCCTCCAGATATTGGAGCACCTCCCGAAATATGGAGTGCACCAGGTCAGCCTCTTCTCAGAAACAAAAAACCGTGAGGGTCAAGTGTGAGTCACATGTAGAAGCACATTTGGGGAGGCTCTGGTATTTGCCGAAAGTTAAGCAGGATGGAACGAACAAGGATATGTATGATCCGTGCATCAGATAGATTAATAAGAAGAATCCTTTATTGTAGGGTGATCAGCCAGTAGTTTGCATCCGCAGGGTTGTCAAAGAAACGGATAGCCCGTCATGTTGTACCCGCAGGTGGCTGAGGTAAAGCATGCTGTATTTAATGTTCTTATCTCTGAGTCGTCTGCGAACATCAGCAAAGGTTTTCCTCTTTCTCTGCAAGTCAGCCGAAAAGTCAGCGGAAAGAAGAACTGAGGTGTTGCCATTAGGGATGAGCTTCGAGTTCGAGTCGAACTCATGTTTGACTCGAACATCGACTGTTCGCCAGTTCGCCGAACAGCCAACAATTTGGGGTGTTCACCCTTTAAAAGTCTATGTGAGAAATCAAAAGTGCTAATTTTAAAGGCTTATATGCATGGTATTGTCATAAAAAGTGTTTGGGGACCTGGGTCCTGCCCCAGGGGACATGGATCAATGCAAAAAAAAGTTTTAAAAATGGCCATTTTTTCGGGAGCAGTGATTTTAATAATTGGCGCGGGGTTCCCCTTAAAATCCATACCAGACCTGAAGGGCCTGGTATGGAATTTAGGGGGACCCCCACGCCATTTTTTTTTTTGCATTTTGGTTTGGGGTTCCCCTGTGGGGAATTCCCATGCCATTTTTATCAATGAACTTTTATGTGTATTGTCGGACTGGCAATTCATTAATAGCAGCGAGTAGTTTTAAATTACTTTTTTTCCTTTGAAATGTCATTTTGCTGTCAGACTGTTCTAAACACAGGATACATGCGCACCTTTACAGGCATACTATAGACACCCCCAGGTACGAAATTTAAAGGAATATTACACTTTTATTGTTTCACTTTAAGCATTATTAAAATCACTGCTCCCGAAAAAACGTCCGTTTTTAAAACTTTTTTTTGTATTGATTCATGTCCCCTGGGGCAGGACCCAGGTCCCCAAACACTTTTTATGACAATAACTTGCATATAAGCCTTTAAAATGAGCACTTTTGATTATTCATATTCGTGTCCCATAGACTTTAACGGTGTTTTCGTGTTCAAACAAATTTTTTGCCTGTTCGCATGTTCTGGTGAGAACCGAACAGGGGGGTGTTCGGCTCATCCCTAGTTGCCATATCTGATATTGGGATGTTTTTGGGTTTCAGAGAGAATCCTGTCTCTGTCCCTGTAGTTGAGGAAGTGAACCAGAAAAGGGCGGGGAAGGTTCCCTGGGATGGCACAGTCCGTGGGCACTCGATGAGCCCTTTCAACCACATAAGTCGGGGGGACATCCGTAAGGCCCAGGAGAGTTTTAAAGAACTCCGCTGCAAACTCAGCAGGGCGATCCCCCTCTTCTCTCTCAGGTAGACCCGGGGACTCTGATATTATTGCGCCTCAGTCTGTGTTCAGCGTCGTCAGATTTTGCAACAAGGGACTGTACTGTGCGCTGCAACTCAGTGATGGAGGGGGCATAGGTGACTGTAAGATCGTTGGTGGCTGACACTCTGGTTTCAATTTCGGTCATTCTACCTCTTATTTTGTCAAGGTCAGTCTGTATTAAGTTGCACTCCTTAGCAAGATGGTCAATGTGCACCAGCAGCGAGGTCCTACTATGCTCGATCGCCGCAAGGATCATGGCTGTACTGTCTTGAGACAGTGGGGTTGACTTTTCCACCATCAGAGTTTCTCTAGGCTCCATTTCCAGATCGGCAGGGGCAAGGTAGTGAGGATGTGGGGTTGGGAGTGCCAGGGTGTGGAAGGCCCAGAGCAGTGGGACAGAGGCAGCAGCAGACAGTACACACTAGGCCACAGGATACCCCAGCTCAGACAGGCTTTGGCAGCACACCAGGCTGTGGCAGGGACTTGAAGGACTGACAGGGCGGATGAAGAGAGGAGGCCCACACCTCAGAGTTCAGGCCGGACCAGCCATGATGCACCTTCGTGGGATATCAGCCACAGGAAACGGCGGGGATCCTCAGGCCTCACTAGGCTGGACCAGTCCGTGGCCGCTACGGACATCCCTGGATCTCTGTGCCAGGTGGGTGGATGGGTGGTATGTGGGGACGGATGAGGGTCTCTTACCTCCAGATCTGCCAGTATCGAGTTTCCCCAAGAGGCCTCAGATCGGCAAGATGGCGGCGATTGCGGGTGTCTGGAGGCAATGTCTTGTGGATAATCACAGGCAGAGCCACTTAAATAATAAATAATGGTACAGGACACTGCGGGAGACCAAGATGAGCAGGCTGGCAGGGTTTTTGGCTCTTTACAGGTAAGCAGAAGCGGATTAAAGTCAGGATTCCCAGAGCTCCTGGCAAAAATGTCCGCCGCTAACATCAGGACACGCCCCCTGATTTCTTTTTTGACCTCGTCCTCCCCCCCTCTGGTCCCTCGTTTGGCCCTATGTTTCATTTTAGACTTGTTCCCTTAATGGGAAAAAAATATCACTACTTAGTCGATGATTGGTGGATTGGGTAGGCATATGGTTGTAATCACCCCAATAATCACCCCCACCATTGTCCCTCTCATATGCATATGGGCCTCCTGGTTAAAAATTTCCACGGTGGCTCCAAGAATTATTATTCCTGCCACAAGGGGGTCCTTGTTGAGGATGTTGTACAATGTACCTGTCATTACCTCCATAGCGTTTGTCCTCTCTAAAATGAGGTGCAAACCTATTATGGGTGTCGACAGGCCCATGGTGCACAGGATGGCCACCTCCTCTGTTACCTCTCCTGGGGCCTCCTCTGCCCCAAAAGTTATTTTTAGGTGGCTGAGAATGGGATGTTAATGCCTTTATCAACAATAGCTGAATGCCTAGATTATTCTTTCTTTTTTTATATTTTTAACCACTTAAGCCCCGGACCACTTGGCTGCCTAAAGACTAGAGGACTTTTTACAATTTGACACTGCGCTGCTTTAACTGGTAATTGCTCGATTATGCAATGCTGTACCCAAACAAAAGTGTGTCCTTTTCTTCACACAAATAGAACTTTCTTTTGATGGTATTTGATTGCCTCTGCAATTTTTATTTTTTGCAAAATAAACGGAAAAAGAAGGAAAATTTTGAAAAAAAAGATGTTTTCTACTTTTTGTTATAAGAAAAATCCAATAAACTCAATTTTAGTCATACATTTAGGCAAAAATGTATTCAGCCACATGTCTTTAGTAAAAAAATGTCAATAAGTGTATTTTCATTGGTTTGCGCAAAAGTTATAGCGTCTACAAACTAGGGTACATTTTCTGGAATTTACATAGCTTTTAGTTTATGACTGCCTATCTCATTTCTTGAGGTGCTAAAATGGCAGGGCAGTACAAACCCCCGCAAATGACCCTATTTTGGAAAGTAGACACCCCAAGGAAATTGCTGAGAGGCATGTTGAGCCCATTGAAGAATATTTAATTTTTTTGTCCCAAGTGACTGAATGAAAAAAAAAACAACTAAATGATATATTGCTCACACATGCCATGGTTATATGTGGAATTGCACCCCAAAATACATTCTGCTGCTTCTCCTGAGTATGGAGATACCACATGTGTGGGACATTTTGGGAGCCTAGCCGCGTATGGGGCACCGAAAACCAATCACCGCCTTCATGATTTCTAAGGGCGTTAAGTTTTGATTTCACTCCTCACTACCTATCACAGGTTTGAAGGCCATAAAATGCCAAGATAGCACAACCCCCACCCCCAAATTACCCAAGTTTGGAAAGTAGACACCCCAAGCTATTTGCCAAGAGGCATAGTGAGTATTTTGCAGCTCTCGTTTGTTTTTGAAAATGAAGAAAGAAAAGAAAAAAATATATATTTTTTTTCTTTTTTCAATTTTCAAAACTTTGTGACAAAAAGCAAGGTCTGCAAATGACTCATCATACCTCTCATCAAAAAGCTTGGGGTGTCTACTTTCCAAAATGTAGTCATTTGGCGGGGGGTTGTGCCATCTGGGCATTCCTTGGCCTCTGAAACTGTGATAGGCAGTGAGGAGTGAAATAAAAAATGTACACCCTTATGCCGTGTACACACGAGCAGACTTTTCGACCGGACCGGACAATTTGTCTGTGTGTGGGCTTCATTGGACCTGCAGCGGACTTTTTCAGTTGAAAATCTGACAGACTTTAGATTTGGAACATGTTTCAAATCTTTCTGACGGACTCGAGTCCAGTCGAAAAGTCCGCTCGTCTCTATGCTAGTCCGACGGACGAAAATCGACGCTATGGCAGCTATTGGCTATCAACTTCCTTATTTTAGTCCGGTCGTACGTCATCACGTACGAATCCGTCGGACTTTAGTGTGATCGTGTGTAGGCAAGTCCGTTTGTTCAGAAAGTCCATCGGAAGTCCGCCGAAAAGTCTGTTGGATAGACCATCGGACCAGTCCGGTCGAAAAGTCTGCTTGTGTGTACACTGCATTAGAAAGCCTGAAGGCGGTGCTTGGTTTTCAGAGTCTCGTACATTGCTAGGCTCCCAAAAAGTCTCACACATATGGTATCCCCGTACTCAGGAGAAGAAAAAGAATGTATTTTGGGGTGTAATTTCCCATATGCCCATGGCATGTTTGAGCAATATATCATTTTGTGACAACTTTGTGCAAAAAAAAATTGTCTTTTTCCCGCAACTTGTGTCAAAATATAAAATATTCCATGGACTCGACTAGGGATGAGCTTCGAGTTTGAGTCAAACTCATGTTTGACTCGAACATTGGCTGTTCGCAAGTTCGCCGAACAGCGAACAATTTGGGGTGTTCGCGGCAAATTCGAATACCGCGGAACACCCTTTAAAAGTCTATGGGAGAAATCAAAAGTGCTAATTTTAAAGGCTTATATGCAAGTTATTGTCATAAAAAGTGTTTGGGGACCTGGGTCCTGCCCCAGGGGCCATGGATCAATGCAAAAAAAAGTTTTAAAAACGGCCGTTTTTTCAGGAGCAGTGATTTTAATAATGCTTAAAGTCAAACAATAAAAGTGTAATATCCCTTTAAATTTCGTAGCTGGGGGGTGTCTATAGTATGCCTGTAAAGGGGCGCATGTTTCCTGTGTTTATAACTACTCGCGGCTATTGCATTGCCGGTCCGACAATACAAATAGAAGTTCATTGATAAAAACGGCATGGGAATTCCCCACAGGGGAACCCTGAACCAAAATTTTAAAAAAAAATGACGTGGGGGTCCCCCTAAATTCCATACCAGGCCCTTCAGGTATGGTATGGATATTAAGGGGAACCCCGTGCCAAAAAAAAAAAAATGGCGTGGGGTCTCCCCAAAAATCCATACCAGACCCTTATCCGAGCACGCAACCTGGCAGGCTGCAGGAAAAGAGGGTGGATGAGAGTGCACCCCCCCCTGAACCGTACCAGGCCACATGCCCTCAACATTGGGAGGGTGCTTTGGGGTAGCCCCCAAAACACCTGGTCCCCATGTTGATGAGGACAAGGGCCTCATCCCTACAACCCTGGCCAGTGGTTGTTGGGGTCTGCGGGTGGGGGGTTTATCGGAATCTGGAAGCCCCCTTTAACAGGGGGACCCCCAGATCCCAGCCCCCTCCCTGTGTGAAATGGTAAGGGGGTACTTACCCCTACCATTTCACTAAAAAACTGTTAAAAATGACAAGAGACAGTTTTTGACAATTCCATTATTTAAATACTTCTTCTTTCTTCTATCTTCCTTCATCTTCTTCTTCTTCTGGTTCTTCTGGTTCTTCCTCCGGCGTTTTCGTCCAGCATCTCCTCCGCGGCGTCTTCTTCTCCTCGGGCCGCTCTGCATCCATGGCATGGGGGGAGGCTCCCGCTCTTCTCTTCATCTTCTTTATCTTCTTCTTCATCTTATTCTCTTCTTCTTTTCTTCTCTTCTTCTCTTCTTCATTTTCTTCTCCGGGCCGTTCCACATCCATGCTGGCATGGAGGGAGGCTCCCGCTGTATGACGGCGTCTCCTCGTCTGACGGTTCTTAAATAATGGGGGGGCCACCCGGTGACCCCACCCCCCTCTGACACACGGGACATGACGGGACTTCCCTGTGGTATTCCCCGTGACGTCACAGGGAAGTCCCGTCAAGTCACCGTACGTCAGAGGGGGCGGGGTCACCGGGTGGCACCGCCCCCCGTTATTTAAGAACCGTCAGACGAGGAGACGCCGTCACACCACGGGAGCCTCCCTCAATGCCAGCATGGATGCGGAGTGGCCCGGAGAAGAAAATGAAGAAGAGAAGAAGATGAAGAAGAAGATGAAGAGAAGAGCGGGAGCCTCCACCCATGCCATGGGTGCGGAGCGGCCCGAGGAGAAGAAGATAGAAGACGCCGTGGAGGAGATGCTGGACGAGAACGCCGGAGGAAAAACCAGGAGAGCCAGAAGAACCAGAAGAAGAAGATGAAGGAAGATAGAAGAAAGAAGAAGCATTTAAATAAAGGAATTGTCAAAAACTGTCTCTTGTCATGTTTAACATTTTTGACAGTTTTTTAGTGAAATGGTAGGGGTAAGTACCCCCTTACCATTTCACACAGGGGGGAGGGCCAGGATCTGGGGGTCCCCTTGTTAAAGGGGGCTTCCAGATTCTGATAAGCCCCCTGCCCGCAGACCCCCACAACCACCGGCCAGGGTTGTGGGGATGAGGCCCTTGTCCTCATCAACATGGTGACAAGGTGTTTTGGGGGGCTACCCCAAAGCACCCTCCCAATGTTGAGGGCATGTGGCCTGGTACGGTTCAGGAGGGGGCGTGCTCTCTCGTCCCCCCTCTTTTCCTGCGGCCTGCCAGGTTGCGTGCTCGGATAAGGGTCTGGTGTAGATTTTTTGGGGGACCCCACGCCATTTTTTATTTTTATTTTTGGCGTGGGGTTCCCCTTAAAATCCGCACCAGACCTGAAGGGTCTGGTATGGAATTTAGGGGGACCCCCACGTAATTTTTTTTTTACGTTTTGGCTGGGGTTCCCCTTATTATCCATACCAGACCTGAAGGGCCTGGTATGGAATTTAGGGGGACCCCCACGTCATTTTTTTAAAAATTTTGGTTTGGGGTTCCCCTGTGGGGAATTCCCATGCTGTTTTTATCAATGAACTTCTATGTGTATTGTCGGACCGGCAATGCAATAGCCGCGAGTAGTTTTAAATGGTTTTTTCCTTCAAAATGTCATTTTGCTGTCAGACTGTTCTAAACACAGGAAACATGCGCCCCTTTACAGGCATACTATAGACACCCCCCAGCTACGAAATTTAAAGGGATATTACACTTTTGTTGTTTGACTTTAAGCATTATTAAAATCACTGCTCCTGAAAAAACGGCCGTTTTTAAAACTTTTTTTGCATTGATCCATGTCCCCTGGGGCAGGACCCAGGTCCCCAAACACTTTTATGACAATAACTTGCATATAAGCCTTTAAAATGAGCACTTTTGATTATTCATGTTCGTGTCCCATAGACTTTAACGGTGTTCGCGTGTTCGAACAAACTTTTTTCCTGTTCGCATGTTCTGGTGCGAACCGAACAGGGGGTTGTTCGGCTCATCCCTACTCACATGCATGGTGCAATTGCTGTTTACATATGACGCCACACTGACGCTTGCATTTGTCTTTGCACGAGAGAAGGGGGGGATAGGGGTGCTTTTTTTAATTTTTTTTTTTATTTATTTTGCTTTTTTATTTTATTTTTAAACTGTTCCTTTCATTTTTTTTTAAATCATTTTTATTGTTATCTCAGGGAATGTAACTATCCCCTATGATAGCAATAGCTGGTAACAGTACTCTTTTTTGAAAAAATAGATCTCTCCTCTGCCCTGAAAGCATCTGACCACACCAAGATCGGTGTGATAAAATGCTTTCCCTATTTCCCAATGGCGCTGTTTACACCCGGCGAAATCTAAGTCACAAAATGCTCGTAGCTTCTGGTTTCTTAGGCCATAGAGATGATTGGAGTAATTCTGCTCTCTGATCAGCTCTATGGTCAGCTGGTGGAACCACTGGCAGCATTCTCAGGTTCCCTGTTGGGAACATTCCTTCCTACTGCATGTAAAAGCAGTCTAGAGGCTAATTAGCTACTAGGATTGCTTTTACATGAAAGCCGACTGCTGGCTGAAAAGAATGATACCATGATTAAACCTAAACCCGCAGGCATCATTCTGGTATGACCACTCAAAGTCCAGCAACATACCAGTACGTTGCTGATCCTTGTTGTGCTCATATTGTAATTAGATTGATCAGTGGGTATGCCCACAATTAGAATACCTCCCTTCATCCACCCACTTCTAATGATGGGCATACATGCACCATTTTGTTTTTAACTGTGGTGGTGAAATCACTTCCTACGGCACTGGAGTCACGGCTTTATGTATCCTGGGAGCAAACGCTGTTACTGTCAAATAAATCAGTGCTGCAGCTGAAAGGCCTAAAAAATATAGGCCGAAGCATGGGGGCATCCGCCCCAAAAGTTAGGAGCAAATCGCTCCTCCACCCCTGCTGCTCCCATGCTTCGACATATATGCTCTTTTTTTAACTGTGGTGGTGAAATCACCTCCTACAGCGCTGGAGTCACGGCTTTATGTATCGTGGGAGCAAACCCTGTTGCTGTCAAGATAAATAAATCCGCGCTGCAGCTGAATGGCGTACCTGAAAACAAAAAAAATGGTTAACAATAAAACACAGTAAACATAAAGTATAAAAAAAGTATAAATAGATTACATACCTGAAAAGCAAACATTATAAAACATAATAACAATAAAACATTGTAGAATAGAATACAGGAAAAAAGAGCAGAACAATAGAGAGAGAATACAGAGAGAGAGAACAATAAAATGACAACTATTTTTTTCTTTTATTCTATATATTTTTTTGTGTTTTTTTTTTTTTTAATTTTTTTTTTTTACACTTTTTTTTGTAACTGTAACGGTTATAACTGTAACGGTTCCAGGTTCCGGTCTCTCAAAATGCGATGGCATCTTGGGAGACCCTGTGAAAGTGTGTCCTAGTCTGTGCAGTGCTGTACCCTACACTAAAACTCCACTAGTGTATGGTAGCATTCAAAACATACACCAATGCAAAGACCAGGATTGTCAGGACAGGAGGGACAATAATAGCGGGTGTCACGCCTATATCCGTGCTTGCTGCAGACACGACATCTTCTTTGGGGGGGCTCATTGGGTAGGGGTACTCGGGAGGACATACGGAAAATGGCACTCATGCAGCCGGCTTACTGAATTTGGATTGGGAAGGTGAGGTGGAGCACCGTCTGGAAACAGAAGGGCTCTGACAATCTCTTCCTGGAATTTAAGGAAGGATCCAGTCCATCCTGAAGCTCTGTATAGCACATGAACTTTCAACACAAGCCAATTGAAATAAAAAAACAGACACTTTTTTGTGCCAGCGTCTGGCCTTACGGGCAACTAGGTACGGCGCCAACAACTGGTCGTTGAGGTCCACCCTTCCCATATTTTGGTTATATTCGTGGACACAGAGGGGTTTCTCCACAACACCAGTCGCCGTAGGAATTTGGACCATCATGTCTGCATGAAGGGAGGAAAGAACAAAAACATTCTTACTATCCCTCCACTTCACAGCGAGCAAGTTATTACACTTCAAGCAGGCTCTCTCCCCCAGCCTAAGACGGGAATCTACAAGCCGCTGGGGAAAGCCCTGGCGATTAGATCGCATGGTGCCACATGCGCCAATCTGATGATCAAACAAGTGACTAAAAAGTGTCACACTCATGTAATAATTGTCCACATACAAATGGTACCCCTTTCAGAATAAGGGTGACACCAAGTCCCACACAATCTTGCCAGCACTCCCTATGTAATCTGGGCAGTTTGGTGGCTCTACGTGACTATCTCTTCCCTCGTATACCATAAAACTACATGTATAGCCTATGGCCCTGTCACAGAGCTTATACATCTTGACCCCGTATCTGGCACGCTTGCTGGGAGGATACTGTTTGAAAGACAAGCAGCCAGAAAACTTAATCAGGGACTCATCAACGCAGACAACTTGATGGGAAGTAAAACAGTCTGCAAAATGTTGGTTGAAGTGGTTTACAAGGGGCAAATTTTTCAGAGCCTATTGTATCCAGGGTCTCCATGAGGACGACAGAGTTCATTGTTGTGAAATGCATGAACCGCAAGATCTGCTCATATTGTGCCCTAGTCATGGAGGCAGAGAGCATGGGCATATGGTAAATTGGGTCAGTGGACCAATATGACCGCAATATACTCATTTTAACTATGCCCATGTCGAGGGATAGGCCCAGAAAGGTCTTAAATTCAGAAACCGTAATTGGTTTCCAATCTCTGGCAAGGGAGGACTGGGGATTAGTGGCGTGGAATTGACCAGCATACAAATTACTTTGGTCCACAATAGATCTATAGAGATCTTAGGTGAAAAACAGTGAATAAAAATCAAGTGATGTAAAATCAACTGCTTCCAACTAAATGCTGGGTTGGCCAGTGAATGTGGGAAGTACGGGTCCTGCAGAAGTGGTGGGCTCCCAATTAGGATTGGCAAATTCTGCAGGAAAGACACTATGGTCACAACGGGCTTATCTTTGTCTTCTTGGTGGCAGCGGGACACTACTTGTGCTTGCCACCTCGCCAGCTTAAACTGCACTTATGGGACACGTCACCACGTTTTACTGCAGTGCTGGTTTGACTACGACAAGGGTGTACTAGGCCACTGGTGCTTGCCAGTTCACCAGAAGGATGAGCAGCACTAGTATTTCTCTGCTTCATACGAGAGACCTGCGGTTCATGCCCCTCAACAACAGCAGAAGAAGATTGAGGTCTGGTATGCCTGACCTTGGCAGGGACCACAACTCCATCGTCAGAGCTATCTGTCATGGAGCCACTGTCGTCTACAGGATCGTATTCTGAGCCTGAATCTGACAGATGAGTGATTTCCTCTTCACTATCTGTCATGCTCAGAAACGTGTAGGCCTCTTCACTAGTGCACCTTCAATTTGCCATTTTGGGCTCTAAGATTACTGGTACACTAGTGAGACTCACAGGTAAAAAAGCTCCTAGGCTGTCAGCAACTGTATCAAACGCTACCAAAAAAAAACTGTTAGCATTCGCAGGGATCAGGCCTGACTCTGCGAACGCTGAAGTTATGTGTTTAGTGTTTTGTAAGTGACAGTGATCAATCAATACTGCACATGGGTGGGCTGGGCTGGGCTGGGCAGAGGGGAAAAACACAGGTACTAGCAGGTATTTGGGCTGATCCCACTAACACTGCATTTTTGGGAACCCTAACCTGCTGGGGATGCTAGTATAGATCTGATCAGATCAGATATCGATCCATTCAGACACTATACCACTTATGCCCCGTACACACGGTCGGATTTTCCGTCGGAAAATGTGTGATAGGACCTTGTTGTCGGAAATTCCGACCGTGTGTAGGCTCCATCACACATTTTCCATCGGATTTTCCGACAAACAAAGTTTGAAAGCAGGCTATAAAATTTTCCGACAACAAAATCCGTTGTCGGAAATTGCGATCGTGTGTACACAAATCCGACGGACAAAGTGCCACGCATGCTCAGAATAAATAAAGAGATGAAAGCTATTGGCCACTGCCCCATTTATAGTCCCGACGTACGTGTTTTACGTCACCGCGTTCAGAATGATCGGATTTTCCGACAACTTTGTGTGACCGTGTGTATGCAAGACAAGTTTGAGCCAACATCCGTCGGAAAAAATCCTAGGATTTTGTTGTTGGAATGTCCGAACAAAGTCCAACCGTGTGTACGGGGCATAAGGGAGGTTTATGCTGCGTGCATGGGTGTTAGCGGTACTGGCACTAATCTGACACTGCCTGGAGCGATGCAGACCCTATCTGACCCTAAAACCTAATTGATATCACCCGCCGGGCAATCAGGGGGTTAAACCTTTATTGGGTAATAAACAGCAGGTATAAAAAACAAACTAACTAACCAGCGTCACCCGTAACACTTATACAGTGATCACTGGTGAAAGGTTTAACTAGGGGGCAATCAGGGGATTAAAACCTTTATTAGGTAGTATATGGGGGTACCTGACGCTATAAAAAGCTGATGGTGAACCTAAATAACTAACAGGCTAACTAGCGTCAACTGTGACACTCATACGGCGATCAGAAAAATTATCGCTTAGTGACACTGGTGACAGGGGGTGAAAGGGTTAACTGGTGGTGATCAAGGGGTTAAACCTTTATTAGGGGGGGTTAGGCGGGTACCCTAGACCTAAAAGGGCCTACCACTAACAACCCTTAACACTTATAACAGTCACAACATGACACCAATGCAGTGATCAGTAAAAAATAAAAACTGCTATTGGTATCACTGTGACAGGGGGTGACAGGGGTTGATCGGGGGGTGTTTTATGTGCCTATGTGTACTAGTGTTAGTGTAGTGTTGGTGCAACTCACATTGATGTCTTCTCTCCTCTGGCGCTGGAACGAAAAGGCTGCACGAGGAGAGATGGCATCACTTCCTCTGCTTCTGTTTACATTTCAGAAGCAGAGGAAGCTTCTCATTCGTCAGGAGCGATCGTGAGGGAGAGGCCATGAATCAGTGGCCTCCCCCTCAGGAGGGATCACTCCTGAAACTATGACGACCACCTCGGGCACCGAGGGGGAGTAACGTACAGGTACGTTACTCTGCCTGCCCGTGCCATTATGCTGACGCATATCGTCGTGAGGCGGTTGGCAAGTGGTTAATAATATTTTTTGGCTAGGTTTTCTTCAAGTAATTTTTATACATTTGCATTTTCTGTACTATCTGTTTCCAACCACTAGATGGTAGCACTGATTTATCTCATAGCCAGCCTTTGATAGGCTGTTTGCTAATTTTAGCAACTAATTTTCAATTTGTGGATGTTTTGATTACTTCCATTTTTATCTATTACTTTTATTTCCAACTTGGCCCAGTTCCTTTTCTCTTACCCTCCCTTCAGAAACCGGATTAGTATATTTTATATATTTCTTATCTGGTCTCCCAAAACATGGCCACCGTGGGTGTGTTTTAGCCATGTAAGCCTAAACTCTGGTGTAAACATCCGGTTATGATGAGGTTCCACTTCGTGTGGATGAGAGAGAGGCTTTGAGTGCAGGGGGAAGGGATGTTCTTATCCCACCCTCCTATATAAAGAGGCTATGAAGAGCTCTGACCACGCCCCTGACGATGTTCCTATTGGATGAAACGCCATGTGGAGGGTGGAGCTCTGACGCCACGACACTGTAACACGCCGACTGCGGTCATCTTTGTGGTTGGAAACATCTGCTATCCATGACAAATTGCAACTTTTGATATGCCTGTTTTTATTTCTCAAAATTTGAGTACCCTGGCTTTTTATCAGAAATAATTTTTACTTTTGTTTTAAATACTACACCATGAAGAGTTTCTTTCTTGTATCCTATGCATGTACATATGAATTACCATTGAGTGGGACTACAAGATCCAGCCTTCTATGATCCAATTGAAGTGGTTCTGTGGATATATCATGCTTGTTTGACCACCTGTAATTCAGTGGTCCATTTTCTTTGGTAAGAGTCCCGGTGTGTTGATGTTCGGTGAAGGATAATCTCATGTTCACCTTATTGTATCTCTGTCTTCACCATGGGTGGTTCCAGTATTTCCCCTGAACAAAGACTCTGTTTTAACACTATGGACTCTTATTTTATAATTTGATGCTTCTAGCGCTGCATATATTTAACCCTTATAATTCCTGGAAGTGACCTCTTAGATCAGGCAAGGAAGATGCTTGAAATTGGCAACCTTGGTGGGAAAAAGAAAGCTTACAGAATCCCCATCTGTATTTGATGCCATGGGTTTGGAGGATTTGTAGATAGGGCTTCAGGTTTCTCCGTTTTGCAATCGTAACTGGGGACAGATCTGCAAACAATTGAAGAAAATGGTTTTGAAAGAAAAGGTCAGGACATTCTATCGCCACTTGTAAAAGTCTCTCGTTAGTGAGGTAAAAGTGAAATTTGATTATGACATCCCTGGGAGGGCCATCTGTAGGTTTGGGTGCAAGGGATCTGTGAATGCTGTCAAATTCTATACATTTTAATGGAATTTCAGGTGCCAATTCCTGAAAGAAAGCAGTGGTAGTGCCTTGCAAATCAGTTCTGACCTCTGCGATCCCACGGATCCTAAGATTATCCCTGCGGGCTCTGTTTTCAGAGTCTTCCAGTTTTTCACGCAATCTCAAGATCAGCATTCAGTTTATCAACCTCATCCTCATGGCCCTCCAGCACTGTGGTAGTTAAGTCCATCCGCTGCTCTAGCTGGTTTGTGCGGTGGCCTAGCTCTTTAATGCCTCACATTAGATCAGAGGAGAGTTTGCGAGAGGCTGTGGAGATTTCATCCCTCACTATGGAGCAGAATTTAGATAACATTGCATCCGAATCAGACAAATCCAGGCTTACCAGGTCTGTGGGGAATTGCTGCAGGCTGTCTGTATGAGACACCAGACACGCTGCTGAGAGCCTTGTGGTGTCATCAGGCTCAGGGGGCTCAGGCACCATCTTCCCCTTTCCCACAGCAGGGGAAGCTTTATATTGTTTGGATTGTTTAAGCTTGTTCTTCTGCGAGCGGTACATACCCGCGGGTGCTCAGTAGTTTCTGCTATCCCGGGGGCTTGGAATGGCATGTCTGTGGGGGGATAGTGCTCTGTTAGCCGGGGTTTCAATGTCCGGTGGCATGGAGCGCAGGTACTAGACAGCCATAACCCGCGATCGCGCAAATGCGTCCTTTTTCTCTTCTAATTTTAGTGAATGGTAGTGTGTCTATTTATATTTCCTTTTGTGGAAAAGTTTTTTTCCCTATTGTGGGGTCACCAGTACAGTATTTGTACATTGAAATCATATCTCCTCTCAAGCGTCTCTTCTCCAGAGAGAATAAGTTCAATGCTTGTAGTCCTTCCCCACAGCTGAGATCCTCCAGACCCTTTATTAGCTTTGTTGCCTTTCTCTGGACCCTCTCCAGTTCCAGCACATCCCTCCTAAGGACTGGTGTCCAGAATTGGTCGGCATACTTCAGTTGCGGCCGCATCAGAGTCTTGTAGAGTGGGAGAATTATTGTTTTATCTCTGGAGTTAATCCCCTTCTTAATGCATGCCAATATTCTGTTGGCTTTGCTTGTAGCAGCTTGGCATTGCATGCCATTGATGAGCCTGTCATCTACTAGGACCCCCAGGTCCTTTTCCATCCTAGATTCCCCCAGAGGTTCTCCTCTTAGCGAGTAAATTGCATTCATATTTTTGGCACCCAAATGCATTATTTTACATTTTTCAACATTAAACCTCATTTGCCATGTAGTTGCCCCCCCATTAATTTGTTTAGATCTTCTTGCAAGGTTTCCACATCATGCATAGAAGTTATTGCCCTGCTTAGTTTTGTATTGTCAGCAAATACTGAGATTGAGCTGTTTATCCCATCCTCCACATCGTTTATGAATAAATTAAATAGGGTTGGTCCCAGGACAGAACCCTGGGGGACCCCACTTTCCACCCCAGATCATTCTGAGTACTCACCATTTATCACCACCCTCTGGACTCGCCCCCATAGCCAGTTTTCAATTCATGTAGTTAGTTTAGTTAGTTTGTACAGTAAACATTTATAGGTAACTGTATTGAATGCCTTTACAAAATCCAGATACACCACATCAACAGGTCTTCCTTTATCTAGTTGGCAGCTCACTTCCTCATAGAAGGTTAATAGATTTGTCTGGCAACTGCTAATTACTGCTAATGATACAGTTTTAATGACTAAAATCTTGTATATAGTCCCTTATCATCCCCTCAATAAGTTTGCAGACTATTGATGTTAGGCAAACTGGCCTCTAGTTCCCAGGGATGTATCTTGGCCCTTTTTTTAAATATTGGTGCTACATTGACTTTTCTCCAATCAGCTGGTACCATTCCAGTAAGTAGACTGTCCATAAAAATTAAGAACAATGGTCTGGCTATCACTTGACTGAGTTCCTTAACCACTTGCCGACCAGCCACCATCATTATACGGCAGCAGGTCGGCTCTCCTGCGCAAATCGCCGTAGCTGTATGGCAGCTCGTGCAGGTGCGATAGCTGTATGGCGGGGGCGCGCACTCACGCCCGCGCACTCACGCCCGCGGCATGCTGCGGGAGCATGCCCGTGGGTCAAGCAGACTCGATGTCGGCCAGTGACCCGGGATCACCTAGTACAGATTCAGAATGGGGATCTGCCTTTTTAAACAAAGCAGATCCCCATTCTGACAGGAGATCTACTGTTCCCAGTGATCAGGAAAAGTGATCTCTGTCATGTACCTACCATCCCCCCTACAGTTAGAACACGCTGAGGGAACACAGTTAACCCCTTGATCGCCCCCTAGTGTTAACCCCCTCCCTGCCTGTGTCATTTTTACATTGATCAGTGCATTTTTTGTAGCACCGATCAGTGTAATAATGTCACTGGTCCCCAAATAGTGTCATTTGGGATCAGATTTGTCCGCTGCAGTGTTGCAGTCCCACTAAAAATTGCAGATTGCTGCCATTACTAGTAAAAACAATACAAATTTTAAAAAGTCCCTAAATCTATCCCATAGTTTGTAGACGCGATAAGTTTTGCACAAACCAATCAATATATGCCTATTGCGATTTTTTTTTACCAAAAATATGTATAAGAATATATATTGGCCTAAACTGATGAATACATTTGTTTTTTTATTTTATTTTGTTTGGATATGTAATAAAGCAAAAAGTAATATATTTTTTTTTTTCAAAATTGTCTCTCTTTATTTATAACGCAAAAAATAAAAACCGCAGAGGTGTTCAAACACCACCAAAAAAAGCTCTATTTGTGGGAAAAAAAGGACATCAATTTTGTTAGGGTACAGCATCACATGACCGCGCAGTTGTCAGTTTAAGCGACGCAGTGCTGTATCGCAAAAAATGGCCTGGTCATTAAGGGGGGAAATCTTTCCTGGGGCTGAAGTGGTTAAGGACCCACGGGTGCAAGCCATCTGGTCTCGGTGACTTAATAATGTTAAGTTTTTCAAGTCTATTTGTAATTCTGTCCTCTGTTAGCCATGAGGGTGCTTCCTGCGACGTGTTATAAAGATTTACATTACAGTCATGGTTACTGAATCCCCCCGTTTCCCTTGTGAAGACTGAGGAGAAGAATAAATTCAAAACCTTCGCCATCATCCTTTATGGGGCCAATATGTTCTGACCTTCCTTTCTTACTATTTATGTAATAAAAAAATTTCTTTGTTCTTTTTTAGAACAAAATATTACAGCGCACACATGCAAAAAAGACATTTACCTCCAGCAAGGCTAGTTTAAAACACCTAAACATTTTCAAAAAAACATCAAAAAATATGGGGATTTGGTCACACCATGGTGCTAAGCCCACTTACTGCGACAAAGTACCCCATGATTAGTGGGTCCTACACTATCCATAGATGGGAGATCATGCTTCTCTGAACCATAAGAGCAATACACTCTTCTATATGGGAGAACTTTGAGGTTTCCACCCATGACACAAGTGGACACTAATGAGAGGTACTTTATTTTGTTTTTTTTTACTCTCCTCCGCTATGTGCCTTTCATGTTCTATTTTAGTGACCCTGATTGCACTCTTACATTTCTTATTGCATTCTTTGTAAAGTTAGAATGCTGACGATGACCCCTCAGCCTTGTATTTTTTGAAGGCCTTCTCCTTTGCTTTTTTATGCGTTTTTACATTGTAGTTAAGCCACCCAGGACTTTTGTTAGCTCTTTTAAATTTATTTCCCATTGGAATACACTGGCCAATACCTTTATTTAATATGCTCTTAAAGCTCTCCCAATGTTCCTAAGTTTTTTTTGTTCCTAGGATTTTATCCCGTTTAATATCTTCTAGCAAAGAGCACAGTTTAGGGAAGTTGGCTCTTTTGAAATTCAGTGTATTTGTATTACCTTGTGCTTCTTATTTCTGTTATTTATACTAAAGCTAATTGATCCGTGGTCGCTGTTTCCTAAGTTTCCCCCTATTTCCACATCTGTGATCAGGTCTGTATTGTTAGTAATTAGTAGGTCTAGTAACGCGTTGTTTCTTGTTGGTGCATTTACCATCTGACCCATGAAATTGCCCTGCAAGGCATTTAGGAAATGACAAGCCTTAGACTAATGTGTGGTACCTTCCGCCCAGTCTAGATCCGGATAGTTAACCACTTACGGACCCCCCGGAGTCATTATACGTCGGCTGTTTGAGAAGGGTTATCATTGTTATGGCAGCAGCTAGCTACCATAACCCTGGTATCCTCTTCTCCAGCAGGCGGTCCACTTTCAGATAAAAGTTGTCTCTGTGGCGGATTCACCACAAGATCACTTTTATCGGCTGCGGGAGAGGGCCCCCCTCCCATCGCGCTCCGGTGCCCTCTGCCGCTTACCCGAGCCGCCGTTCGTTAGCATGTGTGGTATGGAGCTGAGTGAGGGGAAGATGGCCCCCACCCAGTTTCACAACATTGCACAGCGGAAGCGACATCAAAACGTCACTCCTGCCCGTCACTTTTTTTTTTTAGGTTATTTTTTTGTATTGCATTTTAGTGTAAATATGAGATCTGAAGTCTTTTTGACCCCAGATATAATATTTAAGTGGTCCAGTAATGCTTTTTTTCTATTACAAGGGATGTTTACATTCCTTTTAATAGGAATAAAAGTGACACCATTTTTTTAAAAGAACAGTGTAAAAAGAAAAAATAATAGGTAAAATAAATAAGAAAAAAAAAAATTTAAATGCGCCCGTCCCACCGAGCTCGCGTGCAGAAGGGTACGCATACGTGAGTAGCTGCCGTATATGAAAATGGTGTTCAAACCACATATGTGAGGTATCACTGCAATCGTTAGCATGAGAGCAATAATTCTAGCCCTAGACCTCCTCTGTAACTAAAAACATACAACCTGTAGAATGTTTTAAATGTTGCATATGGAGATTTTTAAGGGTGAAAGTTTGTCGCCATTCCACGAGCGGGCACAACTTTGAAGCGTGACATGTTGGGTATCAATTTACTCGGCATAACATCATCTTTCACAATATAAAAAAAATTGGGCTAACTTTACTGTTGTCTTATTCAATTCAAAAAAGTGTATTTTTTTTTAAAAAAAGTGTGTTTGTAAGACCGCTGCGCAAATACAGTGTGACAAAAGTATTGCAACAACAGCCATTTTATTCTCTAGGGTGTTAGAAAAATATATATATAGTGTTTGGAGGTTCTATGTAACTTTCTAGCAAAAAAATTATTTTAACTTATAAACAACAAGTTTGAAAAATAGGCTTGGGGTTGAAGTGGTTAAATTCTTCCATTATAAGGACACTTCCCATCCTTGCCGCCATTCCAAACTGTGATAGGAGGTATGCCTCCCCCTCCTCCCTCAGATTAGGGGGCCTATAGCATATGCCCAGTATTACTTTCCCCTTAGTTTCCTCCCTTTGTAGCTCCACCCATAAGGATTCCACCTCCTCCCTTGCTCCATTGGTGATTTTGTCCCTCATAATCACTTGCACGTCATTCTTGATGTACAGGCATACCCCTCCCCCTTTTTTACCATCCCTATCTCCGCGATATAGGGAATACCCCGAGATGGTTGCCAACCAATCATGAGAGCTGTTAAACCAAGTCTCTGAGATTCCCACAAAATCTAGATCCTCCTCGTACATCAGCAGCTCGAGTTCTCCCATCTTGTCAGCCAGACTTCTAGTATTAGTATACAAGCTTCGTAGTTTTGTCCAGTCGCATACTATCCCCTTGTTGGTAATGAGGCTGCAATTTGGATTTGTTAAGTTACTTACCTTGGGTTTAGGTATTTTAATCTCCCTACTGCTAATGCCCCCTATATTACCCACTGGACCTTGTTCCACGCTGGCTATCTCCCTCTCCCTCCATGGTGTAGTAAAATAAAACTCCTTTTATTAAAACCACAATCGGCATTGAGTCTAGCCTCAATAGAGAGTACTGCTCCAGCGTTCATTTTTTGAGCCTTTGCCAATGTGATGCCGATTGTGGTTTTAATAAAAGAAGTTTTATTTTACTACACCATGGAGGCTTTTCTGTACTTCTTCTAATTCCCTCTCATATAAGACAAGCGGTAAAACTGAAGCCGGCCGGCTACATTGAATCCTCAGTGCATGTGAAGGATTACAGTCTGCACAAACAGATCAGCTGCTCCTCTAATCAGCTGTTCCAGCTTGCGGGACTTCTCCACATAGCTGTCCTGATGCTAGTGGAGGATAGCATGCAGATGGATATATGAATAGGAGAACCCCATCCGCCGTTCCTGACTGAGGGATTCACTAAATCTGAGCCAGTAAGACCCCCGTAACAGGGGTCCCACGTATCTGGTAAGCGGCCGCCCTTTTTCATTTTACCCTGGGATCCTAGCACTTATTGAAGCAACCTTTCTATTTAGGAAAGCACCTAGTTGGATCACAGAACTGTTTAGAATTGCCTGTTTTCAATCACCCACTCCTCAAGAGGACTTTGTCATTATATTATTATAAGTGTTTTATTTGTATTCTTTTTGCCAAGTGTAGCGCTGGTAGATTTGCGATCTACCATATGTTAGGTAAATTTAGTAACTTGTTCGTTAAATAGGTTAGGTTTGCCTCTGTTCCAGCTTGGCTGACGTTGTGTGTGTTTCCGTGCTGACCGGTGGGTGTCGCTGTTGTCACTGGTCAGTGTTGGAAATGCAACGTGTCAAAGCGTAAGGATGCTCTTCTGTCCCGGAGACAACTCGGTGGAGGTGGTCCTCCGAGATGCATTCTGGGCGAGGGTATTTATGGGACAGACGCCATATTGTGGGGTTCATTTTACAGCCACCTGCTGGCCCTCCTGGCCGACAGGTATGCATTAGAGAAGCAATCTCGTGGTCCTCCGTTCCGGAGGCCCATGTTGCTGCGGCGCAGGGGTAGGCCCAGAAGCTTGTCTGGGGCCTACCACAGCAGCCGAGGAATGGTCCTGGGCTGTCTATCCAAGGGGAGGAAGCTGGACAACCGAGGAGATCCCAGGCGAGGACCCGTCATGGAAGAATCACGCAGCATGCTGGTCTGGAGAGGGGCCTGGTGTCTCAGTTGGAGGACGTATCCTAAAAGTAACTATACAGCATAGTGTTGCTGGGTTGGCTTAAAGGTTCAAGCACTGTGACTGACGATCATTGCAAAAAACCAATACATCCTGTGGCAGAGGATTGTACTGGTTTATCCCAAACAAGTCTGTGGCAGAGACTTTTGTTCGTGCTATGTACTGGCTGCTGGGCAAGTGAGAGAGGCCTATCCAGGCGAGCAAAGAGTGTGTCCCATGAGGGGAGCGCATTCTATTATAATATCCAAATTCTACCAGGACATTTGTCAAGAACCTTACAAGAAGATATTTGAGTTTCTTCTGCAGTTTCCCTTCTGCCTCTTTCCTGCTATTTACTTAGTAGATTGTTCAATAAAGCATTGAAAACGTACTCAAGTGTTGGTGCATGTATCCTCCCGGTGCCGGTAAAACAGAGGGAAGGAGAGTGAAGGTAACAAGCCCGCTTAAACCAGCAGCTCCACCGAGAGTTAGTGCTACACAAGGCACTATTCACGTACACACCCAGGTCTTTTTCTGTAGTCGGGTGGTTCAGACATTAGTAGGGCACCTGAGTTCTTTTAATCAATAATTACTATTAGTAGTGTCTCTTTGCTCAGCCTCCCCTGTAATCTGTAATCTAATATTTGCAGGGCTTGTCAGTCGGTACCTTAGTTATGCTGCTTCCCTGGTCTGTCTGTCACATTGCCCTCCAGTCTGCGGTTACACTTACCCGCTGCCTCTCCCGGTCAATTTTCCACCTCCTGATCCCGCTGGTTTCACGCCTCCTCTGTCTGCATCTGTGGGGTTATACTGTCCCCAGTCACTCCCACTCCACCACCATGATGATCCCAATGTCCGGCACCTGCAGCCGCTCTCAGTCCCCGGGTCACTCGATGCCTCTCTCGGTCACAGGGGGGGGGGGGGTCCGGTCACAGTTTACACAATCCCTCCCACACAACGCTGTTTCAGCATCAGCATCTGCACTTCTGTGCCAAAAACTCTGCAACAGCACCACCTAACTGCCAGTGGATCAATGAAGGAATATTATTTTTAACACTAGTTGAGGAAGGCTATCTAGTAGTTAGGTGATTTTGTGGTTATTCATGTTGGCTGCAGAGTATCCACCCCCCCATTCATGAGAAGAAATTACCCCCCCATTCATGTTTCTTCCTGGATGCCCACTACTTGTAGAAATTACTACATCTTCTGCATAGAAATATTTGTTGTTCTAATGCCACAGGAGGTCCTGGGATGAGTCCAGAAGCTTTGCCAAGCTATCATCCTGGTATGATAAATCTCCACTCTTCATTGCTGCATTGTTGAATTTGAAGGATGAAGGAGGACTCCTGCTGGAAAAATGGTCCTGGGAATGCCGCCTGGAGGAGGAGCCATGATGCCAACCCAAGGCCTGAGAGTTTCAGTGAACACCACGCGAGAGATCTGAGGTGCCAGCCAGAAGACCCAAACCTAGCCCAAATGCATCAGTTCCAGTCTGTCTGTGGATGTCAAGTTCTAGAAAGAGGCAAGTTTTGATGGGGTGGAGAATCTTCTGATTTCATGGATGAGTACAGAATCAAATCCTTGGAGGTATTTAAAAAGTTTAGGAAATTAAATTAAAGCGGGGTTCCACTCAAATTTTTAATTTAATCTTAGCCCCTTCAGTTAATTGCATAGATGTTCAAATGCCACACAAATTTTTTTTATCGCTATAATTACCTTTATATTGTACTTTATTGTGGCACTTCCTGTCTCTCCTCCCATGGGAGTAGGTGTGTTTATTGCCTTTCCCCGGCGCCGCACTGTCTCCTGGGAGCTTAGTTTTAGGCTTCCCAAGATTCAGTGCGGGAACAATGATCATGCGTGTGAACAAGCTGTGAATGAACAGCATTCACCGCATCCAGGAAATCAATGCTTGTGGGCTTCACATGCCCACAAGCAAGATGGAAACAGCCAGCATCACATTTTTTAAGTTATTCTTCAGTACGAAAACAGACAGAGGCAGAAATATTACACCCAAACTGTGAGTATTATTTTGGGGTTAGCAAATTGTCTCAATGACCTAAAAAAAAAAAAAAAAATTGGTCGCCGGACTCCCACTTTAAGGAGTGAAATAATGTGGACTTTGAATACTGGAATTTTTATGGACATTTATAAGACATACAAAAGAGACTATTTTTGTGTTCTTTTCTATTTTTGCTGAAGACTTTTTTATTAACTTCCAGACTGTCATGCCCCCTCACTCTTGTTTTTCATGAACTGTCACTCCCCCTCCCCTTTATTTTTCATGGACACTTGCTATACAACTGAGATCTTGATATCTACTAATTCTGATGTGTTTATTGTTCTTTATTTTATACATGCTTAAGATAGTAACACATTTATAATAATATCAGTCCAGGTTGAGGCATATTAAGGGCAACAGGATTTGTAATTGTCACATTCGTGACAAAAGAGGTGGTTGAAAGGATCTTGTAAAAAGCTCCCCTAATATTTACACTGCTTTGTGCTATTACTCCTTTAACCACTTCAGCTCTGGAAGAATTTACCCCCTTCCTGACCAGAGCACTTTTTGCGATTTGGCACTGCGTCGCTTTAACTAACAATTGCGTGGCGTGCAACACTGTACCTAAACAAAATCGATGTCCTTTTTTTCCCCACAAATAGAGCTTTCTTTTGGTGGTACTTGATCACCTCTGCGGTTTTTATTTTTTGTGCTATAAACAAAAAAAGAGCGACAATTTTGAAAAAAAATGCATTATTTTTTACTTTTTGCTATAATAAATATCCCCCAAAAATATATAAAAAAAACTATTTTTTTCCTCAGTTCAGGCCGATATGTATTCTTCTACATATTTTTGGTAAAAAAAAATTGCAAAAAGCGTATATTGATTGGTTTGAGCAAAAGTTATAGCGTCTACAAAATAGGGATAGATTTATAGCATTTTTTAATTTTTTTTTTTACTAGTAATGGCAGCAATCTGCAATTTTTATTGTGACTGTGACATTATGGTGGACACATCGGACAATTTTGACACATTTTTGGAACCATTGGCATTAATACAGCAATCAGTGCGATTAAAAATGCATTGATTACTGTAAAAATAACACTGGCAGTGAAGGGGTTAACACTAGGGGGCAGTGAAGTGGTTAACTGTGTTCCCTGGGAAGTGATTCTAACTGAAGGGGGAGGGACTAACTACAGAAAGTGACAGATCATGGTTCCTAGCTAATAGGAACACACGATCTGTCACTCCTGTCAGAACAGAACAGGGAAGTGACATAGTTACATAGTTAGTAAGGTTGAATAAAGACACCAGTCCATCCAGTTCAACCTGAGTGAGTGTTTACAATTGTCCCTATCCCTGTACATTGTTTACACACACTCGTCTCTGTTCTGTCTCTCCTCTTCACGATCGCTTGTGACCGGCGACAGTCGGCCATGAGCACCGGCACCCCCGGGTGCGCGTCTGCTATCCGGACCCCGCGAGCCCACGTACAGTTACGTGGTTTTGCGCAGGGGAGCCAACCTGCCGCAGTAAAACTGCAGCGGCTGGTCCCGAAGCAGTTCTATATATTGTTGCTCTGTAGTTAAAAGTAGGAAATATGTTTCTATAGAGAATGAGGAAGTCTTTTTAGTTTTGTACTAACCACAAGCTAGAGTCTGGGACAAAGTAATGTGATTAAAGCCTGTGTACTGTTATAAAAAGTGTCTGTACATTGTCAGGTGAGTTTTGCTATGAATAAATGTTTATACATGGGGGAGTTGTTTAGCCTGGCCTGGATTGGTAATGACGCATGGGTGGGTTATATTCTGATTGTATACTATAAGAAATACTGTACCCAGAAAATAAAACAGCAGTGTAAAAATTCTGGTCTCTGTTGGGTCATTATATATTGCTCCCTGCGCAGAATTGGAGAGAAGTGCCTGTAATAATGTAATGTAATTAGACAGTAATAAAAGTGATAGCTAGCAATAGAGGTATAGGAGGACAGAGGGTCCCTCACTGCTCATTGTGAATGACAGCTCCATAGCTGACAGATGAATGTAAAAACAAAAGGGGATGGATATGATCATATTTGTTCAATGATGTCACCTGGGATACCTCCCTACTTTTTTTACATTCTGCTGTGGGGACCAGGAGCTGCCATTTTCAGTGAATGGTAATCAGAATCAGATGTGTTTTTTCTTGTGGCGGGTCAGCGGGCATTGTTCATTATGTCCTTTGATGAGGATATGCATTGTGAATGACATGGTTGGTGATAGATTTACATTGTACATCATGGGACTTTTTTTATTAATAAACAACTTGTCAAGGTGTGTCAGTGTGTTTATTGACTCATTACATTTGTAGCGGTCACATTTTTGGTACATAACTTAATGTATGTTATATCTTAGCATCTGGCGCCATCTAGCGGCTAAAATATAAAAGGACTGGATCTTTGTTTTTCATCGTTCAAGAAGTTGACATGGAAGTGTTTGTTTGTTTACATTGAATATTAACTTGACCTACCCATAATGCCAATTAACTCCCATGAATATCAGGAAAACAGAACTGCATTGTGGGAATTTTATAAAAGGGCTTGGCGCAGCCATCTTAGGTCTCTTGGACACGCATGGCCAGCCTGGGAGGATCTGTGTGAGGTCTCCAGTGCAGCACGGCCTACCTCCATGGAAGAGCGATCTGAGCAGCAATACTGCGACACATCAGTGAGCTAGGCTGAAGGCGGGGCAAGACTGGGAAGGAGCCAGAGGAACCTGTCGTAGCCATCTGAGGGTGTCGGAGCATCTCGTTGTGTGGAGCGGTGCAGTACGTAGGTGCCGGGGTACCAGAGACAGGACCCAGTATACCAGAGCGGAACTTCCTGACAACACTGACCTGGTTGGGTGAGAGGGATGATGCCCAAAAGTTTCCTTGGTGCACTTTTGCACATCCACCTGTACAATACAGAGCTGCTGGGATCCATAGTCCCACAATCAAAGGATTAGACTGAGCTCAAAATAGGCCACGGGCCTGTAATTTAGTGAGGATCTGGTACTGTCCGGTTGGCATCAGAGATAATTGCAGTACTGCTGTACCATAACTTTGATTCAATATTCAGCTTGTTTGATCAGGAGCCATTAACCCTTGGATTACAAATTCACTTTATTCATAGCTAGCCGAAGAAAGAAGAAAAGAAGGACTGTCTAATAAAACACAAGGATTTGTGTTTCATTGTCATATGTAAATTACTGTGATACCAAGTAATGGGAGCTCCCTAAATATTGTATTATACTTTTATCAAATCAGCATTTGATTTCTTTATAGTTATAAAGCGTGCAAAGAATAGGACAGTGCTCATAGTGAAATCAAGTCACTCTGCCATTTGTCCTATTTTCTTTAGCACATTACTAGCAAGTTACTTTAAACACTTTACATCTGTACAATATCTTTGTAAGCTGAAGTCAGTTGACTGTCAGACTACGTTGGTCTGACAGTACAACCATTGTGGTGTTCTACTTTAAAGCGAATACAGTAAACAAAGTTCTTGTTTAAGTAGAATTGTGTGAGTGTTGTTTTCCTTTGCATTATCGACCAAGTGGAGACCAAAGGTAAAGATAAAAAGGTATATTACATTGTATATTATGAAATTGTCTTTAGAGTCTTTACTGCACACTATTACACCACAGCTGTGTCAGGGGGGCTGAGAGAAATCAAAGGGGTGACAAAGCAGAGTACAGGCCCAAATAAAATACAGCAGCTCCTGCGGGGGGTTTTGCTACATGTGGGGGCTCGTCTGGGATTTTAACCACTTATGCCTTACTAGAATGGAGGAAGGCACCAGTGTGAGACTGTCTGACAGAACTGAACTCTGCCTGACACATCCTGCCAAGCATGAGGAGACAGAGCTCACTCAGCAAGAATTCAGGCAAGAGTCCCCCCCCACGAAGAAAAGGGCAGCTAATAAAACAGTTGGAGTTTCTGAGAGGAATTCAGAGTCAGAGCAACAGTTAACCGAGTTGAAACAGCAATATAAGGAAATACAGGAGAGGTTTCAGGAGACTTCCAACATGATTGCAGAACACATTAAGGGACTAACTTTCACATGCAGAGACCTGGGTGACAGTCAAATGATACCCAGGCCGGTGTCAGTAATAGAGATGAGCCGAACACCCCCCAGTTCGGTTCGCACCAGGAAATGCAAATGGACCGAAAATTTGCACGAACATTAGAACCCCATTGAAGTCTATGGGACTCGAACGTTCAAAATCAAAAGTGCTAATTTTAAAGGTTAATTTACATGATATTGTCCTAAAAAGAGTTTGGGGACCTGGGTCCTACCCCAGGGGACATGTATCAATGCAAAAAAAAGTTTTAAAAATGGCCGTTTTTTTGGAGCAGTGATTTTAATGATGCTCAAAGTGAAAAAAGTGAAAATATTCCTTTAAATATCGTACCTGGGGGGTGTCTTTAGTATGCCTGTAAAGTGGCGTGTGTTTCCCGTGCTTAGAACAGTCCCTGCACAAAATGACATTTTTAAAGTAATAAAAGTCATTTAAAACTGCTTACGGCTTTAATGTAATGTCCGGTCCCGGTAATATGGATGAAAATCAGTGAGACAAACGGCATGGGTACCCCCCCCAGTCCATTACCAGGCCCTTTGGGTCTTGTATGGATATTAAGGGGAACCCCTCACCCAAATTAAAAACAGGAAAGGCTTGGGGGCCCAGGCCCTCTGAACAGCAGTATACAGGCGGTGCAAACAAGACAGGGACTGTAGGTTTGTTGTTAAGTAGAATCTGTTTGTAATTTTGAACTTGTACATTTTTAAAGTGTAGCTCCAGCCAAAAAATCTATTTTTAAGCTTTTTGGAAAACATAGGGAAGGGTTATCACATTGTGACATTTGTTTTGCTGTCTGTGCACCTCTTCAGAAGATTTTACCTCACTTTCTGTCCCAATGACAAATGTTTTTTGACAATTTGGGGTTTTTAGTGAAACAAGGATTGGTGATAAAGCATCAGTGGAAAGGAGACACGTTTTTCCCATATTAACTCTTACAGGAGAGAATTTCCCTTCCTAGGGGTAGATTTCATCTCAATTCCTGTTGTCCCCTTCCGTTTGCAAGTAGGAGTCGTTTGTAAGTGGGATGTTTGAAAGTAGGGGCCTGCCCTATATACTCTGCAGAAATTGGGGCCTTAGGTGTCGGTGTTGCCACAACACTGTAAGCCCTCACAGTTACTCTTGGTGGGCGCAGGAACGGGCTCTGCTGTGAAATATTAGATCAAGAAATGTAATTACATGTCCCTGTTGAACAGGGTCAGAAAAATTGGGCCTTTGGTGGTGCTGGTGCTACAACACTGTAAGTCCTCACAGTTACACTTGGTGGACGAAGAAACTGGCCCTGCTCTGAAATATTAGATCAAGAATTGTAATTACATGCACCTGTTGAACAGGATCAGAAAAATTGGGCCTTTGGTGGTGGTGGTGGTGTTGCTACAACACTGTAAGTCCTCACAGTTACGCTTAGTGGGAGCTGGAACGGGCCCTGTTGGGAAATATTAGATCAAGAATTGTAATTACATGCACCTGTTAAACAGGGGCAGAAAAATTGGGCCGTTGGTGGTGGTGGAGCTGGAGCCACAACACTGTAAGTCCTCACAGTTACTCTTGGTGGGCGCAGAAACAGGCCATTCTGTAAAATATTAGATCAAGAATTGTAATTACATGTTCCTGTTGAACAGGGGCAGAAAAATTGGGCCTTAGGCACTGGTGCCACAACACTGCAACCCCTCACAGATACGGTAGTTGGAGTGCAGAAATGAGCCCTCCTGCAAAATATTGCATCAAAAATTGTAATTACACATCCCTGTTAAACAGGGTCTGAAAAATGGGGCCTTAGGCACTGGTGCTGGTGCAACAACACTGCAACCCCTCACAGATACTCTAGTTGAGTGAGGCAATGAACCCTCCTTGCAAAATATTGCATCAAAAATTGTAATTACACGCCCCTGTTAAACAGGGGCTAAAAAATTGGGCCTTAGCTACTGGTGGCAGTGCCCGGAACCAAAAATATTCTTACAAGCTATCAGCATGATCATTGAGGAGGAAGAGGATAGTCACTCAGCATAACAAGATCGTCACTCAGTATCAGCATAGGCAGTCTTGAAGGGATCTGACATTTCAAAAAAAATTATTCGGTTACATCAGCATCAGGTGCTTGGTAGCTGGTGGTGATCCAAGACTGATTTATTTTTATAAAGGTCAGTCGATCGACCGAGTCGGTGGACAAGTGCACCCTGTGATCAGTTACAAAACCTCAAGCAGCACTGAATGTGCATTCCTGAAAGAACGCTGGATGCAGGACAGGCCAGTAGCTCAATTGCATACTGTGCAAGCTCTGGCCAGTGATCCATCCTCAAGACCCAGTAACCCAGAGGATTTTCAGTGGGAAAGGTGTCCAAGTCAGATCTTGCCCCTAGGTATTCCTGCACCATGTAAAACAGACGCTGGCGATGGTTGCTGGAACCAATCATACCTTGGAGCTACGGACTAAAAAATTGTCTGAACACATCGGTCAGACGGCCACCTTCTCCACCGCTCCTTCTTTGACTGACCGAAGCTTCAGCAACACGTTGTTCAGGAACAGGAGTTTGTAACCTCCCAGTCTCTGGGAACCCATTGCACAGACCTTTCTGCAAGGCCTCCCGAAGATGTTTCATCCTCTGCTCCCTCTGCGATGGCAAGATAAGGTCCGCAACCTTATCCTTGTAACGTGGATCAAAAAGAGTTGCCAGCCAGTAACAATCCCTCTCCTTGATACCACGAATACGAGGATTCTTCCACAGGCTTTGCAGGATCAGGGAGGCCATGCAGCGTAGGTTTGCTGAGGCATTCGGTCAGGAGTCCTCTGGTTCGCTAAGGATGACATGATCCGCAGCTACCTCCCCCCAGCCACGTACAAGTCCATGGGTTTCTCGGGACTGTAAATGATCCCTTAAAGACTGCTGCTGATGCTGAGTGCCAGGCTCCACCTCCATGCTGACACAATCCTCCTCTTCCTCCTCCCCCTCCTCCTCCTCGTCCTCTTCTTGTGTGATTGGCGGGCACGCAGGAACACTGTCTGGATAAAGGGGTCCTTGAGAGCTAAGGAAGTCCTCCTCTTCCTGCCTCTGTTCTGCCTAAAGTGCCCTGTCCATTATTCCACGTAGCGTGTGCTCCAACAGGTGGACAAGGGGGACAGCATCACTGATGCATGCACTGTCACTGCTCACCATCCTCGTGGCCTCCTCAAATGGTGACAGGACATTGCATGCATCGCTGAACATGGCCCACTGGCGTGGGGAAAAAAAACAAGCTCCCCTGACCCTGTCCTGGTGTCATAGTCACACAGGTACTCATTGATGGCCCTCTGCTGTGTGTGCAGCCGCTGCAACATCGCCAACGTTGAGTTCCACCTTGTGGGCATGTCACAGATTAGGCGGTTCTTGGGCAGGTTGAATTCCTTTTAGAGGTCAGCCAGCCGAGCACTGGCATTATATGACCTGCGGAAATGCACACAGACTTTCCTGGCCTGCCTGAGGACATCCTGTAAGCCCGGGTACCTGCCCAAGAACCACTGCACAACCAAGTTAGGACGTGAGCCAAACATGGCACATGGGTCAGTTGTCCCTGTCAGAGGGCGGAGAGGAGGTTGGTGTCATTGTCGCAAACCACCATACCTGCCTTAATCTAGCATGGCATCAACCACCTCTGAACCTGCCCCTGCAGAGCTGACAGAATCTCTACCCCAGTGTGGCTCCTGTCCCCCAAGCACACCAGCTCAAGCACCGCATGGCATCCATACCAGACCCTTCAGGTCTGGTATGGATTTTAAGGGGAACCCCACGCAAATTTTTTTTTAAAAATGGCGTGGGGGTCCCCCCCTAAAAATCCATACCAGACCCTTATCCGAGCACGCAACCTGGCAGGCTGCGGGAAAAGAGGGGGGATGAGAGAGTGCCCCCCCTCCTGAACTGTACCAGGCCACGTGCCCTCAACATTGGGAGGGTGCTTTGGGGTAGCCCCCCAAAACACCTTGTCCCCATGTTGATGGGGAGAAGGGCCTCATCCCCACAACCCTTGCCCGGTGGTTGTGGGGGTCTGCGGGCGGGGGGCTTATCGGAATCTGGAAGCCCCCTTTAACAAGGGGACCCCCAGATCCCGGCCCTCCCCCTGTGTGAAATGGTAAGGCGGTACTTCCTACCATTTCACAAAAAAACTGTCAAAATGTTAAAAATAACAAGAGATTGTTTTTGACAATTCCTTTATTTAAATGCTTCTTCTTTCTTCTATCTTCTATTTTCTATCTTCTATCTTCCTTCGGTTTCTTCCTCCATCTTCTTCTTCTTCTGGTTCTTCTGGTTCTTCCTCCGGTGTTCTCGTCTGGCATCTTCCTCCGCGGCGCCGGTGTCTTCTACCCTTCTTTTTCTCGGGCCGCTCCGCATACATGATGGCACGATGGGAGGCTCCCACTGTGTGACGCTTCTTCTCTTCTGACGGTTCTTAAATAATGGGGGGCAGGACCACCCAGTGACCCTGCCCCATCTGAGGCACGGGGACTTGATGGAGACTTCCCTGTGGCATTCCCTGTGATGTCAGAAGGGGGCGGGGTTACGTAATGGGTGACCTCGCCCCATCTGAATGCCACAGGAAAGTCCCCGTCAGGTCCCTGTGCCTCAGAGGGGGCGGGGTCACCAGGTGGCCCTGCCCCCGTTATTTAAGAACCGTCAGAAGAGGAGAAGCGTCACACAGCGGGAGCCCTCCCATCATGCCATCATGTATGTGGAGCGGCCCGAGGAAAAGAAGGGAAGAAGACGCCGGCGCCACGGAGGAAGATGCCAGACAAGAACACCGGAGGAAGAACCAAAAGAAGAAGAAGAAGATGGAGGAAGAAACCGAAGGAAGATAGAAGATAGAAGAAAGAAGATAGAAGAAAGAAGAAGCATTTAAATAAAGGAATTTTCAAAAACTGTCTCTTGTCATTTTTAACATTTTTGACAGTTTTTCTGTGAAATGGTAGGGGTACTTTTGTACCCCCTTACCATTTCACACAGGGGGGAGGGCCGGGATCTGGGGGTCCCCTTGTTAAAGGGGGCTTTGAGATTCCGATAAGCCCCCCACCCGCAGACCCCCACAACCACCGGGCAAGGGTTGTGGGGATGAGGCCCTTGTCCCCATCAACATAGGGACAAGGTGTTTTGTGGGGCTACCCCAAAGCACCCTCCCAATGTTGAGGGAATGTGGCCTGGTATGGTTCAGGAGGGGGGGCGCTCTCTCGTCCCCCCTCTTTTCCTGTGGCCTGCCAGGTTGTGTGCTCGGATAAGGGTCTGGTATGGATTTTTGGGGGGACCCCATGCCATTTTTTTTTAATTTTGGCGTGGGGTTCCCCTCAATATCCATACCAGACCTGAAGGGCCTGGTATGGAATTTAGGGGGCCCCTTCACATCATTTTTGTTTTCAAATTTTGGTTCAGGGTTCCCCTGTGGGGAATTCCCATGCCGTTTTTATCAATGAACTTTTATGTGTATTGTCTGACTGGCAATAGCCGCAAGTAGTTTTAAATGACTTTATTTCCTTTGAAATGTCATTTTGCTGTCAGACTGTTCTAAACACGGGAAACATGCGCCCCTTTACAGGCATACTATAGACATCCCCCAGGTATGAAATTTAAAGGAATATTACACTTTTATTGTTTCACTTTAAGCATTATTAAAATCACTGCTCCCGAAAAAACGTCCGTTTTTGAAACTTTTTTTGCATTGATCCATGTCCCCTGGGGCAGGACCAAGATCTTTTAAAGAGTGTTCCGCGGCTTTCGAATTTGCCGCGAACACCGCAAATTGCTCGCTGTCCGGCGAACTGGTGAACAGCCGATGTTCGAGTCGAAGCTCATCCCTAAACAGCAATTGTCTTCAGGTTGCTTTAGGTGCACACTGTGCAGAAGACACTGTACACTAACTGTAAATATTGTAGATGCCTGCCTGTGGTATTAATAGGATCAGGAGAACAGCACCAATTTTATTCAGGTAGCTTTAGGTGCACACTGTGCAGAGGACACAGTACACTAACTGTAAATACTGTAGCTGCCTGTCTGTGGTATTAATAGGATCAGAAGAACACCTCCAATTTTATTCAGGTAGCTTTATGTGCACACTGTGCAGAGGACACAGTACACTAACTGTAAATACTGTAGCTGCCTGCCTGTGGTATTAATTTAGGATCAGAAGAACACCACCAATTTTATTCAGGTAGCTTTAGATGCACACTGTGCAGAGGACACAGTACACTAACTGCAAATACTGTAGCTGCCTGTCTGTTGTATTAATAGGAGCAGAACAACAGCAATTGTCTCCAGGTAGCTTTAGGTGCACACTGTGCAGAGGACGCACTACACTAACTGTAAATGCTGTAGCTGCCTGCCTGTGGTATTAATAGGATCAGAAGAACACCACTAATTTTCTTCAGGTAGCTTTAGGTGCACACTGTGCAGAGGACACAGTACACTAACTGTAAATACTGTAGCTGCCTGCCTGTGGTATTAATTGGAGCAGAACAACAGCAATTGTCTCCAGGTAGCTTTAGGTGCACACTGTGCAGAAGACGCACTACACTAACTGTATATGCTGTAGCTGCCTACCTGTGGTATTAATAGGATCAGAAGAACACCACTAATTTTCTTCAGGTAGCTTTAGGTGCACACTGTGCAGAGGACACAGTACACTAACTGTAAATATTGTAGCTGCCTGCCTGTGGTATTAATAGGAGCAGAACAACAGCAATTGTCTCCAGGTAGCTTTAGGTGCACGCTGTGCAGAGGACGCACTACACTAACTGTAAATGCTGTAGCTGCCTGCCTGTGGTATTAATAGGATCAGAAGAACACCACTAATTTTCTTCAGGTAGCTTTAGGTGCACACTGTGTAGGGCACGCACTACACTAAATTGTAAATACTGCAGCTACCTGCGGTACTGTACTAATAGGATCAGAAGAACACCACTAATTTTCTTCAGGTAGCTTTAGGTGCACACTGTGCAGTGCACGCACTACACTAAATTGTAAATACTGCAGCTGCCTGCGGTACTGTACTAATAGGATCAGAAGAACACCACTAATTTTCTTCAGGTAACTTTAGGTGCACACTGTGCAGAGGACGCACTATACTAACTTGTAAATACTACATCTGCCTGTGGTACTGTACTAATAAGATCAGAAGAACACCACTAATTTTCTTCAGGTAACTTTAGGTGCACACTGTGCAGAGGATGCACTACGCTAACTTGTAAATACTACAGCTGTCTGTGATACTGTACTAATAGGATCAGAAAAACACCACTAATTTTCTTCAGATAGCTTTAAGGTGCAAACTGTGCAGAGGACGCACTACACTAACTTGTAAATACTGCAGCTGCCTGCGGTACGGTACTAATAGGATCAGAAGAACACCACTAATTTTGTTTAGGTAGCTTTAGGTGCACACTGTGCAGAGGATGCACTAAACTAACTTGTAAATACTGCAGCTGCCTGCGGTACTGTACTAATAGGATCAGAAGAACACCACTAATTTTCTTCAGGTAGCTTTAGGTGCACACTGTGTAGGGCACGCACTACACTAAATTGTAAATACTGCAGCTACCTGCGGTACTGTACTAATAGGATCAGAAGAACACCACTAATTTTCTTCAGGTAGCTTTAGGTGCACACTGTGCAGAGGATGCACTACACTAACTTGTAAATACTACATCTGCCTGTGGTACTGTACTAATAAGATCAGAAGAACACCACTAATTTTCTTCAGGTAGCTTTAGGTGCACACTGTGCAGGGCACGCACTACACTAAATTGTAAATACTGCAGCTGCCTGCGGTACTGTACTAATAGGATCAGAAGAACACCACAAATTTTCTTCAGGTAGCTTTAGGTGCACACTGTGCAGAGGACGCACCATACTAACTTGTAAATACTACATCTGCCTGTGGTACTGTACTAATAAGATCAGAAGAACACCACTAATTTTCTTCAGGTAACTTTAGGTGCACACTGTGCAGAGGATGCACTACGCTAACTTGTAAATACTACAGCTGTCTGTGATACTGTACTAATAGGATCAGAAGAATACAACACTAATTTTCTTCAGATAGCTTTAAGGTGCACACTGTGCAGAGGACGCACTACACTAACTTGTAAATACTGCAGCTGCCTGCGGTACAGTACTAATAGGATCAGAAGAACACCACTAATTTTGTTTAGGTAGCTTTAGGTGCACACTGTGCAGAGGATGCACTAAACTAACTTGTAAATACTGCAGCTGCCTGCGGTACTGTACTAATAGGATCAGAAGAACACCACTAATTTTCTTCAGGTGGCTTTAGGTGCACACTGTGCAGAGGACGCACTACACTAACTTGTAAATACTGCAGCTGCCTTCGGTACTGTACTAATAGGATCAGAAGAACACTACTAATTTTCTCCAGGTAGCTTTAGGTGCACACTGCAGAGGACGCACTATACTAACTTGTAAATACTACATCTGCCTGTGGTACTGTACTAATAAGATCAGAAGAACACCACTAATTTTCTTCAGGTAGCTTTAGGTGCACACTGTGCAGAGTATGCACTACACCAACTTGTAAATACTACAGCTGTCTGTGATACTGTACTAATAGGATCAGAAGAACACCACTAATTTTCTTCAGGTGGCTTTAGGTGCACACTGTGCAGAGGACGCACTATACTAACTTGTAAATACTGCAGCTGCCTGCAGTACTGTACTAATAGGATCAGAAGAACACCACTAATTTTCTTCAGGTAGTTTTAGGTGCACACTGTGCAGAGGACGCACTATACTAACTTGTAAATACTACATCTGCCTGTGGTACTGTACTAATAAGATCAGAAGAACACCACTATTTTTCTTCAGGTAGCTTTAGGTGCAAACCGTGCAGAGGATGCACTACACTTACTTCTAAATACTGAAGCTGCCTGCGGTACTGTACTAATAGGATCAGATGAACACTTATTTTCTTCAGGTAGCTTTAGGTGCACACTGTGCAGAGGACGCACTACACTAACTGTAAATACTGTAGCTAATAGGATCAGAAGAACACCAGCAATTTTCTTCAGGTAGCTGTAAATACTGTAAAAACACCTGCCTGCCTGTCAGTAGTAGAAAGAGAATAACAGGAATGGATCTAGCTAAACTGAATACAGTGTGTATATATATATATATATATATATATATATACACAACACCTAGGATGTATATATATATATATATATATATATATATATATATATATATATATATATATATACACAATACACTGTAAGTGCAGCTAACTGACTCGCCTGCGTACTCTATCTAACTTAAATCAAATTACACTGTCTCTCTGTCTATCTATCTCTCTCTCAACGCTGGAACACACTACACAGGGCCACTGTGCAGGCAGGCCTTATATAGTGTGGGGTGTGTACTAAACCCCCTGAGCCATAATTGGCCAAAGCCACCCTGGCTTTGGCCAATTACGGTTCTCTGTACAGACGGCACTGTGATTGGCCAAGCATGCAGGTCATAGTGCATGCTTGGCCAATCATCAGCCAGCAATGCACTGTGATGCCGCAGTGAATTATTGACTGTGACGCGCCGCTCGAATTTGACACGAACGGCCCATATCGTTCGCAATTCGGTGAATGACTGAACAGGCAATGTTTGAGTCGAACATGCGTTCGATTTAAACACGAAGCTCATCCCTAAAAGTCAGTAATGAAAAAATGCCCTCATAACCGAATGCCAGAGGTGACTATCAAGAAAGACTTCAAGATTGATGGTCAGATAGGAGAGAGAGGACAGAAGGATAAGCTCTCTTACCAAAAACTCTTGCAGCAAATTGAACTGGGCTTACAGAAGGGATACTTGGAGTCTGAGATTATAGAGGCTGTGATCAACGCCATTAGTCCAGGCCTAAGCATTAAGGGCATGCTGGAGATGAAAAATGGATTGACTTTAACTCAACTCAGGAGAATCTGAAGAGTTATTATAAAGAGGAAGATGCTGCTGAACTGTTTCATCAACTGATAAATATGACACAGAGTGGACAGGAGACGCCTCAGAACTTTTTATTCAGAGCCATTGAGCTGAAGGTCCATCTGTTGACTGTCTCGATGGGAGAAGGCTCTGAGGAACACTTTGGAGTTGAACTGGTCCAGAAGAAGTTCCTGAGGTCTGTGACTACAGGGCTCAGAAGCGACTATATCAAGCTTCAGTTGAGGCAGCACCTAGAAGATCTATCTACTGTACACCAGATGAGGTTCTCATTGGGGAGATAAATGAGGCAGCCAAAATGGAGGTAGAAAAAGACAAGAAACAATGAAAGGCTCTACCTCCCAGTATAGCCGGGACAAAAAGACAGCAGTTAAATGTGTTACGAGGCATTAAGGGACCCAGTGTCCTGATGGTGAGCGCAGATCAGACATCTTGGCCTTCATCTACTCAACATCTGTCGACATGTGAGTCTGGTCTGGAGAAACTGCTCCAAATGCAGAAAGAAATGTTGGAGATGATGACCCTACTGGCTGCTAAACTGGTTTTGCTACGTGAGAATGAAGTTTTGACCCTTAAGACTCCGATGAGTACTAACATTAATCAGACTGTGAAACCAATGAAGAAGAAGATCTGCTTTAAATGTGGAGGAGTGGGGCATTACCATCAAGAATGTCCAAGTTCAGTAGAATCACAAAAGCCAGCGGAAAACTTCCAAGGGCCCCAGTGAAGGAGTCAACTGGGCGCCCTGTTACAACTGTCAACTCCAAACCCAATTGTACTCATCAGAGTAATTCGGCCACAGCTAAGTCGAAACAGAGAAAAGAAACTTCAAGTAAGCAAGGCATGAAGGTACAAACCACTCAACGGGGAAACATACTAAAGTAAACATAGATAGAACAGTGCAGCGCTGGACCAATATCACATGAGTGAAGTGTATTAAATGAGTAAAAAATTCAACTGAGGTGAGTAACCATTAATATGTAGCAAACGGTGTAAATATTAATTAATCAATAAGGTGCTCATAACCTAGCATAGTAAAAAGTGAAAAATAAGTGAACAACAATCAATAAAATGAAGTGAAAAAAAAAATGAAAAAATAAAGTCCATAAACATTGGTAATCAGATGTATATTCTGGATCAAATGCTCCACCGGAGGCTTACCGGACAGCCTGCGACCACCCTTATTCAGGGGGTTCAAGACAGGCTCAGTAGAAGTGTGTAAACCACAGGGGATATCCCACAGGGAGCTCTGTAGACGTTTCTCCCCCCTCCTTCCTGAATGGCTAGTCAGAAACACCATAGAATGATACGAAGGATGCGGTCACTGGGGTGCTTCTTATATTGCAAACAAATATGAACTTCCGATGGGTTCCAGCAGGGGCAAACCAGTAATGCCAAAAAGAAAAAAATAGACTCCAATAGTGTAGATATGCTGTGTTTGCTGGTCTGTGGTTAGCCTGGATCTGATGAAGTTCTCTTATTATTGGGACCAACACTGACTTGGTAAGAAGACTTCTGACTCCACTTGCACAGGAGGAGAACACTTCAAGCAAGGGAGTGCACCCCATGTTAACACAGGTGTACCAGGATCTTGTGCAGGAACAGAAAGCCCCACCAGAAGGAGTGGGAA